>OY747706.1:8796529-9396529 GCA_963556495.2 Valencia hispanica
TAGGATTTCTAAAAGTAGAATGGGAGGCAGATCTTTTAGTTATCAGGCTCCTCTCCTGTGGAACCAGCTCCCAGCTTTAGTCCGTGAGGCAGACACTCTGTTTACTTTTAAGGCCAGGCTTAAAACTTTCCTTTTTGATAAAGCTTATAGTTAGAGTGGCTTAGGTCATCCTGAGCTATCTCTGTAGTTATGCTGCTATAGGCTTAGACTGCTGGAGGACAGACTTACCAATTTTCTTCACTCTGCTACTTCCTTTTCTCCTACTACTCTCCAGTTGTATTACAGTTCATTCTGTTATTTCGACTGTTAACTTTGTTTTCTCTCAGTGTTTTTCTCCCCATTGAAGATATACCTGGTCTGGTATCCTGCTTGGCTGCAATGCCCTGTTGGACGGGGGGCATCGACTGGGATGATCCTCTCAGTAACTGAACATCCACTGTGTCCTGTTATCAACTTTTTACTTTCTGTAACATAGAAAGTTCTCTTATATCGGATCTTCTGTTCCTTCTGTGTTTCTGCTCTGTCTTCTCAAACCCCCAGACGGTCGTGGCAGATGGCCGCTCCTACTGAGCCTGGTTCTGTTGGAGATTTCTTCCTGTTAAAGGGGAGTTTTTCCTCTCCACTGTCGCTACATGCTTGCTCAGTATGAGGGATTGCTGTGGTTGGAAATCTGCCCAACCTCACGCCAATGACTGACGCAATCTGCTGGGATTCCTTAAATAGGAAACTTTTTAACTGATTGGAATGTTTGTATAAATGTATTGAAATGACTTCTTGTTAAGTGCCTTGAGATGACATCTGTTGTGAATTGGCGCTATATAAATAAACTGAATTGAATTGAATTGAATGAGTAGACCTGAACCAGAAGACCTGAGTAGTCTGGAAGGGTTGATAAATGCGACAACAGAATTTTGGTGCCAAGCCATTCAATGATTTATAAACTAGTAAAAGTATTTAGAAGTTTATCCTCTGAGCTACAGGGAGCCAGTGTAAGGACTTTAGAACTGGGGTGATGTTCTCTACTTTCCTGGTTCTAGTGAGGAACACGAGCAGCAGCGTTCTGGATCAGCTGCAGCTGTCTGATTGACTTTTTAGGCAGACCTGTGAAGACGTTGTTGCAGTAATCAATCTGACTAAAGATGAATGCTCATACATACACACACACACACAGGTGTGGGGATTCAGGTGTTTACAGATATATTATTGGGCTTAGGTTACCATCACTAAATCTTGTAATAATCTGTACCATGAGCTTTTCAGTGATGTTGTCGTAGTATTCATATATCTATTTGTGGGTTGTGTAGTTCTAAGTTTGCATTGTTTGATTTGTTTTGTCGTTTTTCCGCCCTCTCCCTGCCGTCCTGCGGGTCTGGAGGGTGACTGGGATGTTTTCTTGTGTTTTCTTTATATATATATATATATATATATATATATATATATATATATATATATATATATATGAAGCGGAGTACTATAGCAAAAGCCATAATGCTCCACTTATAGTTATATATTATAGACAGATAGTAAATCTGTTTCTACTTGGTACTCACACACCAATTCTGAGCGCCACACTGCCAGAAAGGTCACGTGAAAAAAAAAAGAAAAAAGATAAATGCATGGATGAGTTTCTCTAGATCTTACTGCGACATTAAGGCCAACTTTGTAATCATCTTTATGTGTCTCTGGAGGTTCAGGTCTGAGTCCATTACTACACCTAGATTTGGGACCTGATCAGTAGTTTCTATCTGTTTTAACCAAAGCTGTGAGCTGACTCTCGATCGTTCCTCTTTAGGTCAAAAAATAATTACTTTCCTTTTGTTTTTATTCAGCTGGAGAAAGCTATGGAACATCCATGCATTTATTTGTTTGGTTCATTTGCTCATTGTTTGAACAGGTCCATTGTCAGTTGGTGACATTGTGATGTAGAGCTGAGTATCATCTGCATAGTTATGGTAAATAATCCTGTTACTTGTTATAATCTGGACTAGTGGGAGGATGTAGGTATTAAATAAGAGGGGGACCAGGATGGAGCCCTGGGGCACCCCACATGTGATTTTTGTCAGTTCCGATGAAAAGTTACTTGTTGACACATAGAAGTCGCTGTTCTTTTGTTAAGACTCGACCCAGCCAAGTACTGTACCAGAGAGTCCGACCCAGCTCTCCAGTCGTTCCAATACTACAGTGGGGCAAAAAAGTATTTGGCAGCCACCGATTGTTGCAAGTTGTCTCACTCAAAAAGATGAAATAGGTCTATAATTTTCATCATAGGTACATTTCAACTGTGAGAGACAGAATGTAAAAGAAATTCCAGAAATCATGATGATGATTTTAAAAGAATTTATTTGTATGTTGGTGCAGAAAATAACTATTTGGCCGATAACAAAAGTTCACCTCAATACTTTGAAATGTGACCTTGGTTGGCAATGACAGAGGTCAAACGTTTTGTGTAGGTCTTCACCAGGTTTTCACACACTGTTGCTGGCATTTTGGCCCATTCCTCCATGCAGATTTTCTCTAGAGCTGGGATGTTTTGGGGTTGTCGCTGGGCAACATGGACTTTCAACTCCCTCCACAGATTCTCTATTGGATTGAGATCTGGAGACTGGCTAGGCCACTCCAGGACCTTTAAATGCTTTTTACGTAGCCCCTCCTTTGTTGCCCGGGTGATGTGTTTGGGATTATTGTCATGCTGGAAGATCCAGACACGTTTCATCTTCAATGCTCTCCCTGATGGGAGGAGGTTTTTGCCCAAAATCTCATGATACATGGTCCATTAATCCAAACAGTGTTGAATGCTCCATTGAGGTCCAACAGAACCAGCACTGTGGTTCTTCCAGAGTCCACATCAAAGGGGATGTCACTGAACACTGAAGCGGCTGGTCATTGTTAGGAAGGTAAACACACCTCACAGAGTACGTGCATGATCATTGTTTTGAGATGACTGTATGGAAGTAAGAAATAAAATAAGAAATATCTGGATACACCTAAGTTTTGTTGCCCCAGTTCGACCTGTGCAAAAAAATCTGGAGCCTCATTTAAATAGAAAGGTGCCTGAAATGCACCTTATTAGGTTTGCATCACCAGTGAATGAATTAACTAGGTTCTTTTAAAGCTGTCTTTGTGAAAAGTTGTCCTTTGATTCTCTTACTTTAAACTGAGTAATGTGTCCAATAAAGGTTCTTCTGTGTTGCGCTGGTTGCATTTTGCAATAAATCTAGAGGGGCAGAGGAGAGCTGCTGGCTCACATTAACTGGCTCTGTTAGCCTAAATGATGAATAAGAGAAGCTCTAAAAAAGCATTTACACACAATCTTTTAAGAGTGTAAGGGCTGGAAAAACAGCTCCTGCTGTCAACCTTAATACCACATTATAAAAGCTCTGCCGGCTCTACAGATTACCATATACGCTTCCCTGTAAGGTGTTTGGTTCGGTGCATTTAAAAAAAGATCCAGTAATGCGAACCTGCAGAGGGTTCTGTCCCCTCGGTTTACTCTCGAAACATAAAAAACGAGACAGAAAACTGTCTGAACTGGGTTGCAGTCTGTCCTCTTTTTTTCCTCAGCATTGATTAGTTGGGTCACGCTTGGAGACTGTGTGGTTCGTGTTGCTGTAACAACCCAGCTTCGCTTTGCTGGCTGCCATGGCGATGCAACAAAAATAGGGTGATGGAAAATAAAAAGTTGTTCGAGTGATGGCTGGGTGTGCAGGGAGGTGGACGGTGTTAACGGGAGGCTGCGTAATTAGCAATCCATCATGGCTGCCCCTACAGACCCCTACAGTCCCAATAATCATGTCTTAACTGAAAAAAATTATCTAAATTTGGGAGTCAAGTGAAAGTCCTCTAAACAGGAATTTTCTAAACACAGCCAGCAAATCGGCTGCTCTTTAGAGCAAACCCTGTTACAAATGTATTTTCCAAAATTGACAGATTTTCAAGGATGTGTTTGATTTTCGGGCTGCAGCTGTGTTCGAATCGTTATTCTGACTTCGATGCTGCTTTACAATTAGTAGATTCTGGTTAAGTTTCTAAAGAGAAACAGGATTTTTTTTTAACTTTAAGCCTGGGTTGTTTAGCACCTGAGGCTTAAGTCTAGTCTTATTAATCAAAGGCAGCTCTAAACAATTGGGATTTGGCTTTGATTTAAAGGAACTCAGAGTTTCAGCAGCTTTGCAGTTCTTTGGAAGTTTGTTCCAAATTAGAGCAGCATTAAAAACTGAATGTTGCTTCTCCATGTTTGGTTCTGATTCTGGAGATGCAGTGTAGACTTGAACCAGAAAACCCGAGTGCTCTAGACGGTTGATACAAATGATCTTTGATGTATTTTGGTGCTAAACCACTGAGAGATTTATAAACTAACAAAAGTATTTTAAAGTCTATTCTCTGAGATACGGGGAGCCAGTGGAGGACTTTAGAATGGGGTTCTGAAGTCACAACTTCTGAACTATGTGCTATCTGTATCGCATCTACCGAAACTACTGGGTGTTTTCATGCACACAATTCTTCAGTTTGTTTTATTAGGGCAGGTTTGGACAAGAATTGGTTTGATTTTGGCACTTTGTGTGCAGCTCAGTACACTCTCCAGCCACCTTATTGTGTTCACCTTGCATGCACCGTGTTGTATCTGCTTTCGACTTCAGAACTGCCTTAATTCTTTTAGTATAAATTCATCAAGGATTCAAAACATTCCTCAGATTTTAGCTTCACACAGTTGCAGGAGATTTGTTGCCTGCACATCCATGAAGTGAATCTCCCGTGTAGATGATGCTACATGCATTGACTCTTAAATCCACTTTCTTCCTCATCCTGATGCACAGTTTGGGTTAGCAAGCCCTTTGAGCAGGTACCCGATAGATATTTTCCATGAAAGACCAACCGAATTGTGTGGAAAATGTTTCCTGAGTTGATAGCTTCAGTTTTCCTAACTTTAAACTGCATTATTCCTGATTTGAAAAAGGCTTTCCCAATATTTGGTCCAGTTTTGGAATTATGTTCTTTATCCTTTTACAGCAAGAATTTACCACAAGATTTAAAAGCTTTGCAAAAATCTCCCAGCTGGATTGCTCGGCCTCATTTTTTCTTCTTCTACAGATTATAATATTGATGGAGTTGAACTTGTGTTTTCTCATCATGTCTTAGAAGGCTGAAGAAATGTTCTTTATTTAAGCAACACAAAAAACATTTTCCAGACTTTATGTCAAAACAACCTGTGACAAAAGTTTTATTAACTCGACTTAGTTAACACACTGGAAAAATGCCCCTCCAAAAACAAGTAAAAAAAATAATACATGATAATTTCCCTTGAAATAAGTTTAAAAATCTGCCAATGGAACAAGTGAAAATTGTCTTTACAAGATTTTCTTGAAATAAAACAGTATATTAAGCCTTGCAAAATCTTGAAATTAGCTGGAAAAACTCTTTTTTAGCTATATTTTACTTGTATTGTGACGTTTTGTGTCTCATAAGAAGTTTGTGGTGCTCAAAAGTAGTATTTGTTTCCCTCAAAAGTGGCCTTTTCTTGCCTCCTTTAAACATGTAAACCGGAGGAACCTATATGACACAGTTCTGCAACCTGACTGCGTGTCACTGGGGGCTTAAAATATCTCCCAGGGACAAATTTCCATCCAGTGTTTGAGCAACAAACAGCGGAACCCAGAAGTGACAGGAACTTGTTTGGAAGTTCGGCTTTCCTGCTTGGTATTCCGCTCAGGCTCGTTCAGTCTGTACGCTGTCAGTCAACATTCCCAGTTCAGCATTATGACATTTTTGAAATGTATCCGACAGACATCCAAACTGAGAAGAACAGACTTTTTTTTATCTTTCTATAACCACCCGTCTCTGAAAGACAAGTCGAGCAGAACAGAAAGAAAAGAAAAACAGGTGAAATTGTGATGGGGAAAATGTGAGCACAGAGTAAAAAAACAGATAAAAACTAAAAAGATGTGAGCTGTGTTGGACTGAGATGGGACCTGACTAGGGTAATGAATGAATTTCAGTTTTATACAGCACTGTATTTTATATTTTTTATATTTTACTTTATTTTGGGGTTCCTCAAAGCTCCATCTTAGAATCCATTTTGTTTGCTTTCTCTTCCCAAGTAAAAAGTTCAAACACGATCGAAAAACCTCTGTATTTATTTCTTGATTAATAATATTATTTACTTTTTGCTTTTATTTGTATCTGGAGACATTTTAGTTCAACTTATTGATGGTTTTGGAGTTTCTGACAGAAACCACAAACAAAAAAGTCATGATAGACTGCGCCTAGATCTTAAACACACTTATTTTTTTACAAACTGCATAAAGATATCGCAGATCACAACATGCACCTCTGTATTTCGTACAGAAAAATTCAGTGCACATTGATCAAAATTGGTCTATATTCTCTGTGAATGTAAGAAAATATTGATACGCTGATATATTGCGATATTTTATGTCACAGTATTATAGCAACATTCAAAAGCAATGGAATGGAATGGAACCATTAATGATGACAGTAATTTCTGTAGTAAAGTTAAAATAATGACTGGTAGTTTGTGGCCTGTTTACACCCCCTTCGTTCCAGTGGATCAACCAGGTCTAGTAATAAAACTGGATATGTTAAAGTATGAAACAGGTTGGAGTGTTTAGAATGCTGGGACAGTAAAAATCACAGTATATTGTCTTACACATAGTATCGCAACATATCGTATCGTCTTCCCTGTATTTTGATATTGTGACATGTATCACCAGATTCTTGCCAATACACATCCCTAATTTTTTCAAAAAGTTAGCTGAATATCCTAAATTAGAAACCAGAGACGGTTCATGGATTTGTGGAACATACAGGTAATTAAACCCAACTAGACAAATGTTCTGTACTCAAATGTTAGAAAGTGTTGTTGAAAAATATCCAGAAATGTTTAAAATCATGGGATTTGGAAATATGAATTTAAAATAAATTTGAAGCCTGTTCTTGTGGAGCTAGTTGGTCTTCACTCTCCTGCTGCAGCACATGCAGCTCCAGCTGATGAAACATCAGCAGCAGACATCGACAGGTTGTAGCTTTCTTTCTTTGCAGATATGAGCATTTCAAACCTTTCTAATGTGGACATATTCGTAGGTGCATTGAAAAACGTTACCTGGGTCTAGATGTGAGGAAATAAAGAGAATGATTGTCATGATTTTTGAAATATGTGTGTTGCTTCTGCTTCAAACTACCAGTTTGAATAGTGCATGTGTCCTGGGATTAAGGGTGTGGAATCCAGTTCAGAGTTCTGCAGTGTCAGAACAGGGTTTGTTATTTTTGACCATCTCATTGTAATAATTTACCGTATTTAAGGTTCAACTGGCCATCTAGGAATTAAAGTGACTGGTCCATGACTGCCCCCAAGTATTCAGCAAATAGGCCAAATTAATCAGAAAATAGATCACGCTGACAGTTTCACTTTTTAAGTTTTACGTTTTAAGCATTTGGCATCCTGTGGTGAGTAAATGTTTAGGCTATTTGTCTTCACAGTGTTTTTCTGTTTGGTGAGTGATGCAGCTGCACAATGTGTCAAACCACAATTGTTATCAGTATCAATGTGTGCAATATGGTAATCATAAAGGACTGCTTGGATGAGTTAGATTCCAAGGACCCATGCATTTAATTTCTGCATGCCAATCCTATATTTGTCCTGCTGGGTAGACTTTCACTGCCCTCGATGGCTACACTGGAGGTATATATTTAGTGGCTAGGATGCTGAAGCTCACAAAGATTGGTGGAGGCAGTAAAGCTAAAGAGTTCAGAAAACGTGGGTTAATTATTATCAATTGGATCATTACATGTTATCCTGATTAGGGATGGGCATAATTAATCGACGATCGATTAATTTACCATTAAGAATTTCATCAATGACATTTTTTTTTACCGATCAATTAACGCATGTTCTGTTGCGTTGTGTGAGTTTTGAAGGAATGCAATTAATTTTGGGACCACTTTGACTAAAAAAAACAAACAGAAATCAGTCTCGGTTTACTGCCAACACTGCGAAGCTGTATATAATTACTTGAACGCACTTCCAACCCTGGTTAGAAGCGGAGCATCCAGCTCTTGGTCTCAACCTAGCATCAAGTTGGTGTTAGCATGGAGGCGCCCAGATGCACAACGAGCAGAGAAACTTACTCACCGACTACTTTCTGAGGGAGGCTCCGCCACCCCTGGATTGCCCCCCTACAGACTGGTGGAAAATTAATTAGACAAGATTCCAGAGGCTTGCCCAGTTAGCCCGGAGGTATGTGTATCACAGCGACGTCTGTCCCTCACAGCAGGTGATCTCAGCGCTGCAGGTCAGACGCGTCTGACCCCAGCAGCATGTTAACATGCTCATCTTTCTCAACAAAAATCAGTAGACTGATGCTAAAGTTGTATATAAGTTACAATTTCTTTTGTTTTTTGTGTCTTTTTTACTTTGTTAATGAGCCTAATTCATTGTTAGGTACGCTGATCTCCCTCATCCTCTTTCGACTCTTTTTGCCAAATGTAACACAAAACTATCAGACCTATATGAATTATATATTTTTTTTATGAAGTTATTGTTTAACATGATTTTTTTTTTTTTTTTACTTTTCTGTAGAAGAAAAGAATATAAGCGTCAGTTGTGTTAATGAGTACCGTCTTTTAGCTGTCGGCTCCGCTGCTTATAGCGCATATTTTCTTTGTGCAGCTACCGTGAATTATTTCCGTTTAACTGCCACAAGAGGTGTCCCATTTGTAATGAAGATCTCAATGAGGAAACACGCTATTTTTCTATTGTCACTGCATTTTAATATAGCCTATGAACACTGAATTTTAATATAAAAATGTCAATGATTAATTGAAAATCGATCGTTGATTCTCCCGATGATCGATGAAGACAGTTTAATCGAATGCCCATCCCTAATCCTGATATTATGCACCCTCTAGTGCTGGGATTTGCAACTCCAGTTCATGAGGTCTGGTGTCCTGCAACTTCTAGATTTATGTCTGCTTCAACGCACCTCAGTCGTTAGGTGACTAGCCAGACTCTCTAGGGGGGCTTGACTGCATGCTGAGGAGGTAATTCAGTACTTTGATTCAGGTGTGTTGGACCAGTGACACATCTAAAAGAAAACATCACCGGACTTCAAGGACTGGAGTTGCAGACCCCTGCTCTAGTGCACAGAGCTGTTGTTGGCTGAGCTTGTTTGTATGTGCTGACGAAAGAGACTGGATGTAAGGAGCGTTCCATCTTTTATTCTCCCCTCTTTCTTTGTCTCTACAGGTTTTGTGAAGACGCTGTCCTTTCACATTTCTGGAAATACTCACAAACACCCACATGGATGTCTGACCATCGACTCCCTGACTTCACTGGAAGCCTTGTGCCTCAGTGCTCTAGCGGTACAAACCGGAGGGGGATCATACTGTTAGAGGAATGCAGCAATAGACCTGTAGAGGTGAGTTAGTCAGACAGGCACCAGAAGGGGTCTGCAGCTGGCATAAAGTGGACACTTCTCTCAAATGAGAGTTTTAACAGATTAGAGCCAGACAGGAGTCCCCTGAAGCTCGGAGGCCAATCTGACATGTCTCTGCTGAACGTGAACACCAGGCACAGCTGGAGAAAACAATTAAATTAGTGCATCGAATGAAGCTTAGCACGTAAAAAAAAACAAAACACAAACACGCACGCCCGCTGAGGGCCGAAGGACAGATGCTGCCCCCACCCCGCCTCTCATCATCCTCTCAAATCCATGAGATTCGGCTGTGACCGATTCGTTCGTTCATTCCCTGCTACACTCCTGGGCAGAACATCAGAAACATCCCTCTGAGACGCCTCTGTAGGGAGCATGATCTACTGTTACCGCTGTGCTTTTCAGTTGCCCCCCCCCCATGGGGACAGAGATGAACTAAAAAGGAATTCGCTGCAAAGAAACTGAACTACTTTAGATCTTGTGTGAAGAGGTTTAAACTCAAAAATACTCTAGTTCATCATACCAGTGCCGAGGTGGAGTGGATGTACAGGCAGCAAGGACTGAAGGGGGGAAAATTCAGGCTGGTAGAAAAAAACCAAAAAAACCAAGAGGAGCAGAGAGGGAGAAACTAGAGCAAGAGGAGGCTGGTTTTATTGTCCATCAGGAAGGACCTCCTCCCCTCTGCTGCTCCTCCCTCCATCTTCCCTCCCTCTCTCCTCTGATCTACCAGCTTTCCTCGGCTTCAGCGCTCCAGTGCAGAGAGGAGACGGCGACAGAGAGGAAGCTGAGCTCAGCATGAAACCAGCACAGGCTCCCTGCATCCGTCCGCTGGATCTCACTGAAGCCGCACGCTGCTGGTAATCCTGCAACGTGGGACGAAGGCACAGACCCGAGGGCAGGGGAAGTTTTAAAGGGAACTAAACGGAGTGAATGAAGGAGAAACCGGCGAGGAGAGCATCTGGACGGACTTTGGAAGCAGTCAGGTTGCGACTGCGTGTGCTTCAGCGGAGACGGAGAGAAGGAGCATCCGTGAGACGGTGACACAGATCCGCCCTCCGTCTCTGGCGCCCTGCTCCTGCTGCTCCGACAAACAGGGTGCCCCGGCGTGACTGGGGGCTCCTCCCAGTCACCAAACCTCAGCGGCTGTCGGACCGGGTACAGTGGCAGGCCCGGGGGTGGGGGCATGGCCGTGGGCGGGCCGCATCCCGTCCTCCACGCTTCACCGTGACAGAGGCATTGGCTGGGGGTCATGGAGCTGGGGCCCCCCCAGGGGACCCCCGAGACTATCGGAGCTCCGCCCTTGGATGAGTGGAGGGGTGACGGTGGCGGGGGGAGGTAGCGCGGGGGGAGGGGGGAAGGACAAAGGGGGCAAAGCGAGATGTTCCCGCAGACTCTGGCTTCTCCTCGGGTCGCTGGCCCTCGTCTTCCTCACCTCGATCTTCTTGTCCGTCTCGCTCCGCGGGGGCGTCGGCTTCAGCTACCTGGAGCCACCCGGGTGGGAGGAGTCCAGGCGGGTGAAGCTGGTGCCCAGCTACGTGGGTGCACACCGGCTGTCACCCGCTGAAACGCCCCTGCAGAAAACATGTGCCTGCAACCGCTGCGTCGGAGACCCCGGAGTCTCTGATTGGTTCGATGACAACTACGACCCGGATATCTCTCCAGTCTGGACCAGAGACAACATTCAGCTGCCGCCGGATGTCTACTACTGGTGGGTGGTAAGTAGCAACACATATTACTCAATTTAAAAGTTTAATCTGAAGTTTTATAGCAAATGCAGCTGCAGCCCCGAAAATCGTTCAAACCTCAGTTTGTTTTCATTAAGCCCGTCAGGAAATTGAAACCTGCTTTTGTGATAATCTGACCACTGAACTTTTTTTTTAAAGTGCATCAGTGAGCTTTATTTCAAAGTGTAACCTAAAACTTTACAGCATTTTTTTTTTCTCCAAAGCCAATAAATCTTGAAACGCAGAACTCGGTAAAACCTTGATCTTATTTATTCATTTCCATAAACCAGGTTGCAACACATAATGTATATTTTCAGTAGCGAAATGAGACTAAGACAAGTGATGCAAATATGTAGGTGCCTTCATGTACAGTATATCTCCTCAGCAACATTGAAAAGGGTGATTTAGCCAGTTTTAATCTTAAATGAAAAGAGGAGCAAGACCAACTTTTATAAGCTACATGCAGTGGCATCTCTGGCATGAAAAGTTAGGTGGGGCACAACAACTCAGCAGCTATTAGCAGCAACTAATTATTTTGTGAAGTGTACAATCCGACTTTGATCAATATTAAATGAACCACATAAAAAAAACACAAACCTACACACTACAAACACTATTTTATATCAATGTAAATGAAGAATGGAACCTTTTTTATACATGAAATTGCCAATAAAGGGTCACTCACCAGTGTTGTCAATTTCTTGAACAAAAAAATGCAGATCTTTCATCTGGACAAACTTTTCAATAACTGTATAATCTTTCGAATAATCCCCTTTAAATCTATAACAACCTTTCAAAGTCCTTGAACGATGTTAAAATCTACTGGCTGGTGACGTCACAAATGTTTAATCTCTCATTTTCGTTCAAGAGGCAAGGTGCTAAACTTGGATTTCATCAAAAAAATCTACTTCATTTTTTATTTTGCCTTGGTAGCTAGCGAGGATAACCAACATTAGATGGCTCCACACTTCTATCCTACAGGAGGTAAACGTGACGTGCTATTCCGATATTTTAATACGAGTTTATGCACAACCAACTTTCGAATTTGGCAAAACGGGGTGAATCACTTTCTACCGGTTTGGAGTGCCGTTTGTAAAGGACGATGCTGTTCTACTGAATAATTTAATTTAAGGCCTCAAATGCAGAGACGCCAAAGGCTACATGTTCGTCCAAGAGGAGTGAATGCTGCAAGTCAAGGACCCGATGCAACCTGCTGAGTTTCCTTAAATAGACATTTTTTTAACTGATTGAAATGTATGCATGATTGAATTGAAATAAGTTTTCTTGTAAAGTGCCTTAAGTTGATGGGTTGTGAATTGGCGGTATATAAATTAACTGAATTGAATTATAATAAAAACCTAATTATGCTCTGTGAGAGCCTTGTAGAAATAAAAGCCTTTGTAGGAGTAGGTATGGAGCAGTAAATTTATGTGTGATCAGCGTGGAGAAGAAGAGAAGAGTTCAGAGTGCTCTAAATTCATATCTAAATTTGAAAAACAGAAATGGGCCAAAAACACGGGCTTGTAGAACACCCCTAAAGACTTGCATTGAGTATGTAGAAAGACAGCACTGCTTGTCATTGAGAGGTTTTATGTCATTGTCAGTTTAGTTCAGGTTCTAATCAGAAACGATTAGGCAGCCGATGTGAAGAAGAAGCTAATAACTGATGCAAGAACCAGAAACTGCAGAGTCACTGGTTACTACGGCGATTCCCTCCTTTTCTGGAGATCAGGAAGAAGGGGGAGCCCCAGGCATTTGCTGGAAAGTATGGCTAGGCTATGGAGCTGCAAACAGGGCGGTGATTTTCACCCATTTTATTAAAATCTCATTATTTATATCGACAAACATTTGTGAATTTTGTAAAACCTGTACAGTGTTTGACTGCAAAAACCACAAAACATTATTACCAACAAAGAAACATGGATTTTTCAGCACTGTTAGGGGAGTGCTAAACAGTATTAAAAAGCTTTTCTTATCTGGGTTTAAACCTGCTTAGGTTGGATTTAACCATAACAGTGACGTTGTTACACACATTTTTTTTTGTCTTTGAGTCAGATGGTTTTATTAATATGGGGTGTCGTTACACAGTACCAAAAACTAACAGCAATAATTGGTGTTATTAAGCCTGTCATAAGAGGAAAAAAATGAGGGCTCATTTTTAAAAGTAATATTTTCACCATGTTATTCATTCATTTATAAATGTCACAGTTCCAAACTAAATACGGTTTATTAAGCTAAATATTTAGGACCAACCTAAATACTTAGTTTGCTCTAACCTAAATATTTAGTTAGCAAACTAAATATCTTATTGGCAAGCTAAATATTTAGCGCCAAACTACATATTTAGGTAGCAAGCTAAATATTTGGTTTACTAACTAAATAATTAGCTTGTAAACTAAGTACTTTGGTCCATAGATACGGTGGCTTGCAAAAGTATTCGGCCCCCTTGAACTTTTCCACATTTTGTAACATTACAGCCACAAACATGAATCAATTTTATTGGAATTCCAGGTGAAAGACCAAAACAAAGTGGTGTACACGTGAGAAGTGGAACAAAAATCCTGCATGATTCCAAACATTTTTTACAAATAAATAACTGAAAAGTGGGGTGTGCGTAATTATTCAGCCCCCTTTGGTCTGAGTCCAGTCAGTTGCCCATAGACATTGCCTTATGAGTGCTAATGACTAAATAGAGGCACCTGTGTGTAATCTAATGTCAGTACAAATACAGCTGCCCTGTGACGGCCTCAGAGGTTGTCTAAGAGAATGTTGGGAGCAACAACACCATGAAGTCCAAAGAACACACCAGACAGGTCAGGGATAAAGTTACTGAGAAATTTAAAGCAGGCTTAGGCTACAAAAAGATTTCCCAAGCCTTGAACATCCCACGGAGCGCTGTTCAAGTGATCATTCAGAAATGGAAGGAGTATGGCACAACTGTAAACCTACCAAGACAAGGCCGTCCACCTAAACTCACAGGCCGAACAAGGAGAGCGCTGATCAGAAATGCAGCCAAGAGGCCCATGGTGACTCTGGACGAGCTGCAGAGATCTACAGCTCAGGTGGGGGAATCTGTCCATAGGACAAATATTAGTGGTGCACTGCACAAAGTTGGTCGTTATGGAAGAGTGGCAAGAAGAAAGCCATTGTTAAAGGAAAACCATAAGAAGTCCCGTTTGCAGTTTGCCACAAGCCATGTGGGGGACACAGCAAACATGTGGAAGAAGGTGCTCTGGTCAGATGAGACCAAAATGGAAAACGCTATGTGTGGCGGAAAACTAACACTGCACATCACTCTGAACACACCATCCCCACTGTCAAATATGGTGGTGGCAGCATCATGCTCTGGGGGTGCTTCTCTTCAGCAGGGACAGGGAAGCTGGTCAGAGTTGATGGGAAGATGGATGGAGCCAAATACAGGGCAATCTTGGAAGAAAACCTCTTGGAGTCTGCAAAAGACTTGAGACTGGGGCGGAGGTTCACCTTCCAGCAGGACAACGACCCTAAACATAAAGCCAGGGCAACAATGGAATGGTTTAAAACAAAACATATCCATGTGTTAGAATGGCCCAGTCAAAGTCCATATCTAAATCCAATCGAGAATCTGTGGCAAGATCTGAAAGCTGCTGTTCACAAACACTGTCCATCTAATCTGACTGAGCTGGAGCTGTTTTGCAAAGAAGAATGGCCAAGAATTTCAGTCTCTAGATGTGCAAAGCTGGTAGAGACATACCCTAAAAGACTGGCAGCTGGAATTGCAGCAAAAGGTGGTTCTACAAAGTATTGACTCAGGGGGCTGAATAATTACGCACACCCCACTTTTCACTTATTTATTTGTAAAAAAATGTTTGGAATCATGCATGATTTTCGTTCCACTTCTCACGTGTACACCACTTTGTTTTGGTCTTTCATGTGGAATTCCAATAAAACTGATTCATGTTTTTGGCTGTTATTGTGGAAGAAATGTAATGTTCTGTTCTGTGTAGTTCACATACTGATAGTTACTATGTGTCTCTTCTTTATGATATGGTGACCAATCTGATTATGTGACACTGTATGAATTTAGGTCAGGTCAAACCTGCTGATTCAGACTCTTACAGCCTGAGTTGGCATGGCAACTCTCTTTTACGTCTAAGAACGTCCTGACATACATTGATTATGCTTCTATATCAAATCTTCTACGCCTAATGAGTCAAATGTCTACCGACTGGGAAATGTTTGTTTGTAATGTCACAGGTGATAGACTCTTGATTACTGAACCTATATAATCCCGTGTCTTGTTTTGGAAGGCAGGTCAGTATAGCATATTTCTCTATTAACGCTGTACTTCCTTGTGTTGTTCAACCAAGTCTGTATTAAAACCTCCAAGAATCTGAAGGAATCTCTCTCATCTCTTTTATTAAAGAACTCCGATAACACTGTAATGTGACAAAATGTGGAAAAGTTCAAGGGGGCCGAATACTTTTGCAAGCCACTGTATATATACGAACTAGATGTCGCCTTGACTACTGCTTCTCATTGTAACGAATGCGTCAATAGAGACGCCATCTTGGCGCGGGGATCCGATCCAATTCAATGCATTAGCGTCAATCTAGGCCGAAATTAAATAATCATAAATCGTTCAAATCTCAAATTATTTTTTATTTTGTTTTTTGGTTTGTTCCAACTGACAGACATGCATTTATGATCGAGTCCAGAGAAAATTAAAAAAAAATTTAAATTGTGTAAACGTCGTCATTCACATTAAGGATTAACTTTACAAACTAACACTGACAAACTTTAGGCAACTCTTCACAATCTTGCAATTATATTATATTCATCATTGGTTTTCTTCAACTTACATCAACACAACGTTACCTTAGCTCTTTCTTTCATAGGATAACATTAACTTCGTGGTCATCACCAGTAAGAGACATGAACTTGTCGAGCAAAATTACTTTACAAACTAAATGACACAACTGTGTGGACAAATGTCCAACATCTTACCATCATATTACATTGATATAAATACATTCTGTTGATTGTTGATTTTCATAACTGGCAAAAACAACTTGCACTAGCATACGTAACTAACTAACTAACTAACTAACTAACTAACTAACTAACTAACTAACTAACTAACTAACGTTAGCATGGAATTACTACATGGCGGACTGAAACATGACACTGAAATAATAAAATTTCGTAACCACAATGTCATAAAACACATTCTCACTTGTGAAATGTTATCCTTTGCTGTTTGTTTTTTTCATTTCTTTTGTTCGAACATCCATATGCAGCACAAAAGTCCGGCATCTTCAGAGTTGATCTGAATGCAGGGGAAATAATTTGGAGCTTCAGATCCCCGACCCAAGATGGGTGCGGTGTTGACGTATGCTTCGATGCCCAAGGCAACATCTAGTCAGTATACAGCAGCTTGCAAAAGTATTCGGCCCCCTTGAACTTTTCTACATTTTGTCACATTACAGCCACAAACATGAATCAGTTTTATTGAAATTCCACGTGAAAGACCAATACAAAGTGGTGAACACGTGAGAAGTGGAACGAAAATCATACATGATTCCAAACATTTTTTACAAATAAATAACTGAAAAGTGGAGTGTGCGTAATTATTCAGCCCCCTGAGTCAATACTTTGTAGAACCACCTTTTGCTGCAATTCCAGCTGCCAGTCTTTTAGGGTATGTCTCTACCAGCTTTGCACATCTAGTGACTGAAATTCTTGCCCATTCTTCTTTGCAAGCCACTGTATATATCTATGCTTTGGTCCAAACAAAATACCTATTTAGCTAGCTAAAGATTTAGGTCCAAACTAAATGTTTAGTTAGTAAGCTAAGTATTTAGCTTACGAGATATTTTTGTCCAAACTAAATACTTATTTAGCAAGCAAAAATATTTAGTTTGCAACTAAGTATTCCATCTGGAGCTTAATATTTAGTTTGGAACCTTGACATCTATAAATAAATGAATGAAATGTTAAAAATATTACTTTACTACTTTCATAAGGAACCCCCATTTTTCTTCTATAACAGGTGAATAACTTAAATTATCGCTGTTTTTTTTGACTGTCACCTTACAAACAGCACTCTATACATTAGCAAGTTTTAACTCTTGAAATTGAGGAGTCAATTTTCATTTTTATACAAGAACATAAAACAATAAAACATCTCAGATTATAACCAGCTGACAAATAAAATAAAATGGTAACAGGTAATATACGTAAGAATGCAGTATGGATGAACTGATGTGAGTTAACTTCGTTCATCATGCCGCACAGACACTGTAGGCGCAGGAAATGGCATGCCTGAGTCTGTCTAAAGATAACTAAATCTTCTTAGCAACTCCTCTAAAGCTCACTGATTAACAGCTTTCACTATGCTTGTTTGTTTGCCATCGGCTGAGCACTTCACATAATCCCACATAAAACTATTACAGACTAAACATGGAAGATAGAACATGGGAAACCTGGGAGCCTTTGAAATGCAGTTAGGTGGACTCTCGAACTCTGAACTTTGAACAGCTTGCAGGTTCTAGCGCTTCAAGTCATTATGTGGAGCTCAACAGATCAAGTCTCGGCTTTACCTCCAGGCTCAACACGCACATGTGAGCTCCAGTCAGTCTCTGTCGTTTTAGATGGTATCACATTTTAAAAATATAATCTAAAGATTCTTCCACACATGGACAAATGTTTCTCTACTTATTTCTCCACTGAAATCTCCACCGAAAGGTGGCGGCTATCTCCAGCGATCACTGGGAAGGAAACTACCACTGGTGGGAAGCAAACTACCACTCGCACAGACACACTCACACACTCATGTTTTTGGACTGTAGGAGAAAGCCAGAGTACCCAGAGAGAACCCACATATGCACAGGGAGAACATTTAAATTCCATGCAGAAAGATCTCAGGATGCGGTTCGACCTTTCTGCTGTGTGCCACAATCCAACCCTAAATAATTAAAGATAATGACATGTTTCTTTTATTTTTAAAAAGCTGAAGATTATTTATGTTTTTACATTTACATCAGATGTGTACTTAATTTTTTAGCAGCGTCTTTATAGAGTTTTTTTAATTTTATAAAAAAAACGATATATCTAACCAGATGATAAAGTCTGTGGGGGCTAACTTAACACCAGTATTGTAAACAAGAGGTAAAATAATAGTGAGGAATAAAAATCTCCCCTTGATTATTATGCATTGTCTTACTTTGATGATCTTCCACTATCTACAGTCATGTGAAAAAATTAGAACATCCTTCAAAAGCATATTTGGACATTTGCATTTCTAACAATGATTAAACAATTACGGGAAACTGTAGTAATATGAATAAAGAATGAAAACTGAAGAAAAGATTTTTGGAAGTTTACTGTAAATGTAGTTTTAAACAATGAAATCGCTGGCGAGGGGTCTGTTTGCTCTGATTACAGTCAAAGTATTTCATCCAGTTAAATTAAAGTTGGCTAAATATAGGGCTCCAAAATATAAGTTTATCGTCATCGCAGAATCAACCTGTACGACATGCATATCACAAAGAACTTGTTTTTAGCACCACGCATTCAGGCTCTGTATGCCTGAAATATATTTGGTGCCACTTGTTGTTTCATGTAGCATTAAAAACATTTTACAAGAGAAAGATGCAGTTAGGGGGTCAAGTCATTAAAAAAATACAATAAAGCGGATGTTGCCTAAAAGCAAAACATTGTAGAGTTGGAAACTATCTGGGGTCTATGTTTGCTATTAACCCAAACCAAGGAGCAAACAACACATTTTATGATTTGTTTATTTATTGCAGGTAATTGCATAGCAAGCTGTAGTTCAGTAGTAGAGTTGTCAGCCTGCAACCCAGAAATCGTGGGTTCGATTCCAGCTTCCGCCTGCTACATGTCGTTGTGTCCTTGGGCAAGACACTTCACCTACCCGCCTACTGGTGTTGGCCAGATGGCCGATGGCGCGATATGGCAGCCTCGCTTCTGTCAATCTGCCCCAGGGGAGCTGTGGCTATATTCATAGCTTGCTTCCACCAGTGTGTGAGAGTGAGAGTGAATGAATAATGGAGTTGTAAAGCACTTTGAGAGTCTTGAAAAGCGCTATATAAATGCAAGCCATTATTATTAATAACCTGTATCCTCTAGCTAAATAACTCTGATATGGGATAGCCATCTAAAGCATCGTGTTTTTTTTTTTTATTACCCATATATATATAGTTCCAAAATGAAAACCTTAAGGTGACTACTTACTTTTAAACCCGACTCTAGCATCAGACTCATGTCATGTTCAGAAGCTGCAACATAAATACCGTCTTCGACACTTTGTAAAGCCCCTCTGAACACTTCATATTTGTAAGTTTGGCCTGTGGCGTGGCGTGGCCGTGCAGTCATCTCCATGAGGGATGCGACTTCATTAAGACTCCAGCTTAAGGGGAGGAATACATCATAATCACCTCATTTCCACTCATTGCCGAGCCAAGCAATCCCTCTTACGAGAACGACATGCTCTGTCTGTGTTCCTGCCAGTGGATGGCTGGAAAAAGAGCAAGAAAAAAAATACCACAGAGAGGAACATTGGTAACAGATAGGAAGTGCCTCCTCCTCTTCAGTATTGTAGCCTATAGTTTTAGCTGTCATTGATCCAAAAAGGGGCCCAAACCAAGTACTGAGTACATATGCGCGATTATACTTTTCAGAGGTCCGACATTAAAAATCCTTGTTTTGATTTTAATATTCTAATTTTCTGAGATTTTGAATTTGGGATTTTCATAAGCTGTGAGGCACAACCAAAACCTGTAAAACAAAGGGTTGAAATATCTAACTTTGGATGTAATGAGTCTATAATATACAGAAGTGGGTAGTAACTAGTTACATTTCCTTGAGTAACGTTTTGGGAAAAAAATGCTTTTTAGAGTAGTTTTGCTATGCTGTACATTTTACTTTGAGTATTATGAATTATCACTATTCTTCAGTAAGATTTCTTGATACTCTCCCCAGTGAGAAAATTCTCTGAAAGAGCAAAGATTTTAACCAAAAAATACAGACACACCAACAGTTTAAAGGAGCCCAAACAGCTTTAGCACTCAGTCAGCTCTGACAGCCAGCTCCTTATAGCCTCATTCAGTGTTGAGCTCAATGAGCTGCACCTGTGCAGGTGCAGCAGGCAGGCTCCGCCCCGGCTTGATGGACAGGGTCCTCAGCTCAGCCAGGACCTCTGGTGGAAATCTCCAGAATGGTGAAGAAATAAGCAGGAAGCAGAAAGACAAAGACAAACATAGACAAACACCCCAGACTCCTTCCAATTATGTAATTATGTTATTTAGTTGTATCATTTTTTATTTATTTTAGTCTTTAAAATACCTGAATGTGCCTCCATCTTTGTATTTTTGTCTGTCTGATGACATAATTTAAAAATATTAGATCAGATGTTACTCGGTACTCAAGTAACCATTTTACCAAATACTTTTTTGCTCTTACTCAAGTAATTGTTGGGACGGCTACTTTTTAACTTAACTTGAGTAAAAATATGTCGGAGTAGTTCTTTTTTAAGGTACCCACCTCTGTTCATATATTAGTTTCACCTTTTAACTTGTATTACTGAAATAAATACACTTTTGCACAATATTCTAGTTTGTTGAGTTTCACCTGTAAGAAAAGAAATAAAAATGTTTCTTAATTAAATATGTAAATATTTAATTAAGAATTTAATCTTCTTCGACGTAACTTTGTGGTTATCAAAGCAAAAGTGGCAAATCTGAAAACTTTACCTGTTTAGAAAAGCAGGATTTTGACAGAAATAAAACAAAAAGGTTTCATCACCTCTGCAGAGGGCCTTACTCAAACACGGACTCCAAACACCACTGTTCAACTTTAAATTCTGGCACTTTTTAGCTGTATTTGTATAACCTTCAATAAATCAAACACAATTAACAAATGTTTTGTTTGTGCTGATCACCACCTTGAGGCCTGTGTAATTAGACAAAGGCATTGGTTGCAGCTGCAGCTTTTGCATAAAAATTTATGTGCCCTCTTCTGTTGAAAAGTGACCGTCAGCAGATCGCCACCGCTCCAATCAATAAATCCATTTGAACTTAACTGGAGTTAATGGATGGCTGGGAGGGAGAACTGGTTAGAGACCTAAAATGATATGGCTCCTGCTCTGTATTTCTGTTGCAATCTGACAGAAAGCAGAGGAGGAGACAAATATCTTACGTTTTAATCATTTTCCAGTTATTTGCTCCAGTTTTATTTAGTTTTTACTCCCTGACCCAAAATCTTCGGTCCGAACAAGATTAATATGCGAATAATCTCACAAGCCTGGCAGTGAAATTTTCTTTCTGCATCACTTCACTTTGTGTTGATCCCGGAGTTTATCCAGTGGTCTCGAAATAAAAAAAACAATCATCAGGTCTGAATGAGGTCAGTATAACCTAACAACTCATGTTTTACAAAGAAATATTATTTGAGAAAATTATTGTATTAAAGTGGGGGTTTAGTGAGAATGCCTATGTGAGAATGTATCCAAGAAGAATTTATTATATTTATCAATTAAGGGTAATAAGCTATCCAAACTAACGTAGCCTTATATGAAAAAAGTCATCACCTCCTTAACTAGTTGTGCCACCCTTAGCACAAACAGCTGACATCATGAGTTTGATAGCTGCCGTTGAGTCTTTAACATCACCAATGTTGTGCAACAGCAGGTTTGGTTCGGGTATGAATAAGTATAAATAATTGCTAAGGGCAATTAGAACTAAATTTGTAATTTAGATCGAAATAACAAAGGTGGGGCACCACCTGATCATCAGGAAAATAAAACCTAAATAGATTTCAGTCCCAGTTATTATTTATAAATACCTGCCTGCTGAGGCTATGGTATTAAAGTAACAATAGATGAAGGAATAACGTTGGTACTGACCTTCTGAACAGCGAGTTCCTATTCATGTATATATGGAATAACGACAGACAACTTCTCTCCAAAACAATATTTCAACCTTTTTATTTTAATTAACAAACTCACCAGGCTAGTACCACTCAACTAAACTACAAAGTAAAATATTTTTAAAATAATTTAAACTAATAAACTACCAAAAGTAAAACCGTAAAAAAGAAAAAATAATTAAGATTAATTAAGATTGCGATAATTAAATAATAAAAAAGTAGAACCAATAAAAAACTAGGTTTATGAAAGAAAAAAATGAAAATGTGGCCAAATTAAATAATTGAACAAATTAAGATTCGTTTGCAGCCAAATATGGAAGAATAAAACAGGAAATAACGATAATGATATATAGTAATATCACAGTCTTGTATGAAAATGAATTCTTAAAGAAGCATTTTGGAATCAAGGCCAGATTAGCTCTACACCCATATTTGGACTAATTGTACACCATTGGACACTGCCTGTCATCCACATGCTCCATTGTTGTCCATTGTTTTATGATTTTTAAATAATCGATTTGAATAGTGGAGAAGAAAATAAGTATTTAGGACCTACAAACGGGTAAGAATTATGGCCCTCACAGAAATGTTACTACTTCTTTAAGAAGCTCTTCTATTCTCCATTCTTTACCTGTGTTAATGGCTCCTGTATGAACTCGTTACCTGTATAAAAGACACCTGTCCACACCTTCAAAGTCAGACTCCATCCTCCACCATGGCCAAGACCAGAGAGCTGTCCAAGGACACCAGGGACAATCTTACAATGGGTAGGCAGCTTGGTGAGAAGACATCAACTGTTGAAACAATTTTTAGAAAATGGGTCACTGACAATCTCCCTCGACCTGGGGCTCCATGCAAGATCTCACCTCGCGGAATACATTCTTTAAAAATCATACAATGTGATCTCCTGGAACTTTTTTTTACATACTGTCTCTCACGGCTCAAGTGTACCGATGATGAAAATTACAGACCTCTCTCATCTTTTTAATTGGGACAACTTGCACAATTGGTGACTGCCAGATACTTTTTTTGCCCCCACTGTATCTGCAGGTTTTATTATAATCAGGTTTGGGTTTGGCTTATGAAACTGAGCACTGAAACGTTTTTAAAACACTATATCATGACGATAAGACGCATAAATTCAGAGGCATGACAAACAAAGCAAGAGGGAATAAAATAAAGATTACTAGTTACTTATTAGCGGCATGGTGCACTTGCATCCCAGAGAGACAAAGAACAAAGGGAGGAGGAGGAGGAGGAGGAGGAGGAGGAGAAGTAACAAAGAGGAAGCGAGGGAAATTAAGGAAAAGGAATTAGACCTGAGTGCTTGGAGACCGTCGGAGAAGCTGCAAACCTTTAGTGAAAGAGATCTGTGTTGGGAGAATTGAGGCCAGTGGTGGGTGCAAAGGAAACGGTGACAAAAGAGTGTGAAATGAAAGGAAGATTGCTGTGTGGGAGAACAGGAGGCGACCTTCACGGAAAGAAGGAGGTACAAAGAAAGTACACCCTCAACATTCTGAGGTTCCTAAGGTGCCTCAACATGATGCCAGGGTTTTCGTCAAAAATTGGTTTAACAAAAATATGAAGTGCTATAGAAGTAAGAAATTAATTGTACCCCATGATCCAGCAGGTTATGGAATCACTTTTAACTGAAGTCTTAGTGAGGGTTTTCGGTCTGATTTTATCAGTGCCTCATGTTGTCTCATGTCGTTCTCCAACGTTGCTTCAGTTCATTGAGGCTTGCAGACTTTTCTGGCTGACCAGCTCTCTGAAGGCGCTTCAATCAGGGTTAGGTCTGGATCTTTACTGGATTATAACGGCTCCTTGAATTTTAAGATCTTTTTCAGCCATTCTGTTGTAGATTTCCTGACATGTTTGGGATCATCGTCTTTCAGTGCCGGGTTTGTATGTGCTTGAGTCAAGGACGTACAAGCTTGGCCTCAGGGTTGCCAAGCCCTGCCTGAGATATAAGGTGAGGGAAGACCTCGAAGAAGCACGATGTTCCTCCACAACGGGAATCATCTGGACTTATTCTCTTGCTTCTTGAACACTTTTCATCTCCCATCTAAATGGCTTCTTCGCTTTTGAACATGGCTTAGAAGTACCAGGTTTATGAGTTATAGTCAGAACAATTACTGTACACTAATAGGGCCATTGGGACCACTGATGGCCACTGTTAAGTCCATAAATGGAGGGGATTCAGGTCACTAATGGGGCTGTTAAGGCATATGAGTCGTTCAGATGGTTGTCATATTCAGTCCAAACATGTTACATTACAATGCCAACATGCCAGCTATCGTCTCAAGGGTTGAGCGTTTGGAAAACCATCGTGGGAGACCGGTCAAGGTTGCAGTGTAGGTGTTAGAGAGTTGAAATCTGAGGCCACCACCTCTATTAAGTGCTGGTTTTTCATGTTTAACGTAAAAATCTTCTTTCGCTTTTCTCTTGAACCACTTGTCCTCCCTATCCAAAATGCGCACATTTCTATCTTTTAAATGTCTTAGTTTCTATGACAATGGATCGTCTAATTTCTTGGGTCGTCAAGTGACAGCATCCTCAACGTTAAACCGAATGTTGGGTAGGGCTACTGACTCATGAACTTAACAGACCCCTTAGCAGGGTCTGGTATGTTAATGTAAAAATATAGCTTTTCACAATTATTAGGTACTCCATTTAAAATGTAATAGTACTAGGGGTATAACGGTGCATGTATTTGGATTTTTTTTCTTTCTTTTTTTTTTACGTGTCCTGTTTGGCAGTGTGGAGCTCAGAATTGGTGTCTGAGTACCAAGTAGAAGCCCAACAGATTTACTTTCACAAGCGGAGCAGTACAGCTTTTGCTATAGTACTCCACTTGATATATGTGTGAGAAATCTTTATTATGAATTGCTGTGGGTTTTATTTTCTGATGTTATGGACATGGAGACGGAAAATGAAGGAGAAGAAAGACAGAAGATGAAGAAGAGAGGTAGGAAACAAAAAGTCAAGAGAAAGGGTGAGTTGAAAACACAAGAGAGGAAGGGGAACAGAGAAAACACAGGAAAACATCGAAGTCTGCCTCCATACCCACAGGACGGCAGAGAGAGGGGAAAAAACAAAAAAGGAACATGGACAAAACAAACCAAACATTGTGAACTAAGAACTACACAACCACATCACACAAGAATGGATATAAAAATAAAACAACAATGTCACAGAAAAACTCATGGTACCGATTAATCAAGATCTAGTAATGACAACCTGTAAACACCAGAGACCCCACATCAATGTGTGTGTGTTAGCATGCTGGTGCATATAAGGTTTCTCCATAAGAGTGTTCGATAGCTGGTGTGAGCAGCCATCAATCCGTCTCCCAGGAATCGATGCAGACATGAAGGAGATCGGAGCCAAGACGTCCAAAGGATTGTAAGGATGTATTTGGATTCTGATTTTTTGGAACGGCCCTGTCGGTTCGGTACACACATGTACTGAACGAATGTAGCTGTTTTCTGCCTGAAACCATGCAGAATGTTTATTTGCAGAACTCAGAGCGTAGGGCAACGTTCTGCAGCACAACCTTAAAAATGTATACTAATCTATCACTAAACTCTGCTTTTTGGGGACATTAATGGTTTATCATGCAGCTACAGTAGAAAAAGAAAGTTGGACCGAACTAGAACTTTGGCAGTGAATGCATCTTTCAACAGCCATAAGGTCCATAACACGTTCTGCACTGAACTGAATGACTCACCTGAAACAATGTCAGGCTGAATGTAAACATCACTGATACTAGAGAAAAACCAGCTGACGTCCAAGTATTATTTAAACATTCTAAACATAAATACTGACTGTTTTCAAGTCGTTATGCTGTTTTCTACTCTGGCTATGCTTGCTTGTACTATTTTTTTTTTTTTTTTAAATCCAATCAAATCTCCAGTCAGTTCTATACTTTCTACTTTTTTAGGTTATAGAACATAATAAAACCAAATTCATTTCAGGTATTGAAAGGAATGAAAAAAGGTTCTTTATTTGATTCTGATCAAAGTAAAAAAAATCAAAAAATCAAATGCAATGCACAAGTGTACCAAAAACGTACTGAACCGTGGTTTTTGTGCAGCGTTACACCTTTAAATAGTTGTGTAACTATTTTAAATACTTCAAGAAAGTTATGTAACTAATTAGATTTAGTTACTTTTGTGTGCATTAGGATTTGTCAAAGGTGGGCGGTGCTGTAAACTGAAGTTGATACTGTTGATACAAGTACCAAGGGAAGGAGACCTTGCAGCAGTAGTTAGAAGACGACATTAATTGGTGGATGTTCCTGTCAGGGTCAAGTTTCAGCATTTGGACGAATCTTTTAAATACTTTGGTATACAGACGGGTTCAAGGTCGATTAAGTGACTACAGGATGCAATGGTCCTGTGGCTTCAAAAGCAGCCCCCATCATCAGCACTCTGCCACCATGTTTAGCAGGTGGTTTTAGTTATTTGTGCTGCACATTATAGCCAAACATTTCAAATTTGGACTCAGATGGTTGTAGAAGTCTGGAGCTTCATTCAGATGTAGAATTTCAAAAATACAGATTAAAAAGAGGATGATTTCTCTCCCCTCTCTTCCAAGCACGTCATACTCGTTGAGTCTTTTCCTAATTGTTCTGTAATGAAGCTGTAACATTCAACATGCCTACTGAGGCCTCTGAAGTGTCATTTCTTGTAATTTCTGCAAGCATTTGACTTACAAATAAGTTCTTTTAGGTTTGATGCCATGGATCTGAACAGGAAGAATGTAGAATGATCCTTCCAGGTCAAAGGTCTCTGCTTGAAGCGGTGGAGTCAAGTATCAGGCCTTTGCTCCGGTCTGCTGTGGTGAAGAAGGAGATGAGACACAGGAACAATTAAATAGAGAATTGAGTGAGAGACTTTGCAGAGTTCAGTATTTCCAGCATTGGATTTTCAAAATAAAGCTCACAGACGCCTCGTTACCACGTTAACGCCTTAGCTTACACGAATAGAAAAATGTAGCTTTCAAATTGCTTCCAGGCATGTAAAAAGAAAATCTAGTCTTATATTTTCACCTTGCATTTGTTTCACATTCCCTCGGTTATTAATAAAATAATTTTGAAGAAGATTTTGTCCCTAATTTAGCTCCGTAGAAAAACTCTAACCAAAGACTTTGAATGTTTCCGCAGATGTTGCAGCCCCAGTTTAAACCCCACAACATCCAGCAGGTGCTGCTCAGGCTCTTCCAGGTATTTTATCTTCATCTTATCATCATGATGTGGACAGGATGTGTTAGATATTAGGGTTGTGCCCTGTTTATCTTATGCCAGCCTCGTAGTTAATTTCCTGTGAAGGTTTTCAAAGATGGATCTGATCATGACCGTCTGCCACAGGTGATTCCCGGACGGTCGCCCTACGGCTCGTGGGATCCAGGGCGCTGCCTACGCTGTGCCGTGGTGGGAAACTCCGGAAACCTCCGCGGCGCCCGATATGGGGTGGCCATCGATGGACACGACTACATCATGAGGTGAGACAGATGGCTGCTTTAGATCAGAATAGAACATGAAGAAAGGAAGATAAAGAGGGAAACAGAAAAGGAGTCCAACTCTCGGTATCATCATCAACAATATTCCATGTGCTTTCAGGGAACATCTGCAGACAGCAGATGCATGCATCTGCTGTTCATTTTAATCTCACTGTCCTGCATTCAGCTCTCTGATTGGCTCACAGGAGTCATCTGACTTGTGTGGTTGCCACAAAGAGCGTTATGTCCTGAAAGCATCCATTCAGATGTGCATACTGAGGCACAGAAGGCCTTCTGTCGCACCACACACTGATTGTTCTGAAGAACCAGACTCTCGGGGCTCTGATTCGTGATGTTTCCTGCTGTTTGCATTGATTCAAGCTAAAGAAAAAATGGGATCTGTGCTTTTAAAGGGAGCTTCACCTCATTGGGAAAGACCCGAACATCCTTCCTCTCACTTTCCAGCTGCTTCTGTTGTATTTCAAGGAGTTCCTAGGTTAGAAGAGATAATATACATCCACCAGCCACTTTATTAGGTACACCTGCTTAATTGCTTAATACAAACAGCCAATAACCCTAAACTCAGCCTAAATCTCCATCCAGACGTGAAGACAGTGTGCTTGAAGATCAAGATCAGAATGAAGGAGAAAAAAGAGATTTAAATGACTTTCAATATGACTTGGTTTGTCCCAGACATGTTGGTCTGAATAGTTTAGAAACTGCTGATCTTCTGGGATTTTCAAGCACAACCTTCTCAAGAGTTTACAGAAAATAGTCAGAAAGGGAGAAAATATCCTGCTGTGTTTGGACGACAATGTCCTTCTGATGGCAGACTGGTGATAGGACGACAAAATATGCAGAATACCATCTCTGAACTGTTGAGGGGGCCCAACCCAGCTCTAGCAAGCTGTACCGATTAAAGTGGCCAGCAGTTGCATGGTTCCTCTACTGCACCCTGTAGGATTTGCCTGGGAAACCTCCACCGAGAAGTATCCAGATCAGTTGAGCCACCTGAGGTTTTTGGTGTGGCAGAGCAGCAGCTCTGTTCCAAGCTCTTGGATGAATGGATGATGGAGCTCCTGCCCTCATCTCCAACCTCCGATTTCCACTGCATGCGCTCCGGTCCGGTCCGGTCCGCCACGCACTCTGCAGCCGTTCGCAATTTCCACTGCATGCGCTCTAGATCCGCTCCGCTCCGGTCCGTAGCCCAGAGGTGGTCAAAGAAGCATGCGCGGGAATTGCGAGATCTCACGTTAAAAGCCAGTAATAAATGCGGAAGTCAGAACAAAATTCTTAATTCCGTGGAAAACGAACAGAAAAGAACAGTTATTCTCTGTTATTCTGTGTCTAGATATTTTGGACAACATATGTATAAATATACGCGGGCTTATATTAATATAGCTATGCATACAAAAAATGTCTAATCCGTCTTTATTGATTTATTTTGAAAAACACCCGGAATTGTGGTTGTTCTATATCCGGATGGTGCTTAGTGATTTGTGTAAATTGACTGTGGAGTTGATCCGGCGTCCAGAAAAAATAGAATCGATGCTATTTTTGCCGGATGGCGAAACGGCAGCCGGCGCCCTGCACCGCTCGGCAGCGGCAGTAGAAATGCTCTCATTGACCACAATGGGAGCGTTTTTGCTGCGGAGTGCGTGCCGGAGCGGAGCGCATGCAGTGGAAATTGGGGGTAAGACAGAGGAAGCTCATTTCAGCTGTTTGCAACCATTATCTCATTCTTTCGGTTATGATCCATTTCTCAGGCTAAGGCTTGAACACAGGTAGATCAGTAAATCCAGGGCAGACCAATACCGTCCGTGGATGATCCGACCAGAGGTCGCGGTACAGTTTTTTGTTGTTGTTAATTCTGACTGACGGGGCCAATAAAATATGGTCAATCAATTTTTAAATTGTTTAAATGATAATAATGACATTCAGTAGTATTTAAGGAACAACTCGCCAACTTTTTTTTGTTGATAAACTGCATAAATGAGTATCTAATAGTGCTACAGTCTACATGTCTGGTCATTATTTTGATATTTTAGAGCATCTTAGTAAAAATATAAATTTTCTGCCTAAAACCATTAGTGTTGCGCCCTCCTCAGGTTAAAACTCTATACTGCACTTGAATTTGAACCGGGCATTTCTATTCGCTCTCCGGTGAGGGTTGACGTCACCCCTCCTGCCGCTGTGGAGAATAAAACAAGCAGAGTCTCCACCCACGCATCCTCCACAGAACCTTCCTCCCTTTCCTCTGGTGAAGGAGGTGGAGAGTAATCCTCCATCTTAAAAGATCGCTCTGAGGTAAAGGACCTCATATTGTTCTCCATCTTTCTCGCTCTCTGTGCCACTGCAATCACAGCCCAGACCACACCCAGCCATCTCCCCTCCCTCGGTCCGCCAGGCAACCCACATCCTTTTGCCGCATTTTTCAAACAGGAAATGTGAGTGGACTAAGACTGGTAAGGGGGTGAGTTGCTTTTTAATTTCTTCAATCTGAACAAACAGAGAATCCACATCAGGCCATCACACATTGAGCAGATTATTAGTAATGTATTAATTAGGAACATTTCACCTTCTGTGGCCTGAATGCTCCTTATGGAGCTGAGTCCGCGCTCAGCTGCCACACTTGAGACTGGAATTACGAGCGCCACTTCAGCCAAAGTTTTGAAATCGGAACATTTCTCCAACTGAAGTGATCAGAATTTGGCAAGACTCAATGATCACCGGCTTTTCTGATCACTTTAATGGGAGGAAATTCCTCAGCATGCACTCCCTCTGCATCAGTCACCGCTGGTCTGTGTCCGGTGCATTCACAGATGCGCTCCAAAGCCTCCGTAACTCTTCAAGACGCTGTCAGCTACCGGATAACGAGATACATTGGAGTACGATGTCCATGTCTGAGATGATGCTCAGATGCTCTCATGGGAATCTTTTTTTTGATTGATTGATTCATCAGTTACCTGTACTCTGTGCGTAAAGTTGAAAGTGTCTGCACCAAGTGGTCAGGGGTTTGATTACTAATCTGTTAAAATGGCCAGAGGGCCTTCAGATTTTTCCGTCATCGATTTTTAAAGAAGGGTCAGATACGGAACATATTCGGTTAACTCGACCCCTGGATCCGTCTTTTCCATCTCCTGTGCATCCTTTCAAATCTCAGCAAAAACTAGACTTGTAGTCAAAACCGCCTAAACCGAGACCAAGACACTACCAAGACCAGAGGGTATCGAGCCCAAGACAAGACCAAAGACCGTCAAGGCCGTGACAAGACCGAGACCACGTAAAAGTGGACCGGTCTCGAGATATACATCACTAGCAAAAACACACCAAAATACCCCAAATCTTTGCCTTATAGAGACTAACCTCTGACCTGTTGGGGTATTCAAACAAGCTGGGAAGCTGTAGTGGGAATCTAGGGTCCCATGGCACCTGATACCTGCTATCCGGTCTCTATATCGCCAAAGTAAGAACATGTTTTTGCTTTGATCCTGTTTGCAGTGTTTATAGATGGCATCTATAGGTTTGACGTTGAGTGTCCGGGTCTCATCTTTGCTTACAGATGATGTGGTTCCCTTGGTGCCAACTGGAGCATTTCACGGCCGATTATAAACAGTAGGGATGAGAGTCTAAACATGCGAATTAGTGCGTGGCTAACCTACTGAAACTCTTCAAGAAGCTTGTCCAACATAAAGTGAGGTCAAACACATCGGCTGGGTCTGAAAGCATTCAGTTAGAAAGAGGAAGACATGAAGGCATCATTTCAATTTGCTCCAGGGTTAAATAAAAGCAGAAGCAGCTGGTATTCTGTGTTATTAGGATCAATTACAGCTGGATTCTCTCTGGAGCTGTGTGGGCAGCTTGCATCTCTTCTTGGGATTTGATGTTCATTTGTTTTGTGAGCTTCAGCTCTGCAACAGCAGCCCCACACACCACCAACCACACGCCTGAGTTCACTAAAGCTCTCTGCACAATCATCTCTCTTGTTCCTTGTATTTCTGCGAGCGTGCTCCATGCAGGCTTTATATTCCTAACTTTAGCTCCCCTTGTTTGGAGAAAAATATTCTTCCTGTAGACAGTGACTCATATCCAGGGCTTTGTAAACACCGTCTCATCTCAGGGTTTCCAACGCAGACAGAAGTCGTGCAGGGGAAAATATTCCTCTTTCTGTGGATTTGCCGTTGTAAAGCAGTGAGAGCTCTGAAACTAACAGTAACTCAGTCAGGACTCGTTATGGAGGAGATCCGGACGTTTTTGTGGGATTTATTAAATGTGCTGATGCATAAACACAAAGGCCCGGTGTTGCTGTTCGCTTTGTTTCTTATAATTCTCCCCGTCCTCTTAAAATTTCATCTTCCTTCTCCTCCCAAAGCATTGAGGAAAACATGTGTGGCTCCATCAAGAATAGTGTGCTAAGACATTTGGTAGTGATACCTCGTTTGATGTTTTCACAATTTGCAAAAATGGTTTTTGTGCTTTTTTAATTAGCCATGGATTGTTCTGTTATATCGTCAGGTCCTCTAATTCCAGTCTACTCGACATCCCCAGAATCAGAACCAAACATGGAGAAGCAGCTTTCAGTTTCTATGCTCCTCTAATCTGGAACAAACTTCCAGAAAACAACAAAGCTGCTGAAACACTGAGTTCTTTTAAATCACAACTATAAACGTATCTGTTTAGATCTGCCTTTAAGTAATGTTTTCATGCATCATATGTTTTGTGTGTGCTTCTTGCTCTATTGCTGTTTTACTTTATATGCTTTGTCTGTGTTTTACTGCTATTTTTATTTTACCCCCTAATCATGTAAAGCACCTTGAATTACCTTGTTGTTAAGTGTGCTGTACAAATAAAATTGCCTTGCCTTGCCTTGAAAATCCAGCCCTGTTTGGGGCTCCGTTGCACTTTCCAGCAGAAACACTATTCAGAGCTTAGACGGCTCACAGAAGGTCGAACCATTTTGATACCTTTTACAGTTTTGATACAACCCCATTTTAATTTTGATAATTTATTTCAAAATTTTCCTGCAAAATGTTAACCACAGAATGCGATAATACCACACACCGTAGATTCTGACCCCGTCATTTTAACTCCTTTCTTGACCGCAGTTTCATCTCCACATTTGTACATCAAACTGTAGGTATTGTTCTCTACCTTCACCCCGTGTGTCTCTCACTGCTGTAGGACTTACAGTTTTCTATCAAATCAGCCCAGAGTGCAGAGAGCCACACCCAGGTTCTCATTCACTCCCATTGTATTTCAGTTCAGATTTTCTTTTCTGTCCAAGCTGGAGCTGTCCTTAACCTGTCAAATCCTACATAAAACACTGTAAACACATTAAAATGCCTCTATGCCCACTAACAGTTGAGGAATTGTTTTAAATATAACTTAAATCTTCACACAGTGACTGTTTTCTTTGCTCGACTGATGTAAGGAGTGGTGCTGTGGGCTCCCCGCTAACTAGAAAAGGAGGTTTATTAACTTCCACGTTTCTTCTTTTTTTTTTTTACAACATCTTTACCAGGCATCTAGCAAAGATGACATGTTGAGGTCCGAACTGAGAATCAGAACAGGGAAGAAAGAGGAGAAAGTGACTTTGGGCATAACGTAGCTTAGTTGTTGGTGCGAGATGGGCTGGTCCGAAATAGGGGTGCACCAAAGTGGGGAGAAAAAAACGAATCCTCAGATATATATTGGAATATGAAAAAATACAGGAATTTTCAACATATGACTTGAATAGCACCTTGGGTCATGCTGCACTCCTGCCATCTTATTGACAGTTAACCTGCACAGATCTTACCTAATTTTGTGAATGTTACAAGTATGGTTTCTGTCTGTTTTTGAGAGTTATTCTTAATGTTGGGGTTGCACGATATAAAAAAATCTTGTTCTGGAGATAATATTGGTAAATTCTGCGATAATAGTATCCGTCGCCATATGTGTGTATTTTCCTTTTTCCTCTCTTTCTCATTTGTTCTTCCATCACTCTGTGACCACTTGCATTTTGGACAACGTCCGGTATCACATATTTTCTGTATTCGACCTTGTTTTTTTTTAAGCGGTGACGGAAAAAAATATGAAGGCCATCTGTCAGTTTGACATATTGCAAGTCACACCCCTAACTACTTGGTGCAGATGTGTGGACATTTTTAACTTTACACAGAGTACAAGTAACTAAATCCATCAAAAAAGATTCCCATGAGAGCATCTGTGCATCATCTCAGACTTGCACACAGCACTCAATGCATCTTGCTATCCGGGAGCTAACAGCGCATTGAAGAGTTACTGAGGCATGGACTGTGACTGCACCACTGGACACAGATCGGCTGTGACGGATCGCAGCAGTTTAACCACTGATGCAAAAAGAGAGCATAATGTGGGATTTCCTCCCGCTGAAGCGATCAGAAAAGCCCTCGTTCAAAGTCTTGCCAAATTCTGATCAATTCAAATGGAGAAATGTTTCAGACCTGAAGTGGCGCTTGTAATTTTGGTATCCAGAGTGACAACAGAGCGCAGATTCAGCCTCCATTAAGCACAAGCAGGAGCCCAGTTCAGCTCCATGCGGAGCGTTCAGGCCACAGCAGGTGAAATGTTTATAATTAATACATGTAGCCTATTAATCTGCTCGATGTGTGATGGCACGATTGTCTGTTAAGTTTGTTCAAATTTAATATAAATCAAAATGAATTACAATTAAATACGGTTGTCATTATTGTAATTTAAAAAATTGACGGGTAAAAATAGATTACGACCAGATTTTTTTTGACACTGTCAGTCAACAGCTCTTTGAGATGTGAATATTGCACACACTGATAATGCGATGACGATACACATTATATATTGTGCAGCCCTTGTCTTTAAGAGTATTTCAGAAACTGCTAATCTACTGGGATCTTCACACACAACCATCTAATCCGGTTTACTAAGCATTAGGGATGTGTATTGGTAAACGTCTGGTGATGTGATATGTATCGCGATACTGGGGAGACGATAATATTATCGCGATATATCGCAATACTGTAAGTAAGACGATATATTGTAATTTTTAAAACAGAATTTAACTGTAGAACTGTCAGCATTCTAAACACTCCAACCTGTTTCATATTTAACACATCCAGTTTTATTACTAGATCTAGTTGATCCACTGGAACAAAGAAGGTAAAAAACAGCCACCAACTACCAGTCATACTTTTACATTTACTACAAAAATTATTATCATCAATAATGGTTCCATTCAAGTCCTTAAAAAAAAAAATACATATTTTTAATATTTTTTTTACAATATCAATACAATATTGGGAAATAAAATATTGTGATATATCGGTGTATCGATATTTTTTTACATCCGCACTAAGCATAGTTCAAGAGAAAAGAAATTTTCAGAAAGAAGCCAAAAACTGTTTCGATGTCAGAGAAGAATGAGCAGACTAGCATCTCCAGCTTGGTTCAGATAAAAAGCAAAGAGACGTATGTGATTGTATGTTTTGCAAGTCTACTAGCAGATCTCAAAAATATCCATCCTGCTAACTATCTTACAGCTTCGATGCCCAGCCCCGGTGTGCTAGCACACCACATTCCATGAGTCCCTCATTCATTCAATCAACTGAATGCCACCATGACAGTTGGCTACGCTGTTTCTCCTCCATAACAAGAAGTCTAAGACCTTCTATATGTGTTTTGGGGGAAATCCCTGGAAACAGTCCCAATGTGTGCAGCTATGAATTAAGACAATCCATAATACTGCTAATTTTTTATATTTTATATTACCATCTAATTTCAATTGAAGTTACTTATTTTCATTTTCATTTTATTACTTATTATTGAATCTATTTATCTAATATTGCACCTTTCCAACTTTCTGCACCTCCTCGCCGTGTGTTACTATTTAGGCTGTTGTAACTAGGCAATTTCTCCACTGTGAGATCAATAAAGTTTTATCTTATCTTATCTAATAAAGTAACTTCAAATTTCTAACATGGCTAACAAAAGTTCAAAATAACAAAGGTATTTTCTCTGACAACTCTTCTGAACGTTTTCCACCTGTCCTTGTTGGCATTGGCTCTGCTGACAGGTAAAGATGTGAAACCCTGCTGATGTTTGCACGAGCTTCAGTTAATTTTGCATTTCTACATTTTTTTTTATTTTTTAGCTGTGATTACATATTTCCACTGCAGTAAAATATATCTGCCTCTATTTTTACACTGTGCATGACAAGCAGTTTTATTGTTCTGTGGCGCCAGGTGCGGAAAGATGTCTTCAGTGATAAATTCCTTTAATACACAGCCGGATGTAGCTACACACATCAGACAGTCGAAACTTATCGGTGAAACATTTGCTGTTTGTTTTTTTTTGCTGCAGAACGAATCTAGCTTTGATTTGCTTCACATTTTCTGGAGATACATGCATGTTTCTGCAACTAGGTGTCCTGCTGAACACTACAGTACACATATTTTCACATAGTTTACTTTTATATAGCTCATTTTGTATACTACTTGTTTGTCTTGATTGGTTTTTCGTCTTTGTGCAGACTGTCCCTCTGCTGATGAAACATTGCAAATTAATCTCCTGAGGGACTTATAAAGAATCATTATTATGCTCTTTTAACCTTGTGAGTGTTTACTTCACTGCAAAAAACAGGGCACCATGTCGGGTCATTCAATAGAAACTGGATAAGCCCAGTAAATCAGAACAAACTGAGTTCCTAAAATCAAAGATGGATCTGGAAATCTCTCCTCATGTTTCCCCTTTTCGTCTCTCTCCTCCAGGATAAATCTGGCCCCCACTGTGGGCTACGAGGACGACGCCGGCAGCCACACCACGCACCACTTCATGTACCCGGAGAGCGCCAAAAACCTGGCGGCCAACGTCAGCTTCGTCCTGGTTCCCTTCAAAACACTGGACCTGGTTTGGATCACCAGCGCTCTGTCCACCGGCCAGATCCGATTGTAAGAGTCACAGATGTGCATGAGCTCGGATTAACTTGTAAAACAACAGGAATTTAGTTCATACGGCCTCCATCAGACGTCAGCGTGCGTTAAATACAGAGACCCGTTCCGTTTGCACTGAGAGGCTGCGAGGAGGCAGAGAGATTAGAGATCTGTCAGTCATCCAGCAATCACATAAAGTTTATCTGTGTGTTCTCTCTGCAGCACCTACGCTCCAGTGAAGCAGTTCCTCCGTGTGGATAAAGACAAGGTTTGTCTCACTGCTGCGATTCAGTTTGGCCACTTCGACATAACCCCCCCCCTTTTCCCCATTGTCGATGAGGGATTACAAACCCTTTCCTTTGTTGTCACTAATCTCCAGCCCGCAGTTTAATCTGTAAAATAAATAAACGAACTCCTCTTTGCGTGAAGGAGCCGAGGCATCTTCGCCCGGCCGGATTCACAGCGTCTTTGAGAGTGACCTAGAAATAAAGAGTTTGAGGATTTACTCCTGCGCTGTGCGGCTCTGAGCAGTCTAAAGCTCCTTTTGTTGGGACTGAGCATCTCCAGGAGGCAGCAGCAGATCATTTTCTAATTACTTTTTATTCCATTAGAGGTGCTTTGAAATTTCACAGAGATCAAAAATTTTGGGAGTGACATAATTTGTCGTTGGATTTATTTTGGATTTTCCAAAATAAATCCAACTGCATAATTATTTTAAATAATAATTTTAAACAAAAATTTTAACTGGGCTTAGAGAAGACGAGATTCTTGACCATGTTATTTCTAACGTGATTTGATCCATTCAATATATCGTTCTATGTTCTATACAAGCAGTCACATTTACATTTTTTCTCTGAAAATGGTTCTCCAGCATTTCTAAGTTTGTATTTGGACTTTTGCTGCTTTTTCACTTTCACTGACTTTCAGTCCAGTAACTGAACATTTTCAGACAAATGTTTTTTGTTTACTAACCCACTCAACTATGTTGTCTGAATTATTCAGCCAGAAAAAGGATCTTAATTCAGTGGATGAAGCAGATTTGTGTTAACAAACATTAGAGGGCTGTAAAAGGTCACGTTGTTAGATTTTTGTTTTAGGACACAAAATATTAAATTGAATTATGATATATTTTTTGTAGTCAAAAACATAGTAGAAATTAAAACTAGGTTCGATTTTCTTTTCATTTATAAAAAGATAAAAACATTAACACAGGTGAAGAAGAAAAAAATTGGCATGTTTTTTCCTAACCCTAAACATGCCAGATAATTCTATAACTATACATATATTTATGTAATGTGATAGTAGGTTTCTCCTACACGTCTCAGTTATATTGTTTCTTACAAAAAAAAAGGAAAAACATTTTAAAATAAACACGTAAAAATTCTGAAAAGTGTGAACAAAGATAAAGTACTTACAGTATTTACAAAATATTGTTGGTGTGTAAATTTGAGAAAATCAAATAAAATGTAAATTTCACCTCATCTGTTTTTGACCTACAAAATGGCTTGTATTTTAATTTCATGTCAATCACATATTTTTATTTTTTTCATTGTTTCAGATTTTTAAAACATCAAATTAGGGAACCATCTACGAACTAAATTGACTAATTATACAAATACAGTAGGCTATGTAGCTAGTGTCTGTTAGATGACTTTTATTTGTTTTTGACCAAGAATTATATAAAGAACAAAATACAGATGAAAACGCACACCGTAGTGTAGTTACCCACAGTTACAAGTTTCTTTATTTTATTGTATATTAGCTGAACCTAGTTTAGCTTTGCCTTAGCTTGGTTAAGCTTAGTTTTTTAGCTCTTTCTTGTTTGATTTTAGGTTATCTTTATGTATCTCATGCTTATCCTAAATGACTTAATCTAATTAATCTCTGCCTATTTTGTCTTAGTCTGCCATACATAAACCATAGGTTTTATTAAGTTAGCTTAGTTTGTTTATTTTAGTCTTCTTTATCTTATTTTAAGCTTTCTTTACCTTACCGTTGATTATCTTTTAGGTTATCCTAGCTTAGTTTATCTTTGTTTAGCCCTTCTAACAATAGTTCAGTTTACCTTTGCTTAGCCCATTTTAGTTTAGTTTTTGTTGGCTTTGGTTATCTTAAATTAGCTTGCCTTAGTTTAGTTAAACTTTCCTAATCTTACCTTAGATTAGGAAATTATTATCTTCCCTAACTTATTTTACCTAAACCTGCCTTAGCTTAACATTGGTTTGTTTAGCTTAGCTTATACCTCCTAAGTTTACATTAGCTTGGGGTAGTTTCTTTGTATGTATTATCTTAGCATAGTTTATCATCACTTAGCTGGCCTTTGTTTAGTTGAATTTTTCTAGTTTTATCTCAGTGTATCCTATTTTCTATTAGCTTTGTTTAACTCAGTTTAGTTTGTCTTGAGTTAGTTTAGCTTTGTTTAGCTTACCTCACCTTTAGCGCATCTTAGTCTATCTTTTTTAAGCATTTTATCTGACATTAAAATTCCGATCACAGCCTGATCTAATTGTCCTTTTGTGTCTCATCTTAAAAACAACTAAATATTATATAGGATGTGTCCAAATTCAGATTCAGGGGCTGCATTCTTTGAAGGCTGATTACGTCACAGTGATGCAACGAGGGCTGTCTAAATTTGAAGGCTCCTTCAAATGCATCCTTTTTTTCCCCGCATTTGCAGGACAGGTCTGGTGTATTCTTTGGAGCCCACGCTGTTTCAGGATTCACTGAGGGTCGACTGAAGCGTTTTTTGTTTCTTCTAATGATGGCAGACGAAGCAGCAGATAGCGGGAGAGGAGAACCGTTTTAAATATAGGTACTAAAATCTGGCTGTACAAAAGTTAAAAGCCTAAAGCAGTTACGTTGTTAGGCTTTTGTCATATGCATACACGTGTAAAAAAAAAATGTACTTAATTAATTAAAAAGGATTTAATAAATAATTAAAAAGCAAAATTTTGAGTTCCATTTTTACTAATTTGTGTTTTAGCGCCCTCCCAGTTGCGGGGCCACAGGATATTTACCGACGTAAGGGTGGGGAATAAATCCGAAGGCTAGACCGTCCACTTTCAAAGCCACTTAATTCTAGTCTTCGCGGTCGACCAGGTAGGCCAGATTCCTCAAGGGATGCAGCCCCTAAATTTGGACGACCCCTAGTTCATATGGTATTTGAGCTAACTACCCAACAGTTCATATTCACTGATGAACATCGTGTCGGTCAACATCGGAGAGCCTGGAGGCCTAATAACATTTAAAGACCACTTTAAATGATTACAGTAAAGTCAATGGAAAACAGAAATAAATTAGGACTGGAGCAGGACTTTTTAACAGAACTTTACACATATTTCAGTATTTTCTATGTGTACACATTTCAGGTTCAGGTCTTCAACCCAGCATTCTTCAAATACATCCATGACCGCTGGACCAGACATCACGGGCGATACCCTTCCACCGGCATGCTGGTTCTTTTTTTCGCTCTTCACGTCTGTGACCAGGTCGGTTCTTCTTTGTCCACCCTCCCGTCATATTCATCCAGTATCATCATTTTCCAGTCTGATCCTAATGTTCCCCTCCAGGTGAACGTGTTTGGCTTCGGCGCCGACAGCCGAGGAAACTGGCACCACTACTGGGAGCAGAACCGATATTCTGGAGAATTCAGGAAGACGGGCGTCCACGATGCAGACTACGAAGCTCAGATCATCCAGCAGCTGGCCAAGGCCGGAAAAATCACAGTATTCCCTGGGAAATGACCAGAATTGTTTCTTTTTGTCAGTCTTATGGTTGGAAAGCTGATCAGAGATGGATGCCAGTTTGGACTCAAGTTGGAATAAAAGCTAACCGAAAGCGATTAAGTTTTTACGGATGGGGCTCGTCAAACGAGGTGAACTTGCATCAGGAAAACATCTTTCCCTTTTTTCCCTCCGTTCAGATTGTGAGGTGAAATGCCTCATCTTCATTGGTCTGAGGAAATGAGGAAAGGATGTCTGAACGGCAGGATCAATCAGAAAAACTGGATCAGCTTCTTTAAGCGAGATGTAGAAATCATCTCTGCTGGTGGACCCAGTTAGGACTGCAAATGTTCATCTGCCTAGGATTATTTAGCCCTCGTTTACCGACGCAAACAATGCAACATCCTTCACGCCCATTCTGCATCTCGGAGACCGTTGTGTGACTTTTTTTCCCCAGCCATGCGGGAATATTTTGCTGACAAAGAGCTGTCCTTTAGAATCAAGATCCTGTCTTTGATTTGCCTTAAATTCTCTTTGAGGTGAAGCATCCCCGGCATTGCCACAGTGTGGTAAGGTCTTTGCGAAGTAGCTGAAAGCTCGTTAAGCAGCAGATATGTGATAAGTGTGGCATGGATCAGATACGACTCCCCTTACGAAGCCCCCCCCCCCCGGCTCTTTTGTTTGCGGTGGATCCACAGAAACAGAGTTAGCATTTCAGCCTTTTCGACTGCTCGGACTCAGAGATACGATACGAGACGAGCCTCAGGTTCTGGAGACTTTGCTTTAAACGTCGTCGACGTTTTCATTCCCCCGCAGGCAGAGACGAGGAGGCCATCGTGGCTGCGTTCTGATCCGGTCCATTGGGTTTCATTTGGGAGATGACGAGCGTCTTTACTCGAATGTTGCTTCAGACGAGATTACAGCCCCGACATGACGAGAGGAACAAAACAAAACCCCTCGCCTTCATTAACCTCTCGACCCAAACCTGACTCGGCCGAGTAGGACTTCGGCTCAGTCTGGAGGAGGCAAAAGCCAGCCCACGCCTTAGCCTTCACCCCAGATGGTGATTTTTGCAGAGTGTGTGCCGCTTTGCTTTCGGTTTGATTCTGTTAGATTTTCAATATAACTGAATTTTCCTTCCATTTCTGCTATTGCCATTCTGTGTGTTACCCATCATAATGAAGAAAACAAGTGAGAATCAATTAAGCAAGTGCTGCAGAAGGTCTTTAAATAACAGGAGCCTGAGAGAGAAAAATGCTATTTTAAAAGCAAGAAAAATGAGAGGGTTTGGTTTTATTAAGTGGCTGATACTCCCCTAAAAATACACAGTACACCATTGTTACGATAAAGGCTTCTTTAATTTGTTTCAAATGATTAAAAAACGTATATCAAAGACACCATAAGTAAATACAAGAAGCAGTTTTGAAAATAATAATACTTTCATTTATTAATAAAGAGACCTCTAAACCAATCTGGTCGTTTGTGAAAAAGTAATTGCCCTTTGACTATGACAATATCTGTCAAGCGTTTGCAAGGGCTGGTAAATGAACATTTTTGACCTCTCTTCTTCGTTGAATGGTTTTAAATTCTGACACATTGGAGATTATTTGAGCATGTTGCTCTGGTAATACTAAAATATGTTTTTTAGTAAACCTATGATAGGCCTCTGTGCTGCTTTGGTCAGCAATGCTTTTGGCCTTAGAGCTTTCCCATGGATGCCGGTTTGGCCTGGTTTTTTTCTCAGCGTTGAATCTGACCCTAACTGAGGCCTTGTCTACACATAGCCGGGTATTCAACAAAACGGAGATATTTTTCTACAATTCCGTCCGTCATATACACACGAAGACGCAGATTTACGGTATCAAAAACGATTCTTTCAAAAACCTCCAACCAAAGCGAAGATTTGCGAATTCTCAGTTGTGAGCGTTTGATTGTGCACAGAAATAACCAGACTTTTAGGTTTCGCAGCGTCACGGCTCGCAACTAAAATCGCGTTGTCGACCTGTGTTTACACTCAGAAACAGCATTTATGTCCTCAGAGATGTGTTGGCATTATCTATTGTCCAAGCGCTTTTTACGTGCTTGTTTTTACAAGCTCAATTAGTGCTCTATGTAGAAGTTAGAAAGGGGAACGTTACTCTAAGTGGATAGGATTTGGGGAACTACTCCCACCTACAGGTTTGGCATGTCTATGAATGTGCATAACAATGCGCTCAGGTGTGAATGGTATTCTTTTCTAAAAACGAGGCGGTGAGGATATTCGGTTTTTAAAAATAACCCGGCTTTGTGTGTACACGGCCCCAGGCAAGTGAAGCCTGCAGTGCTGGGAAGGTTCGCCACAGCTACTTGTGGGTCACTGAAGTCCAAATCCCTTAGAAATGGCTTTGCAACCCTTCCAAGATACATCACTCATTGGTTTTATTTCTCATTTGATATTGAATTTCATTTGATCGGAGTATGGTACGTTGCTTTCGAGATCTTTTAGCCCACTTCATGATGCCAGAAAGGTTATATTTCTATTCATATCTTGATTCTACAGATCTGGCAGTAACAGTAGGGGTTGGATACAGCCCTTTTTTCCCCTTTATAAATGAAATCATCGTTTGGAAAACTGCATTTTGTATTGACTCATTGTATCTTTGTCTGATACTAAAATGCCAGTATATTTTGTTAAATCAATCAAAAATACCCAAATTAACACCATTTGAGAGATGGTAGCTCCAACAAGGTAATTTTCAAACAATTAAACCTTGATATACTCTGAAACTGTCCAAACTAGACTGAAAATAGCTGAAATGAATATTAAAGTCTAGCAAAGTATGTAAAATTAACAAAAACATTCATTCAAGTTATGTTGCTCTTATTTTTACTAGTTTTCAAATAAAAAAGTTTTATGTGCTTCTGAAATACTTGTTAATGACCAAAAAGCAAAAAAAGATCAGAATTATTAAGCCTTCCTTAACATATTTAATCTGATACTAAAATTCATGGCCAAAAAAGGAGAAGAAATGTGCGAGGCGCAGATCTTTTTTTTTTCTTTTTTTTTCTTTTTTTACATTACTGTCAAGTTTCAGAATAAAAGTAAGAAAACAATGGTATTACAATTCAGAAAAGTGTAGCTTACACTTCCAAAATCCCCCAAAACATCCAGTCATAGCCAGAAACAGTTTCCAGGCCATGAAAGCAGCCACGAGTTTTGCAGCGACTCCTAAAGTGTGTCAGTGTTGAAGAAGCACTGAAGGAACATTGAAACTCCACCTGTTTGTGTGACTGCAAGCTGAGGGATTCAACTTCGTGACATCATGTTTTTGTTCTGTTTCTAGCATTGTCCAGGTGTACCTTAAGGTGGACTCACATGAACACAGATAGATGAAGGCTGTCGTGTTATTGTTATGTTGTATTTTACTGTAACTCAACGTCTTGCTGGTGTTTTTTACTCCACACCAGGATCTCTTAGAAGCTTCATTGCTGAGCGGGGCTCGTTTTAACGCGGCTGAATCTCGTCATATTGTTTGTGTTTTCTGTGTCTGTCACATGCTTTCGTGCCTTGTCCGGCTGCTGGGCAACGCTCGCCTGCAGCTTCTTCATCAGCGACGCACACCTGCTACCTTTCTGTTATCGTTAGTCTCGCACACGTACACATGTCTAGCTGAGAGCTGTGCCTTCTGAGCTGAACAACTACACATGAACCCACCACACGACAACACACTCTTGCCTTCTACTTTCTGCTCCGCACACTCAATGTTTTTACTAATGGAGACGATGGGAACTCATAATGCAGGAAATTCATACTACAGTCTGTACAAAACTCCTGATTTGGTCTTCATTTCCTTGTTTTTCCTTCCAGGCTGCCAGACTTTCCTTTATTCTTTTGAAGTACTTTTCAAATCTTCCTCGCTACCTCCCCAGGATTTAAAAAGGAAGTCTCATCGTTGAAAATTTCAGGGAGAAAACCTTCATGACCCAAGGGATGAACCACTGTTGTGTTGCCATGTAACAGATAGGTTTGCAAAGACCCAGGTTTAAATGGGATCTTTAGACTCTTTGTTACCAGGAGGCTGTCATAGAGACAACAGTCGTTCCAGTATATTTTGTTAAATCAATCAAAAATACCCAAATTAACACCATTTGAGAGATGGTAGCTCCAACAAGGTAATTTTCAAACAATTAAACCTTGATATACTCTTTGAAACTGTCCGAACTAGACTGAAAATAGCTGAAATGAATATTAAAGTCTAGCAAAGTATGTAAAATTAACAAAAACATTCATTCGAGTTATGTTGCTCTTATTTTTACTAGTTTTCAAATAAAAAAGTTTTATGTGCTTCTGAAATACTTGTTAATGACCAAAAAGCAAAAAAAGATCAGAATTATTAAGCCTTCCTTAACATATTTAATCTTATTTAAGCAAAATTTTGCTTCACCCACCTAGGCTTACATCGACTAAACTGGATACATCCAAGTTTATCTCATGTTTAGTTTAGCTTATGTTTGCCAAGTTTAGTTTATCTATGCTTAGCTTACTTTAGCCTAGCCCATCTATGCATATGATGCGTTCCATTTTTAGTTGGCACTCGGAAATTTCGACTTCCTAGTCAAAAATCAACAGGAACGGCCCCCTGAAGTTGGACTTCTCACTTGGATAGTCGGAGAGTTTTTTAAACAGCAACTTCGAGATCCAATATGGCAGCTCATCACATTGCATTGATACGGGCGCTGTACCCGTCTGTTGTGGTGAAGGGAGAGCTGAGCCGCAAGGCAAAGCTCCCGATTTACCGTTCGATCCACGTTCCTCATCTGTGGTCACGAGCTCTGGGTAGTGACCGAAAGAACAAGATCTCGATTCACTGAAAATCGTTTCCTCCACAAGGTGTCTGGGCTCTCCCTTAGAGATCAGGTGAGAAGCTCAGTCATCCTGAAGGGGCTCAGAGTAGAGCCCCCGCTCCTCCACATCGAGAGGAGCCGGTTGAGGTGTCTTGGGCATCCGGACAGGATGCCTCCTGGACGCCTCCCTAGTTCGGTGTTCCAAGCACATCCCACCGGGAGGAGACCCAGAGGAAGACCCAGGACACGCTGGAGGGACGATGTTCCTCGGCTGGCCTGGGAACACCTTGGGATTCCCTCCGAGGAGCTGGAACAAGTGGCCGGGGAGAGGGAAGTCTGGGTCTCCCTGCTTAAGCTGCTGCCCCTATGACCCGACCCCGGATAGGCAGAAGAAAATGGATGGATTTTCCGAGTATGATGTCAAACCCAGCTCCGAGTTCCCCGAAGTGAATGGAATGCAGCATTACAGTTGGCTACGATAAGCCTTCCTAAACTTAACGCTCTTTAGTTTGGCTTAGCCTTTCCATGTTTACATTGGCTAAGCTAAGCCTGTTTAAGCTGAGCTTAGCCGGCCTGTGCCTACCTTTTCGTAATTTAGATGACCCTAGTTTCAGTTAATGTTAGCTTAGTAATGCGTAGAGTACCTGTGCTTACACTGGTGAAGTTGTGCTTACGTTAGCCTACCTCAGTTTAGTCTAGTTAATTTTATCTTAGTTTTGATTACCACTATGCTTGACTAAGACTGAGCTAGCTTAGCATAGCGTACATATGCTGAACATACGACACTTGTTTTCTCCAACTTTGCTTACGTTCGCCATGACTGAGGCCACCTAATCTTCCCATGCTTTAGCTTAGGTTAGTTTGGGTAAGCCTTCCTATGCTTACCTTAGCTCAGGTTAGTTTGGTTGTGCTTAACCCACCTTTGCTTTGGTTAGTTTGTTTTCACGCAACTATGCTTATATTGACTAGGAAGAGCCGACCTAAGCTTACCCCAACTTAGATTAGTGCAGCCTACCTATGGTTTAACAAGGTTTTGCTTATCCCACCCATGCTCGGCTTAGCTTGTTTACTCCAACTATGCTAACCCTGGCAAAGCAGAGACAACCTAGGCTTAGTTAAGTCTTACCTTTGCTTTGTTCTTCGCTCACTGTTTGTTAAAAGTTTTAACCTCTAAGAAAAACCTTGAAAGACCTCCAGAAAGTCTGGAGAATTATTGACCAGAACGGATTTTGAGAGATTGAAAGAAAGCGACTGAAGGAAGGAAATTAAAGGTTAAATTAGGAGTTTTGAACTGTTATTTTACATCATGAAGGAGATGCAATATAGTAAGACACTGAGACGATCTTATTTCTGTACATCAGTAGGGATATTAGATTAAAGTGGAAACATCGGTCTGAACTCAACATTTGGTCTCCTTCAATTTCATAATGAAAGTGTTAATTATTTATGGGTTAAACGTGACCTTCATTCAGACATTGTGAATAGAAGTCGTTTTCAAAGCTTCTGCTGCCTGCGGAGCGAAGGAAACGTCTTCAGAGCGAACAGGCTGGTGCTCCTCATCATCAGCCGGAGCCCAGAATACGGTGATCAGATAGGGGGGAGGAGAGCAGGAGGGTCCCTTCAGTCCAAATGAGGTTTCTCCCTCCCACCGACAGTTCATGACACAGATCTGATTCTTCCACGCAGACAACCTAAAGTAGGTCTTCCCTCCTGCAGTTGACCCACATTTTCATCCTGTAGAGGAGATTCTTCCGGCTCCCAAGAAATCACGCAGATGACCAAAAGGCCTTGCCACTTCCTTCAGTTGGGGCTGACTTTATCTAAACTTTAACTGGACTGATTTTTTTTTTTTGGTTTCTGGATGAAAATCCTCTTTGTCCTCACTGTCAGTGAAACTGGGTACAGTTCTGGGTTATTTTTGCCCTGCTTCGTCTGGCACATTACGTTCCGAAAGGGGATGTCACGTCTCGCCTTAGAGTCGGAAATTTCCATTTTCCTGAGCAAGAAAAAAAAAAAAAGCCCATTAAAGGTTATTAATATTCATTTTATGAGTGATTAGGCAGAGCAGAGTGTGGAAGGTGAGGAGTGTTTGGAAGCACCTGTTCAGCAAAGGCAAAGATGAGATTTTAAAAAAATATATATATTTTCAGCCAAAGCTGCATCCTTTAACAATTTAAAGGTCAAACGGATTTCTTTTGTCTCTGAAGTTAAAACTGAATGAATTAGTTGACTGTCGGTCTTTCTCCATAATAGTAAACTAAATGTGACGGTCTTTGCTTTTGGAGGATAAATCTGTAACGATGCAGGGAAGGTTATCTGTTCTCCACCCTAACCCATCCCACCTTCACCATCTACTTCAGCGAAATGTTAGAAACATCAGCACCCATGTATTAACCATTGGAACATCTGTAGGACATGTGACTCTTTGTTTTTTTCTGCTGTTGTACAAATAAAAGCTTCATGAAACTCAACCGAAGCCCCCGGACGTTTCCTCACAACTTCTCAGTCTTTTACAATCATTTTAAATTAAGAAGTCCACCATGAATTTAAGGCAGATATATGTATCTGGTTAGATATGAAACTAGGGTAAAACAAGGAATAAAAGGGCCAAAGTAAAGGAGACACAAGAAAGGAAAGAATGAATTAACTAAGGAAGAAGGGTGCAAGAACAGAGGGAGGACAAAATAGGACAGAGAGAAAGGACAAAAGGAAAGAAAGGTTGAATGAAACAAAAAAGGAAGGACACAAGGAAGGACAAAGCACACAGAGAAGGACAAGGCCCAAGGAAGGAAAGAATGAGTCCAACAAAGAAGGTTGCAAGGTGGGAAGTAGGACACAAACAACACAAAGGACACAAGGAAACAAAGGAAGGAAAAGGATGAATTGAGCAAAGGAAGGGAAATAGGACACAAAAAAAGGAGAGAGAAAGGACACAAGGAAGGAAAGAATTAAGCAAGAAACCTTAAACAAGGAAGGAAGGGAGGTAGGACAAAAGAAAATAAAGAGACAGGGCACAAGGAAGGAAAAGAAAGATTTACAAAGGGAAGGAAGAAGACGAGGAAGGAAAAAGTGAGTTAAACAAGGAAGGTTGTAAAGAGGGAGGTAGGACACAACAAAGGACACAAGGACAGAAATAGTTGAACAGGGAAGGAAGGAGACATGAAAGGAAAAAATGAATTAAGCGAGGAAAAAATGTCCTAAAGAGGAAAGTAGGAAAACATAAGTACGGAGAGAAAGGACAAATGGAAGGAAATGATGAATTACACAAGAAAGGAAGGACAAAAGGAGGGAAATAGGACACAAAAAAGGACAAAGACAGGGCACAAGGAAGGAAAAGAAAGATTTACACAGGAAAGGAAGGAGACGAGGAAGGAAAAAGTGAATTTAACAAGGAAGGGAGGTTGCGAGAAGGGAAGTAGGACACAACACCAAGAAAGAACACAAGGAAGGAAAGAATTTAACAAAAAACCTTAAACAAGGAAGGAAATAGGATATTAGAAAGGAAAGACAGAAGGAATAAAATAGTCAAGGAAGCACAACAAGGGGGAAAGGAAGTATGAAACAAGAAAATAAAAGAATGACAAAGAAGAGGGACACAAGGAAGGGATGAAGGACAGACAAAAAAAAGCCAAATGTAAAGTAAGGGAACAAAGTGAAGGAAAGACGAGACAGGGAGGATGTAAGGGCACAAAGAAAATAGAACGAATATGAAGAAGGAAGGAATGATTTTGTATTTATCTTTTAGACAACAGGATAGTGTAATAAAGTCTGGAAAATACAAATATTTGTCCATACTCAATTTCCCCCCCCAAAAAAACTTCTCCAGAACCCTTTCGCTCCAGAAAGCTTTAGAAAAGGAAACCTTGTTTTGGGTTTTAGTTTTCAGAAGAGGAAAAACAAAATGTTTCTTTTCCATAAACGGCACATTTGAGTCCTTCCACATGAATTGGAAAATTTTAGCCACAAACTGAAAGCTAAAATGAGAAACCAATCATGAGACATTTGATTTTTTGTTTTAGTAAAGCACCTAAAAATCTCAGTCCAATTTGGATATATTGTAGCAGAAATGGATGGAAGCCACTATACTTTACAGAAGGAATCTCTTGTGGTGGACCAGGGGGAAAAAAAGCTGAAGCTCTGGATTTTCTGACCCATCTATGTTCCAACACTCGCCGACGCTCCGGAGACACGGATCATGGACGGAAAGAAAAACAAGCGGTTAAAATGAGCTTCTTTTGGAGGTGTTGCTGGGCTCTTTCTTAGAAACGCATTCAGGAGCTCCATCATCTGGACGTTTGGGGTAGATCTGCTGCTCCGCCACACCAGGATTCTTCCTTTACTATGTAAGGACTACATATCGTTTTCTGCCCTGGGAACACCTCCGGGATCCAACAGGAGGGGAAAGAGAGCAATCTCTAACTGCTGCTACCTCGTTGAAGAAAACCCCCCAAAAAAGTGTTTGATGACTTAAAGAGGACATATTATGCGTCTTTTTAAACTAGGTATAATAGGTCTATTAAAAAAACAAAAAAAAGATGGTGATGAATTTCACTTTTTTCTCTCTCACTGCGTTCCTGCAGGCGTAGAAGCAGACTAGGATGTTTTCTTTATTCCCCTTCCTCTCTTATTTTCAATTCACCCTCTCCCTCTTAACTTTTTGTCCTACCTCTCTATCTTTTCCCCTTTATTTTCCGTCTCCGTGTCCATATCTGGAGAGAAAAAAAAACCAACTGCATTTTCTAATAAAGATTTCTTACACATACATATCAAGTCAAGTAGCCTAATATAGCAAAAGCCGTAATGCTCCACTTTAAATTCAGTTCAGTTTATTTATACAGCGCCGATTAACAACACGTCATCTCAAGGCACTTTACAAACATTCCAATCAGCTTAAAAGTTTTCTATATAAGGAATCCCAGCAGATTGCATCGAGTCATTGATTGGCAGTTGCGTCCCGTTGATGGAGACTCCAACTTCAGCAATCCCTCATACTGAGCAAGCATGTAGCGACAGTGGAGAGGAAAAACTCCCCTTTAACAGGAAGAAACCTCCAACAGAACCAGGCTCAGTAGAAGCGGCCATCTGCCACGACCGTCTGGGGGTTCGAGAAGACAGAGCAGAGACACAGAAGGAACTGAAGATTTGATATAAGAGTACTTTCTATATTAAAGAAAGAAAAAAGTTGATAACATGACATGGAGGAAACTGCCACTTTTATGCTAATTAGGGGTTGCAGACCATGCCCACCCACCTTGTCACTAGGCTGTGGGTTTGCCGCAACATGATAATGGTGAAAGGGAAGCCAGAAGATTTGGAACATTTATTTTTTAACCGTGATTTTGTAATGACTTTTTGGAATATGTGGAGCTGGCAGCAGGCCAAGGTACTTGACTTGCCTCCTTTGACAATCACAATTATTAAATTTGGTACTTTTATTCTAAATAAAGAGCTGGACTTTGTAATTAACAATGTAATTCTATTGGGCAAGTTCTTCATTCAGAAATGCAGATTTTTTTTAAACCAGACCAAATCTCAGCTTCTGGAAAAATGACATATCTTTTTGCTAAATCTTTGAAATGGGTGGAGCATGAGTCAGCCCATAAATTTTTTCTTATTAGAAAAATTTGGCTTGATCTAAATATTTTCTTGATCCCTTGGGGTTATTTATGTATGAATATGTTTTCTTTATTTTTTGTATAAGATAAAGGACAAATACACTCAACAAAAATATAAACGCAACACCTTTGTTTCTGCTCCCATTTTTCACGAGATGGACTTAAAGATCTAAAATTCATTCCAGATACACAATATTACCGTTTCTCTCAAACATTGTTCACAAATCAGTCTAAATGTGTGATAGTGAGCACTTGTGCTTTGCTGAGATAATCCATCCCACCTCACAGGTGTGCCACATCAAGATGCTGATCTGACATCATGATTAGTGCACAGGTGTACCATATACTGCCCACAATAAAAGGCCACCCTGGAATGGGCAGTTTTTTTGCTTTATTGGGGGTCTGGGGACTCAGAACCGGTCAGTATCTGGTGTGACCACCCTTTGCCTCATGCAGTGCAACACATCTTCTTCGCATAGAGTTTATCAGATTGTCAATTGTGGCCTGTGGAATGTTGGTCCACTCCTCATCAATGGCTGTGCGAAGTTGTTGGATATTAGTGGGAACTGGTACACGCTGTCGTGTACGCCGGTCAAGCACATCCCAAACATGCTCAATGGGTGACATGTCCGGTGAGTATGCTGGCCATGCAAGAATTGGGACATTTTCAGCTTCCAAGAATTGTGTACAGATCCTTGCAACATGGGGCCATGCATTATCTTGCTGAAACATGAGGTGATGTTCATGGATGTATGGCACAACAATGGGCCTCAGGATCTCATCACGGTATCTCTGTGCATTCAAAATGCCATCAATAAAATGCACCTGTGTTCTTCGTCCATAACAGATGCCTGCCCATACCATAACCCTACCACCACCATGGGCCACTTGATCCACAACATTGACATCAGCAAAGCGCTCACCCACACGACGCCACACACGCTGTCTGCCATCTGCCCTGAACAATGTAAACCGAGATTCATCCGTGAAGAGAACACCTCTCCAACGTGCCAGACGCCATCGAATGTGAGCATTTGCCCACTCAAGTCTGTTACGGCGACGAGCTGGAGTCAGGTCAAGACCCCGATGAGGACGACGAGCATGCAGTTGAGCTTCCCTGAGACGGTTCTGACAGTTTGTGCAGAAATTGTTTGGTTATGCAAACCAATTGTTTCAGCAGCGTGGTCTCCGGTTGTGAGGCCGGTTGGATGTGAGGCCGGTTGGATGTACTGCCATATTCTCTGAAACGCCTTTGGAGACGGCTTATGGTGGAGAAATGAACATTCAATGCACGAGCAACAGATCTGGTTGACATTCCTGCTGTCAGCATGCCAATTGCACGCTCCCTCAATGCTTGTGGCATCTGTGGCATTTTGCTGTGAGACAAAACTGCACATTCCAGGGTGGCCTTTTATTGTGGGCAGTGTAAGGTACACCTGTGCACTAATCATGATGTCAGATCAGAATCTTGATGTGGCACACCTGTGAGGTGGGATGGATTATCTCATCAAAGCAGAAGTGCTCACTATCACACATTTAGACTGATTTGTGAACAATGTTTGAGAGAAATGGTAATATTGTGTATCTGGAATGAATTTTAGATCTTTAAGTCCATCTCATGAAAAATGGGAGCAGAAACAAAGGTGTTGCGTTTATATTTTTGTTCAGTGTATATGTGGTTATTACAATCAAAATACTGTATAGCTGTTCAATCTATATGTATTTAACATAAACATATTGTTATTGTATGTCTCTACATTTGTTTTGTGCACATGTTCAATAAAGTTCTTTGGAAAAAACAAACAACCCCCCCCCCCCCCCCCAAAAAAAAAAAAAAACATGAACGCGGTGTGGAAACGGACTTGGTGGGCAGGGTTTGACAGTTGAGAGTTTATAGAGGCAGCAGAGACCCAAATGGCAACACAAAAGGATGAAAAAAAGTTTAATTTGCATAATAAGTTCGCTTTAAAATTTGATTTGTGATTTTATTTCCACTCATTCGTTTTGAGTTTGGAAAATGCGCCGTAAACCCGAGATGAGACCTTTAACTGTGGCTCGTTTGATGCCGGTTTAATAACCACGAGCTCACTCTCGCTTTCTGCGTCTTACATCTGCATCAGGAGACGCTGATGGCTCATTAACTGTAGTCCGTGTCATTGAAGTTCAAACAGCCGCTGAGCTGATTTATTTTGCTCTGTGATCCACGTCGAAACGATTTCAGACAGACCTTTAGCTGAGACCAGATTAATACATCCGCATATCAGAAATAAATCGCACTGCTGTGGCACGTGGACAGAAACAGTACATGTGTGCAGTTCACCAGTCAGATTTATTCCATCATTATTCCTGTAACACAAAGCAGCTACGATGATTACACACAGACAGGTCATTTATTATCATACACAGATATCAATCATTTTACACCAAAATCATGAAAAGATGGAGGGTTGTTTGCTATGTTACAGCACTAAGCGCTCCACTAAACCTTGTTTGGATCAGATAAAACTTCGAACCTGCAGATGATAGAAAGTATAAACCGATGGCTTGCTTGTCTGACAATGAGGACAATGGTGGAAGAGTCTCAGAGGGGTAAAAAGGAGGAGAAACTGTTAGGCAGGTGCACCTCAGAGAAAACCGAAGTGGAATTGGGAGTTTTTGTCATTTTGCACCGAGCTAGCTGGAGGCAAAAGCCAGCTTTTATTTTTCCCTTATCAACTTAAACATGCAATTCAGTAGCGGACATACATCTCCACTTCAGGTAAAAGTGCATGAGAAGATGCTTTTTTTAATTCAAGCTATGTCCAGACTCAATAAATACGAGTGGCTCATTTTTCATCTGCTTGTTAGTTTTCTTTCAGACCTGTAGGGGGAAGAACAGGAAGAAAAACAAAGCTGGAATCTTTCACACTCCGTTCATCTCAGTTCTCGCCCAATTTGAGCCGAGCGAACTCGTTAGCCATCTGTAGCGCCTCCTGCAGGCACTGCGTGTTTCTGCCCGTTGCCTGTGCCGACATGTCTTTGCCGCCGCCTTTTCCGTCCAGCAGAGGGCACAACTCCTGAACCCACTCGCTGGCCTTCAGACCACGGTTGGCCATGTCCTGAAGAAGGGAGCAGGGGAAAAAGTCTCAGTACTAGAACTGCTCAAAAAGTCCAGATATCTTCCTAATTTCCTTTCCTGTGATCAAAACGTTCCTGTAATCTTTCCAAGTGGCTGGGATCAACGTTTTCACAAGCAGCTCTAAGATCTTTCATGTTTCCAAAGGACTTTAGCTGCTTTTTCGTTTGGTTTTTGGTTTACTATTCGATCCTTCCCCCTCAATCATTTTGGCATAAAAAGGCTGTTAAAATCTAACAGCGTTGGGGCTAAAATCTATTTTCTATAAAACTGTTAGCACATGCTAAATTAGCATGATTAACAAAACAAGTCCAGATATACTAAACTAGGCAAATACAAATTAGGCTAATGTAAGATCGTGTTAGCCAAGTTGGGCTGAACTAAGCTAAACAAATCTAAAACCCAACCAAGCTAAAAATATATAAGATAAGAATATAAATTAAGCTGAGGTAAATTTAGCAAAGTTTGGAAATGCTAAGATATACGAGGGTAGGCTGAGGTAAAATAAGATAAGATAAACTAAGCCACAACAACATAAATCTAGGCAACTTAAAATAAGAGTAACAAACTAAATAAATTAAGATTGGCTTGACAAAAATAAATTAGATTAAGCCAAAACAAGATATGGTAACATATACGAGGATAAAATGTGATATAATAATCTACATTAGAGTAAACTTAGTTAAGATAAACTGCACTAAACAAAGCTATGCTAAAATAGACTAAAATAATCTAAGATGAAATAAGATTAGATCAATTAAGCGGAGGTTAGCTAAACTAGGTTTCACCATGTTGAGCTACATTAAACAAAGATAAGCTAAATCAAGCAAAGGTAAGACACATTTAGGCAGAATAAGTTAAACTAAAATTATTTATTTAGGGAAGGAATGACGGAGCTAAAGTTGATTACGCTTAAACAAGATATGGAAAGAAAATAGTATTAACTAAAACTTTCTGAGCTAAAGTGGATTTAGCTAGGCTACACTAAATGAAGCCACATTGAACTAAACTAGGCTAAATTAAGCACAGGTTAGATAAATTTAGGTGGAATAAATTGAAAAAAAAATTATTAACCTAAGATTGACAAAGCTGAAGTCCATTACGCTAAACTTTACACGGAAAGCTAAAAGAGTAAACAAAATGGGTTAGCAAGGCTAGGCTAGATTAAATTAAGCTAAAATAGATTAAATTAAACTATGAGAAGGTAAGATACATTTAAGTAGGCAAAGTTAACCTAAGATAAAATCAGATGAGTAGGGCTGTCAAACAATTAAAACTTTTAACCTAGTTAATCACAGTGTAGCTGTGATTAATTCCATTTATCAACATTCCTAAATAGGACAGAAAAAGTACTTCTTTTCAGTGTAAATAAAAGGACAAAATTGCAAAAATCATTGAACTTTTGTTTGAAAACCACTATGACATTTACACGCGGCCCTTTTAACCTATTCATTTTTTAGCCAGTTGCTAAGGCAAACTAACTGGTTAACCTTTTTTTAATGTAAAGCTGACCGTTTCTTCTGAACAATAGAGGGATTATTTGTTGGTCAACACAGCGGATGTGTGTGCAAATGCTGCGACACAGACCTTTTACTGTACATAGTTCCGGTTCCTATTGTTATTATTTGCGGTTATCTTGCAGTTGAAGTTGGTTAGTTTTACCAAGATAAAATGAATGATAGCAATTTGTCGGCTATTAACTCCTTGGAAGAAATCCTTTTTTTTCTGTCAAGGTGTTTTATCTTTGGCATAAGAGATTTCGGTTTTTGTGACCAATTGCTCGTAACAAAGAGCCTAAAAATCTAGTTTGCATCTTTTTTATTTCTTTGTGAAGAACAAAGGAAAATTTGAGTCACAGGCGAACAAAACATAAAGATATGATGACAGGAGGGGGATTTTTCATGGTGCTCTATGGAGGAGTGTCTCATACCTTCGGAACCTGGCATAGGCAGGTGATCTTGCCAGCATCAGGGTCAACGGTGAACAACATGGCAGCAGTCTGCGGGGACTGGCTCTTCAGCAGCTTCAGCGACTCATTTAGAGCCTGGGGAGAAAAAAAACAATGTTTGAACATTTCTCTACGCTAAAGAGAATACATTTTTGTCTGAACTGCATTAACAAAAGACGCCATTTCAGGGTGCTACCTTTGCTGAGGCTCCTGTTTCCATCTCCATAATGAGCAGTGGCTGGTTGGGGTTGTTTTCGACCACCTCCTTCGTCTTCTCCAGGACTCTCTTCTGGATGTCGGCTTTGTAGCTTCGGTCCAGGTCATCCATGGTCTTCTTCAGAGCCTTCAGGGATTCCCTCATCTCATCCTTCTGCCACTGGGATATCACGACAGTGCCTATGGACTGCAGAGGAGACACAGACGTTTATATGGAAGCAAAAAGAGCAGCTCTGAAGCTCCTCCAGCTTGGAAACATCGTCTACCTCGGTCATGTCGGCAATCTCTTTCTGCACGTCCTTGTTCGGGGTCGTCTGCTGCTTCACCTTGTCTCCAAGAGCGGACAGAGACTGAAGCAGAGCGTCGGCTTTCCGATGGGCCTGGAGGAAGGAGTCAAACAAGAAGAACGAGAAAATCAGATGAGAGAAAGAAGAGGTTGTGAGGAGGAGTGATGAAAGCAGGGAGATCAAAGACAATCAAAAAAGAAAAATGTCTTCAGGGTCTGCGGAAATGTGGAAAAACTTCATCCTCATTAAAGTTTCATCAGTAAAACTTAAAAGTCAGACTTTTTCCTGCGCTTTGAGCTCTATTCGTTCATTTTTAACTTCAATGAAAAATTTCAGTGAATTGTGGAGGAAAATTAATATTAATATTGGCATGTTTAACTTTGTTTCACTTGAAGTCGAGGGGCAATTGAGGCCTGAGGGGAGTGGAGGTGTCAGTGGAGGTGTAATAAATTCTTTTTTAGACCCGTTTTCTACAACTGTAACAGGGGCAATAAATCCCCCCTGGTCCTGTTTTGAAAAAGCTGGGTTGCGAGTTTCATTTGTCAGACACAGGCCAGATGATGCCATGCTGGTTGGTGTCTCCTTGCATGCAAGAAATAAACTAAAGAATTGTCTCAACCATCTTTGTTTGAGCTGCAGAGCTCCTTCAGTGACAGACTACTGCATCCTCGGTGCATGAAGGAGCGTTTTCGCAGGTCCTTCCTCCATGCAGCTGTAAAGACTCTACAACCAGAACCGCTCCCAAAAAAAATCAATAATGTTTACACCACCACTTTAATTTACACTGTTTATCTCAGTTAAGTAACATTTCTGCTGCTTTTATATGCACAGCTGTTTTTCATAGTTTATATTCTGCTAACTTCTTGTAAATGTAACGTTTACTTTTTAATGCACGACGACACATGCACATTCTGTAAATATGTCTTTGCTTTTAGATTATCCTACTCAGTTGCACATTCAAATCTGAGTATGCCACTTTATTTTTAATAACCGCACAGTACTTTGGTTTTTCCAATTTTGTCCTTAATGTACGTATTATTCTTGATTCTGTTTTTATTAATTTTCTTGTGTGAATCTAAATGCTTCTATTATCTGTCACTTTGCTGCTTTTACAGCTGAATTTCCCCTTTGTGGGACAATAAAGGGTTATTCTATTTTAAAGTTAGCTGTTCTTACCGCTGCCTCTTCAAAATGTAATCAGCAACCAAAATAAGTGAATAAACTCTTTCTTTTCTGGAAGTCCGAGTGAATCATCGTTTCGTGCATAAAGCTGGGAGCCTGTGCATCATTTTGTTTTTTTCTTTTAATATATATACAGGTTGTGTTGGTTGTGTGTGTGTGCTACGACCTTCTGGGCCTCAGCTCCCGTCACGGCGACGATGCGGCGGATGCCCTTAGCGATGGCCTCCTCTGAAACGATGACGAACGGCGCAGCATGACCCGAGTTCTGCAGATGGCTGCGGATAGCAGAGACGGCAGCGCATTACTAACAGTGCTGAAGATAAAATAGGAGAGCAAAGAGCAGGAGGAGGCTGCGAATTCACAACCACATCGGGAGGTTCTTCAGGGACACGGGGGGCCATCAGGCAGCATAAAACTAGCAGGATTTTAAAACATGCGCAACACGTTTAAAGGTAAACACAGCAGCAGCTAAAGAAACTGTTTCTATTTTTTTAATCCACCATTTCACTCAGAATTTGTGAAGAGGACCAATGCAGCTGCTGTCTGACAATCACAACAAGAATCAGCTTAAAGCCAATTAGAAAAATTGGAGTTTACTTTTAAAATAACCTGAGCTTTAAAAACAGAACCATATTCATTAGCTTTATTTTGAAAATCCCAGTTTGCTATTTAAGTTGTTGTAACTGGAAATGCAGAATTATGCAGAGCTTTAATTAATTCTCCATTATTAAAATTCAACCACAGAAGACAAAACAGTAGATGGGGGCAACCATAATTTATTATTATAGGGAGAGAAAAAAAAAGTCACTGGTTCCCATGGTGACTCCCGCTTGTCTGCTTTTGCTGATGAAGAGTGGGGCTGTGGGCTCCAACATCTCACCACTCAAAAAAAAAAACAAAAAAAAAAAACTAAAGGAGCGAAACACGAAAGCAAATGGCGACTCATTGGTCATTGGTTGCTATGGCGATTCTCTCCCATCTAGCCGTCTGATGAAACTAATGATGCTGTGGGCTCCCCCGGGCCCATGGTAAAAGATCACCATAGCAACCTGTGACTCAGCATTTTTACGAGTCACGGGTTGCAGCGGTGGTTCCCTCCTGTCTGATGAAAACAGAGAAGGATTCTTCCTGAAATCAAGAAGATTATGGCGCATCCATTTCATGAGACTATCATACAAACAACAGAGTGTCTTCAGTCGGAGGCTTCTTCAGTTTCGCTGAAACACAGACCGCTACAGAAGATTTTTCCTGCCATCAGCATTTACAACAACTCCATGAAGAACCGTAAGAAGTATGAGTTACAGCAACACCTACTTTCCCTCTGGGATCAATAAAGTATGTTTTGAATTGAACTGAACAGTAGAGCTGTGGGCTCTCCCCAGAGAACGGACCTGTGACTCAGCATTTCTTGAGTCTCTGGTCCTTACAATTATGCAGCTTGTTCTCCTCAGTTCCTCTTAACCCTTCAACCTGTGTGCTAAACTTATTTTACGTGACGATGTGAGAATATTCCCGTTTTAATGCTGTTCGAATTTTTCCCTGCTTTACGTTGCGCTGGGAATATTGAGGTTTTCCCCGATTGTTCAGCTGCACCTTGGCATTTAAATGCATGAATCTCACAGGACATAGAGTGCGTAGTAGCTGGAATTCAACCTCATTACTATTAAATGGAACAGTGCTGCCACCTCCTGGAACAAAGTGGAACCAGCTTAAGATCTGCAAACGGTGAATTAGTCTGATGATTTCAAGAAAAAAATAAGTTTCTGGATTAAAAATAAAACGGAAAGAACGGCAACCAGGTTAGGCGTTTCCCTGAGCCGCTTCGGATTGACGACTGCTCTGAATGGGTCAAACTAAATCTGCACTCACGTTCCACCGCAGAACTCGATGGACGTAAGGGAACCAGCTGGACTGCTGGGGTCGTCGAGCAGCTCCTGGACCGGGATACCGATGGAAACGACTCGGACCGGGTCCGGGTAGGTCTCGTCGAACACAGCGCGCAGACCCTGGATAGCCTTGGCCTCTGCCAGGGGAGCCTCCATGGCGTAAACGGGCTGGACGGGTCAGATCGGAGTCAGGGTAAAACATGATGTTTTAAGGGGAAGAAATATGTGTATTTTTAAAACAAGTCATAACAGCTCTATGGTCGGTACAAAACATGTTAATGAAGTTCTTTGCACAAAAATCACTCTCACATAAAGGGATCTCACCAGCTCAATTCTTGATAGTTTAAGTCTCGTTGAGCCGTTTAGAGGGCTATGTCACTTTTATGCAAATTGGCGGCTTTAGACCACGCCCACCCATGTTGTTTTACTAGGCTGAGGTGCAGAGGTGGGTAGTAACGAGTCACATTTACTTTTACATTAAATTTATGGGGGGAAAAAGAAAAGTACTTTGAAGAGTAGTTTCACTACACAGTACTTTTTACTTTTACTATAGTGATATTTTTGTGAAGTACTTTTTTGCTACCCCTACTCAAGTAAATTTTCGAAATACACACTACCTACTGCGACTGACTTCGTGGAATAAAGAATAAACATGTCTTAACCAAGATACTCCAGAGACAGAGACACACCTACAGTTTAATAAAAAATGCCAACCGTTTCTACACGAGCTTTGTTTTGCTAATGTACTGTTTACCTTGTTATAAATAAAGATAAGAGTTACCCAGTGTAAGCTTTGGTATTACATCGTTTCTTCTGATTAAAATTTGCCATCTGATAATTATTTTATTTGTATCAGTGTTTTTCATTTTAGTCTTTAAAATACCAGAATTTCTCCATAACTTTATATTTTTGTCTGTCTGATGAAATTATGTTACTCAGTACTCAAGTAGCTTTTTTTACCATATACTTTTTTACTCTTGCGATGAAGTAGTGCTACTCTAACTTGGGTACAAATTATTATTTTTTTGGGCTACTCTACCCACCTTTGTCTGCGGGTTTGCCAGACAGGAGAATGGCATGGAATTGGAATTGATGGGCGGAGCCCGACATGTGAGGGGCGGAGTTTGACAGGGAGGGGCAGTTATATGCTATTTTATCCAATTATGATGTCACAATAAGGCACTTTTTGGCACTTCTGACAGCAAAAATTAGCACCAAAAAGGGATGGATGGTTTTTATTCATTTTTGGAGTGTTAAAAGAGGCAGCAGAGACTCACCTGGCAACACAAAAAAAATGAAAAAAGTGCCAGCAGTAAGTCGGGCTTGTATCCGGTGAGAGTTGGACCCCGCCAAGGTTGCCCTTTGTCACCGATCCTGTTCCTAACTTTTATGGAGGATCTCTAGGCGCAGCCAAGGCGTTGAGGGGGTCCGTTTTGGTGGCCTCAGGATCGGGTCTCTGCTTTTTGCAGATGACGTGGTCCTGTTGGCTTCATCGGAACGTGATCTACGGCTTTCGCTGGAGCGGTTCGCAGCCGAGTGTGAAGCGGCTGGGATGAGAATCAGCATCTCCAAATCCGAGGCCATGGTCTTGAGCCGGAAAAGGGTGGGGTGCCTCCTCCGGGTCAGGGATGGGGTCCTTCCCCAAGTGGAGGAGTTTAAGTAAGTATCTGCTAAATATGTCCCCTTTAAATCTGATGACAAAAAGCCAATTTTCAAATTAAGGTCTTGTGAAAAGTGTTGATCCGGTCCTCTCTGTTTTTTCTTCCAGATTTGATTAAAATCTTTTACATTGGACATGATCAAGAGTTCTCCAGAATTTCTTTCAGAGTTTACATTTTTTGCCTAAACCACTGAACTCTGGCCTGCGAATCACTCAGAGCAAAAAGTGCGTCCCTAGAGCGAGTGCAGGAGACAACATCTCCACAAGAAATCTTAAAATCAAAGCATTTCACCAACCTTTGCATCTTTAATCATGGCACAAGCGATCTCCTCAGTCCGGCGGATCTCGTCTGTGCTCAGAGCTCCCTTAGCTGTGAAGTCAAAGCGTAGGCGATCTGGAGCAACCAGGGAACCCCTCTGATCTGCCTCCCCCAAAACGCAGCGCAGGGCGAAGTTCAGGATGTGGGTGGCCGTGTGGTTGCTCATGATTGGCCGCCTGCGAGCCTGGAAACACGTTTGTGTGTGATTATTGGTGGCAGAGACACAGAAGTCAGAAAGAATGCGAAATTTTTTTCTAAAAAAAAATCAGGATAACGAGTCAGCTTTCCCACCTCGTCTACATGCAAGGTGACCCGGTCTCCGACTTTTAGGGTCCCGTAGACGGTTCCGATGTGGAGAACGTAACCTCCTCGAACCTGCGTGTTCTTCACTGTGAATTCCATCCTCTGCAGAAGTAAAGACAGAAAGATAGAGCCAAAATAAAACAAAAATAAACATTAAAGAACACTGGAAACAATTTGATTGGTGCTTTTCTAAGCCAACCCATTCAACCAGATTTCATAAATAGATGAACCAATCATCTATAACTGGTGGGTCAGAGATCAGAATCTGGCGATGTTCTCTAGGTCAGATCTGATCGCTAACCTTCAGGCCAAATATATAAAACTTAGAGCTTCCATTAAACACTTCAACCAGGAACATGGGAACTGAAGCACTTTTTGAGTTTAGTAAAAATCTGATTATGGTTAGGGACGTATAACTTTTGGTTATATTTCAATTCCTTTATTTTCGGATCAAGAGTCACAACTTCTGCCTGCATCAAATTCAGTTTAGTAAAGGTGCATTCACACCGGTCCGATTTAGTTCGGTCTAATCCAACTCTAAGTCGCTTGCCCAGAAAGTCCGGTTCGTTTGGGGAGGTGTGAACGCCGATCAAACTCTTCAAAGAGTCCTCGTGGACGGTGATGCTGTAGGCAGCCAGAATCTTCAGTAGCAGTCAGTCTTGCAACAAATCTGAAGAGGCCTGACTGAAGACTGTTCCTGTATGACTCATGATATGTTAACAGCTCAATTTCCAGGTAGCAGAGACGATATTTCACAGAGACATGTCCTGGATGACACAGTCAGTTGTCAGCAAGCTCTCCTCCTCTCTCTGCTCTTTTGGTCCTGATCTGCATCCATGAAGCCTCTTTTTCAACTCCTCTGGGATTTGGGGTCGTACTTCTGGTTAAGGATGTAAGAATATTCCATATCCTGATATTGTATCGATATCCAAAACAAAAAGATATATATATTTTTAAGGATTTGAACGGAACCATTAATGTAATTTTTGTATGGCTGGTAGTTTGTGGCTGTTTTCACCTTCTTCATTCCAGTGGATCAACTAGATCTAGTAATAAAACTGGATGTGTTAAAGTGTGAAACAGGTTGGAGTGTTTAGAATGCTGTGAAAGTTTTCCTATTGTTAAATTGAGTTTTACAAATCACAATATATAGTCTTACTCATAGTATCGCGATATATCGTATTGTCTCCCTTGTATCACGATACATATCTTATCGCCAGATTCTTGCCAATACACATCCCTACTTCTGGTATTATTTGAGCTTTCGAGACGCTAACCAGCTGGCCCCCAGTCGTAAAAACATCCTGTTGCCACGGATGCACATCGCCGACACTGTCCGAAAGCAAAAAAGTAAGAGCACAAAATCCTTCCAGCTGCACAGCATCCAGAACCAGAGGGAATAACTGTCCAAACACGCAACGATTGAACCAAACAAAATTAAACTTCATATTTTCTAATCTCCTTACATGGAAATAAAACCCCAGCAGGTCAGACCGATCAGCAAATCTTTAATTTTCATGTGTTCTCCCCAGACTGTGATGTTTCACCTGCAGCCGTAATTTGCTCTTCTCCACCAGCTGCTTTTTAAACAAAAGTCTCCACCTCAGAAGTGAACGGGGGCATGTTAAACAGGTCAGAATTTGTAGCCTCTCTGCAGCTCGGTGTGTCACTGACTACGTTGACATGCTGCCAATATTCGGGTTACGGTCGGGTTGAGGTCACTATTCGGGTCTCTGAAACATTTGGAATAACCCGTTTACATGCGTGAGCAGAGAGAGTTACTTCTGTATACATGGAATTTGTAATCAATTGGCATATCCAGATGTAAACGGCGACTCACGGTTAGCGTCAGGACGTAGGAACAACCTTAAGACGCAATATGTGTCATTTCTGATTCTTCTTCCTGTTTTTCAATGCGCATACAGGAAGTTCCTCTACTCAAAAGACCAAGATTCCTCGCGAATAGAACATGAGCAGAACACAAATCAATGTTCCTTTCGATGGGGATATGTCTATACGCGTTTACATGACCAAATATTCGGGTTAGAAAAGGTGTAATATTCAGGTTTTTGCTGTGCCTAACCGGGTTATTGCTAATATTCCGGTTTTGAACGGGTTATTGGCTGCATGTAAACGCAGCCACTGTGGCACCTACGTCCTCAGAGCTGTCGTCCTCCCGCAGCATGAAGCCCTCGTCAAACGTCTGCCCGCCCTGCTCTGCGTAGAAGGACGTCTGGTCGAGCAGCACGCCGCACTCCTGACCCGTGGTCACCTCCTCGCAGAAGGCGCGGTCTCGCCGCAGAGCCAGAACGGTGGCGGAGGTCGGCTGAAACTCTTAAAAAAAAAAAAAAAAAAAAGGAGAAAACGCCGTCAGCGCCTCTGAAATGCAGCAAGAGCTGAACTGTGCAGATGGGGAGTCACCAACCATAGTTCCCGCTTTCCTCTGAGGTATATCTGTATTTGGGAGAGTCATCTGTGGCTGGGACCTGCTTTTTTCTCAGCTCCTCGATGGCGTAGATGTCCAGCATGATGTGGTCCTCGCCTCCAGCTCCTTTACCCTGAGACTTCAACTAAAAACATGACACGTAACGGATTTAGCCCCAAGTATAATCAAGCTGAGAATGTTTTGAGTAGAAATACTGTTGAGTACACAAAAAGAAAGAAAAGAAAAAAAAGTCAATTTTCCGTACGCTTTAGTCAAGAAAACTAAATACAAACGGGCATATGACATTTTTTTTACTTTGATCAGTATTAAACAAAACCTTTTTCCTTAATCCCTAATTTCAATTCCTGAAATTAAATTTATTATGTTTCATAACTTATAAAAAGTTGAAAGTATAGTACTGACTGAACATTTGATTGGATTTTTTTTAAAATAAATGAAATAGTACAAGCAGGGGGTGCTCTGACAGCATTTTGCATTACGTGCATCTGCGCAATATAATATGCCATGATTACTGCAATTGCACTAAACGGCAAGGCAATTCAGGGACAATGATCTTTATTAAACATGCCAGATCAAGAAAAGTACAAACGGAATAAAGTTGTGCATTGGGCTCAAAACAAAGACTGTGGGCACAGAGCAATTGCGCATTAGGCACTAAAATAAAATAAATAAAAAATCCGACCAAATCCAGCACTGTTCTGCAGGCTGCGCGCGGGGAACTGGTGTGTGTCTGTAAATGGAGCTAGACAGACAACCGGTTTATGTGAGAGTTCTTTTGATTACTGGTTTGTACGGCGTGATTGCGGCCAACAGCAGTCACCATTAAAGCATTCGATTACAACCATTGTCTGCATCTATCAGAGAACATTACAATATTTTAAACATTCGGGCCTGCAAGGCCCACATCATGTTTTTACACGTTTTTTCCCCCGCTACCATTTACTGCGTTCTGGGACCTGTCCGCGTCTCTGGTCATGCCTTCGCTGTCATGTACTTTGCGTTCCGGCACCTAATGATTTACAAATTAAGCACAGAAGCCACAGCACGTTGAATAACGTGGACGTTCTTCGATCTCCCTGTAGACTGTTAAAGCAATATCACACGAGAGGCAGCGCTGTTGTAGCCTACTCTAACATCAGCACCGATCAGCTCTCATGGAATGTCTTTTGTCCAATCAAATTTCAAAAATTAACACGGCATAAAATCGATCAATCAGAACTTTGGTCGACTCAGAACGCATCGACCAATAAGTCGACCAGTCGACTAGGACTTTACAGCCCTAGAAATCACTTTGGAGCTGTTTTGATATTTCGACAGCCTAGTCTCCCAGCTGTGTTTGAATGCAGCATCAGCAGCTGTTGGGGAAATCCCTTTTCATCAACAAATAGTAGCATCCAATCAGCCCAAACTCCTTATTTTGGATAATCCGATAGCCATGTGGACATCAGCTGTTTTTTCTCTAGTCTCAGTGGCGTTGCATTGCGCTCTGAGTTCTGCACATGTGTTCAGATAGAAAACAACTGGACTCGTCTTCCCAGAGCTGCTAACTCCAAGTTTACTGGTAACCTAGCACCTGACATAATCCGATGCTGCAGTTTTAAAAAGACTCAGAGGGATGAACACAGAGCAGAAAAAGTGGATTTGTTTAAACTGCAGGCAGACGGATCCTGGTTCAAACTTACAGAGCAGCTCTGCAGAACGCTGACAGTGGATAAAACTAACTCAGAGGCTTTCCTTTCTCACCTGTGCAGCTTTTTTCTCTTCCTCGAAGGCGGCCAGGTCCACCTCCATGCCCTTCTCCTCAGCGATGAGAGAGGTCAGGTCCAGAGGGAAACCGTAGGTGTCGTACAGCAGCCATGCTGTGTCTCCTGGGGAGGCATTGCAAACGGATGATGTTTATTGTACAGTTAAGCATTCACACCCCCCCCCCCCCAACTATTCTTTTTCATTATTATAATTCATGTTACACCCTCGGAGTACGCAATATATTATTTATAGTGAAAGAACTGACTGAAACACTCAGTTTTAGCGATGCAATCTGCTCCATCTCTTCCCAGCTGAAATACCACCACTGATGTACAACAATATTATTATCCAATAAGAGATTCTCGGTTTCAGGACTCGTTTATTTCCTTAAACAACAGCAGCGCTGCTTTCTAAGTGTGTTTCGGGTAGAGGTCAAGCTCAGAGGACTTTACACCAAATCCATGCATCCAAACACACAAACTCACCCGGGATGGTCTTGCAATCTCCCAGACTCATTATCTTCCTGTCGAGGATGCGGCGCCCCCTGCTGAGCGTTTTGAGAAACTGCGCCTCCTCCTCGTTGATGATGTCCTTCACTATCTCTGGGTCTTTTCTCAACTCTGGGAAGGCGTCGCCCTGCAGGAGCAGAGGAAGTAAGGAAGGAAGTAAGGAAGTAAGTAAATAAGGAAGGAAGGAAGCAGCAGCAAGGTGAAAGAAAGCAAGTTTGAACTGAAGGCCTCAATAAGACCAATTGCTTGAGGTACCAGTTTTAAACTTGTTCATTTTTGGAATTTTAAAACATTTTAATTATGAACTGAACTGGTTCATTTGAAAATGTGTGAACTCTGAACTAGTTCATTTAGAAACTGAACTTTCCCAACAATGACCAACGTCAACGGAGATCACAGGGGAGCATGTTTGATTAGCTACGTTAGCACTTGTATGCAGGCGTTCGAACGTGACATTCTTGGTACTTAGTATCATGATGCGGAGACAAATGTTTTAGCATGTTGCTGGTATTTGCACAATATAACAGCGTCACACGGACTAGACACGGCCGAATTCTCATCTCGTTTGGTTAAACGGAGCCAGGCGTCGGACCGCTTCCTACTTTCCTTGATGCTGCTCATCCGAGGGGCTGATTCGTTGCGAAGAGTGTGACGCAAGATCTCGGGAAAAACCTAAATCCAGAAAATCGTTAAGAAGAATTGCAAACATTGGAGGCGTACAATTACAATGGAATTGGTCCGTTGGGTAAGGTTCTCATTCCCAACCCTAAAAGTGATGTTATTTCAGCCAGAGGCCTTCGGTCTCCAAACACCAGCACTGGGTCAAGGGGGCATCCTGACCAACCTTATACAACCGCTTCCTCACAGCTGTAAACAAGCTGCTGCTGCGACAGACTACACTGTTGAAGATGGTTGATGCTAGGGCTGGGCGAATAGGCCTCAAATCTATATTGTGATATGATCTAAAACGTGTGCGGTAACGATATTTATTGCAATACATTGTTTTCTTTTCTTAATATACGTCAAAATTCTCACTTTTCAGATACATTGCAGTAGAACAAAAACTTCAAAAAAAAGTTTAGAATGCCATTTAAAAGAGCATGTATTTTGCAAAATGCATTAAAAAAATATTAAAATCTTTTTTTTCCAAAAAATGCAACACAAAAATTCTCCCAACATAAAGATGAAAATATTTTAAATAGATTAAAAGCTAAATGTTATATATAAAAAAAAAAAATCTAAATTGTCTGCTTTCCTGGTTGGTTATTTATACATTTTCTTTTGCACAAAAATAAACCTGCAGATATTTACATTTAAAATGCTTCAAGTTCAACAGGGTTTATTTCTCTCCATTAAATGGAAAACAACAAATTCTAAACTTCCAATATGTAGCGTAAAGACAAACACTGAACATCAGTATTTAACCTCCTTGATGACATCTTCAAAATGCACAATGGCGGTGGGCTGGTATAGTCAAAATCTCTACCTTTGGCTAAATTTATATCATTTCTACCTAATACCTTTTATATCGCCCGCCACTAGTTGATGCCACAAAAGAATTAATCTTTTATTTTTAATAACTTCAACATTTATTCAGTACTTTGGGGATTTTATTATTATAATAATAAATTTTATTGTTTTTCTGCCAACTGAAATGTTTTTTTGCAGCTGAAATGCTACTGCTACTATTTATTACCTAATATTGGGACACATTTTGGATTCACTTAGTAGATTTCCAAAAAATATTTATAAGCTCCAATGATTATATTTTTAGTGTTAACAGCTTAAAAATCATTTAGCTTTGAATGACTTTACAAAGTGTGAAATTTAGATCATTTTTACTCAAAACATAAAAAAGAAATAGCGTGTGACGTTGGCTGATACCAAGTAGCAGATCCTGATGGAAAACCCTAAAAACAGAGTTGATTCGAGCTGAGGCGGTACTGATGGAACAAGGGGGCTGTGGTCTTATCAGGCATGACTAACAGACAGAAGTGCTGCGTCTCTTGAGGGTCAGCAGAAACAGAAAATGCCTCATAGAGATGCATTAGCAGGACTGCTAGAGATCGTTAGGGTCACATCGTGACTTTGCCCGAGTCAGGGTAGTCACCATTTCCACCATTCTATCCCCTCTGCATCTGTACTGGATGTATTTGATAGAAAAAAAACGGCAAAAAAAACAAACAAAAACAAACAAAAGACATGAGATGAAACTCTCACCAGAGAATCGACCACAACGTCCACTAGAGAGGCGAAGAACCCCCGCTGAGCGCCCAGCTTCTCGTGTGAATACCGAACTGCGCGACGCAGGATCCTCCTCAACACGTAGCTGCGTAGAAACCCAAGGAAGGACAGGTTTAAATGTGTCGCAGCGACATCTGTGGATAAACCGGATCCTGCAAAAAAAACACATCTCATCACACTCACCCTCTGCCGGTGTTGTCGGGCCGCCCGCCGTCCGACAGAGAGATGGTGATGGTGCGGGCGTGGTCGGCGAGGACGCGGTAGGCCATGTCGATGCCATCAACATCATCAGCACCCACTTTCCCAGTGTAAGGTCGAGCCCCTGTACCCTGAGACAGAAATCATTTCAGCTTTATTCTGCAGGACGACACTGTGCAACATTGCTGATTCGGCTGCTATAGTCTATCCCGTTTTTTTTTCTTCTTCCTGTGATCCAGACTTTCTAGAACAAGTCGAATTGTTCTTGTTACAAAGTTCCTCAGACCTTCAGAGGGTCTTCCACAGTTTTACTCAACGTTTTCAGAGAATTGCTTTTAATTCTTCAAGCAGAAAATGGCTACTAATCCCCTACTCCAACATCTTTCTAACTGTACGGACAGGCAGAGGCGGGTAGTTAACTAGAGAATAGTTTTGAATTTTACTTGAGTAATATTGTTATGAAGTGTCGCTACTCTTACTTGAGTCAAATGTCTGGATACTCTGCCCACTGTGAGTAAATTCACTGAATGAAGAGCAGACATATTTTAACCAAAAATACACCAGACTCACACCTACAGTTTATTAAAGGAGACCTCCTGATTCTACGCAAGCTTTGGTTTTCTAATGCAATCCGTCTGTTTAGCTTGTTGCATTTTGAGGTCAAGTGAATATATAGTAAACACCCTTAAAGCGACACTATGTAAGTTTTGCTCTCGGGGTCCCCCTACAGTTGGGGGAAAAAGGGATTGTTTTCTACTACTGTCGTAAAAATCTGTTATGGTTACACCAGGGGATTCAAGTGCATTGACAAGCGATACCGTCTAACGTTACACATCTTCACGTCTTGGGGAGCCTTCGTTCCGTGTCAAATGTCTTCATCCCAGGTACATTTTCTATATTTCAGCATGTCATATGTACGGCGGCGTAGAGCTGTCAGCCATATAATAAAGAAATTAGACCGTAACACGTTATAACGTGATAGTTTCACGTTTTTACAATAAACTATCTAACTATCACGTTATACCTCTCCCTTTTTCGCTTCCTATTCTCCTCCGACAAAAACTTAGCCCGTTTCATTTTTGTTGCTGCTTTGGCCATTGCAAAAACATTCACACGCGGCAGCAGCCAGCAAACGAATGCTTGTTTGGCTCACGTGGGGGGAGGAAGTGAGGTATGCCGTAAAGCAGCAGTCGAATTTTGTAGTTCTTTTCGTGCACAGGTTACTACCCGCACCCCGAAGTTACGTAGTGCCAGTAAAAGCGATACAGACCCCGTCAGGCTATGACATGCGCGTCATTCAACCTATTGTAAGTCGATGTAACATCACAAGGGTCTTGGAAATATATTATGAACGTTGAAAAACTACATAGTGTTGCTTTATTTGTCACTGGAAATACTATTTACCTTCTAATATATATATCCATTCATTATTTATTGTAAGTGTTAGTATTATATTTAAAAAGTGAATTAGAAAAGTCTTTTTTCTGCTTAAAACTTATTATGTAATTAGGTTATTTATGTGTCCTTTTTTTCCCATTAAAGTCTTTAAAATACAAAAATTTGCCCATAACTTTATAGTTTTGTCTGTCCGATGACATAATTTTAAAAATATTGGATCAGATGTTACTCAGTACTCAAGTAGCCTATTTACCAAATACTTTACTCGAGTAATATTTTGGACAGCTTACTTTCACTTGAGTAAAATGTTGAAATAGTGCTACTTTTACTAGAGTACTATTTTTGGGTACTCTCTGGGACAAACAGAGAGCTAACCTCTTAAAATTCCTGCAGTTTTCACCCAAAATGCTTTAAAAAAAACGAAACAAAAAACACCCAAATTAAAATTTAGCTGTTCTTGGATCTATTCGTAGTAGAGGCACGATTGAGGTCTCTTTGGAAAGAAAACACTCTTAAGTTTCCCCCCACAACAGTCAGAGTAATATGATCTTGAACACACTGAAAAAGATTAATTTCTATGGCCGCCCTTTTATTTTCTGAACACTTCCAACACTTGCTTTAAAAGCGGCTTTAGCAAGCAGCTGTGGGTTCAAACGGTGAGTTGGGACATTTGCTTTCTGAGTGGTTTGACAAAAGTGTTTACTGTCTACAGTTTTGATTGCATCCTTGATTGCCACACATCAATTGAATGCCAAGAATCTCAGGTTTCCAATAATGTATAATATGTTCAATTAAATCAAGGAGCTCTGCGCGTCTTCCAACCACTGAGTCAGCTGCTACACAGCTGAAGGTCCTCAAACTTGTAGGAAATAGAAAGGGCTGGAGCACACTGAACAGTTAATTTATTGCGCAAGCTTGGCTAAAGCCTAGTTTATGCTTCTCCGCCTGCGGAGACACGCAGCAACACCAGCCCCAGATCATTTCACCAGAGTGGTGCTCTATTGTCGATTTAATTAGTACTCAATTTAGCTTAGGGCTGGGCGATAATTCGATAGCAATATATATCGATCGATAGACGTGTGGTGCGATAGAAAAAAAAGGGGTTGATAAAAGTTTGATAGAAAAAAAAAGTTTTCCCTCATTTTTCATTATAGCCTATCAGGTAGCTTAAAACAACAATTATTACTTACTCCAAACAAATCATTGCCGCTGATAGCCAGCTCTGTCAGCCACCCCTCTCTCCTTTTAAACCACAAAAGGATTAAATGATTTGAGCTGAAACAGAATTTTTTGATAGTCCCTAAGCGAACCATCGCTGTAACTTTACGTCGGTCAGATGTTACACCAAGGGAGCAGCGGAGGAAGTTGTTCCGGATAAATGTTTCAGTGACTCAGGTAAAGGTTGCATCCAGTTTTGAACCGATCCTCGACGCACTAAAACACTAAATGTAGCAATAATAAACCAAATAAAATACTACGATCAGTTGTCTTAGCAGGACTCCCCTCTCCCCGCTCGCTGCGAATCCATTACAGAGAGACAGGAAACTTACCCAGGTCGCGCTGCTAACAACACCTGTGGCTTTTAAAATGTCCCCCTCGGTTTAAAACGCTTTAAAAAACACCACAGGGTTGGATAGGCCAGCCGGCTGAAATGAATTAGAATAAGGCCCTGTTTACACGAAGGAAAAACGCAGATATTTCCCTGCGGTTTGGCCTCTCATTATCACAGAAATTTCTAAAAACTCCGGCCAAAGCGGAGATTTGCGTTTTCTTTGTTTTAAGTGTTTGCGTGTGGACAGAAATAACCGGAGTTTTCAGATCCGCAACGTCACTTTCCGGGACAAAAATTCTCCGACATCACTTGTGCCATCTGTGTTTACACTCAGAAACAGCATTTATGCCCTCAGAGACGTGGCATCATCGATTGTCCCAGCACTTTTTGCTTGCTAGCTTTTTACAAGCTCATGTAGAAGTTAGAGGTTAGAACATAGAAAGTTACTCTGAGTGGATAAGATTTGGGGGAACTACTGCCCCCTACAGGTTTGGCATGTCTATGAATGTGCTCAACAACATACTTATGCAGTTAGGGATGGACGGAGATTTTTTTTTTTAAACGAGGTGGTGAAAATATTTGTTTAAAAAAAATAAACCGGCTACGTGTGCACATAGCCTAAGCTTTATTGACAAACTGCACAAAAGGTTTCAGCCATTAATGTTATAACGTGTCATAAAATGTTTAAAAGATTAAAATGCATCAAGATAAGCCTTTAATTTCAATTAATTAAAAATGTATAATATAATGGTTAATAATATGTCTTTTCTTTGTATTTACTGATGTTACTCAGGTCTCTTTATTTGTTTCTGTGTCTTACAAACTTATTCATGGTAAAAAGAGGTGTTTCAAAAATGAATTAATTTAATTCTTAGTTAAAATTAGTTCATTGAAGAATAACAAAATGACCGGGGAGGCACTTAAAATATAGTTTTTACATTTTGTGATATTTAGCGATAATTATCGATATCGATCAATATGACTATTCCCTTCATCGATATGCTCATTTTCTATATCGCCCAGCCCTAATGCAGCTTTTGGCCAATAGATGCTTTCTACTGCAAGACCAGTTTATCTAATATGGTATTTTTTTGGTGATTTTGAACACCAGGAGGTAGAGCTGTAATCGGGCCTTAAAAGTTGGACCCGACCCGGCCCGAGAGAATTCAGCCCGAGCCCGAAGAGTATATTTTGATTGACAGCTTATTAAAGCCCGAACCCGATTACAGCCCGACATTATTCAAAAGTCACACATCAGGGTTTCCGCTAGCAGAAAATGGCCCCGGACAACGTGATCGGCAGGTTTTCAATTTACTGGACAAATGTTTGAAATTCCTGTCAAATAGACCTATTAGCTGAAGCTAAAAATGATAAATGAGGCCCTGCCTATAAGAATAGTATCAAGGCATGTCGATTTATTATCCTTTTTTTTAAAGTCTGCAGCTTTATGAAATAAAATGTGTACCGTCAATTAGGCTATCTCACATGCATGACTTCTAAAATAAAGGCTATTGCACAGGCCTGCCCTCTTTAAACATGAACATAAAGATACTGAAGGCCTACCTATGATCAGGTTAAATAGTTTGCAATCAAAAACACATATTCACCAGCTGCTAACCTCCGTTTCACCTCCTCAGCATCCATTTTGCATCTTGTTTGCGCTAATGAGATGATCAGCTGACCGCTAAAACCCGAGCCCGGCCCAAGCCTGTGCACAATGATAGAAATTAAGCCTGAATCCGGCTCGACCCGTCGGCACCCGACGGGTTCGGGCAAAGATCTTCAGCTCTACCAGGAGGTGTAGAGAACAACAAAACAGAGCGCTGTGTTTGTTTGTTTACATGCGTTTTTACAGTAATCTATGAGCTGCACTTTTAGTAAAAAGCTTTCCAGCTCAATCAAAACTCGCTGTCCGTCAGCCATTGCTCCTTGAGTGGATGTACGTTTACAAGCTGAAATCAATAAACTGTTGTCGGCTAGAGATGTCACTGCAATGGTAAGCAGACCCGCCAGAAAAGGTCTGCTTCCCCCTGCTGTCCTGTTGGGGAATTACTGTGCAACACTGACACCAACGGAGAAGAACAAAAGGAAAACGTCTCCGTCAACAAGTGTGCGTGCAAACTTGATGATGAAGAAGCATAAACTAGGCTAAAATGGAGACACTGTCTGTCTTCGTCAGAATGGCTAACCAAAAAAAAAAAAAAACGAATACGGAGCTGCTCCCAACACGCACGAAATTGCCGAATTCACTGCTGGTAAGGATTTGATCGCCGTAACACCGTTCCAGGTCACATTTATGTTTTTTTTCTGCATACTTTACAAAAAGCTGCCCGATTATTCTGCACGACCGGCTAAATGCTGGGTCAACAAGCCAAAGTTGGGAAAACTTTCCCAATGTGAAGCGGAAAGTCGTTCGCTAATGCCAGTATACTGTCACATCACCAAGCGTTCGCACAAAAAGATCAGACAGCGGAACCAATCGACGCTGGACAATGACATGCCGTCCTGTCCGCACATAAAGATTTTTTTTTTTGTTAAACAACCTAAAAAAAATTATTAATAAATTAATCAGCATAAAGGGAAAAGTTGCAATGTATTGAAGTGGTGACGAGAAATTTACTACCAAGTCAAATTGTATGTGTCATTTATTACGTTTTAATGGCTTTAACTTGAGCTCATTTAATGGACCTTTTACTACCCCGCAGAAACCCTGCACCGACCCGTTTAGTCAGCTCTATTTAAACTGTACTTCTTTGCCCAGAAAGTCCGGCCCGTTTGGGGAGGTTTGAATGCGCCATCGAACTCTAATGCGGACCAAAACAGCAAATTCTGGTCCGACTAAAAACCTTGATTTCGGCTCGGCTGATATGTGAATGCGAAGCGGACCGGTGGCTGTTCCAAAAGCAGGACGCTGACTACAGCGCAGGGCATTCTGGCTAAATAAAGCCAAAACAACCATGCGACAACTCGTGCCTCGTTCTATGCTCATGCTGAGCCCGTTGCTCAATTATCAGATATATCAGATCTTCTGTTCCTTCTGTGTCTCTGCTCTGTCTTCTCAAACCCCCAGACGGTCGTGGCAGATGGCCGCTCCTACTGAGCCTGGTTCTGCTGGAGGTTTCTTCCTGTTAAAGGGGAGTTTTTCCTCTCCACTGTCGCTACATGCTTGCTCAGTATGCGGGATTGCTGTAGTTGGAAGTCTGCATCAACCGGACACAACCTCAAGTCAATGACTCGATGGAATCTGCTGGGATTCCTTAAATAGGAAACAAACTAAAACTTTAAACTAATTGGCATGTTTGTATTACTGTATTGGAAAGACTTTTCTTGTAAAGTGACTTGAGATGACATCTGTTGTGAATCGGTGCTATATAAATAAACTGAGTTGAATTAAAATTGAATTGCTGCAACGTTTACGTCTGGATCATTTGCCAAAGACAACAGAGCAACCTTTAAAACTGCTGCTCCATGAACAGTAAGTGTCTCTGTGTTCAGTGCTTCTTGGTGCAGCGCCCCTACAGGCGAGGAGGTAAACGTGTTGCTCAAAAGGTTCGGCTCGTTTGTCAAAGAGCAGCTAAAAAGAAGAAGAAAAAAAAGCAAAAATGTCGCAATATCGGCCCCCAATCGAACAGTCTACCGGACTATTACATGTGAAAACAACCTAAAAGGACTTTAAACCATAGCAGCAGTATCTTGTACCATTTTAAAACCTCGTTAAACCTCAATGACCCGGACGAAGGTCCATTCCTGGACTGAGCCCGAAACTTTTAACCGCTTCAATAACAAATCACTGAGGCTAAACACAGTTTGACACCTCCGGATTTTTGTCAATAAAGCCTCTAAGGTCCTCTAATGAGTACTTTTCGGCGAGTAATAATCGCGGAGGTTTCTGTACCTTCTGAATGGCCTCAAAGTACGGAACGAAGAGGTCAGTGTCATAGTTGGACATCTTGTTCTGGAGGACGGAGACCAGGCGTTCCAGACCCATCCCAGTGTCGATGCTCTTCTTAGGCAGAGGTTTCAGCTCCGTCTCCGACTCTCTGGGGGACAAAGAGTTAAATTTAGTTTTAGTTTAAAACACCAAAGTCCTGCTGCTCGGTATCCGGTCTGTGACCTACCGGTTGAACTGGATGAAGACCAGGTTCCAGATCTCCAGCACATTGGGGTCGTCCATGTTCACCAGGTGAGACGCGTCCCTCCCTCCTATCCGGTCGTAGTGGATCTCGCTGCAGGGACCGCATGGACCGGTGTCGCCCATCTCCCAGAAGTTATCCTTCATGCTTCCCGGCAGGATGCGAGCCTCGTCCACACTGGTTCAAAGACACAGAGCAGAACAGATTTCATTTAAGGAACAAAGTCCTCTGGACAGGGGAGACCGAAGCAGAGATGAGCCATAATGCACAACGCAACTCCTCAGAGCAGCTGCTGACTGGGTTTCATGTGAAAGTATGGCTCTTCTATAGTGGCCAGGCTTTTATAATCAACATTAAAACCACAGATAGAAAAAAGAAAGGATACATAGAAGGGCAGAAGGAGCAAAAAACGGAAGGATACAAGGAAGGAATAACAAACCAAGTAAAGTGATGACAACACAAGGTAAGAAGGGGAAAATGATGGAAGGAAAAAAACGGTAAATGAACATATTAAAAAACAAAAGAAAAAGACTCAAGGAAGGAAGGAAGATAGAAAGGAAGGAAGGAAGGAAGGAAGGAAGGACAAAAGGAAGTACACAAGGAAGAAAGGAAGGACACAAGGAAGGACAGAAAGATACAAGGAAGGAAACAAGGACGGAAGGAAGGACAGAAGAAAGGAAAAAATAGTAAATGAAATAAAAAACAGAGGAATGACACAAGGAAGGAAGGAAGGAAGGAAGGATGGAAGGAAGGATGGAATGTAAAAAGAAAGACAGAGCATGGAGACGAACATTTCTTCCATATTTTCTTTTTTCCGCCCTCATCCAGACCAGGAATAAATACCTCAACAAGACCAGAGAAACTTTTTTCCTTCACTCAAGCTGGAATAACAAAGCTCCTTCAGTTCTTTCATTATTCAGAATAAAGCAGGTGCAGAACTCTTGGGAGGTCCTTATGGGTCTCTCCCACTGCAGCATTTTTTTAATATAGCAGCTGACAGACACCACACAAGGGGGAAAAAGGTTCTGTCCAGAAGATGCGACAGAACCAACCAGAAGAACTCTCAAACTATTTATTGGGAGTATTTGATCATCTTAAATTAATCTCCATACTTTTAACAATGAATAGGATCCGCTGTCTAAAGCACGGCGGTGGTGGCTGTTGATTTGGGCCGGTTTTGAAGCCGCGGGACCTGAGTCCATGTGACAGCTGAAGCCTGGTCCAGACTGGGTCACCAACAGAACAAAGATCCCAAACACAGCAAACAAAATGCTGCAACGGCCCAGTCAAAGCCCAGCCTTGTGGCGCGACCTTCAGAGTGCTGCAAGGAAACACATTTCTAAAAATAAAAAAAATAAAAAAACCTCCACGTAACAAACAAACAAACAAAAAGATGTGAAAGCTTCACATTTGGGTCAGATCGGACTCACCCAAGATCCATCCAGATCTGTTTGCACTCCAGGTCGGGCTCCAGGCCGGCGTCCGCGTTCCCTCCGAAGTAGGTGACATACAGCCGATCGATGGGAATACCAAACTCCTGAGTCAGCAGCTCCAGAGCCATCTTACAGGCCAGTTCCTGAGGAGGACAGGAGGAAAAAGAATACAAAATAAAAAAAGAAAAAAAAGAGTCTCGTTTCTGGTACTAACGGAATTTATTGAGAAAGTTAGCTTAGCTTTCGTTTCTGTGTATCATGCAGTAGTTTAAAGTTTAGAAGGATTATTGGTCTACGTTAGGTCCGGGCGATATGACCTCAAATCTATAATTGCGATATGATCTAAAGCATATGAGGTAACAATATCTATTGCGATATTTTCTTTTCTTTATACGTGACAAAATAACAGTTTATGAACATTCTCCCTTTCCAGATACATTACCGCAGAACTGCAAAAAAGTTTAGAATGCCATTTAAACATGTATTGTGCAAAAAATGCATTAAAAAAATATTCAAATCTTTTTTTCCCAAAAAATGCAACACAAAAATGATTACAACATAAATATGAAGATATTTTAAATAAATTAAAAGCTAAATGTTATTTTTTTTAAAAACACACACAAAGTTCAAAATTGTCCGCTTTCCTGGTTACTTCTTAATATCGCACAAAAATAGAGCTGCACATATTTGAATTAAAAATGCTTCAAGTTCAACAGTTTTTCTTCCGTTAAATGGAAAACAAAAAATTTTAAACTTGCAATATGTAGCATAAAGACGAACACTGAACACCAGTATTTATCCTCCTTGATGACATCATCAAAATGAGCAATCGCAGTATAGTCAAAACCTCTACCTATGGCTAAATTTATATCATTTCTACCGTCTACCTTTTATATCGCCCGCACCTAGTCTACGTCACTCCCTGCTCCACTGCGCACGCGGTCAGCAGAAAGAGACGTGATCACGTCTCGTTGTGCTGCTGGTTGCACAAATCAGTGAGATTAAAAAAACAAAACAAAACAAAAAAGGGGGAGGGTTTATAAAACTTCCTTCGACTCTCACCTCTTTCGAGGGAAACAAAAGACATCTTTGGTCGCAAGCTATCAGAAGAAGCGATTGGAATGATGATTAAACGTGTGACAGTCTGCAGCGATACCTTCATATCAGGTAAGCCTTAGCTAACAAATAAGCCAACATAGCGAGCCAACACCACAACTGCAAGTTAACTGCAAAAAACAGTGGGAATCGGAGCGATGTAAAGTGCTGGTGTAGATCCGTTTGATGATAAAACAAATAATCCCTCTCTAGTTGTTTTTTTACTCTCTGTACTGCATTATGCCAACATGGCAGACAAGTTGTCTGTGTTGCTGCGGTCCTTCCACACCTAGCCTCATGTCAGCAAAGGTTGGGAGAAAGTCCAATTTTAGGATTACTCACTACCAGATTATGTGCAAAAATGATCAAAAACATCATTTTTACTCATGATGGCTTGTAGAGATGTGTATTGGCAAGAATCACAATACAGGGGGACTAGGAATGTAAGAAAATACAGATACACTGATATATTGCGCTATATTATTTCCCGACATTGTATCGATATTCAAAGGAAAAATATCAGGGGTTTTTAGCGTGTTTTTTTAGGGTTTGAATGGCACTATTAACGATGACAGTAATTTTTGTAGTAACATTAAAAGTATGACTGGTAGTTGGTGGCTGATTTTCACCTTCTTTGTTCCAGTGGATCAACTAGATCTAGTAATAAAACTGGATGTGTTAAAGTGTGAAACAGCTTAGAGTGTTTAGAATGCTGTGACAGTTGTTTTTTTTACAGTTAAATTAGGTTTTAAAAATCACAATATATTGTTTTACTTATAGTATAACAATATGTTGCAATACATATATCGCCAGATTTTTACCAATACACATCCCTAGGGGGGACGATACAATACTACCAGTCATACTTTTAATTTTACTACAAAAATTACTGTCATCGTTAATAGTGCCATTCATATTCTAAAAAAATAAAATAAAAATCGATATATTGCTTTTAAAATATCGAAACAATATCGTGTCAATATATTGGCGTATCGATATTTCCGTACACCCCTAATAGCTTGGCTTTTGTTTTGTAGTGTTGCTAGTCAGTTTCAGTGTTTGTTTGTTTTTTCAGAACTGCAGCACCTGCATTTATTGTTGGGCTTTTTAATGTACAGGCGTTGCTATTGTGTTTACAGAACTTTTGAACTTTACTCTGCCATATATCTTTCATACTTGCCTGGTATGTATGGTTGTTCATCTGGCCCAGGCCAATACATTTTTTTTTTAAGTACAATTATTTTCTAAGATTTTGTTACAAATTTCCTCTTTTTCTTTTTTTAGTCTTGCCCCTGGTATGCAACTTGTATTACAAAAAGACAAACTATAACTGAAACTAAGCATTTAAAAAAACTAAAACTAACAAATGGTCAAAACTAATTAAAACTAAAACAGAATTTAAGATCTTAATTTTAAAACTATTAAAACCTTGCTGAGAATGACTAAAGATGGCTTGTTCTGTTGGACAGGAAGACACGTGACAGTCCGTACCTTAAAGTAGTCCCCGAAGGACCAGGACCCGAGCATCTCAAAGAAAGTGTGGTGGTAAACATCTTTCCCGACATCGTCCAGGTCGTTGTGTTTCCCCCCTGCACGGATGCATTTCTGAGTGTTGGCAGCACGCCGCAGCTTCGCCATGGGGTGGGACGGGTCGATGGTGTTTAGGAAGATCGGCTTAAACTACGAGAAAGAACAAACAAACCTCTGAGCCTCGCTCATCGAGTCAAGCTGCCGAACCGGCGAAGAGCAGAAAAAGACCCTACAACGTCTGGGTTTTCTTACCTGGTTCATGCCGGCGTTGGCGAAGAGCAGCGTGGGGTCGTCCAGAGGGATGGTGGACGAGGAGTGGACGTACTGGTGCTCGTAGCGGACAAAAAAGTCTATGAACTTCTGCCGGATCTGAGCCGCACTCAAAGACGAGTCCATTCTGAATCAGCTCTCTGGGTGGGTAAAAACAAAACAAAACAAGGAAGGCTTGTTAAGAAGGAATATCAGAAGAGCATTTTGCATTGTAGCAGTCCCCCGCTTTCCCTCCCTGGGCGCAAGTTTTCTCCTTGTGATGCTGAGCAAGCTCTGCACTGGCGGCAACAACTTGGACGCCCTGAAGCCTTTGTCTCTGCAGCTGAACCTTCTTGATCCTCCAGAAACCTGTTCTTTTAGCTGTGATTATTCAAAGGTGCAGCTTCCTGCATCTGATGCTACTTAAACGCAGAACATCAACGTTCAGTCTGCTGATTAGCTTTACCTGCAAACCTCCACAGCTTCTCCTGTGCTGACACAGTGCTATCTCAAAAGTTTGGACCAAAACACCGATGAGAATCTTTTACAGATGAAAAAAAACAAAGGCTCAGCAATCCTGACAGACAGCCGAGTTTTAACAACGCAATTAAGCTGCACCCTTCATTCAGCGGCGAACAAACCACACCTTTAAAACGACCCACAGCAAACTCACTTCGTTTCGACACAGCGAAGCCATTCAGTTGAACATTTTTGCTCTGAAAAGTTCTGGAGCGTTTAATAAAATGGTTTGCGCAAAACGCATCAGAAGCTTGGATGTGCAGCTTCAACGTAAAGCATGCCGTGTGAAATTAAAAAAGGTGCAGAGATGAATTCTTCAGGGAAAGCAGAAAACCTCGCAGCGGGTCTCATCTGCTCTGCAGGGCCCAAACAAAGCGGAAGGAAAACAGCCTGCTGTCTCCATCCTAGCGACAGGATCTCATGTTTATGATGGGATGGAAATATCAAGCCCGCTGTGGTTTACTGGATGCAACTTGACAAGAGCACATCGGGGACACAGCAAAGAGGATCAGCAGGACAACAAAGGAGAAATGTGCAATTAATGCGACTACTAATGGACTATTACTGAACTCCTTCCAACACGGGGCGGGAGATCTGTTCTCCTGCACATGTATCATATAGTCTGCTTTTATTATTTATTTGTACGTAAAGGTAAAGTCTAGCATAAATGTGCAGATTATATATATGCGATCATGGTTACTACAGCCTTTTAAGTTTACAAATCAAAGCATAAAAATTAAAATACACACTTTTACTTCCAGAATTTTCCAGAAAGTAAAAAATTATTGATTTTTCAACAGGACTAACCCTAAAATATACATCTTTAAATCTTTTTCCAAAAATATCATTATGTATCCGTCCTTTCTTTATTTTAAAACTAAACAAACATGCAAACAAAACAAAAATTAAATGGTGGTTCCTTAAAAATTAAAAGAAAAATTCCTTTAATATATTTTTTTATTTATAAATTGATTTATGTCGGTGGACTGAGGAGTAAAACGGCTCTTTGGATTGTAAAGGTTGCAGAAAACGAGTTGATAAATGTAAAAGCTTAATATTAAATAGGGAAGAAATAAGTGACAGGTTTTACAACAAATGACAAATTGTTTAAATTTAAATTATACTTTTTTTTTAAACGAACTAATTATCCCGCATTTATTGAGCTTTTAATTGAAAGGGAATAAATCCCGCAAGAATCTAATATGGTGTCTCAGATTGGGGGTTAATTTATTTCATGCAAAGACTGCTGAAGGTAAATAAATGAAGCTGATTTCAGAAAACGTGTCCATTAAATCTGCTTTTAAAATATTTGTTTCAGACATTTTCAAGAGAATAAAGTGTTTTAATTCTCCGAACAGGAGAACATGAGTTGAAAAACCCGACAGTAAACAGGTTACACTTCGCTTTCACTGTAATCAGAACCAAACTGACCTGAAGTTAGCAAGCTAACATGTTAGTTAGCCTGGCAGGCTAACTCTATTTTCCGGGCTAAATTCAACAACTCGGAGCGCAGGAATCACAGACAAGCTGCTTATCACCGTGTATTTACACCTGCGTCACAAAGACACATGATAATACTCACAGAAGTCGCTGTTGTCACAGAACGAATCGGTTTCTGCTCCCGGAATCACCGCCTCGATCCACGCTGCTCGGCCAAAAGGGAAGCCGTAAACCAACGAAGGCCGCCCATTGGTCCGAGCGAATCTCTACGTCAGTGTTACTCGATTCTGATTGGTCGATTTCGCTGAGAAGTGGTACAAACTTCAGCGGCCGGCTGATGCAATGGAGGAGACGCAAGTGTCGACGTATGCACCTTCCTCCTGAATTAGGCTTTAGCCATTTATTTATATCTTCGCTTCTTTTTTCAGAAGAATGTCATATTTCATATATTTACCTTTATTTATTATTATTTTTACTTATTGATTCCATTTTTTATGTAATCATTTGTTTGTTTGTTTTCCAAATCGTATTTTCTATATGTCATTTATCCATGTTTGCGTATTTATTCTTTTCTGCTACTGTTTTTCTCAACAGCATACAAAAATCTAAAGGCTACAGTTAAAGAGAAAGAGGAAAGAAGGTAAAATCCAGAAGATCACAAGTAGTGCTCGCTGCAGATATTCTCTGGGAATACCAAAAAGCAGGGCACTACAGTAATCATTTATACTGGTGATAAAAGCATCAGTGTCTCCATGTTGGCCTGAGAGAGAATGGGGCGGACTCTGGCATGTTCTTTAGTGGATAAAAACTTATTAATGTTTTTAATGTGAGGGATAAAAGTCAGCTCAGAATCAAAGGTTCTTCACTTGTAAAGAAGGATTGAAACACTGAGATTGTAGTTTTGGGTCAAAGTTTCTTTCTCTGAGCCTAAGGACCGATGACTAAAACTTAAGTTTTGTCCCGGTTGAGCTGGAGAAAGATTTCTGTCATCCTGGATTTGATGTCTAAAATGTTGTTAAAAGGGCATCTATTGGCCGTGTGTCATCGGAAGAAATTAAAAGAATTAAAAGAAAAAAGAATAATAATTTACCAAACTGTGTACCTACAGGGTCCACTAGGGGGCAGTAGATTTAGCCTGTGGTCATTTGAAGCTCAAACCAGAAGAAAGCCAAACGATGTTGGCAGTCGCGGATTAAATTATTTAATTTTTTTCAACCTACATATATATATATATATATATATATATATATATATATATATATATATATATGTATATATGTATATATATATATATATCACATCAAATCAAACTTTATTTATAAAGCGCTTTTCATACAAGAAGTTGCATCACAAAGTGCTTTACAGATTAAAATGACCCCACATAAAACCACCTTCCCTTCCCTCCCCCACAGATTTAAAAGCATGGTCACAGTTATACCCCCCTCCCCCCAACCCATCTCCCATGCACACACAGTTAAAAGAAAAAGTAAAAAAGGACATTGGGCCGAGTGTAGATGAACCATGCAAGGAAACGCCATCAGAGGAGCCATCTGCCCCGGCAGCAGAAGATTAACAGCAGCAGCCGAGGCACCGACACAGGGCACCCAGTGGAGGCAAGGCCAAGACCCCCACCTCCACCCAAGCTCCACCTGGAGAGCACCCAGGCAGCTACAGCCGACCACCGCTCCCGGGGCAGAGGGCTCCCACAGAGGAAACACTGGAACGGGGATTAAGATAAATTAAAGTATAAAAATAAACGGTAAATTAATGTGCTAAGATTAAATAGTAAAACTGATAAAAATATAATCATATAAAACATCCAGAGCAATTAAACAAACATAAATAATAATCAGTTAAAAGCTAAGCTAAAAAGGTGAGTCTTGAGCCTGCTCTTAAAAACATGAACGTTCTCTGCAGCCCTGAGGTTCTCTGGCAGCCTGTTCCAGAGGTGAGGGCCATAAAACTGGAAAGACGCCTCACCATGAGTGTGTGTCCTGACTTTTGGGGTGACAAGGAGACAGCTGCCAGAGGAGCGCAGAGACCGCGAAGGTCATATGGTAAAAGCAGTTCTGATAGATAAGAAGGCCCAAGACCATTAAGACACTTAAAAACCATTAAAAGAACCTTAAAGTCGATCCTGAAATGTACGGGGAGCCAATGCAATGATTTTAAGACCGGTGTAATGTGCTCCCGCCTCCTGGTCTTCATCAGGACACGTGCTGCTGAATTTTGTAGTAGTTGTAACAACTATATATATATATATATATATATATATATATATATATATATATATATATATATATATATATATATATATATATATATATATATATATATATATATATATATTTGTCTGTCTGTCTATATATAAATGGAATGGACTGACTGGTTGGCTGGCTGTTTGACTGGTAGATTCTGGTTTGGTTGTTCATTGGCTGACCGACTAGTTCAGGCTTCACTGGTTGATCTGTGTCACCAGTATCCAGGCTTACTGGCTTTGTTTTTTTTTTTACTGGTTTTCTCTATCCAGGAAATCTGATACTGTCTGACTGCTGGTTTGCAGACAGTTTTTTTAATCATAAGGTGCTGAATGACTGGTTCCCAGGATTCCGACTGAATTTGACTGCTTACTGGTATTCTGTTAACTGGTTTACTGGCTGATTAACCATCTGGTTCCAAGTTATTAGTCATTTTCCTGGCTGTCTGACTAGCTGTCTGTTTTTGTTTTATCAGACTGTTTTCTGTATTTCACCGGCTACTGACCTTGAGTTCTGCTCGACTGGTTTTAGTGACTGGTTTCCAGTCTAATGACAGGTTTGAGACAGACTGAGTGACTGGTTCCTAGATAGTGGAGGCAGTTCCCTGACTGGTTACTGGTTATGTGTTTGGTTTAACTGGTTTTCTGGCTGACCTGCTGACCGGCTATCCGGCTGCATGAATATTTACTAACTGGTTGCTGTCTTATTTAGTTAAACTTGCCAGAGACCAACTGACGGGCTGGTTATCTGTAATTAGACTGCTTCCTGACTGTTTTGCTGAATGTGTCTCGTTTATCTGGTTCCCCTTTCCCAGTCTGTGACGGACTGACCGCCTGGTTCCCAGTTGACAAGCGGTTCCCTTACTGGTTACTGGCTTTATGTTTAGCTAAACATGGTGTCTGTCTGACTAACAGGCTGGTTCCCAGTTATTAGTCTGTTTGACTGTTTTTAGACAGAATTACTGTATTCAGTTTTGAGAGCTGTTCCTGACTCCTGACTGGGTTTGTGTTCAGTTAAACTGGCTTGAGGCAGACTGACAGACTGGTTCCCAGTCATTCGACAGTTTTCTGACTGCTTTGCTGACTGGCCGTTGCCTTTGTCTGCCTGTGCGGCTGTCTAATCTTATTTCTCTGAGTCACTCTCTGTATGTTTATTAGCCTGAAGGCAGATCAGCTGATGATGTCATGCATCGCTCTGATTGGCTACCCCTGACTTCCTCCCCCTCCTCTTCCTCACTCTGTATCTCTCCCTCATCTCCTCCTCCTCCCCCTCCTCCTTTTTCACTCTCAGTCCTGATTCCCTCCATCACAACTCAACACCACTCGCCTCCTCTCCCTCTTCCTCTCTGTGATGGTGATGAAGATGATGTGACGGCGTGGAGGACCAATCGCCACGGAAGAGGGGTGTGGCCAGAGAGAGAGATAGAGCTCAGAGCTGAGCGATGCTCAGAGGACCAAGGAGGAAGAAGAGATGACAGGGAGGTAGAGGAGGGTGGGGGAGGCCTTGTCCGAGCCGAGGAGTGCCGACGGTAGGTTAATAAAGGAGGAGGAGGAGGAGGGAGGAAGCTGTCGCTGGTCAAAGGAGGATCCACCTGTGCTGTCATGGATAAATACCGACCAAAGAGACCAACCAGCCTGAATCTGTTCCCACAGCTCCCACAAGCCGGCACCCAGGTAGGTGTGGACGGGTCGATCAAGAGAGGTATCAGATCAGATCAGGGGTGGATCCACCCAGAGTCGGGCCAGTAAGTGGGTTACTGTGTGTGTGTGTGTGTGAAAGCATCTGAGTGTAATCAAGTGTAATCATGTGGGTCACATCCCAGGATCCGGCTCCATCTCCCAGCCTTCTGTTGAATATTCCTGATCAGCGGCAGTACACTGAAGCAATCAGTGTGGATCAGGGCTGCAGCTGTACAAGGTGAAGTAATTCATCCATGGAAAACTGGACGCCACCCCTCCCACCCCCTCTATGTTCATTCCGACTGTACGCCCCTAGCAGGAGCTGCTCTGCCATCTTGGGAAAATATTACGTTACAACGATGATAAACGTGAGGAATCTGGAGCGACACGTCCGGACTGCTGACTCTAGACTTAAAATCAGAATCGTATAGATCATGGGATTCACCCCGCTTAGTTCATTTAAAGAGCATCGGCTCACAATTCATTGTGAGACAGCAGGCAGGGTCTGGTACAAATCCAGTCAGACTCCATCTAAACCAGGGAAACAGTGGCTCTGAAAAGAGTCCACACCCCTTTCAAAAACAAGGCATTGAAACTTTAAACAAAATAAATTGTTACCAAACGTTTCGCATTGTTAATGTGACATATATCCTGAAAAAAACCCAACAAATCTGTTAGAGGGGAACATGTAAAAAAAACAACCCACTGCAATCACCTGGATGTAAAAGTATGCACACTGTTATACTAATACTTTGGTTTCATCATTCAGTTTCCCTGAATTTACACTCATATTGAAGCTGAAGTAGACTTCCAGGTTTCTAGGATTTTCCAGACATTTGCTCACTTGCAACCTTTAGTTAAAGCGGAGAGATCACAAAGCTTTGAAATAATGAAATAATGTCATTGCACAAAGGATTCATTCAGAGGAACATCAAACAAATCCCCAGTAGAGGCTGCAGCAATCGGCTCTGTTCTCCAAATATCTGAACTAAAGAGTAAGTTTCTCCCAAAGAAAACATCTAGGGCCGGCTTAAATCCCCCAGAACCTTGTGAGAAGACATGTTATGGTCTGAAAGAACCAAACAAACCGTTTGGCACAGAACAACACTGGACGTCATGCCCACTGTCAAACTTGGTGGTGGCAGCATCATGATGTGGGGTTGCTTCTCTTCAGGAGGAACTGAGGTTGTCGTCGAGGTGGATGAATGAGCATCTTTGATCCACAGAGACTCAGACTGTTAAGTACGCAGCTTTAGGACCAGATCTTGTTATTGGGTGCGATTTATCACTGCTCTGATGTTTTAAAAAAATATGTTGCAGGTTAAGATGTAGGAATGAATGTCTATTCAGTCCGCTATCGTGTACGTTGGCATATCTAAAACCACTTTTAAATTGGATGACTGGGTTTAGATTTCTCCTCTCAGAACAGAGAAGGTCACCTTGCTGTGCTATCGCGTTCTCTTTTTCTTTTTTTCCCCTTCGGTTTGGTGATCTGTTCTTACATGTTGCTGCTGTCAATCTGCCCACACTGTGCTGTAATTTGAAGAAGGAACAATTGTTAACAACATACGTCTCAGGTCAGAACGTTGGCTTCAAAAAGTGCTAACCACTCTGTTTCTCTGAGCTAAACAAGCCCATGACCATCTTGGGCTGGAAGTTCAATGCTCCCTAAAGGGACTCTTAACAGAATTACTCTTAAAAAATAGGGCCAACTCTCCTGCTCCGACAGCCTTTACAACCGTTCGGCAAGCCAAGGTGAGAAAATCTTCAAAAGTGCAGACAGAGTGATTGCGTGGTGTAGAATTGGAATGTTATGGCAAAAACCCTGATAAGTTTCTTTACAATGGGGGTTGGAAATACGAAAAACGTTATAAAAAAAATTTATAACTCTTTTTGGAAACACAATTCACGAAAATGATGCTCTGAACATGAAGTGTACCCATTATTATCTTACTTCAGTACAAAAGGTGCAATTGTACCACTAAAAAGCACATAGTAGTTTAATTTACTCATATTTTCAAAGGTTAGTAAATTTGGATGTTTTCATGAAACCATCAGTGGAAAAAAAATAACTATGCTAACCATACTGTCAGATTTTGGGGTTTGCAAACATAATCCATTGGAGTTTATCTTTATCACAATTTTTTTCCCAATAACTATAAATGATACGGTAATTACCCCTCCCTACTGTGAAGTAACCTTCATAGCAGTAATGCACATATGTTTCTAAGTTGCCACGCATGTTTTAAGAAGTCCGATTCAAACTCCTGTTTCTGGAGCTCTGGAGCATACACTTTATAAAAAGACACAAAGACCTTCTTAGGCAAGGCAACTTTATTTGTATATTACACTTTAAACAACAAGGCAACTCAAGGTAATTAAGGGATGAAATAAAAACAACAGTAAAAGCATAAAACAACATTAGAGACACATAACATATGACATATTTAAAACCTATGAGATTCCAGCTATTATTAGTCGCTTACTCAAAAGCAGGGAACTCAGTGTTTCAGCAGCTCTATACTCGTCTGGAAGTTTTGTCCAGATAAGAGGAGCATAGAAACTGAAAGCTGCTTCTCCATGTTTGGCTCTAATTCTAGGGCTGATTAGTAGACTAGAGTTGGAGGACCTGAGTGGTCTGGGTGGTTGGTACAGTGACAACAGGTCTTCATCATATTTTGGTGCTAAGCCATGTAATGATTTATAAACTAGTAGAAGTATTTTGAAGTCTATTCTCTGAGCTACAGGGAGCCAGTGTAAGGACTTTAGAACTGGGGTGATGTGCTCTACTTTCCTGGTTCTAGTGAGGAACACGAGCAGCAGCGTTCTGGATCAGCTGCGGCTGTCTAATTGACTTTTTAGGCAGACCTGTGAAGACGCTGTTGCAGTAATCAATCCGACTAAAGATAAATGCATGGATGAGTTTTTCGAGGTCCTTTAATCCTAGAAATATTCTTTGGGGGATAGAACGCTGACCTTGTTATTGCATTTATGTGACCCTGGAGGTTCAGGTCTGAGTCCATTACTACACCTAGATTTCAGGCCTGATCAGTAGTTTCTAGCTGTATTACCTGAAGCTGTGTGCTGACTGTTGATCTTTCCTCTTTAGGTCCAAAAGTAATTACTTCTGTTTTGTTTCTGTTCAGCTGGAGAAAAGTATGGCACATCCATCCACTGATTTGCTTAATGCATTCATGTAGTGTTTGGATGGGTTCAAAGTGGTTGTTTTCCTTGTTTTATGACATGAAATATTTTCCATCAACTAGGATTACCAAACTTTATTTCTGTTTGGTAAATGCCAGAAAAAGGCAGCTCCAAAACAATGACTTTAGTGCCTTAAGCCACTTTCTAACTATTTTTTTGGTATTCTTTGGGTCAATGAGCTTCTTGTCTGATGTCTTGGGATGTTGCATCTGTATTATAATGTTCTTTCCTCATGATATCGTCTATTTTCAATTAATACAGCTAGAAACTACTGATCAGGCCAGAAATCTAGGTGTAGTTATGGACTCATACCTGAACCTCCAGGGTCACATAAAGGCAATAACAAGGTCAGCCTTCTATCACCTGAAGAACATTTCTAGGATTAAAGGAATGATATCGCAAACTCATCCATGCGTTTATCTTTAGTGATATTGATTACTGCAACAGCGTCTTCACAGGTCTGCCTAAAAAGTCAATAAGACAGCTGCAGCTGATCCAGAACGCTGCTGCTCATGTTCCTCACTAGAACCAGGAAAGTAGAGCACATCACCCCAGTTCTAAAGTCCTTACACTGGCTCCCTGTAGCTCAAAGAATAGACTTCTAAATACTCCTACTAGTTTATAAATCATTGAATGGCTTAGCAGCAAAGTATGTTGAAGATCTACTGTTATTATACCAACCCGCTAGTGCACCAGTCCCTTCTGCTGTAAACACCCAACCACATGATGCTGCTACCCCCATACTTCACAGATGGAATGGTGTTTTCACTGTTAAAGCTTTCTATTTATTCCTACCAATTGTGTTGATGCTCATTAATGCAAAACACTTCTACTTTAGTTTCAATGGACCATTGTACGTCTCCCAAAATTCAAGTCTTCCTCCTAGAGCGCATGTAATGTAATCTGGCTTTTTATGTTGCCCGCTGGAAGCCATCTGGAAATTATATCCAACCATCAAGCAGACTAGTGGAGGTTCTGATATGTTGACTGGTTTTTGTAAATTTTCCTATTATCTAAAAATTATCTAAAAAGTGTTATATCAAGAATTTTTGCATATTAGTAAATGGCAATAATTGTGAGTATTTTATAGTAGTTAAAGCTGATAAGACAGAGTGTGGAACATACTGCTTCACTGTCTGCAGGGATTGAAAGGGAAAGGAAAACAAGATGGCCTCCAGCTCCCATTTCTCAGAAGGGGATAAAACTAGTACTTCCCATTCCTTAAAACCCACAAGCTCACTCAAAATGATCATATTAAAACAAGAAAGTGATACCTTTAGAAATGAGGCAGCCTTTTCTTTCGGTCTATGTTGTATTTAGTGCTTTTTAGCTGCTGATGCTGCAGTATTTCAGAGCATCGTCATCATCTTCAGCAGCAGCAGTGCGTTCTGGAGTTTCCCTTTAAATTAGCCTCTTCCCGTTTACTTGGTCGGCTCAGATGAGTCGAGTCTTTTTTACCTGCACCCAGGACCTCCCAACTTCTGAATATGTCGCTTTAGATTGCACATATCAGGCTGTTGGAGGCTGATGGAGGGAGGCGTCCTGCTGACACAGAGATATGGAAGGTTTCAGATGTTTCCTGACCTACAGGGTGACTTTGATTCTTCAGAGCATTCATCATCAAGTTCCTTTAGAAATTTTCTGAACTCCTGCTGCTTCCTGTGGAGTATTAGAGACACTGGGATGGGGTGGAAGAAATATTTGGGACTAAAGTATAATGTTGAAATGTTAAGAAAAACATTAAAATGTTGAGGACAAACCTTTTTCTGCTTTCAAGTTGAAATATTCAGAGTTAAATGAAAAAAATAAATCTTTAAAAAAGCTGGAATGCTGAAAATGAGACCCAAATAAGTTTGTTTTTGTTATACTTTGTAACTTTTTCCACATCATTTTTACCTTTTCTTAACATTTGAATCATTTTGTTATGTCAAACATTTTATCATTATTTTAACTTTTTTCTCATCTCTTTATTTTTCTTATCACTTTAATTTTATACTTTTTATAACTTTTTAATTGTTTCTTTGCAGTTTTTTTCCTCAACAATTAAAAAAACTTTTTCCCGTAATTCATTGTTTTTCTCATCTGTTATGGTAAAAAAGTATGTCAGGGTTTCCATAATAAAGAAGACTTGAGTCCCAGAAGGCGTTTAAGTATTTAATTCAAACATGTCTGGCCAGACAATGGAGGGGACAGAGTTACTCGGGCATCACCCTCACCAACCTTTCTAACTAACCGCTTAAATAGTATTCAGCAATCATTGTTTATCTCTGTAGACGTCTTCTCCAACCTTCACGCCCCGCCTCTGGAGAACTGGTTGATGCGAGTCTCATATCAACGCATAAAACAGCTCATCCGAAGGCCAGACTGTTATCTTACTGCCCCGGCGTCTGTCTCTCTGGTGACCTGACACATATATCTTTCTCATAACATTAAGCTGGAACAATAAGCTTTCCCCCTAACCTTGTCCTCTGCCTTAGATACATTCACTAAACAAAGAATATACAATTAATTCCTAATTACATAACAATTTTCCACCACACATCCTTTTGAACTTTTTCTCATTATTTTATCTTCATTGCTGATGTACTTAAAAAAAAAAAAAACTTTTTCTTGATCATTTAAACATTTTTTTTCATCATTTCACCCTACCTAGGAAAGTTGGAAATAACCATAGCCAGTCTGTGGGTCTCCTCTGCTCAGCAGCTTCGTCTTTCTTAAATTAATCCATCTTCCGAGTAAATCCCAGATTACTGATATGGCTGAATACATATCAAAATAAAACAGACACCTTTATTTTAGTACTCATTTGAGTCTCTTTGTTTTAGATTTTTACACTAATATCAAAGTATTTTATTAAAATATCATCATGGTGGGCACTCTGATTCCCCCATTATTTATTTACAGATTTTGATCCAGATAATTAATTTTTCTATTACAAAAATTGGAACTTTCAAATGAGCAAGGTTTATGAAAAAGATAGGAAAGTAAAAAATTAGCCTTTATAAATATGTAAAAACAACACACTTGTCCATTATGACATCAGTTTGAAACAGTTAAAAATGATCAGATTCTACTATTATCTCTAATTTATTTACTTTTATTCATTAATCCCCCATCCAGATTTCCTCAAAACTTAAAAAAACATTGTAAAAGGAGTCCGAGTTTGATTAAAGTATTAATGTTTATGTAGATTTTATAAAAAAAAAATAATACAAATAATTTGTTTTTATACACTTGAATAATTAGTTGTGTGCACGATAATTAGAGTGGGTGAACCAACATCAGCTCCTGGGTTAAAGTTGCTAGAAATTTGTTTTCCCATCTCAATATAAAATTAAAATTAAAGAAATACGGTAATAAAGTACAAATACAGATCAAATGGCTGAGCTGGCATTTTTGTACTATTTTTACATTTTTGTCAGGGGCTGCAAAAACTAATTCTTAAGGCCGCAAATTGGCCAGGGCCACACTTTGGACACCCCTGCCTTAAACGTACGTTTTGACCATCAACATTACAACAAAAAGTTATTCAAATGCAGGAGAGGCAACAAACTGTTTTATTTATTGGAGTTAGTTGTACCAACCACGATTTACCCCAGGTTCAGATGGGCCAAAATAAAGGGTGAAATGAAACATGAGATGACTGCAATAACACAAGATCATTAAAGGGACAGAAGAGAAGGCTAAACTCGTCTCTTGGTCCTGCAGAAACGCAGAGGGACAGAAAGAAGACATTAACAACAGGCATGTTTTTCTGATCTGTCCTGTTGGCTGAGGGGTTGTTCTAAACAAATAACATCATACTAAGTCCATTTAAGACTTTCCCTCTGCAGTTTCTCGCTGCTGCTAACAGATCAGAGAAGGATGTCATGAGTCAGCGTAAAAGGACACTTCATTGATCTGTTGGGTCTGTTTTATTTCAGCTCACTGTGAGCCGAAAGATCTGGACTTCCTCCGATTGTTACCTCACCGGTTCTTGCATTTAATCGGGCTTGAAAAGGTGATGACCCACGAGTCCAGTAACCGTTCTAGTTCACCTGTTAACAAAACTGCTGAGGAAGCTGTAATCAGATTAGATCGGTCAGGTCATGTTTATGAAAATAAGTCACATAAATAAAGTAATTCAAGAGAATGGAGGAAAAAAAGGATGGTTTCAAAGAAACCACTTCACACACTGACCCAACACTAAGAAATTAAAACTCAGCTAACTTGTTTGACGTAGTTGTTAAGCGCTTTTTCACAGCCCAATAACATATCGACCCTTTTCTTTTTGGTGCCTTTTTAAGGAAATGGATGGAAGACACTCATAAACGGAACTAAGCTAACATGAATGAGACATGTCTAAAATAATTTATAAAACAGAAATGCGAAACAACCAGAAAATCGACAAACCTTTCATTCATTCAAACAGAAAAACCAAACGCAGCTAAAGATGATCACACGCATCACAGTTCAGCTCTCAGACTGAGGTTTTCAGAGTCAAAAAAGAGAAACAGCTGATCTTTTGAGATGAAAGTCAGAAAATAAGAAAGATTTATTTTTAGAGGCTTGGTTCAGATAAACTGTTGCTTACAGGTCACACAATAACCATGGTAACAAAGTGTGAGACTGGCAGAACTGATGCATGATGGAATGCTGTGTAGTTTGGAGATCTGCTGGTGCTTGTTATGATAGGTTCAAAACATCACAGATTTTCTAGAAGGATGGGTGGATGGTACTTCTCTCAATATGTTATTCCTTTTCAGGACTCCATCAACAACAACTCTTTGGGTAAAAAGGACAGCTGGAAGGACTCCCGCTCTTCCTCCCCGCACATCACAGGTACAACAAAAATATCACAAGCTCAACAAACTTATCACAGGCTAAAAAAAAGACGGTTAGAAGGTTAACAAACTCTTCACAGGCGCAACAGACTCGTCACAGGAACAACAGAAAAATATCGTCACAGGCGCAACAAACTCGTCACAGGTGCAACAATCTCGTCACAGGATCAACAAACTTGTCAGAAAGTTAACAAACTGGTCACAAGCACAACAGACTTGTCAGAAGGTTAACAAACTCGTCACAGGCGCAACAAACTCGTCAAAGGCGCAACAAACTCGTCACAGGCGCAACAATCTCGTCACAGACGCAACAAACTCGTCAGAAGGTTAACAAACTGGTCACAGGCGCAACAAACTCGTCAAAGGCGCAACAAACTCGTCACAGGCGCAACAATCTCGTCACAGACGCAAGAAACTGGTCACAGGCGCAACAAACTCGTCAAAGGCGCAACAAACTCGTCACAGGCGCAACAATCTTGTCACAGGCGCAACAATCTCGTCACAGGCGCAACAAATTCGTCACAGGAGCAACAAACAAACTCGTCACAGGCGCAACAAACAAACTCGTCACAGGCGCAACAGACTCGTCACAGGAGCAACAAACAAACTCGTCACAGGCGCAACAGACTCGTCACAGGCGCAACAGACTCGTCACAGGCGCAACAAACTCGTCACAGGCGCAACAAATTCGTCACAGGAGCAACAAACAAACTCGTCACAGGAGCAACAAACAAACTCGTCACAGGCGCAACAATCTTGTCACAGGCGCAACAAACAAACTCGTCACAGGAGCAACAAACAAACTCGTCACAGGAGCAACAAACAAACTCGTCACAGGAGCAACAAACAAACTCGTCACAGGAGCAACAAACAAATTCGTCACAGGAGCCACAAACAAACTCGTCACAGGAGCAACAAACAAACTCGTCACAGGCGCAACAATCTCGTCACAGGCGCAACAGACTCGTCACAGGAGCAACAAACAAACTCGTCACAGGCGCAACAGACTCGTCACAGGAGCAACAAACAAACTCGTCACAGGCGCAACAGACTCGTCACAGGCGCAACAAACATGTCAGAGGCGCAACATACTCTTAACAGGAGCAACAAACTCGTCACAGGCACAACAGACTCGTAACAGGCGCAACAGACTCGTAACAGGCGCAACAGACTCGTCACAGGCGCAACAGACTCATCAGAATGTTAAACTCGTCACAGGTGGAACAGATTCGTCACAGGAAAAACAAGCAATCTCTTCAGAGGTGCAACAAACTCGTCAGAAGGTTAACAAACTCGTCAAAGACGCAACAAACTCGTCACAGGCGCAACAAACTCGTCACAGGCGCAACAAACTTGTCAAAGGCCCAACAAACTCATCACAGGAGCAACAAACAAACTCGTCACAGCTGCAACAGACTCGTCACAGGAGCAACAAACAAACTCGTCACAGCTGCAACAGACTTGTCACAGGCACAACAAAGACATGTCAAAGGCGTAACAAACAGACTCGTCACAGGAGCAACAAACAAACTCGTCACAGGCAATCAATCAGTAACGCACGGCTCCTTTGCCTACTTCCCCAAAAGCACACACCACTGTCCCATCACACATCATTTTTATATCAAATCAAATCAAATCAAACTTTATTTATGAAGCGCTTTTCATACAAGAAGTTGCATCACAAAGTGCTTTACAGATTAAAATGACCCCACATAAAACCACCTTCCCTTCCCTCCCCCACAGATTTAAAAGCATGGTCACAGTTATACCCCCCTCCCCCCAACCCATCTCCCATGCACACACACAGTTAAAAGAAAAAGTTAAATAGGACATTGGGCCGAGTGTAGATGAACCATGCAAGGAAACGCCATCAGAGGAGCCATCTGCCCCGGCAGCAGTAGATTAACAGCAGCAGCCGAGGCACCGACACAGGGCACCCAGTGGAGGCAAGGCCAAGACCCCCACCTCCACCCAAGCTCCACCTGGAGAGCACCCAGGCAGCCACAGCCGACCACCGCTCCCGGGGCAGAGGGCTCCCACAGAGGAAACACTGGAACGGGGATTAAGATAAATTAAAGTATAAAAAGAAACGGTAAATTAATGTGCTAAGATTGAAAAGTAAAACTGATAAAAATATAATCATATAAAACATCCAAAGCAATTAAACAAACAGTGATAAATAATAATCAGTTAAAAGCTAAGCTAAAAAGGTGAGTCTTGAGCCTGCTCTTAAAAACATGAATGTTCTCTGGAGCCCTGAGTCCTATAGTCTGATCCACTTCCTTCTTCCAAAATATCATTTGTGAGCTAGATGTTTTTGCCAAAAGAGGCAACTAAACACATTCTCACTGACGCCAAAACTCGGTCAATTGAAACAGCATATTCTCAACGTAGCCCCATGTACGACAGACATGTGCAACACTTGTCACTTTCTCACAAGAGTCCCCCCTGATTGGGCTCTCTAATAGAACCAAAAAGCTAATTGAATTAATTGAGAACTTATAAATGTGAGTAATATATATACAGTGGGGGAAAAAAGTATTTAGTCAGCTACCAAATTGTGCAAGTTCTCCCACTTAAAAAGATGAGAGGCTTGTAATTTTCATCATAGGTATACTTCAACTATGAGAGGCAAAATGAGAGATAAGAATCCAGAAAATTACATGGTCTAATTTTTAAAGAATTTATTTGCGAATTATGGTGGAAAATAAGTATTTGGTCAATAACAAACAACCAAGATTTCTGGCTCTCACAGACCTGTAACTTCTTCTCTGAGAGGCTCCTCTGTCCTCCACTTGTTACCTGTATTATTAATGGCACCTGTTTGAACTTGTTATAAGTATAAAAGACACCTGTCCACAACCTCAAACAGTCACACTCCAAACTCCACTATGGCCAAGACCAAAGAGCTGTCAAAGGACACCAGAAACAAAATTGTAGACCTGCACCAGGCTGGGATAGACTGAATCTGCAATAGGTAAGCAGCATGGTGTGAAGAAATCAACTGTGGGAGCAATTATTAGAAAAAGGAAGGCAAACATAATTTCCTTTGATCTGGGGCTCCACGCAATGATCACAAGAATGGTGAGTAAAAATCTCACGTGTCCCCTGCTTAAGCCGGTACATGTCTAGGCCTGTTTGAAGTTTGCTAGAGAGCATTCGGATGATCCAGAAGAGGATTGGGAGAATGTAATATGGTCAGATGAAACCAAAATAGAACTTTTAGGTAAAAACTCTGCTTGTCGTGTTTGGAGGACAAAGAATGCTGAGTTGCATCCAAAGAATACCATACCTACTGTGAAGCATGGGGGTGGAAGCATCATGCTTTGGGGCTGATTTTCTGCAAAGGGACCAGGACGACTGATTCATGTAAAGGAAAGTATGATTGGGGCCATGTATCCTGAGATTTTGAGTGAAAACCTCTTTTCATCAACAAGGGCGTTGAAGATGAAACATGGCTGGGTCTTTCAGCATCTTAATAGTTTCATGCAGCTGCTGACCTAAAAGTCCAAGAAGATCACCAGTATAATTAAGGATTCACTGCTGATTATAATGGATATAATTAATCCTTGCTACATTTTTATTTATTGATTCATTATAGATTCAAATCCTGCTTTAACTTCAATCCTTGCTTTAAATTCATTTGGTCACAGATGCAACAGACACTTCACGTGTGCAAGGAACACGTCACAGGTGCAACAAACGTGACATGAGCACAACAAACACGTCACGGGTGCAACAGGTGCAACAGGTGCAACAAACACTTCAGGGGTGCAACAGGTGCAACAAACACGTCACGGGTGCAACAAACACTTCAGGGGTGCAACAAACGCGTCACTGGTGCAACAAACACGTCACTGGTGCAACAGATGCAACAAACACGTCAAGGGGGGCAACAGATGCAACAAACACGTCAAGGGTATAACAAACCTGTCAAAGGGGTAACAGATGCATCACAGGTACAACAAACTCGTAATAGTTATACAAATATGTTGCAGCTGTGATTACATATTAGCCCCCCTGTGACTAACCCTAAAATAGACTGTACTCACTCTCTTGTTTAAAGCGACGGTCAGGCCAAAAGGCCTATTAATTTGATAAAAATGAGTCTGTTAGCTGTGTTCTCTAGCATTCAGGGTCTCAGACAAGAAGTGGTTTAATCTCAGAGTTTAGTAACAACGTGTAAAGAAAAATTAAAGTTCCAGGAACACCGAACCAAACTAATCTTCTTACTACATGTATAATCTGTCTGTTTGCTGTTCTGCAGGTTGAGTAACACAATCTGATGTTTCTTTCTTTCTGTGTGTGTGTGTGTTAAGGAGATCCAGCACCTCAAGATGTCCAGCCAAAATCAGAGGACAAAGTCCGGCCCACAACTCAGCGCCGGCCGGCACCAAAACCGCCCACAGCTAGTGGGTCTAACAGCAGAAACAACACTCAGGCTTTTGCCTCAGCTGCAGACGCACGAGTCCGACCACGAGAGAGGTCGACATCTGCAGCCACGCAGCCCTGCAGCACCCCCAGGAGTCAGCGGAGAGCCGGAGGAGGTGGGAGAGGAGGAGGGAGAGGAGCAATGAGGGAGAAGAACCTGGGAGAGCTCAGGGGGAGCGGGACGGATCGAAGAGGGGGACGGCTGTGCGAGGACAAGGCAAAGGACAAAGAAAAGAATCAGAGGCAGAGAGAGGTAAACGGGCCGAGAGGACGGGCAGCTGAGGGAAGAGGAAGAGGAGTGAAGGGGAGCAGCAGAGCAGGAGGAGCAGGCATCAAATCCAACAACAAGCTGACCAACCACGAGGTCTACCTGCCCGCCATGGTGGTCCCACGCACACCTGTAGCAACAAGAAGCCAGGAGAAGAGCCAAAACCAGGGTGAGGACTTCCCACTTCCACATCCTGAGACCAAGTCTGAGTTATAGAGAGAGCTTTCTCTTCTTCTGCCACATGAAAAAAAACCACATTAAACCACGAGTAGACTGTTGCATGGGAGGGGGGGATTAAAACCTTTGTGCTTTTAGTGAAGTCACAGATGTTGTAATAAGTCACTAGATTTCAGAAGCATTTTTACCCGATTGCAGTCGAATTCCTCTCAGCAAACACAAAGATGTAATCCATCATTTCCTCTACAAGTTTAAGTACTCTACAGATAGCATTCGGCGAAAAATAATTACATTACATGGAAAACCTAAGCATTAAATAAAGAGGTGGGAAAATGCTTATTTAGACCAAATAAATAGCCCAAAGCTCCTCAAATAAGTTGATGAGGTTTTTTTTCAGGTGAATGTCATGTTTTTGGAGCTTGACCCAGAAACAGACACAGAAAGGTAGAGTAAATTAAGAGTTTATTGGAAATAATAATGAAACTTGCAAACTGAGAGGGGGATAATGTGAATCTGGAACGAACTTGGAAAACTGCACAGGGAAACCAGGAGACGTGGAGCGAGACAAAGGTAACTGAAGAATCCAGTGGGGTGTGAGGGAAGGAGGACTGCTTAAATACTGAGGGAAGAGTGAGAAATGACAGGAATGCAAGGGAAACTTAATCAAGGTAATCAGATGCAGGTGGGAGTGAGAGAGCAGGTGGAGGTAATTAGCAGCTGGTAAGGAGGCAGAATAGCAGTGAGGAAATTAACACAGAAGGAAAACAAAGGTTCGAAACATAACAGAATAAGACTCAACTAAAGAATAAGCCTAAAATGCAAAACGGGAAGAAAAAGCAGAGGAGTAACTAAAGGATCAAATCTAATAAAATGAAAAACTTAAAATTCAAAACCCTAAGAGTAAGACAGGAAAGGAGGAAGAAAAGATATAAACACTTAGCAGAACTCAAATCACAGAATCACGATCCTAACGTGGGAAATGAAGCCTAACAGAACTAATGGAGGAATAAACTGAAAATAATAAATACTGAATGAAGATAAAAACCCAACACAATAAAACTAAAAACACAAACAACTAAGGATCATGACAGTGGTATTTTGATATAAAGTAGCAAACTCCCTGAAAACCTAATATGTTCCAAACATATTTCAGATTTTTGTCAATTTGAATTTCCTTGGTGCAAAACCAATAAACTTGTGCTCCAAGTTCCAGTAATGTCCTCCACATTGGCTCTCGGTTTCATTTGAGGCTAAACTCCACAGATGCTTGCAGCCGTTGTTGTTTCTTAGTTCAACTCTGATTTGTTTTCTCAGGCCAAAACCATGACAGAACCCAGGAGAACCCCCCTGCTGCGCTGTCCCGGTCCAGCAGCGAGGGGGGGTCCAACAGGATGTCCCTGAGCTCAGATACAGAGGGGCCCCCTCCAGGACCCTCTCTGTCCTGCAGAACCAACCCGGACATCCATGAAGAAGACGGGGAAGGAGATCCGACTCCCTGTGCGCCCGTCCAGAGCCACCCCACGTGCACCCTGATGGGCAAGGACAAACCAGAGACGGACTGTACCACCGTCTCTGGTTTGCACCGCCTTGTCACAGGGAGGGACAAGGCTGAGGATGTAGTGGACGTTGAGTTGGGCCGAACCCAAACAAAGAGCGAGGCTGCAGCCGGGCTGAATTACGACTCTGTTAAATACACCCTGGTGGTGGACGAGCACGCTCAGCTGGAGCTGGTCAAGCTGAAGGACTGCCTGCATGGACACAACGAGGACAGCGACGCAGAGACCGTCTACCAGTCAGCCAATGAGGAGGAAGACCCTGAGTACGAGGAGGAGAGGAGGCAGAGCGAGGAAGCCAGGAAGTTAGGTAAAAACAGAGGAGCTGTGTGAAATTCATACCATCCGGGATCACATTCCCAAAACTAGGAGAAACACTTACATCTTTTGGTAAAAAACCCAGAAGACTAAGCAGCTTCTGATTAAAAAATTACCAACTAAAAGAGAAAGACTAAAATGTGATTAAATTTGTTTAGAATAATCCTTCTTATTTCCAAACAGGGACATCCTGATGGGAGTTTTCCAGCTCTGAGTGTGAGATTATAAACCATTCTAATGTATTACAACACAGAAACTGTTTGTTTCACAGGAGCAAATCGACCGACCCAGATCATATTACAGTCTGTCTGAATTGATGAAACAAATTTCGTGAAACCTCCACCTATTTTCTCAAAATTCTTAAACACAAAACCAAAAATCTTAACTACGTTTACAAAACCACAGACTTTTCTGTCAAAATCAGACTATCACCTCAAAGTCCATTTTTATCAGTACTGACGTTTCTTGGTCGTCCTCGTCCACCACCACTCAACAAACTCTTCCTCCTCCTTCCTCCAGTGTTTACAGTTTTGCTACACAAGTGTGGAATGTGTTAAGTGACTGAAATGTGTTTAAGGTTTTGAAAAAAAGGAGTGTCTTTTGCGAATTTTGCCAAAGTACCTAAATAGTATTTAAGGTTGGGCCAAATCATTGTTTGATTCAAAAAATAAGTTTACGCCACGAATAATTTGGTTTAGGGAATGGAGTTTGGTGTTTTGGTAATTCAGAAAAACCGTAACTAAAGGCACGACACCTGATTTCCTCTTTCAAAAATAAAAGTACCAAAAATAAAGTTGACATTTATTTCATTTGAGAGGATAGCCCCTTAAGATGCAACATCTCGTTTTCGAGAGGGTCTTCAAAATCTCAAGAAAGAAAGGAGAGCACAAAAACAGATACAGATACTCTCTCAAATAATCAGGATAGCTAAGATTAATACATTTAAATATAAATAATAACCAATGGAATTTGCTTCTGGAGGATGGAGTAAGCCAAGAGAGTTGCTGATACAACAGACAGTGGTGAGTTCTGAAGGGACAACGGAGAATAAACCTACACAGACTATTATGTGTAACATTAAGTGGCTGAAGATTAGTGCCAGTGGTATTTTGATAGACTACATCACAGTAATCAAGAATAGGAAGTAACAATTGAGTGATAAAGTTAAAGTTTGTAACATATTAAGACAAGTATCATCTGCATAGAAGTTAGGAATTGCTTGCATCATTTCATATACGAATAGTGGGCCAAACACAAAACCTTGTGGAACACCCGGTTACAAAACCCCCCATCTAATACAATGCTTTTAATTCCTTGTTTTCTGTTTCAAGAGAAGAGAAAAGAGGAGGAGAAACAAAGAAAAGAGGAGGAAAAGAGGAGAAAAGAAGAGGAGGAGGCAAAGAGGAGGAAGGAGGAGGATTTAAAGAGGAGGAGGGAAGAGGAAGTAAAGAGACGGAGGGAGGTAGTTGCAGTTGCGAGAGTCTGCAAGCAGTCCAAGGTATCGTCGGCCACAACTTCAGAGGACGATGAGTCTAACGGAGGAAGAGGTCCCAGGAGCAGGAAGTTCCTCAACCTGTTCTCTGCCAGGGCCAGCAGCCCCTACAGCTCCACAGGTGGGTTTACCTGGAAATGTAAGTTTCAGTGTGTAACTTTGAAAACCATAAAAACTAAGCTATGAATACAATAAAGACAGAAATTATTTTGCTCTCACTGTTAATCTGAAGCCAGGGAGCTTTGAGTAGGGAGTGTGCTGTTTATTTCTGATGGGTTAAATGTTATCCCAGCTTTTCTGGTTTTCCAAATGTTGTGTATCTTAAATTAAAAACTCCCGCTGGAGAACAGTTAAAATAAATATTAGTGGACAAAGACAGTACTGGACTGTACTGCTATCGGACACACTAATATTGTGATGACCACTGTGATTTTAGATATATAAAGAAATAAGGCAACTGGTATCAGCAGCTGTGGATGTTGCATGTTTCCTATGGGTTTGCAGGCAATTTAAGTCTATTTCAAGGTAAGGCAAATGTATACACTATTTATACACGATAGCATTGCATAACAAAGCTAATAAAATGCAGATATTATAAAGATATAAAAGCAAAATGTTTTATAACAGTTCATTAGTCAGATTAATTGGTGAAAAGCTGTCCCAAACAGAAATGTTTTCATTAGATTTAAAGGAGCCAAAAGTTTCTCCAAATCTCAGGTTTTCAGGGAAGGAATCTGGTTCTTGTATGCACCCTGAAATTACCCTCATGAGATCCAGGTAACAAGTACCACCTCAGTGTGGCCTGATTCATACTCAATACCATATAGGTGCCTTGTAATTACCCAATGAGAACCCTAAAAGTACCCTGTAAGAAATGGGTCACTATATGTATTGCTATAACTCCATCAAAGTATCCTGCAGTACCCTGAAAGCACCCTCATGAGATTCAGGTAACAAGTACTACCTCAATGTGGCCTGGTCTCTATTAAGTACCCTATAGTTCCCCTGTAATTAACCCCATGAGAACCCTGAAAGTGCCATTTTATGTATTGCTAACCCTTTATGCAACCTGAAAGTATTCTCATGAGGTCCAGGAAACAAATCACACATAGTTTAGTCTTTGTAAATATCTCCATAAATACCCTTTAAGTACTAGACAATTTTGCCAAGGAAACTCTACGAGTCAAGGTAAAAAGTACCACCTTAAGTCCTTATTAAGTACCCAATAGGGTCCCCTCTGGTTATCCCCCGAAAGAACCCTAAAAGTACCTTTTAAGAACTGGGTCATTATATGTATTGCTATAACTGCATAAAAGGACCCCGTTTGCACCTTGAAAGTACTCTCATTAGGTCCAGACAACAAGTACCATCTCAATTTAGCCTGGCTCCTATTCAATACCCTATAGGTCCCTTGTTATTACCCTAATGACAACCCTAAAAGTACCTTGTAAGAACTGGGTGATTTTATGTATTGCTGTACCCTATAAAATTGCCCAGATTGACGGTGACGATGGGTAATGTTGATTGTTTGTTCCTCAGGTGCTGGCTCGTTTGGTGTGTTCGCATGCGTTTTGGACGGCGTGGAGAGGCAGCAGAGCCACCGGGCCGTCTACAGGTCAGCACACACACATGACCAGATGCAAAAACATCATCACAACCACCGCAACATCTGTCCTGACTCGATTTCTGTTCGCAGGTTTGTCCCCCGCCATGCGGATGAGCTGCAGCTGGAGACCGATGACCCAGTCCTGATGCTGAAGCAGAGTGAGGATCTGTGGTGTCAGGGCTACAACATGAGGACCGGGGCCACCGGCATCTTCCCGGCCTTCTACGCCGTCAGGGTGCCCAAAGACGGGAGCCACGGTAATCTGCAACGGGAAGACGTTAGGGATACAGATATATTTCTTAGGTTTATACGAGTGTCTACGAGGTTTTAATTAGTAAATCACGACTTCCTGAGGTATAAATGTAAAGTTACACATATGCCAGTTTGTCTTAGCCATTCTTGAAAGTGGGTAAGACAAGAGAACATACGTTAAGTCAGATTATGGCAGCATGAGCTCATCACCAAAACTTCGTGCATCTATTCGGTGCAATACCTTTAAAGTTTAATACAGCTGGAAATGTTGACAGTGAAGAGAGACAAGAGAGGGTAAAACATCGCCAAAACTCCCTTTTGGAGATCTGCAGCAAAGAGTGGTTCACAAAGTCTCCATAAAAAACATTAGGTAGTATCTCCAGTCCCCCAGGTACTCCAGATTTCTTTGTTTTTGTTACACCTAAAGATTGGTGGTGATGGTAAGAACTGTTGCCTTGCAGCAAGAAGGTCCCGGGTTTGAATCCCGGCCTAGGCTCCGTCATGAAGGGAGTTTGCTTTGCTTCCCTGTGCATGTGCTGGTTCTCCCCAGGTACTCCAGGTTCTTCCTAGAGTTCACAAACGTGACTGTTAGGTTCATTGGTTACTTTAAATTTCTCGTTCAGTGAGAAACCATGCAATACTCATTCTTTTTTAAATACGATCGGCCACTCTGAGTTGCATATGCATGCTGCACGTGAATATCTTCTCCAACTCCCATTGTCTGCATGAGCCACAGAAAGGAAATAGACGGGAAGTGAGACAGAAAAAGCCAGTCCCTACTGCGTCACAGAGAAAATTAGTATGGTCTTGCCTACCTTGGCTTACGACCGCCCACGGAAAGGCTGTATTGATTTTGGGGCCAGGAGAGAGCAGATTGTGTCTCTGCTATTAGAAGCTAACCTTTAGCATCTCCACAACATGGCAGAACATGTTTGGGCTTGAGTTATTTTGGGAGATAGCACATCAGCGTTGCATTTTTTTTTTTATCCAAGAGAGAAAAGCTGAGGAAGCACCACCAGCTCTCTGGAGCACCACCAGCGAAGTAAGTTAAGTTAGTTATTTGTTCAAAGGCTCAAAGGCAGGGTAAGAGTTGCATCGCTGTTAGCCAATTAGAGGCGAGATATTAGCATATTACGGATATTGAGTAAGACTCGTAATCCTGTCGTTTCCGCCCACCCAATCCTTCAACCTCCTGAAACTGGAGCGCGAGAACATTTTTTCAACAGAAAACGACTCCCAAGGTATTCACCTATTTTCCATTAGGTATGACTGTGTGCATGGTTGTTTGTCCTGTGCGTCTCTGTGGTGGACTGGCGACCTGTCCAGGGTGTACCCAGCCTCTCTCACCCAATAGTCTTGCAAGCCTCAAACCGGAATATTACGTCCACACCTGTAGAATCAAGTTTGACAACACAAAGAAGGCTAAAAGATCTTATGAAGCAACACATCTTTTCCTGATCTGAAGAAATTCTAGAACAGGTGATTGACATTCCTCAGTCTGGAAAGGGTTTCAGAGCTGTTTCTAAGGACTGCAGTGAACCATTATCCACACATGGAGAACACATGGAACAGCGGAGAACCTTCAGAGAATTGGCCGCCCCACCAAAATGACCCAACAGGCTCATCAATGACTCATCTAGAAGGTCATAGAAGAACCCAAAACAACATCAAAAGCCTCACTTGCCTCAGTTAAGATCAGATAACAGGATTCAAAGAGAAAGAGAGACTGAAGTCCCAAGTCTAGAACCTATGCTTACCCAAAGGAACAAAAAAGACCAAAAAGTGTCCTAAAGGAGAATTACACATTTTTACCACGAGTGCTGATAACAGTAACAAATAAAAACAGAATACAATATTATATGAGTAATCCAAGTTCACTCACGTAATAAATAAAACCAGTCCAAAGTGAATTTCACTCTCCAAATGTTTACTGTTGTTACCCCTGAAGACCGACCAGTTAGTCCAGTCGTTTCATACGTTTATTTGTCCATTTGTCTTTCAGTTCGAAACGACAGCTGGACGGAGCAGTTTATGGTGCGGTTTTTGGGCTCGGTTCAGGTCCCCATGCACATGGGCAACGACGTCCTGTGTGCAGCAATTCAAAAGGTACAAAAGAAAATACGCAGTGTCCAACTCGAAAAAAATGAGGCAAAACTAAACAGAGAGCTGCAGGAACTAAACATGATGATCCTGATAACTGAACATTCCTTTTGTTTCCTCCTGCATGTGAAGCTTCTACATATATGCATGTCTTTTTTTCTGACTGCCTGACTGTGTGTTCTAACAGGTAGTGTGTAACAGGCGGTCAGCCGGTCAACTGCCATCCGCCTGTGTGCTGGAGGTCAGCGTGAAGGGAGTGAAGATGATCGTTCAGGACCAGTGCCACTCTGCTCATCGGGTACGTCCAATGATTCGTTTTTTTATTCCATCTGCTAGACCGCCTGGAGCAATGTACGATGGAACTAGAAAATAAGGTGTACAGTGCCCAGATTATTGTGCACAAGAGGGTGAAAAACAGGGTTCCAAGTATAGAGCCTTGAGGAACAGCATCAAAGATGAATTATAAGATTCCTTGGATTGAATATGTGTGTGCGTGTCTCTGTGTGTGTGTCAGGGAGACCAGTGTTTCCATTTCTTCCAGTTGAAGAACATCTCATTCTGTGGCTGCCATCCCAAATACAGCCGGTAAGTTCAACACAATCTGCCTGAATCAGCTCACACGTCTGTATATGGAACTGTTTTAATTGTTTAGAAGGTGCAGAGTCTTTGGAGTTTTCATTGCTAAAACCAGCAGGAAATGTTGTTGTTTTAATTTTGCTGCAGGTATTTTGGATTCATCACCAAACATCCTGACCAGCAGCGCTTTGCCTGCCACGTATTGATGTCAGACACCACCTTACATCCTATGGCGGAGTCTGTTCGGTGAGAAGCCACCTGCTTTCTACGCTCATATTTACAGAAACATGTTGCTGTTTCTTTCAGTCAGGTGTTTGGTTCTAATGATCCTGAGCCCAGGAGTAGAAAACATATGAAGGAAACAATTTTTCCTTATAAAACTTTACCTTTTACACAGTTTTTCTGATTTTCCTCATGCTATTTTTTTGTTATTTAGTTGAATTAAATCACTTCCACGTCTTATGGTGATGCCACAGCAGGTGTACAGTGGCTCTTAAAAGTTCACACACCTCTGTATAAATGCTGACTTTTATTAATAATTACAACAATAATTTTTCTACACATACTGTCCGAAAGTTTCTGTACAGTTTAAGAGACAAAATAACCTTTAGGAGATAATGTTAAAAAAAAAGGACTAACTTGGCTACTACATGGATGGATGGATCTATTTGATCTTAATCTGTTGGTCTAATCTATACTATTTTATCTTTTTAATCTATCTATCCTATCTATTTATTCCCTCAGGAGGGCGTTCCAGCAGTACTACAAGGAGCACATCGGGTACTCCTGTCCCACTGAGGACATCTTCATCGAATGAACCCTCCTCCTCTGTCTCCACCATAGACTGAAGACTCACTTTGTGCATGTAAGCCTGGTCTTACACCCGGACAGGGCCACCAGTATATCCTCTCTGCATGGTGGGTTCATTCAGAGTTTTGACCGCATCAAAAGAGACGGCGAGGTCCACCTTTGTTGTCAGAGTCGCCGGGTGAATCCCGCTAAGGATGGACAGGACCAAAACTACTAAACACGCTAAAACGTTCCCAACAATCACTTTATATTCACGCAATTACTAACAGAAATTATTTACATGTACCCATGCTTAGATATTGTACTCAACAAGCATTCACATCCACAGTTTAGAACTACAGCAACCACAAATTACAACTTCAGTCACAGAAAGACACATTTACTAGAAAAATACAACAGCAGAGATGTTTTTAAAGACTGCTAGATGGCGCCAAAACTAAAAAGACAGAAAAATACAAAAGGCACGAAAAAAGCTGCTTTTAGTCTAATTCTGGTGCAGCTTGAAGGCCCTTAAAGGGACCTGAAGTCATACAATCCAAAGGCAGTCCGTGCCAAAAGTTTCTGCAGTGACACAAATGTTGTTTTACAGCTTTCATGTTTTTAACAGATCGAATAACAACTTTTCAGGTTGATAGATGTCAGTGACCCTCATCTGTTCTGGAATTTCTTTAGATCGGGGCATGATGTGAGATCCTCTACTTCAAAGCAATAGAAAGTTTCTTTTCAAGCGATTTCTTGGTAATACAGTTCTGCTAGTTACCAAGCGTGGGTGTGGTGAATTGAATTTGCACCCATCCATTGTCTATACCCATTCATTCTACCAGGAAAAAATGGTTAACAGCAGTTAATTGATTAAACAAGGCAGGTGATTACTTTTCCACACATGACCAGGTTGGATTGGATAGCTTTTCTTGCCTTACTAAATAAAATTTACTCAGTTTCCCATTTTTTGCAATCAACAGAGGAAATCTTTAAGGGGGTAAATACATTCACAGAACCGTAAATTAAAATATAATCAAATCCATCAGATTTCTGCTCGGTGTGAAAGTTTCCGGTGTTGCTTCTTTGTCTTCCTAATTCCCTCGGACATGTATGATAGCAACTTCTGGACCCGGTTCTGTCTGGTGGTGACCTATTCTTGTCTTCTGAGTGCTTGGACTTGATCCCAGATTGCTGTCTACTGTTCCTCCGCCTGCTTTTTGAGAACAGACTCTAGGTTCTCAGCGGGGTTCAGATCTGGAGAGTTTTCTGACCATAGGTCCATAATTTCAGGGTTCTGATCATTGAGCAACATGGTTCTTTCTTTAGGCTAGCTTTGTTGAACGGTGCTGCTGCATGATGGAAAATCTAGAGGTTTGGATCACCAGACTCTTCTTGAGCTGTCGGAAGAAGTTCCCCTTAGACAACATTTTGGCCCCATCCTATTTGTGTCAACGTCCTTGAGCAGAATTGAGATGCAGCTCACACAGAACTCATGGTTGCTCTTAGCTTATCTTCTCCAAACGTCCTAAACAATCCGAGGAAGGATCAGAAAATGGATTCTGCAGAAAGTGAGTGGTCAGCGGAGAAACAAAATTTATGCTGCTGCAGAAACATTCGGCGCATGGCTGCATGATCTACAGTCTTATTAATCATCCTGTGGAGACAATGAACATCTGAGAATTTCTCAGATTCATTTTCTAGCTATAAACTACAACAGAAGGTAAACATACCCCCTCAAGCTGTTTTACCGAATCTAGAAACAAAACTTGGATGGACCATTTAAAATTAAAGCACCAGAATTAAGTTAATTATGTTTTATCTCATCTATAACAGAGGTTTATATTTAAAATTTAGCATGAAATCAAATTAGTATATTGTAAGATTTGCGAGATCTCCCTCAAACAACTATATTAATGATTTTAATAACAATAAAATAGATTTCTAACAAATAAAAAGTGTTTTTAAGGGTCTGCAGCTGCAGGATGAATCAACAGAGCAGATCTGCATTTTTTATCTGAGAGAGCGCCACAGTGAAGGAGGCCTTCATCTGATCACAGAACCTGGACCTGCTTGTTTCTTTGCACACGCTGATGTTTCAAAAAAAAAACATTTAAACTCGACAATCTGCTGTTTTAATGGTGAAGGTGCCTCATTTGTTATGTTCGCTGCTTTCATTTTGCTTCCAAATGTGACTGAAAACTGACTGGGCAACGAGTCTAGGCCGAAATGACACCGTGCAATCTGTGTGTGTGTGTGTATGTGAGAGAGAAAGATGGTGGATGGTGTTCAGTTATGTGTTCACATCACTTCCAGCTGATGTTTCTTCTGCTTTATCTGCTCAAATCTGGGGTGAATATTGAGCCTTCTTCCCGAAGCAGAAGGGAAAACGACCTGTGACCAGACAGGAAAATCAGATTTTAAAAAAAGAATAAAACTTTTTTTTTTTCAGGAAATGATCTGATATATTGCAACAAATACAATAATTTCAGTTAGGAAATAATAACCTGGGGGAAAAAAGATGGTAATATTGCTGAAAGCTGAATTTATTTTCCTAAAACGCAGCAACAAAAAGAAAATCACAATAAAATTTGACCATAAAACTAAAAGTAGAACAAGAACATTTCAGAATGTCCCAGATTCAATTTAATTCAAATTCATAAATACTTTTATTTATCTTAAAGGGAAATTAAATGTTGTCTTAGCTCTTATAAGCCCAGTATCTTTAAAGAGTCGTTGTGGACGATCATGCTGTGGGCAGGGAGAATCTCCAGTAGCAGTCAGTCTTGCAATTAATCTGAGGAATCCTCTGACTGAAGACTGTTGCTATATGACATTCTCATGACTATCATGACAGTTCCATTTGTGGGAAGCAGAGACGACATCATACAGTAAAATTGCCTGGATGACGACCAGTTGTTGGCAAGCACTGCTAGTCCTCTTCCTTTGCTTTTTGTCGGGCAGAGAGACTTTGGAGTGGAGGATATGATCCTTTTCCATTATCACTGAAGGAAGAGATGGTTTGAACTTCCTCCCTCTCTCTCTTTCCCATTTGGCCCTGCACTGCATCCATGAAGCTTCCATTTGAACTCTTCTGGAATTTGGGGTCGCAGGTTCAGGTATTAGCTGGGCTTTTGAGATGCTAATCAATGCAATGGAATGAATGAACCAGAAAATAAAAGAAATATGAACAAAAATCTACAAACCGAACAAATCAGAACCAACGTACAAGGAGCTACTCCACCACGGGCGGTCCAATTCTAGAATGACAAGACAGTGATCGGCAGAATGGGGGTCCTCTCAGTCTCGACTCCCCCCTCCAGGTTGGGATGAGCCTCCAGTGTCCTGAGTGAAGGTGGAGCTGCAACAATGAGGCTGTTCCTCTGGTCGGAGGTAAATGGTGAATGGGCTGAACTTACATGGGCGGCTGTAGTTCAGTGGTTGGGTTAGGGTAGGGTTGTTGGCATGCGACCCAGAAATCGTGGGTTCGATTCCTGCTTCTGCCTGCTACAGGTCATTGTGCCCTTGGGAAAGACACTTCACCTAACCGCCTACTGGTGTTGACCAGAGGAGCCGATGGCACGATATGGTACCCCCGCTTCTGTCAGTCTGCCCCAGGGCAGCTGTGGCTACAATCGTAGCTTGCTTCCACCAGTGTGCGAATGTGAGAGTGTATGAATAATGGAGTTGTAAAGCACTTTGAGGGTCTCAAAAAGCGCTATATAAATGCAAGCCATTATTATTATTGTCATTATTACATAGCGCTTTTCTACTCATACTGACCACTCAAAGCGCTTTACACTGGAGCCACATTCATTTATTGGCACTCACAAATACGCACACATTCATACACCGATAAGCAGATTGGTAGGCAACTTGTCACAGCGTCTACGTTCGTCTCACTCTTCTTCATTAGAGATGGATCAGTTACCTATTAGTGGGTGGAGTACATTAGACAGCAAGTGGACATGTTGTCTTTTAAAGTTAATATGTCAGGAGTAGGAAAATGGACGCCTTCGGATTCGAATTTGAAAAGGCCCAAACTTTCCTAGTTAGAAGACTGAATCAGAGCAAACCCAACACTGTTGCTCTTGTGAGGTCTTCCTGGCCTCAGGGTCACGGATGCATATGGGGAGTGAACGCTGCATCCATGTGGTCCAATCCAGCAGACAAACTGTAGCTCAAAGCGCTGAAGAATCTCTAGTATCACAGTGTTTTGTGTATGGGGCTGCAGACCGGTTAGGGTGTACACGCCGACCCTTGTCCACCAGCGGCCACGTAAACATCAGAATTGGATCATTGGACCAACAGAACCAGGATGCACCTGGTGCATACACCTTGCTGGGACCCATACACGTGGATGTTATTCTGAGGGGTACCACCTATCTAAGCATTGTTGCAGACTCTTTCACAGCGACAGCATAGCCCCATGGTTGAGGCCTCTTTCAGCAGGATAATGCTATCCGCCACAAAACAAAAATGGTCCTTGGGAAGAAGGAAGAACTGGCAGAGTTTGGAGCACTGGCTCGGCCTCCCAGGTTTAGCAAATCTAAGTGGGATGTACGGGACAAACAAGTCGGGTCTTTGGAGACCCCATCTCACAACTTCCAGGAATAAGAGGATCTGCTGCTGACTTCTTGTTGCCAGATACAACAGCACACCTACAGTGGTACAGACCATGCCTCAACGGATAAGGGCCGGCGATCATAATGTCATGCCTTATTGGCGTATTTTCTTGCTGGAAATGCTGCCGGAGGGAGAGATGTCTGGGTTTCCTTCATGGATTGGTTACCTCTGCAATTCACTTTCAGAGAAGTGGAAGACAACAGACTGGAGGACAGACGAAAGCACAGAGAACCACAGCAACTCACGGTAATTACAGAATAACGTGTAGTTTTCCGAAATCCTCTATTTTTTTCTCTCAGAGGTGAGGTTCTTCTGTCCGATTGTTTTATTAATTTTTTTATTTCCTCAGTCCAAAATCCCTCTAAACATCTCGGGTTCAGAAGGTTTTTATAACGTTCTGAGTTTTAAACTTTGCATCCCAGTTTTTGTAGATGCATTTAAAGGGCTGTTTCAACTTCATAAAACCAAAATATCCCCATTCAAGGTGCAAAGTAAGTCTGGCTCTTGCTTCTGTTTGAAAGTGGATACTGACCGAACAAATTCCTCTAATAGTTCTCCTCATAAGGATGCCGAGTTGTTGTATTTTTCGTCATCATTAAATTCATGAAGCTTATTTTTTCGTCATAATTATCTGTTGCTGCTTTTACAAATTCAAGACCTGGACCTAAAACCAGGAACTTCTAATCTAGGTGCCGCCCTGGAGGGAAAGTTCATGTTGTGCTTCCCTCAGGTGGCCACGTCAGTCATCGCAGTTTTTAACAACCAGAGCTTAAAGCTTTTGGAGTTTGAGCAGATAAAGCCTGAGAACGTAAAGCACCAAAAACGTTTTTACTCAGATGTTTTATAACCAGTGCCTGTTTTTTCTTTTTCTGCACTAACCAACCCACTCCAGAGACACTGATCCGTAGCTGAAAAAAACAAAACCCAAACAACATAGAAACGGCGGCTCGTGTTCAGATGAGTGGTCCTGTGGCTCGGTGCGACTAGTCGTGTCTTAGGTGGTTCCTGTGGAAACGGTATATAGGTGGGTCTGTGGGTTCACCTGTATGAGAAGCTGCTAGTTGTGTACCCGACTCCAACCCTGCAGGTTTTCCATGTTTCCTGCCCTCAACCCACTGGATTTTATGGTGCGTTTCATTTTCCTTGGAACTTCGGAGCGCAGTTGGATAGGTTGGGATTGCTATATGACGACGGCCAGTTAGTCATCGTTGGTAGCATCTCTTACAGATATTGCTTTAAGCCGTACTTTACATATCCAAACGCCACTTTTATTTTGTCACGTTTAGAAGTTGAAAGCTTTACATGTGACATGTGATACTAGACGCACTCTCACAAGTGTATCTTGTAAAATAAACATGTTTCTACCACAGCAACTATTGTTGATGCAAGGGGCGGCCATATTGAAACTGGAAATCCGTGCAAAGGAAGAAAAAAAAAGGTGCATTCCATTTACCTCGAAACTCGGAGCTGGGCTTGACGTCATACCCAAGTAAACAAGTGTTCCAGTTGGATAGGCCAGGATTCCAATATGGCGAGGCCCTGGTTGCCATTGTTGGTAGTACCTCTCATAAACATCGTTATAAGTTTTACCTTCCATATGCAAAACACCAGTTTTATTTAGTTAAGTTTAGAGTTGCAGGCTCTACATATAACATGGATTTTTACACACAAACTCACAAAGTCTTGTAAAATAAACATGTTTCCACCACAACTTAGTGTTGTTAACGCAGTGAGCGGCCTTGTTGAAAGTCAAAGTTGGAACAAGGAAAAATCTCACATTTTCCGAGTGGAAAGTCAGACTTTGAGGGAGCGTTCCAGTTGATTTTTCCAACTCGGAAGTTGGACTTTACGAGTTCCGACTACAGATGGAACGCACCAAATCTCACACTTTCCGAGTGGGAAGTCCGACTTCGAGGGAGCGTTTCAGTTGGTCGGACTTTCCGAGTTCTGACTACAAATGGAACGCACCATTGGTTGATGGGTAACATGTTTCAGCAGAAATTTGATAGGAAGCTGTTATGGCAATGAAATCAGGTGTGTTGGAACTGGAAAACATTTAGAAAAACATCCAGAACATCAGCCACTGAATACATAAAATCTCTTCACGAGTTTTTATCAACTACATTAATAAAGACATATAAAATATGTAATGTAATTAATTAAAAAAAATAGAGAGAATAAAAATCATATTGTTGTGTGACTGTGTTTATTGTTTTTAACGTTCAGCTGTTTAAAGCTTTATCTGAGAAGAGGCTAAAGATAGAATCCATATTTTGATTAATGAAAACATTTTATGCCTCATGATCCCGAAACTGAATGAAAGAGCAACAAAAGTCCAAAGAAAAACTTCAGAAACTGCTCATCAGTACCCCTTTAAATGATACCAAATTGAATGGTCTCGTCAGCAACGGCAGAAAAAAAAATGTAGCTGCGTCTACAACTGCAGGTGTTTCCATGGCAACCACCTGAAAGCGCACCCCTTTCAGCTCCTCCTCCAGAAAGTGTCCTTTCTTTGCTTTCCAGCCCTGTGACTCTAACAGCACAGACATCTACTGTACCTACATCATCATCATCATCGTCGTCACTATCACAGAGATCTCCTGTATAAATCCTGTATGTATGTGTGTATGTATGTATGTATGTGTGTGTGTATGTATGTATGTGTGTGTGTATGTATGTATGTATGTGTGTGTGTATGTATGTATGTATGTATGTGTGTGTGTGTGTGTGTATGTATGTATGTGTGTGTGTGTGTATGTATGTATGTATGTATGTATGTATGTATGTATGTATGTATGTATGTATGTATGTATGTATGTATGTATGTGTGTGTGTGTGTATGTATGTATGTATGTGTGTGTGTGTGTATGTATGTATGTATGTGTGTATGTATGTATGTATGTATGTATGTATGTATGTATGTATGTATGTATGTATGTATGTGTGTGTGTGTGTGTGTGTGTGTGTGTGTATGTATGTATGTATGTATGTATGTATGTATGTATGTATGTATGTATGTATGTATGTATGTATGTATGTATGTATGTATGTATGTATGTATGTATGTGTGTGTATGTTTGTATAGGAGGTATTACCGTACGCTGTGGCTGGGTGTAACGCCGCATGATATCAGTGTTGTAAAATGAAGAAGCTCAGACTGAGTCCGACGCTGGGTTTTTCTTGTCAATAAATCAAGTTTACGACAAAAATCTGAGATCCTGGTCTGTTTTATTTTTTATTTTTAGATTGATGGTCAATTTAGATGTTCTGCCGGCTGAGTGATGACAGTTTGCGGGAAAAATGATTTATTGATTGCTAAAATGATCAGAAAAAGACGTTTGTTTGTTCTGAACTTAATGTTTAATCTGGTATTTATTGACGAGTCACCCTGTTATAATATGCTGGGTATTTATTCTGGCCTTGTGAATTCAGACATATTTTGCAAAATCAGGATGTGAAAGATACGTTTCCCTAATATATAGCTTTTAAGTCGTAACAAACCTCCTGTTTATAAAAGGTGTGATTTTTATTTGTTTTTTATTATTATTAGTCCAAAAACATACAGGGTTGCTACAAGGTCTCCATCTTGATTTTCCAGGTCTGGATGAGTTTGGAACCCTAAATCTTTTCTAAAAGTTGTCCTTCCTTCTGTTCTTTTTTCTTTTTGTCCCCTCTTCCTTATATCCTTTCCTTTTTCTTCCTCCTGTCCTTTATTTCTTCCGTTCTTTTGTCTTTTTTCCTCCTCTCTTTCTCCCTTCATCTAGCTTTATTTTTCCCTCATCCTAAGCTTCTATCCTACTGTCTTTCCTTCCGTCCCTCCTTTTCTTTCCATCGTTGTGTCATTGTGTTTGGTTCATTGTGCCCTTTTTCCTCTGTTCATTTCTTTCTTCCCTACGCCTTTCCCTCCATTCCTGTCCTTCCTTCTTTTCCGTCCTTCCTTCTTCCTTGTGTTCTAGCTTCTTTGAATCCTTCCTCCACTCTTCCTGCCCTTCCTTTCATCACACCTGTCTTCCTTTTAAAAAGTTTTTCGTCCTGTCTTCTTCTGTCGTTTTGTCCAACCTACCTTTCTTCTTCATGTTCTACCTCCATTGTGTCCTTCCTTGCTTTCTTTTCCCTCTTATTGCTCTGCCTACTGTTTCAATATTTTACATACACTCACTGGCCACTTTATTAGGTACACCTTGCTAGTACCGGGTTAGACCCCCTTTTGCCTTTAGAGCTGCCTTAATCATTCGTGGCACAGATTCAACAAGGTACTGGAAACATTCCTTGGAGATTTTGGTCCATATTGACATGATAACGTCACGCAGTTGCACACATCCATGATGCTAATCTCATTGGATTGATATCTGGAGTCTCGTTTATAAAACTTTGCGTAGAATCATTACTAAAACCGTACTTAAGCTTTTTTTTTACTTGCGCCTAGTAAGTTTCCGATCTATCAAACTTGGGGTACACACAGCTGCAGCACTTTCCATTTTATAAATCACACTCTGCCTAGAAATGTGCGCAGCTGTTTTTGGATCATATCCCGCCTTCTACACACCCACTTTCTGCCATAAACGGTCCATGCAAAGTGTCTAGTGAATATTCTTCATCCACTTAAGCCAGCTAATGTGGGGGGTTACCATGGCAACTGAGAGGCGAGAAAGTAATTCCACAGAGACAGCTGCAGGCCCGTGGAGGCACGGAAAACTGTTTTATTTCAATCAATCACTCAATCAGCGCTTTACTCAGCCGGAGGCAACCAAAGTGCTTCACATTAAAAGACAAAAATACAGTTGCAAAAAGAAAAACAAGAAGAGAGTAAAAAGATTTAAAAATGTAATAATAAAAGCAGCACAAGCAATAAAAAAGATAAGAACAATAAAGTTTCAATTAGGCCTATGATTACTTCTTGTAGCAACACTAAGACTGGAATTTTTTTAAACAAAAACAAAAAACTAGATATTTAAAGCCTGACAGAAAAGGTGCGTTTTAAGTCTACTTTTAAAAAGTATCATCCTTGCAAAATATTGATTTGGAATCACAAACAAACGGAAGAGCTGCCAGTGACGCAGCAATGATGCAGCAGCGTCTGATATAAATAAGAAGAGCGAGGGACGGGATGCACGGTTCCAGCGGGTCAGTAGATCCAACACCGGGTCCAGTTCAGCACATAGATCTAATAAGACTGCTTTAAGGAATCTACACCGGGTCCCCCATCCAGATGCTTCCAGTGGCGTGATCTAAGCGCCGGCATCCATTGTGCATCATTATGCAGGGGACGCTGTAGTATTCGTACTTCACACAATTAATACACCAATAAGTGCAATTTCTATATAATCTGAATAGATAAATACATATTAACATACTGTGATATAAGTATTATGTGTGCAACATATTTTTATTCTGATTCTCATTTTTATTCTCAGTTCAGAGGTGGGATGGGGGGGGACTGCTGGTGTCTATGTGCGCAAAGCTCTACAAGTTTGAAATTGTGGCTTTCATTTTTGCCATCTCTCCTGCTGCGCTGTCAGTGTCCTCTGTGTCCACAAATTGCGTAAGCAAGATCCTTAGTTTGCTTAAAGTTGCGCACATTTTTCCGTCACGTTTTTTTCTATAAATCCCAAACTTTGCGTAGAAAGTTGCTTACGTAGTTTTCAGACCCCGTTTTGTGCGTAAGCAAGCTTTATAAATGAGGCCCCTGGTGACTGTGGAGGCCATTTTAGTACAGTAAACTCATTGTCATGTTCAAGAAACCAGTCTGAGGTGATTGGAGCTTTATGACATGGCGCATTATCCTGCTGGAAGAAGTAGCCATCAGAAGATGGGCACACTGTGGTCATAAAGGGATGGAGATGGTCACCAGCAATACTCAGGTAGGCTGCGGCGTTGCAACGATGCTCAATTGGTACTAAGGGGCCCAAAGTGTGCCAAGAAAATGTCCCCCACACCATTACACCACCACCACCACCAGCCTGAACCGTTGATACAAGGCAGGACAGATCCAACCTTTCATGTTGTTGACGTCAAATTCTGACCCTACCATCCGAATGTCACAGCAGAAATCGAGACTCACCAGACCAGGCAACTTTTTTTCCAGTCTTCTATTGTCCAATCTTGGTGAGTCTGTGCGAACTGTAGCCTCAGTTTCATGTTCTTAGCTGACAGGAGTGGCACACGGTGTGGTCTTCTGCTGCTGTAGCCCATCTGCCTCAAGGTTCGACGTGTTGTGCGTCAGGGGCGTCACTACAACTAATACTGTACTGGGACACAAAGAATTCATTTTACTAAGGCACGTGCCCCAGTGAATAAGGTCTAGTAACGCCCCCGTTGTGCGTTCAGAGATGCTCTTCTGCATACCTTGGTTGTAACGAGTGGTTATCTGAGTTACTGTTGCCTTTCTATCAGCTCGAACCAGTCTGGCCATTCTCCTCTGACCTCTGGCATCAACAAGGCATTTTCGCCCACAGAACTGCCGTTCACTGGATATTTTCCCTTTTTCGGACCATTCTCTGTAAACCCTAGAGATGGTTGTGCGTGCGAGAAAATCCCAGTAGATCAGCAGTTTCTGAAATACTCAGACCAGCCCATCTGGCACCAACAACCATGCCACGTTCAAAGTCACTTAAATCACCTTTCTTCCCCCATTCTGATGCTCGGTTTGAACTGCAGCAGATCGTCTGGACCATGTCTACATGCCTAATTGCATTGAGTTGCCGCCATGTGATTGGCTGATTAGATATTCGCGTTAACAAGCAGTTGGACAGGTATGTCTAATAAAGTAGCCAATGACTTTATATCCATATTTTTGGTTTTATATTTTGAAATTAATGTAAAGGACCAGGGATTCTAGAAAGGTTAGTCTGAAAAAGCCAACTATACATGAATAATGTGTAGGAACCCGGTCTGCAGACCACAAAAGCTAGCTAAAGCAACAAGCTTCTTGCAGCTTCTTTATATTTGGACCAGAATCTTCAGCTGCTGATGTCCATAGTTATATCTATTAGAAGTTATTTATGTTATATTTCCCCTTTCTGGTATACAGTTTAACTTTATTACACTGAAATGGACCAAAGATTGGCTCCGTATCAACTTAACGTCATTTCTAATCAATAATAAACAACAAACCTGTAATCTAGGGCATCCCAGTTAAAGTTTTTATTATTCGGGGTCAGATAAACTGCATACATATCATCATATATCATGTCATGTTTTTTTATAATAAGAAGTCATAAATACATCAGCAGGTGAGAGATACAGTAATGTTTAATTTTAACATAAAGGTCTAATGCAGTAGCACAGACAAAGAAGAGAAGGTTGTAATTATTGAACATATGTTGTGGGACTGACCCCCAAAAAAACAACAACACAGAGGCAAAAAATAAAATGAAGTGAAATATGAAAAGCAAATACAGTCTATTTCTACATGTATTCATATATATATATATATAATTATTTATTCATACTTAATTTCCCTCTGGGATCAATTAAGTATTTTTGAATTTGATATATACGTAACAGGCTACATGTTTTCAAGGTGTGTTCATAAAATGTTTGCTTTGTTTTCAACATTCCAATAGAGCTCGTGCTTTCCATAAATACTAGAGATGTAAACATCATCTGGCACAAGCCTAAAATTGATTTCTATATGATTAATATTATTACTTCGAGAAACTGACTCAAAGATCAAAAGAAAAGGTGCAAATTCTACATTTAAATGGCAGCTGAAAGAAGTTTTGCTGCAAATTCCACAACCAAAGATGGAATTTTTGTTAACATCAAGAAGTTCTTTTGTCTTCAGATTTTACTTACAGGCAGCCACACACACCTATTAGTAATCGTTTAAATTGTTCTCTATGCTTTCTGAAGGTCTTCCAAGGTTTTCTTGTGAATTTGGTTACTTCTAAATCTAAGTCCAGTCCTTATTTATGGCCATTTTCAGCAAGCTGCTGTAAAGCTACACTTAATTTACTTAATGAGATGCAATTTAGTTAGAAGAAAATATTCACTTATGCCCACTTTTACTTTGAAAGGTTTAAATTTAAAACAGATTAATGATGGCACAATTATAATGGCAGCAGATTAGTTTAACACAAATTCAATAAAAACATTTGTAGAGATAAAAGATGATTAGATCCACTTGAAAATGTCTTTGGAGTCTGTCACAAATATTCACTGTAAAATAACAAATAGCTTAAGCATGAATAATATAATATAACCTTAAACTAGCCGAAGCTAAATTAGGATAGCTAAACTAAGCTAACCTAAGGCTACACTAAATTAATCTAAGCTAAACAACACTGAGCAAAATCAGGTGAAGCTAAGGTACACTAAGCTAATGCCAACCCAAACTAAGTTATATTAAGGTAGGCTATACTATGCTAAATTAAACTGAGCAAAATCAACAAAGGCCAAACTAGGCTAAATTAAGTTAAATTAAACTAAACTGAGCTTAATTAGGTGAAGCTAAGGCAAGCTTAGTTAGGCTAACATAAATTACACTGAGCTAAATTAAACAGCAAAATTAAGTGAAGCTAAAAGTTTCGAGATAGTTCTATCTCAAACATTCACAAGAAAGAGTTTTGTTTTAACAACTTTTCTAAAACTTGTTAAAACAAAAATCTTTCTTGTTATAACGAGACGAGTTTTATATCCCAACATATTTTGGTTTTAATGAGGTATAAATCTTGTTATAAAGAGATTTGAAAAAAGAAAGTTTTTTCGTTTTGTTTTCGTTTCTAATTTTAAAGAATTGTGGATCTTCATATGAGAAAACCTGAATTTTTTTCTTTATCTCTAAAATTTTAAATGCTTTTATACTAAATTAAACCAAACTAAATTAGGGCATAGCTACTAAGCTAAATTTACCTGAGCAAAATCAAGAGAGGCTAAGGTAGGCTAAGCTAAACTAAACTGAGCTAAATTAAGTGAACCAAATACAGGCTAAACTAAGCTTAGCTAAACTACATTCAACCAATCTAAGCTAAATCAATTAAATTAAGCAGAATTGGGTCAAACTAGACTAAAGATTAGCTAAGATAAACTATGCTAATAAGAAAATTAAGTGAAGCTAAGGTAAACTAAACTCAGAAAACTATCTTAAACCAAGCTAAGCTAAAATATGCTAGGCTAAATTCCTATGAAAATGGTCAGCTACAAGAGCTGGACTTAAAATATGAGTTAAAAACCAAAGGTCAAAGAAAAAACATTCAATGGCTTCAGAAAGCCGGAGGAACTATTGATCAAAATCCCTTTGAGATGACATAAAGTCTGAATCACAGAGAGATAAGAGGTGCTGAATAAGGAATTTTAAACAGAACCAGACATGTCAAAAAAAGAACATCCCTTTGGTGACTTTACAGTAAAAAAGTGGAGTCTGAACATGTTATAAACAGTGTATTGATCAAACTGACACACATAGATCTCTCAGTCATGCTTGTTCATACTGCACAATCGAATTGAACAAAGATACTTTGTACGTTAGGTTTCTTTTTTATTAGAAGGAACCTGTTCACTTGCTGACGAAGAGTAAAGACTCTGTATGTAGTGAAAAATGGCAAATCTGCATCAAGCGGCAGGACCCGATTCAGTTTTCAGAGGAGTCCGTCTCCTCGTTGGAGCCGTCGCTCTCCACCTCCATCTTCCTCCGGTGGTGGATGTTCCTGCGCGGGGAGGCCCGCCTCTGCACCTCCTTCAACCCCCCCACGGCACTGCCGCTGCTGTTGCTGCCGGGGCTCACAGAGATCTGAGCGATTCTGAATTTATTCAGACGAAAGGCAACACTGAAAACTGCATCCCACAAGACGAGTGGTGAGTATTTACTTATTTAAAAAAACATTTATCTTGGGAGATGTTTTTTTTACATTTTACATCTAACCCTTTTAAATTAAAGCCAAATTAACTGAAAAAAACAACACATCAGGCAACTTTTTTCCAACAAGAGAGACACCATTAATGTATGGACTTATTTAAATACAATATTTTGCATTATATGTGGTGTGTTAGTGACACTTTTTGGTAAAATCGAAAGAAAATGGCCGAAATCAGAATTTGCCAAAAGACAAATACTGTTATAGATTACTCGCAGCCTTAAATCCTCCAATCTAATGATGATGGTTTATTATATGGTTTTCTGAGGATTATTTTCAGAGGTACTAATCAAACTACTTTATGTCAGTGTAACATCTCTAATAAATACCAGGCATCACAGGCTAAATCTATGAAAAGGTGTTCTGTGTGATTCCTCTCACAATTTGTCGAGTTCCTGGTCCATTTCTGGGTCAATAAGCAGCTCCTCCTTACTGGGCAACGCTCCTGTACCAGTCCAGAGAAAACAACTGAGTTTACATTTATTAGGCAGTAAACATGATATAAATTGGAAATGGTAACAAACAAATGCATGTTTCTCTGCGTGAGGGTAAATATCTGTTTGATTTAATTAAAGATTAAGTCGATAACGTTGACTTAGTAGGTACGTTGCAAAGAAAATCTACACTACACTATAGTGCCTAGAGGGTCTTCATGCTCCTCTTTGCATATTATTATATATTTGGTATTTAGACTATTCAAATAGTTCGTTATTTTTAGAGGGGTTTCATAGTTTTTGCAGTGAGGATGAGGATTATTCTTCACACTTTTACAAAAGTAAATTTACCAATCCCTTTAAATCTTAGATTAAAATTTGTAAAAAAAATATTTTAATTTATCTTTCAAATTAAACTTAAAAGTATTTTTATTCTTAATAAACAGATCTAAAACTTTTAGATCCATGATCCGTTAAAATTCAAGCCTTTTTAGGAGGCCCCCTGATGGATTGGGGTGGGGGAGTGGGGGGGTCCTAAGGAGCGGCTTAGTTTGATTGTGCCTTGGGCTTGCTGGAATATTTTTGGTTAATAGGTAAAGTTGTGTCTGCTGAGAGAAAAACATTTGTAAACGCAGCAGCAGGGAAGGAGATCAAGTTTTCTGTCAGAACCCACCGATAGTTTGGTTGATGCTCTCATGTTTGGCCAGACTCATCAGGAAGTTGTAGAAAGAAACTTTGTCGGTCTGTTCCAGGACTTCCCTCACGCACGTCCTGGAGGGGAAGCTGCTCGCAGAAAAAACAAAACATAAAACAGTCACAGATGCAAACAAATCCTGCCACGATCAGACGTCGGATTAAAACAGGAGGCCGGACTGTTCACCTGTGCTTGAACCGGTCACAAAGCGCGTCCACACACTCGGCCAGCATGGATGAATCCACGCAGTCCTGCTGCTGCTCCTCCCTGTCGTTCTCCTCCATGGCCACAGAGGTGAGCTGCTCGACGGAGGAGGACGTGGGGACGATGACGGTGTTGGGACTCTTCCCGGCCAGTAGATCCTGGTAGATCGCCTGAACGCTGTCCAAGAACTCTACAGGACAACAGGAGGCACTCGCTCATATTCTGTTCATCATTTCCTTTTAGATAAGAGATCCGTCTGTCTGTCCATCCGTCAGATATCATGGTGCAGATGTTGGTGCTTCAGACGTTCCCTATCCTCAGTCACACCCTCCAGCTCATATTAGGGGATCCAAGGGTGGTCTCATTATACAAGGGATAAATAGTCCCTTCAGAGAGTACCGCTCTTCTCCCTGTACACCTACACCTGAAGACACCACCCTCATTGGGTTCATCTCAGCAGGAGACGGGTGACAACCTTATGGCCTGCTGCAGAGGGAACAACCCGAGTGTCATTTAATCAGCAGAGAAGGTGATTGGTGATTAATTGGTTCTCACTACAGGATCTGCATGTCTCCAGGAGTTTAAGGAAATTCAGCGATTTTGGGCAAATCTCTCCCACCCCGAACATAAACTGAGCACCTTTCCTTCTGGGAGGACACTGCGGTCCATTAGAACCAAAACTTCACAGCGCAGGATCAGCTTTTACCAACTGAAGCCGAATTGTAATGCACCTCACAAACTTGTTCCCTGAAGCTGTTGCAAACTCTCACATCTTTTGACTGTTTTGGAATCCATCCATCCATCCATCCATCCATTCACCAGTCCACCCATCCAACTACCCATCCACCTACCCATACATCTACCCATCCATCCATCCATTCACCAATCCACCCATCCATCTTCCATCCATCCATCCATCCAACCATCCATCCAGCCAACCATCCATCCATCCATCCATCCACCCATCCACCTATCCACCCAACCATCCATTCACCAATCCACCCATCCATCCACCTACCCATACATCTACCCATCCATCCATCCATTCACCAATCCACCCATCCATCTTCCATCCATCCATCCATCCAACCATCCATCCAGCCAACCATCCATCCATCCATCCATCCACCCATCCACCTATCCACCCAACCATCCATTCACCAATCCACCCATCCATCCATCTACCCATCCATCCATCCATCCATCCATTCACCAATCCACCCATCCATCCATCCATCCATCCATTCACCAATCCACCCAACCATCCATCCATCCATCCATCCATCCATCCATCCATCCATCCATCCATCTATCCATCCATCCATCCATTCACCAATCCTCCCAACCATCCATTCACCAATCCACCCATCCATCCATCCATCCATCCATCCATCCATCCATCCATCCATCCACCCATCCATCCATCCACCAATCCACCAATCCACCAATCCACTCATCCATCCATCAATCAATGATAGATATGTCCAAATGTTAATAAAACTTTTGAAGATATTAGTTCTATTTGTTGTTTGACATGTTTACCGTTCTTCTGCACCGGTTTCTAGCTGAGGCACCTTGATCAGATGAATCACCACCTCAGCTCCTCCTTTTAATGTGGAGGAGCAGCAGGTCTACTCTGAGCTCCCACCAGATGATGACGCTCTTTACTTTATCTCTTAGGCTGAGGCCAGCTAAACTCAGCTGCTGACATCCAGGATCCGGTTGCTTCAGTCATGATCCATATCTAAAAGATCATGTGTGAGGATTGGAAAGTAGCTGGACCAGTTAAACCCAGAGCTTCACTTTCCTGTTCAAGTTCTGCTCTGTCCACATTTATATTTTGTCATTTAGCAGAAGCTGTAATCAAAATTGAGTGAAATTTACCGACTGTAGCAGTGAAGCTATTCAGACAGCTTGGCATAAATGTAGAATTTGCTGTGGTTGCTGCACCCGTTGCGTGGGATACTGTACCTTGGTAGTAGAACTGCAGCTGGAAGGCATAAATAAAGTCAGAGAACGACATCAGACAATGAGTGGTGTCATCCATCGGAACCATTCTGCAGAACGAAAGAAAGAATAAACGAAGTCAACGAGCTGCGCATGGTAACAAGAAGTCAAGGATCCGAATCTTTGAAAAGGTCCAGAACTCTCATCTCAAAGTTGTTTAGAGTATTTGTCCGGCTGGAAGGTGAACCATCATTCCTTTCATCAAAAAAAAGCATTGAAACAGTGTTTTTGGCCTAATGGGGAGTCTTCTCTTTATACACATTGGATTTTATTTTGTCTGTTTATTAATGTCCATGCTGGTGGGATAACATCTAAATGTTCCCAATGCAGGATTTAGTTTTTTTTTATTATTTTAGGTACGAATTGGAATCATCTAAATATTCTAATATCTAAATATTTATTTTAAAAGGTTGTTATCTGTCTTTCCTATTTCAAATTTAAGATCTTAGCATTTGTTATATTATTAATTTCCATCCGTTGTCTTCACCCGTTTCTCCTTGCAGGGTTGGGCACACCTTGGACAGGTCGCCGGTCTAACGTAAGGGAAACACAGAGATGCACAGGACAGACAACCATGCACATACTCATGCCTAAGGGAAATTTAGAGAGACAAATTAATCTAACAGTCATGTTTTTGGAGTGTGGGAGGAAGCCGGAGTACTTTGGTGATGACTCTGAGGAAATTTAGGGGCGTTTCTATCCCCTCAAGTGTTGGGGACATTATGTAATAGGAAGGAAAGAAGAGTGTGCAATTTTTCTGAAATACTACAGCTGTAGTTTAAGTATTTTCTGCCTTCTGATTTCTACTTCAAATTTCCACATCAGGGTCTTTCAATTTCAAGTCAACATCCCTAGAGGCTGTAATTCCTGCTGACCTGGCTGCACTCTGCACCACCTCCAGCGGTAAGTCCGGGCACAACAACTGCAGCAGAGACCTGTACTCCAGCACGGACAGCAAGTCTGCAACACAACAACACACACAGCTTGCTTCAGCTGCTGCACTTTAACAATCAGTTTAGAAGGAGATGCCGTCAGAGGTTTTACAACTCATGATACAGTCAGTAATAACTATTAAATCTAACAAAACCTCATATATTAACATTAACTTATCTCCACAGATAAAACCCCCCAAAGTATATCAATGAGTAAATGAGTAATTAAAAGCATTGTTGCATAAGTCCATTTATCAATTGAATTATAAGAATATTTTAAATATATGTATTTAGTTTGGGAAATAAATATATTAAAAGATATTCAAGCTTATTTGATCCTAAAAGCACATATAATTATTTCAGTAAATATCTGATTTTCATATTTCATAGCTTTATGTTGGAGTACATTCTGAATTAATTTTACCTGTCAGCCTTGTCCAGCCAGGTCAGTCGATGGGGCTAACACTGTTACCTGTACCTTTATGAATATGAGCCTGACTGTCCGTGTCTGTCTGTGCTGACTCCAGCCTCAATCCCCTCCTGGTAAAGCTCCCTCAAATCCTTGAATGGATTTCTACTTCGGTGCACACTTTTTTCCTTTCACTTGTTGCGGACACACAGCCATTGGGTGGCGCTAACCCACATTCTAGCTCCGACAGGAGAAGAAGAGGACCAGAGGTTATATAACGCACCGCCGCAGGCTTTCACGCTCTCTTTCAGTTGGGCTCTTGCAGCCAAACAGTGCTAGGAGGGACTCCATGTTTCCTTCGCTGGCGAGGGAAAAGACGCGCGTTCTGGGAGGAACTCACTGCAAGGACCACAAGACTGTTGATCAATCAGGTGAATCGTAACCCAGTTTGTTTTGAGATAAACCCCACTGTTCCGCCCTGAGCCCTGCGTTCTGAACAGATGCTGCCGTGTGGAGCGAACCGCTAACGAGCTACTGAATGCCTCAGAACCGCGTCAAGACTGGAGCATTACCCCACCGCGACAAAGCCTGGGACAATGCTGTCTTGAACCTGCAGAGAAGGTACTGTTGGTGCGTTCTATTTGTCTTGTAAGCGCGACTTGCAACTCGAGTGACGTCACATCCGTGTTGGAAAACAAGTTACAGCGGGTTTTTGCGTTCTGTTTTGCACACAACACGACAGGTCGGAGAAAAGGTGGACGCCTCCAGGAAACTCCATGTTGCGCTAGCTCTGAAAGAGTACAGAGAGCTAATATCAAAGTTTGTGGTTCATCATCAAAATATGGAAGGAGATGACAGCAAGCGGAGAATGTAAGTTCATGTTTCATCTTATTTGATTGTAGTCTATTAATGTTTTAACCGCTGTTTAAGCGAAAATTCCGTAGCTCAGGACTGGCATTGTTGTCATAGCAACATGGAGCGTCTCTAGCCAATTTAAACTGCACAAGCTACAAAATAACTTATTAGGCGGCACGTAATAAGACTGTAGCGACATGCCTATAGGTAACCGTATACACTGCTATTTGTACGACTTCTACATTTGGTTACAACAAAGACAAAAGTGCTTAAAATAGTTGAAAACCACAATGTTTACTTATGTGTGATGCTCGTGGTAGCCATTTTGGAACTGAACTCGGGGTCCTCTGAGCCTCGACGAGTTGACGACCTGTTTTTACGACCTCGGGGACGTTCTATTTGCAACTTCCGGTTCGTAATTCGGGAAACCGACTTGCAAACAGAGTTCGGTGGACAAATAGAACACATTAGCAAGCCGGAGAGGACGAAACAACGTTCCAAGCTAATGCTACCCGCGATTCGACACCTATAATCCTCCCACTGCTAACGGACTGCAGCTGTGGCTAGTCTGCGGGCTAACATTGTTTTGGCTTCGCCCATCATCCACGGAGCAACTTGGAGAACATTAACCGTTCAATAAGGTCTGTCTGGGCAGAGGCGAGATTAGTCGAGTTTAAACTAGATTTAAGGGTTGTTAATTTTCACTGTGATTTGTTACTTTGTGTAAGATTTCATTTATTGTTTGGGTACAAACAGGCCGGTCTGCCTGGAGGTTTAAACAGTGATTTTCGAGGTTTCCGATGGAAAGTCGTTTAATATCCTGCAACCTGAGTTACTCAATCCGACAGTTTTCCTTTGTTTGGTGTTTAATAAATGATCCAGAGCGGCTTTAAGCAGCGCCACATGAGTTAGCTGTAAGCTACATGCTCTAGCGAACCACGTGGACCCACCATTGACGGCCTTTTATTCATGAACAATAAAGACTCCCATTAATGCTATTCAAAATAGAGATCGACATTAAAACACTAAAACTAATCTTTGAAGTTATTTTTGAGACCGCCTTCTTGGTCAGTCAAAATACTAAATTAGATGACATAATTGGTACTGCCGTTAACGTCAACATAAAGTCTAAATATTAAATTAGATCAATCACTGCGGTTACCGATCCATTAAATAGAATCAGTTATCTAAAGGTTATTGATTTCTAATTCAGTAAATGGTTTAATGAAACATTATTTCCTCCAAAGAACAAAGAATGTTTTTCTTCACTTCTGCTTTGCATTGTGAATTGGTGGTTTGAAAACAAACCAGAATGTGCTGATTAGTCTTAAACTAATCATAATTAGTTTAAAACTAACTTTGCTTCATTCCCAACACTGTTCAATACAAGCCTTGGTTTTTGAGCAAACATATTCATTCTGAACTGTGACATCATTATCAATTTATTGTTTATTGTTTCTATTTCTGTTCATTTTGATCACTTTTACTGTTTTACTTCTGAGTGTGAGTTTTATTATCTTTATTCTTTTCTTAGTGGTTTAGATGTGTGTTACTAGTTTGGTGAGTTTGTTGATTAAAGTATGTTCACTGAAAGTGAATTATTTTTGTAATAAACTCTTGTATTTTGGAAAACCGTTGTTGTTATTTCACCTACATGTGTAGTAACTTGCTGTTCAGGTACGCCAAGAACTTATTCCTTCATATATTGTTTAATTGCCTCAGCCTTATCAGGCAGGTAATCATAAACATAAACTGAGACTGAACAATTTGGCTATTGATATTCCTGGAATCCAGGTGGTGCCCCTAAACTTGGTAATTTTTACATAAAATTCTTAATCTGATTAATAATTGCCCTAAGCAATTATTCATAATTATTCATAGCCAAAACCTACCTATCTGTGGCACAACACACTCAACTTTCTATGGGTATGCTATAACTTTTTTCCAATATTCTAAACTTTTTGAGACACTGAATTTTGGGGTTTTTACTATCCGTAAAAAAAAGAATCATCAGGATTTAAAGAAATAAAGGATTGAAATATTTCCCTCTATGTGTAATGAATCTATACAACGTATGACGATCCACCAAAAACTGCCTGAGAATGAAGAAATGAGAAGTCCAGGGCCTAGTCAAAGCCCGGATCTTGATCTGACTGAGATGTTGTGGGGTGTCTTAAAATGGGCTGAACATGCAAGAAACCTTCACAAATCTCACACCAGGAAGTGAAGCAAACCTTCCTTAGACTGATGTCAGAGATGGTAGATGTTTTATCAACCAAAGGGTAGGGTGTCCAAACTTTTTCCTCAGTTAGAAAACATTTTTTGTTAATTTACTTTTGTTTGAATAGAACATGGCTCATTTTGTTGTTTAAGTGAAATTAAATCGCTTTTTTTCACAAAAACTTTTAAATAAATTATGAATCTTTCTTAAAAGAACTTATCAAATAAAGGTGATAATTTTCAATAAGTATTAATTTGACTATTTTTTATTGGATTATAGCATTTTGGCCATGCATAGAATATCTGGTTACCCATCTGATCATTATGAAACAAAGGCGACAAAGACAGAAAACTTCTCATTTTTATTCAGCCATTTGTTGCTTCAGCAATGTCATTTATTTTAACGTGTGTTCAATGATTTCTCCTTCAGATCATGAAATCTGTCCATTTGAGTGCTGCCACCGTGTTTCATAAAGGTTGATATGATAAAATTTCCAATTTAAACTTCATTTTATTATGTTGCGGCCCCAATGGGCTGCAGCGCTCACCTCCAGTCTTCCCGATCTGTCTGAAGCATCTCCAGAAGACTCTGATGAAGGACGCTCTGTTGTGCTGGGTGGCTCTGATGTAGCTAAACTCCCTGAAGAGGACATGGTTGCTGTTCTTCACACTGCTGAAACTACAAACACACACACATTTATGGGTGCATGAAGGGTGCAGGTTTTTTGTTTTCATGTACCCAACTTTTTCATGCATGAAAAGGAGTCGTCTTCCGCTGACTGCACTTTCATCCCCACCAGGGGACGTCTTAGATCCACCTTGAAAACCTAAAATTACATTTAAAGCACTTTTCTACAATCCAATCAATAGGGATGTAAGAAAATATCAAAACACTGATATATCGCAATATTTTATTTCCCGATATTGTATCGATATTCAAAACAAAAATATCGATTTTTTTTTTTTAAAGGATTTGAATGGAACGTCTGGGATAGGCATATATAAGATAAAATGTTACCGTTGGCATTACATAGTAGGGATGTAAGAAAATATTGATACACCGATATATCGCAATATTTTATTTCCCGATATTGTATCGATATTCAAAACAAAAATATTGATTTTTTTTTTAAGGATTTGAATGGAACCATTAATGATGACAGTAATTTTTGTAGTAAAATTAAAAGTATAACTGGTAGTTTGTGGCTGTTTTCACCTTCATTCCAGTGGATCAACTAGATCTAGTAATAAAACTGAATGTGTTAAAGTATGAAACAGGTTGGAGTGTTTAGAATGCTGTGATAGTTTTCCTACTGTTAAATTTAGTTTTAAAAATCACAATATTTAGTCTTACTCATAGTATCGAGATATATCATATCGTCTCCCATGTATCGTGATACATATCATATCGCCAGATTTTTGCCAATACACATCCCTAGTAATCAAGGTGTAATGTAAGTAAGTGCATATGACTCCTGTAAATAATAGCAATCAGCAGGAAGTCAATCTGAGTTATTTTGGTTTCATCAGTGATCAAAATCTGTCAAACTGTGTCAGAGTTAAACCCAAATGTAAATCACAGTCAATACAAAGAGGGTCTGATACAAACTTTTCTTTAAAATATTGAATAAAATCGAATTATTAATGAGTATTTAATATGTTCATGATTATTTTTGTCCATTAAAAAAAAACAAAAAAAACAAAAACCAGACAGTTAAGCTGACATCCAGCGTTTACGTACATAGTATTTAGTATTTATTGTGAACATCCAATCTGGAATTTCATATTTTAATGATTGGCTCAGAATTTAAACAAAGAAACTTCGGAACGGTAGAAAGAAAAAAAATAGTTTGTTACGTTAACTTAACACAAAGCTATTCTGTGTTTAAAGCAGTTGGGCAGTTCTGACGGGCCCAGCTGACTGGTTCTGATTCGTGTGGGACCTACTATTCCGCGAAGTACCGAACCAGGCCGAACTGAGTGTACTCCTCCTTATGGTCCAACAGCTGGGTCACAGCATCATTCAGGTAGAACAGAACCTGGCTGTCCGCTAAGAGAGAAAAAAAAAAAACAGGCACGCACACAGACATGTTCAGACAAAGAACCGAACTGGGCCAATAGAGATAAGCAGGTGCTTCTCCGAACCTACCTAGGTACTGCTCAGCGGGGACGGCCGAACTCAGGCGGCTCATTCTGCTGGTTCTGTCGGGATCCACCCCACTCAGAACATCACAAATCAACAGAACTTCCTTTACAAGCTGGTTCGGTTCTGAAGGCTCTGGGTGGTTCCGTCTAGCATTTCCGCAAACTGCGCTTCCACATATGGAAACAGGAAACAGACCGGATGTTGTGAGCTACATGAATTTGAACCCCCAGAAAAGACCTGCGAGCAAGGGTTCCGCTAAATAATAATAATAATAATAATAATAATAATAATAATAATAATAATAATAATAATAATAATAATAATAATAATAATAATAATAATAATAATAATAATAATAATAATAATAATAATAATAATGCAGGGAGATGAAATAAAAGCAGTAAAACTTAACTAGTTAACTTAACTAGCTTTAAAAACACTTTGCTTGCTCTGATGAGTCTCAATTTCAGCTGCAGCATTGAGATGTCCCCAGGTGAATATTTGGTGTGAACAACACTAAAGCATGGGCTCATTCTGCTTTGTCTCAAGGGTTCAGTCAGCTGCTGGTGGCGGTGGTGCAATGGTCCGGGGATATTTCCATGGCACACTTTGGGGGTCGTTTAATATGGTTGCTTTTATTTCCACAGTCTATCCATCCTGTGATTCTTTATTTTTCAGGACAATGCACTCAAATCATCTCCATCTGGTCTCCTTAACATGATAGTCAGTTCCGCGTACTCCAACGGTCTCCACAGTTTCCAGAATTTTGGATTCTCATCGTGGATGACATGTGATGCCAACAAATCTGCTGCAACTGTGTGATACTACCAAATAAATATGGCCTAAAATCTCTGAGGAATATAAATGGCACCTTGTTAAATCTATACCATGGAGAATTAATGTAATTCTAAATGAAAAAAGGGAGTCCATCCTGGTGCTAATAAGGTGTACCAAGTAAACCCCCCAGGGGGAGCTAGACTGTTGTTGATAAGGGGGGTGTCTAGCCTACGTGTCCTGTTAGGAGAATAATGTTTTGAAGGACAGATGCAATTAACCATATTTGGAGAAAACCAAATGCAGGGGCTTGTTTTTAATACCTTTTAGTCATGGAGTTGACCAAGAACTCATCTGTAGCATTATAGAGTCAAAAATTAGACCATTTGTAAAAGCAAACAAAAAAAAAAACCTTGGCCCAAACCAGGTCATCGAAAACATAGCAGCAAATTAATGAGATGTACTAGATAGAAAATGTACAGAATATGAGCCTCAAATCATATCATTACTGTCTTTCTGAAGTTTGTTTTAAACCTCAGAGAGAAATATCTTTCCAAAATATTTTTCTGTTCTACATGCTATATTATGATAAAATATATTTTTGTCCAAGGATGTAATTAACAGAAAATAGATGATGTCTGTCAATTCTACCTTTTCATTACCCGACTTGTTTTACCCTTATTTTACTGTAAACGTTGCTCCTTTGCCGCATATTTTATAATCTTTTAAAATGTAGCCTTGTCTGAATTGTACTTGACTTTCTCATTTTATGTTATTATGTTGGTGATAAAAACAGTTATCAATAACAATAATAATAAAAACATTATTAAATGAACTTGAACAATAGAATATCGAATCAGCCAGTCAAAAACACGGGTGTGTACACCTTCAATATAAAATAACCATAAATAAAATGAATCAATACAACTGAAAGGCAGGCATTTTCTCAGAACAGCCAATCAAATCACTACAAATTATGACGAGCATTGCTTTTAACAAATCAGCAAATTATTTTGACACAATGAGGGCGGAGCCTCTTTCAAATGTAGCCAATCATTAAGCTTGGCTGGTGCCAAATAAGGAAACCTAATTGACAAATCGCAAACCACAGAAATAAACAAACTATACGGTAGAAATTCCGCATCCACTGGGATTTTATTGTATTTTAGACTGTTTCTGACTTCGGTTACGATCGGACTTCACGCAAGAAACGGGTGCCGAGAAGACGAAGCCCCCGGTCTCCGCCCTCCACTGTCTCTCCGCCCTTGGACTCGTTTGAAAAAAGGTGAGTCAAGATGGACACGATCAGAGGCCGCACCGGATGGGATTCTATAAAGTAAGAGTCAATAAATTATATACGATCCAAAAATTCCAAACACATACAATAAAATTGTCTAAACTGTATGTAAAGTGTGTTTTGGAATACTATGTATATTTTTAATTCAATATTATTAATACATCAGCTTCTTAAAAAGACGCAGGAGATGGTGACCTTTACTTTTTAGCGGAAGTTGTTCTCCCCTATGTGCCACTGAGGCTTTATCACTCGGGCAGGACTTCACTGGGGTGATCTCATTATAGCCGTCATATCACCGGCTTGTTTGCATCTTATTGTCCTACAGAGACGTCAACAGGTAATCATTTCATGTCAGTTTATTCCTCCGTGTCGACCCGGGGTCCATTTTTTTCCGTGTCGGTGTGTTTGAGCCGCTTTGGCGGAGAAGTGCGTTGTTCGGCCTGGCTGTGTTTGGCGCGGATGGACGGTTAGCTCCTAGCCGTTTCCAAGCAGCTAGAAGGAGCCACCAGCGGGCTCTCGTTTGGGAATACTTTCTCTGCATTTTTGTTTGTTTGTTGTGATCTGGTTAGTAGAGCCAAATTGTTGATATTTGATGAATGTTTTGAATGTTTCCTGGCGAGTCGATTTGAACCAGCAACAGAGCAACTGCTGTTGCTAAGGTAGCTAGTTATCATGGCGCTGGCTGACTGCTCCTTTTAAAAATAAAACTGCTACATTTAGATGCTGACCTTTCTTAGTTTGAAAATGTTGTTTGTAACGAAGGTTGTTTTTGTTACACCGGGTCGGTTTTCAGGTGCAGCCCTATTTCTGGGTACGCTATGCTTCGGGACTTTCAATGATTCTTTTAAAATTCAGAGACGCTGAAACCAAACCGAGAGGGTAAAACCTCTATTTCAGTAATTTCTGCACTATCCCTAACTCAAATAATAATATTATTATGCCTTGCGTGCTTTGTTTCTTCTCAAGGATAAATTAATGTAACGTTTCTCTATGATGTCACTGAAGCTGTTGCCCGTCTTGCATGTTTGTGCTTTTTTATGGTTGTGGTTTGATGCCTTTTAAATTAAAGATGAGATTTGTTGGTGTCCTGCATGTTTTAGGTGTTTTCCTTGTTGCCACACACCTGACTCAAAGGAATTGGTGATTAACAGGTTTCTGCATCCCCTGATTGTTTATATTGTTGTAATATTCAACAATAATGTTCCTATTTATTTACTTTTTTTCAATATTCTGAATCTAATGTAGTAGTTTGCATGTCTGGCTTCTAATTTCTCACTATCTTCAATCTGCTCTAGTTATAAAAACGACAACACTTAGACTCTTCAAAGCTGGACTAGATTATTCTATGCTAATAGCAGAATATATAAAACATTGTTTTTTGAATAAAGGTTTCACAAATCACTAACTGGGTTTCAGTGATTATGCTATTAGTGTAAAATAGGGGTGCCCAAGTCCAGACCTTGAGAGCTACTATCCTGCAACTTTTACATGCATCCTCCGCTCCACAACCCCTGAATCACACAAATGTCTCTTCACCAGGCCTCTGCAGAGCTGAACGACGGCTGATGAGGGAACTCTGACGTGTTGGGAGAAGGGATTCATCCAAAAGTTGCAGGATGGTAGCTCTCCAGGACTGTCCACCCCTGGTGTCTAGTCCAGTTTTGAGGAGTCTAAGTCAGCCGATGGTTCATTAGCAGGCCTCTGCAGGACTTTGACTCACGCTGAGGAGGCAGTCGAACCGTTTGAATCAGCTGTGTTGAAGCAGAGACGCATCTAATGCTGGCAGGACAGATCTAAGTGTGGCAGTTACTGAGCTTTGGGGTCCAGGTGCATAAAAAGCACGAATACGGCCCTTTACTTAACTTCCACAAATCAAATTAAAGTTTCCAAAAACCATAAATCAGGTTTTAACTGTTCTGCTAATAATCTAGTCCAGCTTTGAAGAATCTTAAGTATTGTAGTTTTTAAACTAGAGCAGAGTAAGGACGCTCAAGGCGGTGAAAAATTAGGTGGAATCACTCTTTAGCAAGTTCCCAAAATCGGAAGCTACAATCGGATGCCAACTTCAGCTTTGTGGTTCTCTGGAGAAACAAGTACCGGAAACTACCTACTGCAAAGTTCTCCAAACAGAGTCCTGACTCTGGGTTTCCAGCAACTTTTGTGCTTCTGCTTGATTACATCAGACTCAAATGATTGGCTATTTAGCGGAACTTTGTCGATCTTGACCACATGCTAAAGTTTAGACTGTTGTTTCAGGCCCCGTCTTACAAACATCTAAAATGGGTGTATAAAAATGAGTAGATCTATCCAAATAATTTTTCTCCTCCATCTTTTCTGTAGTTTTTTTAGGAAATGGTTAAGAGGCGGTAGCTATCACTCAAATACCCCGGGCAAATCACTACACACCTCACCAGGTCTTTGACCCGCTCTATCCACCTCGGGAGTTTGTGAAGTTATGCCAGAAACTTTTGGATCTCTTTTCAAAGCGAGGAAAAACTGGTTTAGAATCTGTCTCTTTAATTCAGTATGTTCTGTCTTTTCATTACATACGAGTTCCCGGATACAAGCGGGCCGTCTAATCAGGATGCTCCCTGCGGAAGCCTCCCTTTAGAGGTTTTCCGCCTTGGGCTCCCCCAGAATGAGCTGGAGAGAGCTGTAATAAATCAGCACACATCGTAAATAATAGAAATGTTTTAAAGTTGATCCATAATGACTCGTTGCTGCATGTTTTCAGTTGTGCACCAGTTGAAGAGGTTTTAAAGAATACCGAGTGGATCAGTGGAAAGATGATTTTGAGTCGGATCTGTTAGTTGTTCCAAAATATTTCCGTTTTAAACGTTGTCAAATCGGCCAGTGCTGTGCTGCTCGTCTTGGATCCATCCAGTAGCAGTGGTAATAATGTCTTTAAGAAAAAAAAAAGATATATTAGGGATGTAAGAAAATATCAATACACAGGTATATCGTGATATTTTATTTCCCGATATTCAAAAACAATAGATCGTTTATTTCCCCGAATTTGAATGGAACCATTAATAATGTCAGTATTTTTTGTAGTAAATATAAAAGTAAGACTGGTAATTTGTGGCTGTTTTCACCTTCTTTGTTCCAGTGGATCAACTAGATTTAGTAATAAAACTGGATGTGTTGAAGTATGAAACAGGTTGGAGTGTTTAGAAAGCTGTGACGGTGTGCCTAAAGTTTAAAAAAATCATGATATATTGTATTACTCATAGTATCGCAATATATCGTATGGCCCTCCGTATCGAGACACCTATCGTATCTCCAAATTTTTACCAATACACATCCCTACTTGCTAGCAGGACACGTTTGTTTGTGTGCTTCCTGTAAGACGGACTCTGCATCTTGAATCCTGTTTGCCCGACTTGTTTGGATCAATGTGAAACATGAATCTCCCAGCTGTTGGTTTAATGTGCTTTGAACCGTCCCATTTCTGTTCTTCTGAGTGGATGCGAGCGTTTGATATCTTGCTGCACTTCATGGACTCTCTTATTGAGAGAAGGTGGAAAATATCTTTCAGCATTATTATTTTTTTTCCTTTTCCAAGTTACGGGCCTCCTCTCGTTTTAATTTTCTCTTTCTGGGTTACATCAAACTCTGCAATAAACCACGTTGGACCTAAACTCTGGTTTTTACGCTAACTTTCAACAATTGAGCAGTGATTAAAGTGGATTCAGTTGTTGGCTTGTTCCTCTCTTATTCCCCTCAGAAAGTTGCTTAACCAGAACTGATTGAAACTCTTGATATGTGCAGATGGATAATCTGTCCATAAAAATGTTCTTTTCATGAGGAATTAATAGTTCATTCTATTTAGAAAGCCCAAATTATTCTGCCTCAGCAGAAAGGTGCTAGAAAGCAGATAAAATGATTTAACATTAAATGTATGATAATATTGCTATTTTTTTATTTATTTTATTTTTAGGCTAAATAACTCTTGGGGAAGCCCAGCCCCCGACCAGTAGCCATGGGGGACGATAGCGAGTGGATGAAGCTTCCCATCGACCAGAAATGTGAACATAAGGTAAGCAACACTGGCTCCATGTCCTGAGTCAGAGGTGGTCAGATTTGAATCTTTTTAGTTTGATTTTCAATCTTCTCAAGAAATTGATTTATGCTCCGTTTTTCTGCCAGAGACTGATGCCAACGTGACCGTTGGTGTGCTTAATGTCATTCTTTATTTCCTGTGGTGAAGTTCTGGTTATCGGGGAAAATACCAGAACGGTCCCGTAAAAGTCGAACAATGGATGCATCGCCTTATTTTGGCATCAGATCAGTGAACAATTGTGATAATCATTTAAGTAATAATCAGTTTCCGCTCTAAACTTTCAGCTAAAGCTGAAAACGAGCTGCAAACAGGTTGTTAGGAGAAGGGTCAAACCGTCGAGATTAGATCAGAGGGGCTTAAAAACCGACCTGAGCCTCATCCTGCCGACATCGGGGATTCAGCTTCAGCCTCTCTGGACGATTAGCTTCCTTGAGACTTGCTTGCTTTGTTTGTTTTGGCCCTGATGAGGCTTTGCGTTCAGGATTAGACTAATACGGTTTTAGTGAGACCTGTAATCCATGGCAACAGACATAATGAGAACGATCTCAACACAAAAAACCCTGAACCATCGCTTGACAATAATGTTCAGGAATTTAGCTTTTAAAGTTTAAAATTTCCAAAGTAAGGGAGGAGAATCGCCAAATATGTTTTGGTTTTTATATAAAAAAACAAAACAATCAGATGTAGCCTCAGTATGGGTTTTACTTTTTGGTTCCAAAAAGACTTGAGGCTATGATGGAAATAACTTCTGCAAACTCACCAGCTGTTTCTGCTCTCTGATCAGATGACTGATCTGCATCTCCTCAAACTTTGCATACTATCCCAAATATTTCCAGATATTTTTTTTTCTTTAAAGACAGGCCTCCCCCCAAACCCTGTATGGCGGGTTTTTTTTTTTGGTCTCAAAACAACTGGGTAAGGGAAGGCCCTAAAATGAGCAGCTTTGGTCATGCTGCTATTTAATCTTTCGCACCAGACAACGTTTTTATCTTCGTCGTTTCCCTTTTTAATGTTGAATCTGAGTGAGAATCTTGTTCTTGCTAAAACCTCTGCAGACCACACACATCCTGGACACAAACTGTTTAGACCAGGCGTCTGCGACCTTTACGATCCAAAGAAACATTTCTACCTTCCAGTCCAGCTGAATAAAAGTCGTTTAAAGCCGAAAATGTTAAATGACCTCTTTGAAGAAAAGATAACTTGTAATTTTGTTAAATATCTACTATTGGAAACATTTTGTTTTTAAAGTAGCATAATTTTTTTTATTTCTTTCTTTGTTTTTAAATGAAAACAAAACCTAACACTGTTGCAAAAACAGTGTTTGAGTACATTTTGTTCTATGGGATGTTGACATTTGTGGAAAATGTGTCCCAAAAGAATGAAACAAGTGAAAGTACATCATTTCCAACCCAATGATAAGAAAAAGAGCAGTTTATTTACTTTTTATTAATCAATTAAAAACATTTTTTAAAATTATTTATTGTATAAAAAAGTAGATATAAAAGTATTTCACTGGTGTATATATTGTCATTCCGTTGTGTAAATCCAATGCAATTGTCGCATGAAAAACTGCTTAAAAACCGGCATTTGTTTTTACATCCATGTTTAAAAACATTACTTGGTTCTTTATTATTTTTAGCCGAAGTTAATAGGAGCCATTGTAGAAGGTCCACAGAGTCGCTTGTGTTTCCAGATCTGCAGGTTTAGATTCTTTCCCTTCAGGTCAGAGCCACAGAGACGGTTTTCCTCCCCCCCCCAAGGTTCCCTCTGATCAACGCTATGAACAACTTACAGTCTGGTCAGCTCCCCTGCTGTGAAACAAACTGAGCGTGTTTGCACTGCTACAATCTGGCTGCAAATACGTGTACATATTGTTCCTTGATCCTGGTTTTATTTCCTTTTAAAGCTTTATATATTTATTCTTTGTCTCTGAGTGCTGGAAACTAAAGTCAAATTCCTCGTTTGTGCAAACGATTTTGGCCTACAAACCTGATTCTAATTGGGATCGACTGAGCATTCGATCTGAGCTGCTCTGATGTTTAAAGTTCACAGAAAACGGCCGTTTGGCATTGGTGCACTGAAGCGGAACAGATGCTGTTTGGGTTGAAAAGGGCCTGTTTGGATGCAAGAGACGTTGTTTTTAGAAATCCAGATATTAAAGACCTCTTTTTTTTTTGTTGTGTAACCTCCTGTCTCTCATCCAGGTGTGGAAGGCCAGACTTAACGGTTACGAAGAAGCTCTGAAGTTGTTCCAGAAGATAGACGATGAGAAGAGTCCGGAGTGGGGGAAGTACCTGGGATTGGTCAAGAAGTTTGTCACAGACTCGAATGCCGTGGCTCAGCTCAAAGGCCTGGAAGCCGCCTTGGCCTTTATTGAGAATGCCCATGTGGCTGGCAAGTAAGTTCTGTTCACAGCCTGAGATTCATCCGCAGGTTTATAGCGGCTCTTTGAAACGATGAGGGTGGCGATGAGTTGGGATGTGAGAAAATATTGTTAAGCCCATGTATCGCGAAATTTTATGTCACAATATTGCATCGATATTCAAAAGCAATGTATAGATTTTTATTTTTAGGATTTGAATGGACCCATTAATGATAATTGTAATTTATTTTAGTAAAATTTAAAGTATAACTGGTGGTTTTTGGCCCTTTTTTTCACCTTCATTCCAGTGGATCAACTAGATCTAGTAATAAAGCTGGATGTGTTAAAGGATGAAACAGGTTGGAGTGTTTAGAATGCTGTGACGGTTTGTCTACAGTTAAATTCAGTTTTAAAAATCACAATATATATAGTCTTACTCATGGTCGCAGTATAGCGTATCGTAATGCATATCGTATCACCAGATTCATGCCAAAAGACAACCCTATTGTTGACGATAGTTTGACTCGTATAACTTTAAGAACAATAAAGTTAGACTAAAAAAAGGGAGGGAAAACCTGAGCACAAAGCACCCAAGAACTAAGATGGAAGTATCATTTAATTAGTGCTGTGTTCAAAAGGTTGTGTCTTCTATAAATTCCTGAAGATTGATTCGTACGTCCAAAGATCAGACTTTTTTTTTTTTTTTTTTTTTTACAACAGCTAAAATAGGAGGGAAAAGTATGTTATGTTTCAGGAAAAATGAATACTATATAATAGGGATGTGTATTGGCAAAAATCTGGCGAAAGGATTTATCGCAATACTATGAGTAAGACTATATATTGTGATTTTTAAAACTCAATTTAACAGTAGGAAAACTGCCACAGCTTTCTAAACGCTCCAACCTGTTTCATTCTTTAACACATCCAGTTTTATTACTAGATCTAGTTGATCCACTGGAACAAAGAAGGTGAAAAACAGCCACCAACTACCAGTTATACTTTTAATTTTACTACAAAAATTACTGCCATCATTAATGGTTCCATTCAAATCCTAAAAAAAAAATCTATATTTTTGTTTTCAATATCGATACAATATCGGGAAATAAAATATTGCGATATATCGGTGTATCAATATTTTCTTACATCCCTACTATATAATGCCAACGGTAACATTTTATCTTATATATGCCTATCCCAGACGTTGAAAGCTGTAAAATAGCATGATATATGACCTTTAAGGTTTAAGCCCGAAAGGTTTGGATTGTGTGAATCGATTCTTGAAATTTGAGAGATACGCTCTCCGTGTTAATAGGGTAAAGAAAAGTCTGCTGTTCAAATTTTGATACATAAAGTGAATAACTTTTAGTTAAAAAATTTTCCGGTCAGGAGGAAGAGGAAGTCAAGGATAAATGTTTTTAGTTCAGCAACACAACAAAAACTACCCAAAACTATGAACTCTGAGGCCTCGGTACCAATAACTCAAGGGACATGGGATGTTTAGTGAATCGTCATCGTGGCTTCAGATTTAGTCGACATAATTTCGGAGAAAATCCATGAATGTTGAGACTCCAGCTCTCTCCCTGTGCTGCAGGACGACGGGGGAGGTGGTGTCGGGCGTCGTCACCAAAGTGTTCAACCAGCCGAAGGCCCGAGCCAAAGAGTTGGGCATGGACATCTGCCTGACGTACATCGAGATTGAGAAGGGCGAGGTGGTCCAGGACGAGCTGCTCAAAGGGCTGGACAACAAGAACCCCAAGATAGTGGTGGCGTGCATCGAGACGCTCCGCAAGGCTCTGAGGTTGGTGCAATGAGTCGCCGAATGGGAAGGGTTCGATTATTCTATGTTGATGTGTGAGGAAAGATTTATTTTCTTTTTTATGTTTCACCCTGTAAAACTAATTAATTCTTTATAAATTTCAGTTTTTTTTTTGTTTTTTTTTCCTTGCTGGTTTTACAGATTGGTTTTATGAAACGGAGACGAGCCAACTGGAATTTGTGGCGGATTTCTGACTCCCCGTTTTTACCAAACCAACTGATTTTTAGCCAATTCTGATTTTGTTTTTAGAAATTTTAAGGATCACACTTCTGAGCTTCTCTGGGTTAGGTCTGTTGGGGGGTTCTGGAGAGGAGGGTCCGCCGGGTAGTCGAACCTTGGATCCAGCAGGAACAATGCGGTTTTCGTCGTGGCCGTGGAGCACTGGACCAGCTCTAAACCCTCTGCAGGGTCCTGGAGGGTCCATGGGAGTTCGCCCAACTGGTCTACGTGTGTTTTTGTTGACTTGGAGAAGGCGTTCGACCGTCTCCCTCGCAGGAGTCCTGTGGGGGGGTTCTCTGATAGTACTGAGTACCAGGCCCCTTGATACGGGCTTTTCGGTCCCCGTACGGCCGGTGTCAGAGTTTGGTTCGCATTGCCGGCAGTAAGGAGTTGTTTCTGGTGCCAAGGTTGCCTTTTGCCACAGAAATTTTTTTATTTTTATATTAAAGATTATTATTATTATTATTATTATTATTATTATTTTATTTTTATTTTTTTATATCAAAGAATTAATAAAAAATCTCTGGTTTCTTCCAATATTGTGAGGAATTACTTCAAAGCATTTCTTAGTCTTCTTGCTGTGAGCACTCATTATTTATATCAATAGTAAAGACTAGAGCAGCGTTTCCCCAACCCTGCTTCTTAAGGCCCACTGCCCTGCATGATTTAGATGTTTCCCTGCTTTAACGCCTCATTCACAGGATTGTAGTTCAGCAAAAGTCTGATTAATCAGCCATCAGTTGAAATCAGGTGTGCTGGAGCTGGGAAACAACTACAACATGGAGGGCAGTGTGCCTTGAGGAGCAGGTGGGAAAGATCCTGCTGTTAAACTGGGTTTACTGTTTTTAAAGCAAGCTGATTTAGCAAAACATGGCAGCGTTTATATATGCTGCGTTCAGTTTGTGGGGGAGAAGTTTTTCAAATTAGGGTTTCCCTCCAATTAATTACTAGCCTGGCAAGCCATTCTATATAAATTACTAGAAAAGTACTGGAATCTTGGGTTGTGTTTCACAGCAATGGGACCAATCAGAGCAACGGACAACGTGACTTTTCCATAGTGAAAGAAATCAGTCAACGGGTAAGTCCGCCCAACAGCTTCGAAGAAGAACGCCGCGCGAGTGAATGGCGTCCATCATCAGCGACTCCTGTCGTTTTTGTCAGGAAAACATGAGAATATCCGGTGCACTGACGAGAGACCCTTCCTGAGCCGCCGCCATTTTTGTTGTGTTGCTCCGTTGCAGCTCTGCCGTATTGGAGCTAAGCCTGCCCAACATCTCTCTGCAAACACAGAGCGCTGCGGTTGGCCAGGCCAACACTTAGCAGAGCCAATGGTAGAGACCTGCTGAGGCTGCAATGGAGCGTGGTTAGACCAACGACCAACCTGCTGAGCAAAATCCTTGCTACGGTTTGTCTAGATTTCTAGGCTAGTTAATCACCAGTCGGAGCCTAAAAGTCCTCCAATTTTTATTTTTTTTTAAAGCGTCATAGCTTTGACTGATCTACTTCCTAAGTTATTGACAGACTGCTCAAACAAAGCTTATGTTTATTTTAAAAAATCTATACAGAGATTTCCTGATCTGATAAGTATCTGGGACAGAGGGTTCCTGCGTTGCACCTCGAATGTTGGGAAGTTTCATTAAGAAAGGCCACGCTGACTCTGATTGGTTCTTTGTTCTCCGTATTTCCCTCCCACAGCGAGTTTGGATCAAAAATAGTGACACTGAAGCCAGTCGTGAAAGTCTTACCCAAACAATTCGAGTCCAGAGAGAAGGCCGTGAGAGACGAGGCCAAGTTGCTCGCCGTAGAAATCTACAAATGGATCAGAGACGCTCTGAGGCCGCCGCTGCAGAACATCAACTCTGTACAGGTGGGGGACACGATCAGCATCGCACAGCGCTTCAGACACACGGCTGTTAAGTTCAACCAGATGCATGTTTGCTTTCTCTGTCCCCTGCAGCTCAAAGAGCTGGAGGAGGAGTGGGTGAAGCTGCCTTCTTCCCCTCCCAAGCAGACCCGGTTCCTGCGCTCCCAGCAGGACCTGAAAGCAAAGTTCGAGCAGCAGCAAGCTCAAGGAGGAGAGCAGTCTGACGGTAAGGTCATCTGATTCATCGTATCGTTTCCTTTTTTGTGATTGGACAGTCACTGACTCCTCAGTTCCTCTTCCAGGAGATGAAGAGGAGGAAACGGCAGCAGCTGTGGATCCTTATGATCTGCTGGAACCTGTGGAGATTCTGTCAAAGATGCCCAAAGACTTCTATGATAAAATTGTGAGTTTTTCAGAACACTTTAAAACTCCTTTGAGGACGATCCGTGTAGTTTCCTTGTATGCATCAGGATAAGCGGGTGTAGATGATGGCCGGCAGCTGCTGTATTAACCAGGCCTTACACATGACGGCGTTAACAACTGGAACCTCGAAACCTTTCTGTGATTTTTGCCCTCTTAAATCACACCGTTTGCATTAAACACGAAAGGCGTAATCAATGCATGCTGGGAGAATAATTATCCCTGGGATTAACGATAGACCAATATATCGGGCCGTTATTATTTTAAATGTATATCCGCATCGTCTGATATGCCTCTTTTAGAAGAGCCGGTTTTAAAGTCAGACATCTATTTCCGTTCACTGTGTAAGGCGAATAAAAATTCCCCAATTAAATGGCTAATTCTGACAAAAGACCATTTTCCATCGTACAGTTAGTTTCCACATGAAATCTAACGTTAACAGTCAAAATATCCAAAATCGCTGAGGATGTAGAACTGTCTCTGCTTGTGCAACATGAAGTTTTTTGTTTTTGTGTGATCCGTTTCTGGTGATTTGGTTTGTAATATGTGAAGCACATTGTTAAAAAACACTCTAGTGAATAGTTTTGGTACACTTGTATTCTAAATACACAAGTGTAATTGTTCAACTGCTTCTAGAATATTATTTTTATTATAGACTGAACTTAAGATTGATGGACTACAAAATACTAAGAATAACCGCTTCCTCTGTTTAGTAATTGCTGCTGGTTGGCTCTACAAAAGTCGAATCCAGCATTTCCTTCTTTTTATCACTTTTGTACATTTAAAACTTAGTCGGTTTGTTGATCTGTTTGATTAACTTTGGTTAAATGTTTCATTCAAAAGTTGGTTAAATTGCTATTAGTGGGACATTTATAGCAGGAGATGATGTGGAAAACGTTTCGATAACGGCCATGAAAATCGGGGCCCAAAAAATTGGCAGCACATGTCGACGAAAGAAAAACTCAAATCTGTTGATCTCTGCCTGGGATTAATTTCTGCAGGAAGCCAAAAAGTGGCAGGAGAGGAAAGAAGCCCTTGAAGCTGTTGAAGTTCTGACGAAGAACCCCAAACTGGAGAACGGAGACTATGGAGATCTGGTCCGAGCCCTGAAGAAGGTGAACACGTTGAGTAAATCGTTTTACGAGTTGCATTAAAAACGGATGTTAGCCAACAGTTTGGAATGAATGTTTTAAAAGGCATTAGTTGGCAGAACCAGCTGGTTAGACAGAACTCCAGAGTTTGCTGATTGAAGTTTGGACCAGCCGGAGTCTGGTCAGAGCTGATGTGGTTTCTCTGCTGCAGGTTGTGGGGAAAGATGCGAATGTGATGCTGGTTTCCATGGCAGCCAAATGTCTGGCTGGACTGGCCTCTGGTCTCAGGAAGAAGTTTGGGACATACGCAGGACAAGTAAGGGAGTCTTATCCCATGATTCATGGTTGACTTCCTTAAGCTCAAATTTCTCCTCGTTCTTCTACTTTTAAATGACGGAAGCATTTATGAAGATGGAGACGCGTGAATCGGGCAGGTTTCCCTCACAGATTGTTTTTTTTTCACAGGTTGTTCCAACTATCCTGGAGAAGTTTAAGGAGAAGAAGCCACAAGTTGTCCAGTCCCTGCAGGAGGCTATCGATGCCATCTTCCTCACTGTGAGTGCCATATGCTGTTTTAAATATTGGTTTAGACTTGAATTTATAATAATGTTGGGAATAGATGGCAAATGGAAAAGGTAAGGTACTTAAATTGTCTAACAAATTTTTGTTGTTTATTTAACCTACATCCTTTTTAGTTTTTCGCTCGAGTTTATGTTTTTAGAAGTTCTGCAGCCTGATTTTCTTTCAGCTTTCCCACCACTGAGCTTCTTCTTGGCTTTCTGTCCAGTAGAAATGATGAAGGCATTTCTCTTTGGAATTATTTGATTTTTAAATCAGTTTTTAACTTACTCTGTTAAATGCACATCCTGTTTATAAACTGTTATCCTCCAAGCACTCAGCTGACACCGCAGCTCCTAATGCGTTTCAGATGGGATCCAATAAAGTAGCACGGAGATGATCGACTGAAATTATGCTTGTTTTTTTTTTGTTTTTTTACCCAGACGACGCTGCAGAACCTTTCGGATGACATCATGGGTGTGATGGACAACAAGAACCCATCCATTAAGCAGCAGGCTTCTTTGTTTTTGGCCCGATCTTTCCGACACTGCGCGCAGGCCACGCTGCCAAAGAGCGTCCTCAAACCTTTCTGTGCTGCCCTCATCAAGGTGTGTTTGGTACATCAGTGACATCTTCTGATACTTATTGAAGCCGATCTGACACCGATGATGAGATGTCTGTTGATGATTTTAAAAACGGATAATTTCCCGCTTCATCTATCTCAGCAAGTAAACGACTCCGCCCCCGAGGTCCGCGACGCTGCCTTCGAAGCTCTGGGAACGGCCATGAAGGTGGTTGGAGAAAAGGCCGTGAACCCTTTCCTCACAGACTTGGATAAACTCAAACTAGATAAGGTGAGGATTAGGATAGCCTCCTCTATTTCTCATGCCATCAATCTTTCACCTCATGTTTCTGTGTTTTTCTAACAGATTAAGGAGTCTGCTGATAAGGTGGAGCTTGCTGGAGGTAAAAAAGGTGCAGCTGGAGGAGGAGGAGCAGCGGTTGATAAGAAATCTGCTGCTAAAGCTCCTCCTGCAGCCGAAGCTCCTTCCAAATCCTCAGGCCCACTGAAGAAGACCCAAACCGCTGCAGCCAGCAAGGTATGCACAGAGCAAAAACATAGTTTGGTGGTTATTTACAGAAACTATTGCCGTTAATGTTCCTGCGCGTTTTCTGTAGCCGTCAGCTGGTCCGCCTAAAAAAGGGAAACCGGGATCTGCAGCTGGAGGAAAAGCCAAGAAGACCTCGGACAGCAAAGAGTTCACAGAGACCGAACTATCCGTAAGTTTCCAACCAGATGGCGTTGTAGCACAGCGTTGCTGCAGAGTTTTTACTGTGTGAATGTGGGGTCACAGAAACATAAACAATATAATCTGGGCTCAGTACTCTGAGAGAGGATGGGATAAAAACTGCCTTCATTGTTGAGGAAATGAATTAACGGCTTTAAATTCCTTTCATTGATGCATCTTAAAATAGGGAAGCACTAAGTGAATCTGAATTTCTTTTTAAATATTTTTAATCCTGGCAGTAAATTTACTTTAGTTAAGAGCATTGGATTGATTACAGCAGTGGCCTTCTGTCTGTGAACATTATAGAATAATACAAATTTTCTTTAAGCCCTCTCATTGCGAATCAGAAGAATTGGCATCGTTGCCTCCACCAAGGAGGTGATGTTTTCGTTTGTTTGTTAGCAACTTAACTCAGTCATGGGTGGATTTGGATGAAATTTTCACGAAGTGTTTGCAATGGGACCAGGGACAAGTGATCAGAATTTGGGGATCTCACATCGAGCTGCCTTCAATCTGAACTGTGGTTGGTGTCGCTTGAACCACGCCGAATGGTTCCATGAAAACCTTTGGAAGACGCCCCCCCAATGTTGTGATTTAATTTGAACTTTTTCAAATTCCTTGACCATGAAAACATACTTTTAGCTGCTGGATTCTTACTAATATTATTTAGCTGAGTAGTTATTCATGGAAATTACTTTTTTTTTTTTTTTGATAAGGGCTATTTTCCGATCACCCCCAAATTGTAATCACTTGTTCCTGGTACCATTGCAGAAATGTCAGGAACATTTCATCAGAATCCATCTATAACTTGAGTTATTTTGCTAACTAGCTAACAGACAAACCCTGGCGAAAACATAACCTCTGTGGCAGAGGTAATAATCAGTGTGAATCCAGCTGCTAAAAATATTTTATTGGTCAAGGAATCAAAATTTTAAAAAAGTTAGCTTTTGGTCAGAACATTGGGGCGCAGGGAACTGACCTGCCTTGGCGAAGGTTTGTGCTCTCTGAGTGCTTTTTTAGTTATGTTTTAGTGTCTGACAGTTTATTTTTGTCGTTTCAGCCTGAAGTGTGTGAGGAGCTGGCAGCAGGAGTACTTCCTGCTTCCTGTCTGCAGCAGCTGGACTCGAGCAACTGGAAGGAGAGGCTGGCCAGCATGGAGGAGTTCCAGAGGGTAAAGTCCCCCAGATCGCTGTGTGAAGCCTTTAACTCATGCAGGTTGAGCAGAAGATTTAGCTTGGGTTCATGTGTGTCTGCAGGCTGTGGAAACCATGGACAAGATGGCGATGCCCTGCCAGGCGTTAGTTCGGATGTTGGCCAAGAAGCCGGGTTGGAAGGAGACCAACTTTCAGGTATGTGGTTGGAATCCAACAACTTAAAGCTCGGCATCATTCTTGTCACTCAACTCTGAGTTTCTGAGAGATGGGGAATCCAGATCTTTTTCTGTGCAGTAGAGATGGAATGCTAAAGGGCATAGCTCGCCTTTTAATGACACACTAAGAACCAAAAAGATGAGAGGTAGCCATGTTTGTGGCAGTGTGGTGGAAATTTCTTATGTGATCAGTAGCTTATTGTTCCAGCTTAATGTTATGATAAAGATCTGTCTGGTCACCAGAGAGACAGACGCCGGGGCAGCAAGATAACAGTCTGGCCTTTGGATGTGCTGCTTCATGAGTCGCTATTAGACTCGCATGAAGCAGTTACTCCGGAGGCGGGGCGTGAAGGTCGGAGAAGACGTCTACAGAGATGAACAGTGATTGCTGAATACTATTTAACCTGTTAGTCAGAAAGGTTGGGTAGGGCGATGCATGAGTAATCTCTGTCCCCTCCATGTTTTGGCCAAACATGTTTGTATTAAATACTTAAACGCCTTCTGGGATTCAATCTTCTTTATTATGGAAACCCAGAAGTATTTTCTGCCATTACACTAGCACAGTAACTGGTTTAGTGCGTCTCATCAAGAGTTGATCTGCATTAGAAAAAAAAAAAAAATCAGTGGTTTTATGCATACAATTAACATATTTTTTTATACCATTTTTGGCTCTCGCCGTGCACCCCAGTCCCCCTTTATGTATGGTCAAATTCAGGCTAATCAGTCGTATACCTATCACGTTTGAAGAATGGGTTTGTTTAATGTATAGTTTATATTGTAATGCATCAATATTTTACATGCATTCCAGTAGATTTATTTTTCTCCACGCTAAATTTTTCATATTTCAGAAGAAATCATGTGAAAATGCTCTCTGAGGATAAATATGCGGCACCTTGAATACAGACAGTCCTTCTGGTACAAAATAAGGTTTCTGTACATTCTTCTACATGCAAGTTAATGTCTTGTTTGTGGGAAATCTAAAGTTTTTATATTATTTTCAGTAGGATACAAACGCACCACAGGGATATGTGTGAAATGCCGGAGGCCTAACGGCCAATCTCCCACTCTAAAACATAAACATGACAGAAACATTCTGTAAATGGGAAAGAAACAAAAGAGACTCCAAACTATTTGGTCTATTTTGAGTAATTTTTCACAGGCTAATACCGCCACCTAGGGCTGGTCAATATATCCATTTGTCTAATTTTTCTATTTATGAAGTTTGAGTTTGAGAATATCGAGAATAAAATGCCCCTCCTGGGTTTCCATAGTTCAAAGCGACGTCGCCCCACCCAAGGCCTTCCATCTTGTTTTACTGCGTGTATTTATTTGGGTCAACTCCAAGAGGGGATGATTGAAATTAAAGCAAGTTTGAAAAAACATTTTCTGTCAGTGGTAATCTCTTTTTAAAATTGAAAGGTAAAAAAAAATGATTCGGATTAAAAAATCGAATTTGACATGAAAAAAAAAGATTTTTATTTTTAATTCGTATTGCCCTAAACAATTGTACGATGTCCAATGACATGTTCAACTTTTGAAAATAATTCATTAATTTAAAAAAAATCTTCAAATAGCACCAGGGAATGTTAAATATTGACAGAAATAGTGATTTGTTTTGTATCGTGATATGTCAATATATGAAAAATGTGATATATCTTCTTTTTTTTTGTCTTATCGCCCAGCCCTACTGCCACCTGCTGACAGTGAGGGTTGTGTTTTTTTTTTTTTTTTTTTTTTTTTCCTGTTGCTCATCCGACTGGTTAACACAGGACCTGTTTTCATGTGCAGTCCCGTCTCCTGCTTTTAGTTATTTGTCCATCGAAAGATGCACAAACAAACATGAACACCCAGTTTTCTGTACCAAATTAATATTTTTCACTGAGGATCTTTAAAAGTGTTCATTTGCGCAGTTTTAAATTGGTATATGTAATCACTGTAACTGTTTACAAAATAGACCAGAGAGTATTTGTGAATGTATTGTGAGGAAACGCAATATGAAAAAAAAAAAAACTAAAACTGTGTCCCCTAAGAGACTCTGTAGAAATTTCCCATCTCATTAACGGCACCTAAAAATCAGGGGCGTGTTTATGGGCGGAGTAACCTAGACAAATGGTGAGATGAAGACTCCAGCAACACTGGAAGTAACACAAATCAACTTTATTGTAGACCAACAATAACAAATTTTGCTAATGGATAAATTGCCCTGGAAATTATTTCAATAAACGATAATGTTGTCGTTTTGAGACCGTTTTCAGCTAATGATATATTAATGCATGTATACCCTCTGAACGATCAATAAACCTTAAATTCTGAAGAACCTTTACCACTGTGACTGAAAGACATTTTTAATATCCAATATAAATTAACAAAATTGAAACCATAAAAAAATGGATGAACTCTGTAAACAAAACTGCCTTTAAGGAAAATATGAAACGCTCGGCTCAGATAAGAAAAAGCAGACTAAAGTACCAGTTTGGAGTTTTTTTAAACAAAAATGCAGATTTTACTCTGCACTACAGATATATGGACCATATAGGCCTTTTTTTTCCATCCAGTCTCTTTAGTAGAAAGAGGGAGAAATGCGAGGGAAACAAACATGCAAGCGAAAGTTTATAAAACATTATTGAACTCATGTGAATTTATCATATGATTAATTGATTTATTGTGACAGGCCTGAGAACAATGCCTATCGGCTAGTGACCTTCGTCAGGTTTCATCTCACCAGATTTCTAAACCTCTCCTTCAGAGCTGGGTATCGATTTTTATTTTTTTTTTCCAAGAATTGATTTGATTCCAATTCGTAAGATTTAGAATTGATCTATAATGATTAGATGGGATGACTTCTTCAGAAAGACGTTTGGGAGACACCATAACATAGTGCCAGCGCATATCCTTACAAATGAAGCCTGCGATCGCTACGGCTATTTTAAGAGGCTGTGCAGAACGAGCTGGTAGTTGTAGTGTTTGCTTGAGTTTCACCTCTTCCGTCCCGGTGGACGGCTCTGACGTGAGATATCTGTTGTGTCGCAGCATGTGGCTCCTGAAGTCAGTCGTCGTTCCCCAATACTCCACCTCCGTCTTGCAGACCTTTCGAAACGGTTCGCTTCTGTCGAGCTTGTCTTTCTGTTTGTCCGTTCTGAACTCGACACGATGCCGGACCGCAGCCCAGCGTGGGCGTCTTCAAAGCCGCCGCTAGGCTAACGGTACCGCCAGTGTCAGATGCCATGCTGTTTACATCTCTTCACACCTTGCGCCACGTGCCTGAATTCAAGAAAGTGACAGTGGATGGGGTTAAAGTTCACCGGGAGAAACTGCACTAACCCTTTCAAGACTTTTTTCTTTCCTACTGCAACGTTAAAGGATTAAATCGATCTTTGGATGTATGAATTGATGAAGTTGTGCCAGAAACGTTTTGGATAACCCAAACAAATAACATTTATCCTGAACGAGGTGTTGATATTCTTCAGATGGAGTCAGAGTTCAGTAGTTTGTAGCACTGTTCCCTTTCCAGCCAGAAGGTCCAGGGTTCGAATCCCGCTCAGGGTCTTTCTGAATGGAGTTTGCATGTTCTCCCTGTGCATGCGTGGGTCCTCTCTGGGTACTCCCGCTCCCTCCCATAGACCAAAAACATGACTGTTAAGGTTTTTGGTCTCTCTAAATTGTCCTTAGGTTGGTGCATGCATGGTTGTTCGTCCTGTGATGGACTGCCGACCTGTCCAAGGTATACCCCGCCTCTTGCCCCGTGACTGCTGGAGATGGTGACCCTGAAAGGACAAGCGGATGGATGGATGGAAGAAGAAACAAATAGGAGACACCAGTCTCTTGTTTGAAACATGATTCCTTGTGTTTATCGTCAAATTCATCGATATTCTGGGTTTGGACATTTTGTTTTGCTTTGCTGTTCTGGAGAAGCAGCTCGGTGGTACAAGTGAATAAAAAGCTAGTCTCTTTCGTTAACTCACTGTATAGTCTGGAATATTCTCATGTGTTATCGCAAGAGTTAAGGAAAAAGCGCATTCGTTGGCAAAGGGAAATGCAATATGGCGGTGGAGGAATAAAGGCTGTTCAAAGAGAAAAACGTCGTGTTTATTGGACTTTACATCTTTACTGTAACCATATCTACCCCATCAGTTTGATCCAAACAGTGACTGACTAGTAATATTATTCCTAAGTGTCCAACCATCATGAAGCCAAATGAGGTCAAATATTTTGATTTGAGGTTCGAACTAGAAGTATTCACATCCCCCAAAACCTCTCCACACATCTGAACTCATGTGTCGCTTTTTCTGTTTCTGAACATGTGACCTCCTGCAGGTGATGCAGATGAAACTGCACATCGTGGCTCTCGTGGCCCAGAGAGGGCAGTTTTCAAAGACGTCGGCCTCCGTGGTTTTGGACGGCTTGGTGGATAAGATCGGAGACGTGAAGTGCGGTGGGAACGCCAAGGCAGCTATGACGGCGATCGGAGAGGCGTGCTCGCTGCCGTGGACAGCGGAGCAGGTAAATCCCGGTTAATGTCTGCGAGGCTAAGAGCTCTTAATGTACGGTTTTAACGTGGTTTGTTCCCACATCAGGTCGTCTCCCTGGCGTTTGCACAGAAGAACCCCAAAAACCAGGCGGAGACACTCAACTGGCTGGCTAATGCCATGAAGGAGTTTGGATTTGCCGGGTAATTTTTCCTGAGACAACAGCTTTCCTAGTTACAGTACAGTAAAAACAATAAGGGGTCTTAGATCGGCAATAAACCCTTTCCTCCCTGCTCTGCAGCATCAATGTGAAAGCTTTCATCAATAATGTGAAGACCGCCCTGGGGGCAACCAACCCCGCCGTGCGGACGGCGGCCATCGCCCTGCTGGGAGTCATGTACCTGTACATGGGGCAACCGCTGCGCATGTTCTTCGAAGACGAGAAGCCTGCCCTCCTCACACAAATAGACGCTGAGTTCGAAAAGGTACCAGCCTTCAGACCTGATCCGAATCCCGATCAGAAACACAGGGGACTTGGCTTACCTACCGCTCAGTCACATTCTGGACGTAACGACTGAAAACTGTCCCTGTCCCCCCCCCCCACAGATGAAGGGTCAGTCTCCTCCGGCTCCCATCAGATCCATCAAGAAGGCGGAGGAGGACGGAGATGAGGGTGCAGAGCAGGATGAAGATGGAGGAGGAACAGGGCAGGACATCATGGACCTGCTGCCCCGAACGGATATCGGGTAACAAAGTTATGCAACTTCAAAATGAAACTGGGTGGGGGTAAAAAAAAGTCTGGACGTCACGTTTATTCTAAAAGTTTTTCTCTGATCTCTGACTACTTTCTATGATGGTTGACGATAGTTTGACTTATTTAACTTTAAACTAAGAATAATAAAGTTGGACTAAAAACGGGAAGGAAAACCTGAGCACGAACCACCCAAGAACGAAGCTGAAAGTATCCATGTAATTAGTGCTGTTAAATAAAAATAAAAAAGCATTTATGATTCTTAAAAAATTCCTAAACATCGATTTTGTTTAACCTTTTTACAGCTAAAACAGGAGGGAAAAGTCCAGACGGGCATTTAAATGCTTAGGTCTGAAAGGGTTAATAGTTTCCCCCTGTGAACTGTAACCCCACTCAGTGTTAGTGAGTTACAGTCATGTAATTAAGGTAAAGCTAAAAAACAAAGTTTTTAAAAGCACTGACCCATATTGGATCAGATTGGAACAGATTAGATCGGATTGTGATAATCGATTCTAACTCTTGAGAATTGAAATCGAATCGATTCTTTAAATTTAAATTCGATACCAGCTCTTAATGTAATGGGGGGGGAAATGTCTGCAGTTCAAATCTTAATACATTAAGTGAAGAATTTTAGTTCAAATTGTCCGGTCAGGAGGAAGAGGAAGTGGAGATAAATGTTTTTAGTTCTGCAACACAACAAGAACCATTGATAAAAGCAACACATTGGTCAATATTTTGTCTGTTGATGTTGATTGTGTTGCCATTGTACCACTTCTTAATCGACTCTGCAAAAAATGCGTGTATACTTCACTAAGAGTCGGGGTTATGGGTCTCTTAAAAGTTTGGGGACCACTGCTCTAGAATATAGAGGTGGGAACGAGATGTTGATGAGTATTTTATTTCCACAAGCTGCCGACATCACAGATCGGAAGTAAAACTTTATGCTCCCACAAAGCAGTCACCTCTTTGCCTCGCCGTTTCATTTCCTGCTGTCATGTGTAGCCGTTGCTTGAACGTTTTTTTTTTGTTTTTTTTTGTCAAATCAAAATTATCCCTCTTTTCAAAATCCTGGAGCAAAGTTTTTGTTTTTCCAACAGAAACTAGGTCTGAACCTGTGAAGCGCTTTTCTTGTCCTAATGACCTCTCAAACGAGCCCCAGTGACTCGGCCGCACTCACACGTTTAACATGTGGCAAGACAAAACTGGAATTGAACCCTCAGCTTAATGGCTGTAGGATAACTATTCATTGTCGCCCATATATGGGAAGTGCTTCCTGTTTTTAGTCGGACTGACTCAGAAGTTTATGTTTCTGGCTTGAAAAATAATGGAAATGCTGATTGTAGGAATGTAAGAAAATATCGATACGCTGATATATCGCAATATTTTATATCACAATATCGTATCGATATTCAAAAGCAATGATTCGATTTTTATTTTTACCTTATGTTTTAGAATTTGAATGGACCCATTAATGAGGGTAATTTTTGTAGTAAAATTAAAAGTATGACTGGTAGTTAGTAGCTGTTTTCACCCTATTTGTTCCAGTGGATCAACTAGATCTAGTAATAAAACTGGATGTCTTAAATATTAAACAGGTTGGAGTGTTTAGAATGCTGGGACATGTCCTTAAAATATTAATAGATTTTCTGGCTCTTTAAATATAACACATTTCATTTCTTGCCTTAAAACATTTGTTTTATTTTTTTGCAGTACTTTGTTAGGTTGCTGCTTAGGTGGAAAATGCTTTGATAAAAGTTTATAAGGTAAAAAAAAACATTTTAATGTTGGAAATCACTTAAAAAAACCTTTTGCATTTTCAGGAAAGTCCATGATGTGTACAAATATTAATCTCCTTTAATGTTTCAGTCTCTTAAGTGATCGTCTGGAACCAAATTGTAATGTTCGGGACATACAGGATGCTTCTCAGAATAACTAGAGACCTGTTTTTTAAATCCTTGTGCTAATTACCTTTTTAAAGTGACAAGATCACATCCGACCTGGTGTCTAAAATCGAAGACAAGAACTGGAAGATCAGGAAGGAGGGTCTGGATGAGGCTGCAGCCATCATCTCGGAGGCCAAATTTATCACAGCCAACATCGGAGAGCTTCCTCTTGCCCTGAAAGGAAGACTCGGCGACTCCAACAAGATCCTGGTAAGAGGGAATGGCTCATCTGTGAACTGAATCACTTCTGTTTAAACAAAACTTTTAACGTTTTAGTGTTTTGACGACAAGAAAGGAACTGGGGTGTTTTTAGTTACGCCCCTCAGGGGTTTGACTGTTTTTTTTGTTGTTTGTTTTTATTTCACTTTTTTACACGTGTATCTTGGTACTGATTCTACTTTCAGAGGTTGGCCTCCGAGTTCAACCGAAGTTGCGGCAGAAACGAGCCGTCTGACAGAAATGATGACCGTCTTGTTTGTGGTCTGCAGGTCCAACAGACCCTGAGTATCCTGCAGCAGCTGGCGACAGCGATGGGACCTGGACTCAAACAGCACGTAAAAGCTCTGGGATTCCCCATCATCACCGTTCTGGGAGACAGCAAGGTATTCCCCCACTCCGTCAGGTCCTAGAATGGCACTGCTCATGGTGGCACCATGTTTGAGTAGCTCTGTTAGTTCTGATTTGTTCCCTATTAGATTTTTATTTGTTCATTTTTTTGGGTTGAGGTGTTGCATTGAAGGCATTGTTTTTACAACTGGGAGCAGCTGATTAGCATCTCTAAAGCTCAAAAACATACCTGAACTACGACCCCAAATCACAGAGGAGTTGAAAAGGAGGCATCAATCATAATGGGCAAGGATCATATCCCCGACCCCTTCTGTCGGGCTTTCTAATATTATCCCCAGACAGAGGTTTAAAGAGGGGCGGCAAAAGCAAACGAGGTGGATTAGCAGACTATGCCAACAACTGATGGTGTCATCCAGGACATGTTACTGTGGAATGTCATCTCTGCTGCCTGAATATTGAGCTGTTAGCATCTCTCGACAGTCATGAGACTGTCATATAGCAACAGTCCTCAAGTCAGAAGTCTCTTCAGATTTGTTGCAAGACTGACTGCTACTGGAGAGCCTTCCTGCCCACAGCATCACCATCCACCGCGACTCATAGATATTTGGATGATAGGAGACATTCAATTTCCTTTTTGATAAACGAAGTTACCATTAGCTAATTCCTCGAGTCCTGTCAGAGCTACAGAGGTTTACGTGTAATCTGAGTTATAGCTGTTTTTTTTCTGTCTTGCAGGCGAACCTGAGGGCGGCTGCCTTGGCGACCCTGCAGGCGTGGGTGGAGCAGACCGGGATGAAGGACTGGCTGGAAGGAGAAGATCTGTCTGAGGAGCTGAAGAGGGAGAATCCCTTCCTGCGACAGGAGGTGCTCCGACTCCTTCCCTCCTCCCGTCTGTCTGAGATGATGCAGATCAGACTCTTAACTTGCTCCTCATCCTCAGGTGCTTGGCTGGCTGGCAGAGAAGCTGCCCACCCTAAGGACGGTCCCCAGCGACCTGATGCTGTGTGTCCCTCAGCTGTTCGCCTGCCTGGAGGACCGAAATGCAGATGTGAGGAAGAAGGCTCAGGACGCCCTGCCCACCTTCATGATGCATCTGGGCTACGACAAGCTGACCAAAGCGACGGGAAAACTCAAAGTGCGGAACTGCAGATAATCCGTCGTTTTGAGTCCGGACGGTTGGTTGAAGCGTCATGTTTTTCCATCTCTGTTCTCATCAGCCTGCCTCAAAGGACCAGGTGGTGGCCATGTTGGAAAAGGCCAGAACAGTGATGCCGGCTAAACCCGCAGGGCCGGCCAAAACGGGAGGAGGAAAAGGCTCTGCAGAACCAAGCAGAGCTCCTTCAGGTTAGTTCAGAGCAATTCCAGGACTAAAGGATAGAACTTTGAGATGCTGTGGATAATTGAGACGTTTGCATCCGTGTGCAGCTTCCAGGTCTGCGGCAGCCAACGACGACTTCACCGACAGCAAACCTGAAGCTAAGAAAGTCAGAGGAGGAGGAGCTGCTGCTAAGAAGGTACATCTGCTTGGATAAACTACTAAACCAGCAGCAAATCATCCGGCTAATTAAGCTTTTTTTTTTTTCCCTTGTTTATTTGTTTGATAAAAGAACAGTCATTGTGGCGTCCTGGTTTTTAAATGAATCTTTAAGTTTTAAACACTCGGTCACAATCTTTGACATTTTCAGGTCATTCACGTGCATCTGCCCTCCTCCCCGTCATGTTGTATGTTTTGGTCATGTCGCCTCCATGAAGTATGTTTGTGATGTTTTTTTTATTTCTACTCACCCAGCCTCCCTCCCCCTCTGAGGAAGCTCCCCCTCCCTCCAAGGAAAAGGAGTGTAATGGTAGCAAAAAGCCCCCCGTCAAAGGGAAGGCTGCTGCTGGCAGCCAACAGGTAGATGAATGCGGGCGTCCTGATGATCAGCCTCTTTTCCTGAACACCTGTCAGCTCGGCAGATTGTTAACCTCTGTCTAGCTTGTCTCAATCTAACCCTGTGTCTAAAGCCACTAATGCCGCCTCAGAACGTCAAACCTGAGGATAAGCCTCGTGTGACGGCTTCACAATTTTTCATGTTTTTCTGCACCGTCTGTTAACCCGCACGGAACTCTTTCCATCGTTGCTCTCCCTGTAGCGCTCGTTTCTTCTGCTCCCCCCCGCTTTTCTGTCCGGTTCTTTAAAGAGGATGAACCCATCGCATGTCTGTCATCTGTTTGCTCACGGCTCGTTTTTCTTCCATCAGGGTCCAGCTGGTAAGAAACCCGCCGCTAAAGGCCTGAAGGACGATGAGGATAGGTCTGGGCCGATCTTCATCCTCGTCCCCAACGCCAAGGAGCAGAGGATCAAAGAGGAGAAGCAGCTGAAGGTAGCCGACCGCTGAAGAATTGGTTGTCGGATTTTTAATGAGCACACTTTTTCTTTTTCTTTCAAATTATTCAACAAAAGCAAATATTTTGTTTGCAAAACAAATTCTTCAAACCCAGCCTCACAGTGCTTACATTCAATTACCAACAATCGGCTAGCCGTAGTGAAAATATTAATTTAAATCAGGGCTGGACAATTTATCGCAAATTTATCAGCTTACATGCAGTAAATGAAACCTGACTTATTGCCTTAGTCCGACTAAATTCAGACTTTTGAAATGCATGTATACACATTAGTCCGGCTGAAGATGAACCGAACTGGCCTACTTCTAATAGAGCTAAGAGACCCAGATAATGAGGTTTAAAAAAAATAGAATTTCTTGGCGTAAGCGACATCCCAGATAAATCGAGTTATGACTAGCTTGGGTTCTCCCCCCTTCCAGAAAGGGAGGACACGGCTTAAGCAGGGATAATAAATCCAGCACAATGACAACACAGCAGCTATAACATGTCTAATACAATCATAAAGTAGGTACGAAATGTACTTTGTTGTCGTCCTTTTCTTCGCTCATTGTGCATATCCTCCTCCGTTTGACTTTTTAGGCCAGTGGTCTCCAGATCTAATGTCCTGCAGGGTTTAGACTAGGGGTGCACCGATCTCTCTGTCTGGGCTTTATGTATCTGTCGATACCCGATACCGATCCGATACTATTGTTGAATTGATAATAAACTACAGTTTATTATTGTTATACCTTATACACCTTATACCTTACTTGAAGAGACTACAGGTACCAGACTTTACTAACTAAACATAACTAAGACTTCTTTTTTCCTTTTTGACCGCGCTCCGTTTGTTTTGCTGAGGTGCAGGAATTCAGCGTGCTCCTTAGCATAGTGTTTCTGGATGTGCATGATTAAAGTGGTAGTGTTGTACTTAGCAGTAATACCACCTCCCCTCCAAACATTTACTTTGCAGACATTGCAAAAAGCCGACGAACTAGTTGGAGTGGTAAGCATGAAATATCTCCGGGATCTGTTCATTTTTCCGATCCAGCTATTTTTGTCAGTATTGCGGCCGATATCCGATTCTAATATCGGATCGGTGCACCTCTAGTTTAGACGCATCCCTGCTCCAACACAGCTGAATCCAATGAATGGTTCGTTAGCAGGCCTTCTGCCTTACTTGATGTCATGCTGCAGAGCTAATTCAATTCAGTAATTTGATTCAGCTGTGTTGGAGCAGGGATGCGTCTAAAACTTGCAGGACGGTTGATCTGGAGAACCAGGTTTGGATGGAGACGCCTGCTCTAGGCCAACGGGAAGAACGCCAACGTGAAAGGGCGCATGTCGCCACCTAGTGTCAAAGAGCAGAACTACATTCAATAATTCGATTTTCTTACATAATATGTAAACTATTCAGAAGACGAAGAGATGGTAAGTTGGTAAAAAAAACAGCGACTCCATGCTTGTGGTTATTGCTTTATTGGAAACGTTACATGCAGGTTTGAAACTTTTTTAAAAGATCCTTGTTGAGAAAGCTTATTTAACTTAAGTGATAATAAGTCAGTTTTAGAGTGTCACCGCTGTGACGTAATCACGAGTTATGGCTGTAGAACGTGGAGCTCTTCATGGGTGAACGTAACTTGGCTTCTGCTTACTATCGAGTAGCTTGTGATTTTTATATCAATTTAAAAATGTAATCGCTGTGAAAGTCGTCTGTTTTATTGCTGTAAGTCAATGACCCCAACCTTTTTTTTGCCATGGACCGGTTTAATATCAGACAATATTTTCACGGACCGGCCTTTAAGGTGTGGCGGATAAATAACGGACGGTATAAAAACTGGGTATTTTAAAAATTGTTACAATAGACATAAATCCAATGTGTATTCGCAGCTTTATTAACAGCTTCCTCCTAACATCGAGCAGACAACATGACACGAGTAACACTCCGCCCCGTAACGCTCTCTGGTCGCCATGGTAACATGTAAACATACCTTTAATAATTCAAGATTTACCACAAAAACAAATACAAAGTGCATGAAAGATCTAACTCACCACAACGCTGAATCAGTGAGAGCCTTGGGCCTTTTCCCCTTTCCAAAGAAATGTTTGTTTTCTATCCATCTTGCTACCTTGTGGGATTACGTGTCAAGACTGAGCTACGTAACGGGGATATCCGGTTATTTTTCAAAATAAAACAGCGGTCACCCTCAAATAATAAATAAAACGGAAATACTGGAAGTTATTTATTCTTTGTGTGGCTCCCGGCCCGGTACCACATGACCCACGGCCCGGTACCGGTCCGCGGCCCGGGGGTTGGGGACCACTGCTGTAAGTGACAGATTTTCCTCTTCCAGTCGGAGCTCCTTTAACCTACACCCTCAGAGGCTCATAAAGGTGTCAGTTTCATTCCTCTGTTGGGAACATCCATCTCAGCCTTAGTAGACGTAATTTACCTAAAATGCCCAGTAGTGAATCCAGCAAAAGGTCAGGGTAATCTAAAAGGTTTAGGGTAGCACCTTTTACAGCTCTGGGCTCTCGTTTATAAAGGTTGCTTGCGCACAAAACGGGATCTGAAAACTGCCTAAGTAACTTTCTGTGCCTAGTTTGGGATTGATAGAAAAAAAACGTTGCGGAAAAATGCGCTCAATTTAAAGCACACTTGACCTTGCTGCTTACGCACATTTTGGACACGGAGGACACTAGCAGCTCAGTCGGTGAGTTGGTATAGTGGTGAATTTAAGCCACATTTTCAGACCCGTAGAGCTTTGTGCACTCAGTAACAACCATCAGCCCTCAACTCCTTCTCTGAACTCAGAATGTGATTGAAAATATGTTGCATGTAAAAATTATCTGTGTGTTCATATGTACGTCTTCAGATTATACAGCAATTGCACTTATTGGTGCATTAATTGTGTGAAGTGCAACTATAAATACCGCAGAGACTCTCCTGCATAATGGCTGCTCTTGCACTCATTGAAGATCAGCCACTGGCAGCATCTGGATGTGGGGGAGCCGATGTAGATTCCCTAAAGCAGTCCTGTTAGATCTATGTGCAGAACTGGCCCCGGTGTTGGTTCTACCGACCTGCTGTCGCATGCCATCTCCCTCTTTACCTCCAACTTTATTTTATATACATCAGGCATGCCGCTGCATCAAAGTTTGCTTGATCTGGGGTTTTGTTTTTTTTGTTTATTTTTTTGCTGAGCTTAAGTACTGTTTTAGTCAGAATTCTATGCAAAGTTTTATTAAATGAGACCCCGGGTCTTTTGTCCAGAGTTCTGCTTAACGCTGAACTTTTGTGCCGTAGATTCTAAAGTGGAACTTCATGACTCCTCGGGACGAATACGTGGAGCAGCTGAAGACCCAGATGGCCACCTGCCTTGCCAAGTGGCTGCTGGACGAGCTCTTTCACTTGGACTTCCAGAGACACGTGAAGGCCATCGGGGTCATGATCGAGGTAGGAGGCCGCTAGACCCGTCTCTGCGGGTTTTTTTAAACGTTTTAACTGTACCCGACTCACGCGCCCTGCGTCCGACAGAGGCTGAATAGCGAGAGCGATGCGACCATCGGCTGTCTGGACCTGATCCTGAAGTGGTTCACGCTTCGCTTCTTTGACACGAACACCACGATCCTGATGAAGGTGCTGGAGTATCTGAAGCTGCTGTTCACGATGCTAAACAGGGAGAACTACCACCTGACGGAGTATGAAGCGAACTCCTTCGTCCCCTACCTGATACTGAAGGTAACAATGTTTATTTATACAGCGCTTCCAGACAAATTGCTGAACAAGCTATTGGAAGCTAATAAAACAATACAATTTAAAAACTGTCCTTTTTTGTGTATGAATAGAAACTTTGTCTGCCACCTGGAGGTTGCAGAAATTTTGTTTTCGACACGGCTCAGCGTCAACCTTACACACTCATGCAGACACAATATAAACACAGATGAAGGGGAAAAAAATTTAAATAATAAACAGCTCAATACAAGTCACACCGAAAGAACCTTCACCTCCGTCCACTTCAGCTCATCCATTAAAAAAAAATATATATATATATAAGTAAAAAAAAAAAAAAGCTATTCTTTTTTTAAAAAGCTACTCCTTTGGTGTTAAGTAGTGTGAATGAACTATTTCTTTGTAAAATACTTTCTTAGCCAGCAGAACTGTATATCTCCTGCCTGATGGGAGGAGGCTGAAGCAGTGATCAAGGGGATGAGCAGGTTTCTCTGCAATTAGGACGGCTTTCCTAATCACAGAGCGCTCGTGCAGATTTGACAATGGCATTTGTGGGAGGCCAATTATTTTCACTGCTTGCTCCACAATCCTTGTATTTGTGCAGCCTTCAGCGCTGCACGTGTTACCCACACTGACTAGGGATGTGCGTTGGCAAGAATCTGGTGATACGACATGCATCACGATTAAGGGGGGCCATGCTATACTATGAGTAAGAAGATATATCGTAGTTTCTAAAAAAGTAATTTAACTGTATAAAAACTGTCACAGCATTCTAAACACTCAAATTTGTTTCACACTTTAACACATCCAGTTTTATTACTAGATCTAGTTGATCCACTGGAATGAAGGTGAAAACAGCCACAAACTTCCAGTCATACTTTATTTACTACAAAAATTGCTGTAATCATTAATGGTTCCATTCAAATAAAAAACACCTAAAATTGTTACATTTCTTTTGAATATCGATACAATAAACATAACATATCACGATATGTCGGCATATCGATATTTTCTTCATCCCAAATACTGACTAGATTTTATTTCACTGCTATGCAGTGCAATCTGTTGTCAACGGACTATTAATAAGTGTTCAGTGCTGGTGCACAGTCTTTTTGCCCTCCAGCCAGAAGCTCGGGAGACGGGAGCCTGGGCGCGTGACATGTTAACAAACCTATATGTAAATTATAGTTTACAGGTTCCCAGTAACTGTAACTGCAGCTCTTTTTGACTAGTTTTTAACTAGAGCTGCATGATTTTTGGGAGTGATACACTCCCATCTTCTTCTTTCTCCTCTTTCTCATTTGGACTTAAGCACTTTAGGGAACGTCATTATCCGCCGTGAGCTTCTGCTGCCACGAGACTCCGTTCAACTGGCTGAATATTACGCTTGCATGTAAAATGCAAGTTCATAACACTCTGAACAAATTGTTGTGGTAATTTCTTGATAAAAAAATGAGAGCAGATTCATTCAGTCTTTTGAGTATTTATTGCAGCTTGTTGATCGACGAGGAGGAACAGCGAACGCAAAGCATTTGCATGAGTTGTCCTGGCCACCCTCAGAAAAAAACAAACCTTTCACGTTGTGCGAGTACCATAGTCTGTCACACTGCAGCTCTCCTCCCCGTCTGCCTCCAGAGGACTGGTTTAAAGCGGCCAGCAGATGAGTAAAGGTTGTGTTTACGTCTGTAATGTAATGTCCCTGACCTCTGTTCTTAAAAACACTTGCAATATTCCCATTACAATATTTATCAACAATTGTTGCACTCCAAACCTTTGTGCTTTGCAGTCGTGATTCTCACCTACATTTATTTTACTTTTATAAAGTGTTTCTCTGTTGTCATTCAGAATGAGGAGCTCAGTTTTGGGGTGGTTTTTTCCCCCCGTCTTTTCTTTTTCAGGTCGGCGAATCGAAAGACGTCGTTCGTAAGGACGTCCGCGCCATCCTCGCCATGCTGTGCAAAGTTTATCCTGCTTCCAAGCTCTTCCCTTTCCTCATGGATGGAACAAAGTCCAAGAACTCCAAGCAGAGGGCAGGTAGGTCTGAATTCAATTTTATTTTAGATGGGGCCTAAACTTTAAGACTTGTAAGCAGACTCGTAAAGGGATTTCCTAATTCCTAAAGGTTAATAATTTAAAAAAAGTTAATTTGTTACATAGACTTTATTAAATTATTTTGAACACCCTATACAACAATATGTACACACCGTACCAAAAAAAACCTGCCTACTTGTATCAAAAAATGCCTTACATAAACGGTCTACTTGCTGCAAAGTCTGCAACTTTTGTTAGGGCACCTAATTTTGCGGGGCTTTGTAAAAGAAAGATTTTAAAGGGTTGAAGCCTGAAAATATTGTAAACAAAGAAATAACATAACTAATTACACTGGTCGGACTGTTAAGCTCTGTTTCAGACTGATATCTCATCCTCAACACGTGCCTTTTTCTGTCGTGGAAAATACTCATCTGGATCGAAGCAGCAAACATTCAGTGTAAAGAAACGACATAACATTATTTGTAATACGTTTATTTGATTCACAGCTGCTACATATAGTGTTTTGACCTCGACAACCCAACTAGGCTAGCCTACATTTTACCGCAAACTTGCGACTATAGTTAACTTTCTAAAGAAGGCGCAATCGCTTGTTTGCTATAAAGGTCGGGACCTACAGTGTTCACGAGATACCAACATTTCGCCAGCCGTCTTCTCTGCACCAAATGGGCCACGTTTTCCACAGGTGTTACAGACAGACGTGCTGTGCACGGAGGGGAGGGGCTGTGTGTGTGATATAGATATATATATATATATATATATATATATATATATATATATATATAAAAAAGTGTATATATATATATATATATATATATATATATATATATATATATATATATATATATATATATATATATATATATATATATATATATATATATATATATATATATATATATATATATATATATATATATATATATATATATATATATATACACTTTTTTTTTTTTATGGTCGGAGTTTAATCTGTGGCGCACTCCCACAGATTCGTCTGTGTGGGAAACACTGGATTGGAATGTTTGTGTGATTGTATTGAAGTGACTTTTCTTGTACAGTGCCTTGAGATGAGCTCTATTGTGAATCTGCGCTTTATTGAATTCTTGTTGGCTGAAGACTTGGACCCCAGATTAGTGTGAATGGCCTTTTTAGGTCTCCTAAAATGTGCTGCTCAGATAAATCTGTGCAGGAATGTAAAACTCTGATTGGTGGACAGAAACGAACCTTTATTTCTATTTATTTTCTGCTGTTTGATGCTAAATGTTTTATTTTATTTCGCTCCTCCCCCAGAGTGTTTAGAGGAGTTGGGCTGTCTCATTGAGGGCTACGGGATGAACGTGTGCCAGCCAACTCCTGCCAAATCCTTGAAGGAAATTGCTGTCCACATCGGCGACAGGGACACATCGGTCCGAAACGCCGCCCTGAACACAGTGGTGGCCGTTTACAACGTCTGCGGGGACCAGGTCTACAAACTCATTGGAAATGTAAGAGGAAAAAAAAAAAATGTTTAGAACTAGATTATCTCTCCACAGCATCGATCTGAAACTGAATCCTCCCCCCCCCCCCCACCCCCTTTGTCCAGCTATCAGAGAAAGACATGAGCATGCTGGAGGAGAGGATCAAACGATCGGCAAAGAAGACTCCTGCGGCTCCGGCTAAGCCGACCGCCACCGAGAAGGCGCAGAGGGAACACCCGCCAAACCCCAATGCCACCTTCCTCCGTAAGCCGGTGCAGGAAGACCCCGGGAAGCTCAAGTAGGTCCCTGCTTATTACTAGAAACCAGTAAAACATGCTTACTGTAAATTTATGCAAGTAGATATAAGGTTTGTTTTAGGATACTTCATTTACAAGGTCTGCATGAATCTGCACAAAATAAATGACCAATATTTTTAAATTTCTTCCTTTTTAACCAGTAGAAACTTTAATCTCCGTAACTTTATGCATTAAATGAGTTTGATCTATTTAGCTATACTTTTCAGTTTCAATTTAAGTTGATAAGAAATAAGTTGCTAAATAAGACAGGGTAAACTGATGCATGGTTAGTTAAATATCTGTTTAAGGTACCCCAATGAGATCCATCTGGGGGCAAAACGAGGCAAAGACTTCTGTCTATCTTACAGTATAGATCAATCCGTGCCACCTGCTAGTTTGTTCTTACAGAACAGTTGGCCTCTGCAGCAGGGCTGGGAGATGATGCCAAAGTCACCGATTTCACTCTCACTATCTCAGTTACTTACTCGCCTCGTCCACTGTGTGTGTGCGCCTCTCTCTGGCGGGCGTTAAACAGCCATCGTGTCTCAGTTTGAACTAGACTCAGGAAAAAAGAAGTGGGAATCGAATCCTGAATTAAAAAACCGGTTGAAGCCGTTTGTTATGTTACACGACTGCCTGTATTGTAAGGCTGATTTTTTTATTGCCACAATTAGTGATATAAAAACACATGACTAGTCAGAAACATACTCAAAAGGCAAAAGCTTAAAGCAGCGATAATACTCAATACATTGATCCCTGTAACTGCAAGTCATTTTAAATTATTATGATTTATTTGTATGCATTTTTAGTATTTTGTGTCCCCCCCCCCCCCCTTTTAAGCTGCTGGAATGCTGAATTCCTCTTGCAAGATTAATAAAGTATCTATCAGTTCCACCCCATGCAAAGTCCCATTACCGGTTGAAAAAAAGAATTATTTTTGCAAAAAAATGCAGTTCTGAAAAATTATTCACCCCTCCTAAGGCGTCCATTACAATTAAATGCACATTATGCAAATGAGGCGATGACGTCATTCAGCGACTTCTTTTAGGACAGCCAGTAGCTACTTTCCGTGCTGAGGAGCAACACTGGAAGGGAAAGACGGTGAGCAAATAAAGGAGGCTTTAAATATTGAAGCTGCAGGGCTAGAGCTGGTCGAGGAGGAAGAGAAGCCACAGCCACATCTAGAGAAAAAACGCCTTATTTTGGCGGTGGGGTAGTTGTCGTCCATTTGTAGTTATCGAGGCGAACTGCTCATTATATCGCGATATTGATTCGAGGCCATGTCGCCCAGCCCTACTCTGCAACTCCCTGTCATCTTTGGTTCAAGTTTCCCATAATTCATTCTGCTGGTAATTTGGAAAATGTTTTACAGCGGACCCTGAGATTCACAGGGTTGGGTAACACAAGCGTCTGCAGATAGCTAAAACCCACAAATACTTTAGACCTCCTTTTTTAAAATGCTTATAGCTGCCTGTTTTAATTGTTCAAACATCAAATATAACTTAATATTCGTCAATACGCACAGTGGAAACCATGCTGGCACTAGAAACTGACATCCACAGTCTTCGTTGTCTCAGGGAAATAAATGCTTTACCTGGATTGGCTGCTTTGCAAACACCAGCCAATAGCTTGCCAAGTAGCATTGTGCTAGAGTGTTTCAGATTGCCAAGCTGCATTTTCTTTTTAATATTTCAGACATGCTCTACAGGAAAACATAATCCCCAACTAGACAGATTTTCTGCTAATTTGGAATCACGTTATACAGACAAATCCAAAAATGCTGAACTGGAAAAGTGGAACACAGACCTGAATAGTCAGAACATCCCAGATATACTCAAGTTCCCCGTATTTGTGATGCTCTTCTGAACAAGGTTTCCAAGTGTTGGGGGGGGGGGGGGGGGGGGAGAAACTAGGAAAATGTAACATTTTGACAATTATATATAAGGAAACAACCCCATTTTTACACTTCCAAGTGTTGGATCTTCTCACCTTGTATAATAAGAGTTTTTTTGAGGCCTTCATGTTTGTATATTTTCTTCTAGAGGAGTTTTTAATTGAACAAACGGGGCTAAAATCAGATTATAGATTTTAAAAAGACAAAACAGTCTTCCATTCATTGCTGAGCTTGCTGGATTATCGACAATATTCTGATTTTGCTGCCTGAAGTCTGCATTTTAAAACTATAAATGAAATAAACTATGAAAGTAATAAAAAGGATGATGGTAAAAAAAAACACTGTAGCGAGATAATAAAGAGCCCAACTTTTTTGTTTCATCCTTCATTTAAAATAAAAAGTTGTCTTTTTTTTTTGTTTTTCTCTCTCTCCATAAGCTCCTTGATGTCTGTTTAAATTTTTTGGGGGAAACTTTCTGACCTTTCCAGCTGCTCGTCACCAGCATGTTGACCGTTCTGTCCTCCAGCCTCCTCGTTCTTTCAATGTTTACTTGAAACTACTCTGTCCTCTTCTGTCCTCATCCTGATTTCTGAACCACTGCATGCTGGCTGGGTTGCTCTCACAGGTCCACATTAAATCATGTGTCTGTGAAACCAACCTGCCTCTGGTTGTTGCTGTCTCCTAACCCTTCATCTTTCTAACTGTGTGATCTGCTCTGCCTGCCTTCCTTCCCGGAGCAGAATAATGTATCGCACGTATAGGATGTGAGTACAACTCCTCCTCCTCTCTTCTGTGTGTCGTCCCTGCAAAAAAAAGACAAATTCACCCCAGTGCTTGTCATACGTGACCCTAAGAAACAAAACTGCTTGAGTTTGACACCCGAACTAATGTTCATGAAGCTCAGCTGTCTCTTTCAGTCACTCCTCCTCTTCCTCAGTCGTGTGTTTGTGTTTAAGAAAACCTGAGAATCAGGGATCAGACCAGCTGCTTGGTGTCGAACCAGCCGTTGAGCTGCGAGGGTTAAGATAATTTCTGGGCGTTTGATGGGGAAACGCAGACGGCAAGGTTTTCAAGTAGCCTCCAGAACCAACTCCTTAACAGTCCAAGAGACCAGAATCGAAACAAATTGGGTGAAGGTGTGAAGGAAATGTTGATGCTGGGGGATTTTTTTTATCTACTTATAATTTTTACACATGTTCTGCAGCCTTCACGTTTACGTCCTCATTATTTGCTCTGGATGTTGGGAGTCCGTTGCCTGATTTCTAAAAGCTTTAGAAGCAAAGTGAAAACGTACAGCTGATGGCATCTCATTCGGATGAACACAATTAGTAATTTTAGTGAAATCTTATTAAATTGGAAGATGTTTTTCTTTTTTATTAGTCATACTTGTTGTTTTTAATTTGTAATTTGTTTATTTTTTGGCAGTGGGACATTTACACATGTGGACAAAGTTGTTGGTACTCTTCAATTAATGAAAGAAAAACTTGAATCTGACAAAAGTAGTAATAAATAAGAATTCTATGAAATGTAACCAATGAAAGTCAGACATTGCCTTTCAACCATGCTTCAACAGAATTATAAATAAATAAATAAACTCATCAAACAGGCCTGGACAAAAATGATGCTAACCCCAACCTAATATTTTGTTGCACAACCTTTTGAGGCAATCACTGCAATCAAACGATTCCTGCAGCCGTCGATGAGACTTCTGCACCTCCCAGCCGGTATTTTGGCCCACTCCTCATGAGCAAACTGCTTCAGTTGTCTCAGGTTTGAAGGTTGAAATGTAACCCGATGAAAGTCGAAGCATGGTTGAAAACAATTTTCTAACAGAATTATACATTTAAAAAACCCTCATGAAACAGGCCTGGACGAAAATGATGGTACCCCCTAGAAAAGACTGAAAATAATGTGACCAAAGGGACATGTTAATTCAAGGTGTGTCCACTAATTAGCATCACAGGTGTCTACAATCTTTTAATCAGCCAGTGGGCTTGTATAAGACCAAGGAGGACACCATTGTTGAAAACAAATCATAAAGAAAGCCAGACTGGAATTTGCCGAACTACATGTTGACAAGCCACAACGCTTCTGAGAGAATGTCCTATGGACAGATAAGACAAAAATGTAACTGTTTTTTTTTTTTTTTTTTTGCCAAGCCACATCAGCTCTATGTTCACAGACGGAAAAATGAAGTTAACAAGAAAAGAACACTGTTCCTACTGTGAGACACGGAGGAGGCTCTGTTATGCTCTGGGAGCTGCTTCGCTGCATCCGGCACAGGGTGTCTAGAATCTTGGCAGGGTACAATGAAATCTCAGGAGAGAAATGTGCAGGCCAGTGTCAGAAAGCTTGGTCTCAGTCGCAGAAAACACACGGCTAAAAACACCCAAGAATGTCTAAGAGGAAAACATTGGACTATTCTAAAGAGGCCTTCTATGAGCCCTGACCTAAATCCTATTGAGCACGTTTGGAAGGAGCTGAAACATGGCGTCTGGAGACAACTGGAGCAGTTTGCTCATGAGGAGTGGGCCAAAATACCGGCTGGGAGGTGCAGAAGTCTCATTGACAGCTGCAGGAATCGTTTGATTGCAGTGATTGCCTCAAAAGGTTGTGCAACAAAATATTAGGTTGGAGATACCATCTTTTTTGTCCAAGCTTGTTTCATGAGTTTGTTTTTTATTTTTTTTAAACATAATTCTGTTGAAGTATGGTTGGAAAGCAATGTCTGGCTTTCAATGGTTACATTTCAAATAATTTTTATTTATTATTACTTTTGTCATATTCAAGTTATTTCTGTGACCATTGTGAGTTGTTTTTTTTCTTGTTTTTTTTTTCTTATTAACCGAAAGGTACCAACAATTTTGTCCACATGTGTACTAAAATAAAGACTTGGGTGCATCCTTTCAATAAAGGCTTGCGAAACGAACGCTTCAAACTCCACCTTTTTTTCTTCTTCTTTTTTTTTTATCAGTGTTTATTTTTGGGTACCTTCAGAGAAGCTCTGATCATTCTCAGGGTTGTTGCGATGACTTTCCTTCTCTATCGTACAAACAGGCTGATTCTCAGAGCTCCAGACTCTTAACAGCCTCCGATGAGCTGCTGCCTAACAGACTCGGAGGTTTGTTGTCGTAGCCATTTAAAGAACCTGGCAGATGGATTACTAGCCAATAAACTGTCTCTATGCTGGTTTTCTGAAACGATCACCTGAGGTAAAAACTGGAAATCTGATCTAATTTTAAAAAAAATGGTTCGGTTTCTCATGTTTTCGCTTTGTTAACTTTGTACTAAACACCAACTTCAACATCTCTTTTCATCTCCTCCACCCTCTGATTCTGTGGCATTAATTATCCTTCACCTGCTGCAATTAGATCAGCTAAAAGTGTTAAATGGTTAATTTCAAGACTTATTAAAGGAATTTTACTCGTGTTCTGATCCGTGGCGAGACGGATTTATGTTGAATAGATTAAGGTATTATGTTTTTAGGCCTGTTTAGTTTCTACCTTGAACCTGTCGTTAGATACGATCTGGTTTTAGGACAAACGGATGATCCAAAACGCTTCACTGCTTCTTGTATCCATGTTCGTTTTGTGGTCTGTGTGGCACATAAACTCGTTTAATCGGCTCAGCCATGTTGTCTTGTGAGGTCAGTGCTGATCAGCTCCGGTTCAGACGGACCAACCCGACCGTAACCCCGTCAACGACGACCTTTCCACCCATCTTCATCGTGAAATCTGACTTTTTCAAAAGCTGTTGCGGTCAGGAGACTAGAAGTTTGCTTTGGGTCATTTTCCAGAAAAGGAAATTTAAATAATGTTCAACATATTGGTCGAAGTCAACGGCGGTCCGGACCAGAGCTGAAACGGCACTGATCACTAAACGACAGAACTGACTGGGTTCCTGTCCATCTACCTCTGCCCCCCCCTCCGTCCATCCAGTCAATCCCGTCAGAACGCGCAGCACGGCGACCACCCCTCCATTCCCAAGGAGTTCCAGTTGGACCTGGACATGATTGAGCAGGATCAGAGCAGCGTGTGCGAGCTGCCGGACCTGGTCCAACACAAGCTGGACGAGCTGCTGGAGCCGCTGATGATCCCGGAGCCAAAGTAAACGCACACAGATCCTGTCTGACTCTGGTTTCGTAGGAACCGGTTTAACGTTCCCGTCCGTCTCTTCCCCGCCAAGGATCCGCTCGGTCTCGCCACACTATGACGACCTTCACAGCAGCGCGGCCTCCACCATCAACTTCGTCATCTCTCAGGTGGCGAGCGGAGACATCGGCACCAGCATCCAGGCGCTGGCTCAGGTACGGGCCGCTTCTTCACACCACTTGCAGATAAATATTTGTAATCCCAGACTTTATTTCCTGTCCCCAACTTGAGGCTTTCCTCCATTCACTCCTTGTCTGCCTATGAAAACTGAAAAGCAAGCAAATTTTATTTGTATAGTGCACTTTTGACAACAGGGTAATTCAAGGTTCTTTACATGATTTGGTGATTAAAAATAAAAAAACAAACATAGAATATAACATTGGAAATGTAAAAGTAAAAGTAGCAAATTAGCATGTAACACACATTACACATGATACACAATAAAGCAAGAGAGCATGAACACATTTGATACATGACATCAAGCATTTACTCGAAGGCAATTCTAAACAGATGGGTTTTTAGTCTCTATTTAAAGCATTTGAGTTTCAGCAGCTCTGCACTCGTCAGGAAGTCTGTTCCAGATAAGGGGAGCATAGAAACTGAAAGCTGCTTCTCCATGTTTAGTTCTGAGTCTAGGGATGTTTAGTAGGCTAGAGTTTGAGGACCTGAGTGGTCTTGGTGGTTGGTACCGTGACAACAGGTCTTCAACATATTTTGGTGCTAAGCCATTCAATGATTTATAAACTAGTAGGAGTATTTTGAAGTCTATTCTCTGAGCTACAGGGAGCCAGTGTAAGGACTTTAGAACTGGGGTGATGTGCTCTACTTTCCTGGTTCTAGTTAGGAACACGAGCAGCAGCGTTCTGGATCAGCTGCACATGTCTGATTGACTTTTTAGGCAGACCTGTGAAGACGCTGTTGCAGTAATCAATCCGACTAAAGATAAACGCATGGATGAGTTTTCCCAGGTCCTGTTTCGACATCAGTCCTTTAATCCTAGAAACCTTAGCAACCTTAGCATCCAGTAAACCGTAGCATTTTATTCTGTAACATAATGAACGAAAAAAAGTCTGTTTTTGTATGAACATTAGGGCTGTGTCGGTACACGTATTTGGATTTTTTGGTACGCCCCTGTCTGTTCGGTACACGCATATACCGAACGAATCCGGCTGTTTTCTACCTGAACACACACAGAATGTTTATGTGCTGAACTCGGAGCGCAGCGCAAATGTTTCCGCAGCGCAACTTTAAAAAGTGAAAACAAAACAAAGAACTCCCAGCTATCACTATACTCTATTTGGGAACGTTAGGCGCGTTTCCACTAACGGGACTTGAGGGGGATTTTGCCGGATCTTTTATCTGACGGGGTATATCTGTTGGCCTGCTCCTCTCAGCCGTTATGTCTCCCCACAAAACTGTCCCTTTTTGAGGAAATGGCTAAGACATCCGCATATCTCACGACTATCCGCGGCAACAACAGCAGACATAACAAGAGAAGGAGGAGGAATGGCTGTTGTGTTGGGTTGTTCCTTTTTAATGGTTTCTCATGCAGCTAAAGTAGAAAAAGAAAGCTGGACTGAACCAGATCTTTGTTAGCGAACGCATCTTTTAACAGCAATAAGGTCCATAACACGCTCTGCACAGAACTGAATGAATCAGAAATAACAACAGGGCTCAAGTTATGACTGACCCCAACCTAGCCGCGACCTATGGGATTCAACCGTATACGTACGAGCCAGACTCCAAACCTGACCTGGAAAGCGAAGATGTAGCGTCGCTGGAAGGACGTCTACAGCAAGATGTCTCTGAATGATAAAGACAATCATTTTGACTGAGACATACCTTAACATCAATAACGAGCTAAAACGCATGTTGTTAGTTTCTCCCAAATAGGTTTGACCTTTTTTTATTTAATGTAGATTTTTACATTAAGAGAGATGAAAGTCTACTTTTTATCAGCTTAGAGTGGAGTTTTTGAGTTAAACGTTGGCTATCATGACGTGTTTTTGCCTTGTTTTAACGTCGCAGTCAGACAAACCAAATTAGAATTCATTGTTTTGACCGCTGCCATCGGATGAACCATGCACGAAAAACATGATCAAAAACACAAGCAATCGGCTCGACGATTCATTAACCCTCTGACCAATCGCAGACTGCAGCATTGGTCTGCCATATCCTTATATGGTATATCCTGCCGATTTGACGTCAAGACGGGGGAGAAAATAGATCACGTGTATGAGTGCACGTGGGCTGGTTGAAGAAGCCACAGGTATACAAAGGCTCCACTTTTAAACATCAGCTTCCCGGCCAGTGTAAAATCATTAGGAAACCACAATATACATGTTTTCACGTGGAAAAGTGAATATTTCAGGTGATGGCTCTGTTCAAACGCAAGTCTGCGGAATCCCCATTGATGAGAACGAATTTTTTTCAACAACCCATGCTGCATTCAACTACAGCTGGGAAACTAGGCTGTTGAAATATTAAAACAACTCCTAAGTGATTTTAAGTAGGTTTTATTCCCAAATATGGGCAAAATAATTTAGTATAAAACTGACTGTTTTCAAAGCGTTTTCAAACATTGTTTTCTACTTTTGCTATGTCTGCTTGTACTATTTTTATTTAAATATAAAAAATATAATCAAATTTCAGGAATTGAAAGGAAGGAATTCAGGATCAAAGGGTTCTTTGTTTAATCCTGATCAAAGTAAAATAAATAAAAAGTACATTTATGTATTTTCTTGATTTAAAGTGTACCAAAAGCCATACCGAGCGGTGAGATTTTTGTGTACCGTTGCACCCCTAATGAAATTGTGTAGGAACCCTGGTTGGTTCTGGTAAGTTTGAACTCTGGCTGCAGATGATGCACCGCAAACGGAAAACCCCCAAAATAGCAAAGATGTTCTGGATGTTCGATATCGGCTTTTTTATCAATATGGTCAAAGTCTGAATTTCTGATACCAATATAAACCGATGCCACCAATCGACGTCTACCCCAAATGTACACGGTTCGCTCAAAAATGCAGAAGAACACAGGATATATAAGTTTTGCCCCCCCCCCCCCCCCAAAAAAAGACAGATCCGAGGTAGCTGAAGAGTTTAATATGTATAATATTTGCATGGTATGAAAATCAGGTATAAAAGTTGTCATAAATACTGATACCGATCATTTCCGATATTAAATATTCATGCCAATATCGGCGGATCATATCGGACATCCCTTGTTCAGACTGAAAGTTCACGTCGATCTTCTGTCCTAAGACCTGTTCTCCATCCTGACCACAGATCGACGAGGTTCTGCGCCAGGAGGAAAAGGCCGACGTCATGTCGGGACACATCGACCAGCTGCTCATCGCCACCATCATGCAGCTGAGGCTCATCAACAGCACGCACCTAGCAGACGACCGCGTGGACAAGAAGGACCTCATCAAGCTGTACAGCTGCATCATGGGAAACATGCTGTCTGTGAGTGCAAGGACGAGCGGAGCTGCGGCTCGACTTCTCTGGCCAGCTCTAACCCGCTCCTCTTCCTCCTCAGCTCTTCTCCATGGAGACGCTGGCCAGGGAGGCGTCGATGGGCGTGCTGAAGGACCTGATGCACAGCCTGATCACACTGATGCTGGACAGCAGGGTGGAGGACGTGGAGGACGGAACCCAGGTCATCCGGTCCGTCAACCTGCTGGTGATCAGAGTTCTGGAGCACTCGGATCAGACCAACATGTTCAGGTTTGTAGGAACGGATCCGTTTTTTTCTAACTAGACCTTTTAAGCCTTGTCCACACGTAGCCGGGTATTTCACTAAACTAAGATATTATTCTACGGTTTGGCCCGTCAACCACATGACAACGAATCTTTTTGAACTCCGGCCAAAGTGAAGATCTGCGTTTTCCCCGTTTTAGGTGTTTGCGAGTGGACAGAAATAACCAGAGTTTTCGGCTCCTCAACGTCACTTTCCGTGACAAAAATGCTCCGACATCACACGTGCGACCTGCGTTTACACTCAGAACCAACATTAATTCCCTCAGAGTTTGGGATGCCTATGAATGTGCTTAACAACGCACTTAGGTGTGGATGGAGATTTTTATTTTAAACGAGGATATTTTTTTTTTTTTTAAACCCAGCTACTTGTGTACATGGTCTCAGACTCCGCTGGAACCATCCGCTAAAGAGTTTGACGTGTTCTTTCCTTCTCCCCGCAGCGCTCTGCTGGTTCTTCTTCAGGACACGTTGGTCTCGACAGCCGGTTCTCCTAAAGTCTCCGAACTCGTAATGAAGGTGAGCCCCCGGAGCCGGTCGCGCTGCAGATCCGGCTGGTGGGTCGCTCCTCTCTAACCTTCTCGTGTCCCCTCCTCAGTGTCTGTGGAGGATGATCCGCTTCCTCCCAGAGACAATCGACAGCCTCAACCTGGACCGGATCCTGCTGGACGTCCACAACTTCATGAAGGTTTTCCCCAAAGAGAAACTGAAACAGCTGAAGACCGACGTTCCACACCGGACCCTGAAGACCCTCTGTCACACGCTCTGCAAGCTCACCGGGGCCAAGGTAACCCAGAAACAGGCTTCCGTCATGGGATCTGTGGGGAAATGTATCATTGCATTGCTCTGATTTTTTTTCATTCTTTCCCGTGTGTCCGGACAGATTCTGGACCACCTGTCCATGATAGAAAATCGGAACGAGTCGGAGTTGGAGGCCTACTTGAGACGAACCGTCAAGCACTCGGGAAATCAGTCGGGAATGAAGAGCGACCGTGGCAATGAGAAGAACGCCCACGGAACGGTGAGCGACGCACAGTGGCCTCCTTAATGAATAATAATAATGGATTGCATTTATATAGCGCTTTTTGAGCGCTTTACAACTACATTATTCATTCACTCTCACATTCACACACTGGTGGCCACTTATAGCCACAGGTTGACAGAAGCGAAGCTACCATTTCGTGCCATTGACCCCTCTGGCCAGCCAACACCAGTAGGTGAAGAGTCTTGCCCAAGGACACCACAGCATGTAGCAGGCGGAAGCTGGACTCAAACCGTCCGACAGCTCCAGCACTGAGCCACAGCCGCCCCCCTTGATCTGCTTGGATCAGGCAGATCAAGAGAAATTAATAAAAAGCTGATTTAAAAAGATATATTTTTTAACCGTTTTTCCCCTGAAGCTCCAAGCAATAGGGTTCCAGAGTCTGGACCCTCGCAACTTTTGGCAGAAGCCTGGTTGCAACAACTTGTGACCGTTCTAGAGAGGTCCTGCCGAGACGTTTGTTACAGGGCATTGATGAAATAAATATGAATAACTATTTGTAGTTCAAAACATTTGACAATGAAACTTAACTCTGATATTCCTCGGATGTATAAAACAAGAACGAACCAGAGGCTTGACATATGCATCCAAAGTAAAACCAGAACCCAAATTTATTCAATTCCAAAATTCCTTTATTTATTCTGGTTAATTAAATGCTGTCGTGACTCACATCATCCAAGTGTCTTCAGAGAGTCGCTGGGAATGGTGGTGATGTGGGCAGGAAGGATCTCCTGTAGCTGTCAGTCTGAAGAGGCCTCTGACTGAAGACTGTTGCTGTTTGAGAATCTCTTGTCATGTCATGCTAACCGCTCAGTATCTAGGCGGCAAAGACGATATTCCACAGCTACATGTCCTGGATGACGCCATCAGTTGTTTGCAAACACTGCTAATCCACCCCCTTTGCTTTTGGCCCTCTTAAAAATCCATCTGGCCGTATATTAGAGAGACGTTGGAGTCGGATATGATCCTTGGAGGAGATGGTTTGAACTTCCTCCTCCTCTCTCTCTTTGGTCCTGCTCTGCATCCATGAAGCCTCCTTTTCAACCCCTCTGGGATTTGGGGGTCGTAGTTCAGGTATTTGAGCTTTTGAGATGCTAATCACCCGCTCTTGGTTGTAAAAGAGAAACCTTTGCTGCCATGGTTATTTATCACAGCGGGTTGAACGTTAAGAGCAAAGATCCTTCCAGCTGCGCAGCATCCAGAACCAGAGGGAATAACTAAAAAGGGAATTTTAAAAAAGCAACTATTCGAGCCATAGAAATTCTGAACAAGAGTCTAGAGAATGAACAAATCAGCTGCTCCAGCATGTCGTCACCATGACCAGCTCCCTCTTGGAACCTTTTGCCAAGGTTCCCGACAGAGAACCAAGAGGTTCCGTTGACCACAGATGGGTGTGATGCTTTGAAGGAGATGCAGCTCCACCAGTTACAACCCAGATGGATGATGTAGCGCTCGTTGGTCCCTAGATCAGGTTCTAGAGATGACGGCATCTAAAAGCCCAGAGATGTTAATAAAAAATGTCTTGAGTGTTTTCATTTGAGGCTCTTGACTTTTTAATGGTCCTGTAGAGGTTAAAACTCTGTCTGCTGTATTGCAGGATGACCGCATGTCCAAGGCGAAGGTCAGCGACATCCTGTCTGAGATTTTTAAGAAGATCGGCTCCAAGGAGAACACTAAAGAGGTTCGGTTCTGTTCTTTTTTTGCTTCTCTCTGGTTAAGGACTTGAGTCTTGCTACCACGGACTCCAGAGTTTGTCATTTAATCCAGGGTGACTTGTTTTCCATCTCAGGGATTGACCGAGCTGTACGAGTACAAACAGAAGTACTCTGACGCGGATCTGGAGCCCTTCCTCAGAAACACGTCGCAGTTCTTCCAGAGCTACGTTGAGAGGGGCCTCCGGGTGATCGAGTCCGAGCGGGAAGGCAAACCTCGGATCCAGAGCTCCTCGGGTCTGTCTTTTTTTGTTTGTTTTTTTTAATGCATCGAGCTGTAGACGACCAGCCAGCAGAGTGTGTTAACTGTGTCGCTGTGTGTGTGTTTGCAGTGATCCCTCAGCACAACGTGGACTCCAGCCTCAGCAGCAACAACGAAGAGCTGAAACCTGCCGTTTACTACGAGAGGCTGAAGATCCTCCGGCAGAGACAAGGCCTGGAGAACACCTCCAGGGTCAGTTCTACTTTAATTTTTCACTCGGTGCATTTACATGCAGTAAGAGAAAGACAAATTATTGCCTAAAGCCTAGTTTATACTTCTCCATCTGCGGAGGTGCGGAGACACGCAGCGCCGTCATCCGTCACTCACGCAAGGACGCACGAAGTGGAGAGCGCACGTCTGATTGGGCAGCGCCAGATCATTTCACCATAACGGTGCTCTATAGTCAATGTAATTAGTAATGAATGCAGCTTTTGGCCACTAGATGCTTTATATTGCAAGGCCAGTTTATCTAATATGGTCTTTTGGTGATTTTGAACACCAGGATGTGTAGAGAACAACAAAACAGACCGATGTTTGTTTGTTTACATGCGTTTTTAGAGTATTATATGAGCTGCACTTATAGTAAAAAGCTTTCCAGCTCAATCTAAACTCCTCTGTCGGCCATTGCTCCTTGAGTGGATGCGCGGTTACAAGCTGAAGTAAATAAACTTTCGGTGACAAGAGACGTCAGACCCGCCAGAAAAGGTCTGCGCCCCCTGCTGTCCTGGAGGGGAACTGCTTTGCAACAGTGACACACCAACCGAGAAGAATAAAAGGAAAACGTCTCCGTCAATACGTGTGGTTGCAAACTTGCTGACGGAGAAAACTAGGCTTTAGTCCGGCTGAAATCAACCCAAACTGGACTTCTCTTAATCGGACTAAAGCACCCAGATTATATGGTTAGTAAACTGAATTTCTCTGCATGTAAACTCCAACCCCGGTTTAGCCGAGCTTCTCACGCCGTGGAAGCGGGAATAACAACACTGTTACACAACGAGTGTAACACAACCATACAGTACCTAGGAAACGTTTTGTGCTGCAGCGTTGTCGTGCTTTTCTTTTTTCATTGTCCACATCCTGCTTTTACTCCGTCTGGTTCACTGCTGCCAGCATTTGTTTACTATCCGTGTGACTCTTTAGGCCAACCGTAAGAATACCGACGTGAACGGTCGCACGTCGCCACCTAGCGTCGCGGAGTCAAACTCGATCTTCTGAGTGACGTGTAAATTGGGTAAATACTCCCTTTCTGGTTACGCTATTAGTTCGATTATTGGATGCGCATGTAAACGTACTGACTATTTCTTCTTTTATCTGTCCCTTTGCTGTCCATCAGTATGTCCGTCCTTCTTCCATATGTCCGTCTTTCAGTTGTTTTTCCAGGTTCTGCAGCCATATCTGTCTTAGAATAACCTTTTTGTATTTAATCTTGCCCAAAATGACTGAGGTCTTTGTTCATTTAAGTCTGATGTTGTGATGTTGATCCTGGCTGCGGTTGCTAATCTCCGGGTTTTCCCTCTGACCGGACCAGGGTCTCGGAGGGAGCGAGGACGAGCCTCCGCAGCGGCCGGCCATCTCCTCCCTGCTGTCTTCCAAGCCGTCCGTGGCCTCATCCACCGACATGCTCCACAGCAAGCTGTCACAGCTCAAGGAGTCCCGGGAGCTGTACCAGCAGGAGCACAACGCGCAGTCCGGCTCGCCCACGCGCTCCCACGCCCGCTCCGCCTCTCCCGCCGCCAACCTGGACGACCTGAAGAAACGTCTGGAGCGGATTAAAAGCAACAGGCAGTGAGGCGGCGCGTCTTGCCTCACTTTCCGTACCTTCTGTACGGGACTGAAGGAAGGCCGCCGGCCTACAACCCCCCCCTCCCCTCCACATTCAGTCTGGCTCCGCCCACTGTGCCTGTGTGATGAAAACATTAAAGCAACACATCCAGAAACCCTTCAGCTCATCCGTTCTGTAACATAATGATGACCCGATACTCCTGTTTCTAACCTGTCATCAGTCTGTAAATATTTAACCTCCATTGCTCACAGCGCCCTCTGCAGGTGGGTACTAGGTAATATCAGGCTTGTAGATACTTTGGAGTCCTCATAAACAGCAGCAGGAGCGCAGAGCCAACCTGCAGGTCGATTCTGGTTCCGACCCGCTCGGCTCCCCGTCTTCCTCCTCCGTCTTTGTGGCTTGAAGAGCATGGCATGTCTGTGGCTGTGTGTTTTTATGTTTGTGTAAATAATGTTTGTTTTAATACAACTGCAGTTTTCCCTTCCTCACCGTCTGACGAAGGTGACGGGGATCAAATAACCCTGTTTTTGTATTTAAGTCAGACGTCTGAACTGCAGTCATCTCTTCGTTGCTGTCATTGTATAATCCATCGTGGAAAACCTCAATAAAATCTTTTCTTTCTTTTTTTAAACAACATTTTATGTTTTTTTGTTTTTTTTTAGCTGAAAACTTAAGGTCATTTCTTGGTAACTCTTTCGAGGCTTAAAGTGGTTGTAGAATTCAAAACCGCATGCACCTTGTTTAATTAAGGCAGTTTGGTGTCTCCGAGCTGCTCTCTTATCCAAATGGGCGGGGCAAACAAGTCATTTAATTGCGGGGCTTTATTATGGGGTTTGTATTTGGCCCCTTTATCGGGTCTTCTGGGCCATTTTCAGCCCCAACAGAGTTTCATATGCTACATAGAGGCTCAAAGAACAGTTTCCAATCGTCAAAAACGTTCTAAAACGTTTTTAAGCTCAGACTGTAAAACATTTATATTCAGGGAAGTTTGAGAAACTGCAATAAAATATAAATTAATCAACTCTTTATTTCATTCAATGCTTTGAGTTAATCCCAGTTTCTTTCTGACCAAAACTGTTATTTGGTGGGATAAAAATGATTAGAAAATTGTGACTTTGTAATGTTATTTACATAAACATGAGTTAAACTTTCTGCTATTAATGCTGGTAGCCAGAGCTGGATTTAGAAGAATGTGGGCCCCTGGGCTGGGGCCAGTTTTGGTGCCCTACCCACTTTTTTTTTTTTTTTTTTTATCCATTTAACGGTACATCAATAGGTCTGTTGATCAGCGGGTATTAATTGATGGATGGTTGGTTTAAGGAGTCTTCTTGCCGGTAGGTTGTTCCAGAAAAATTGTGCTATAGTTTTCAAATGATCGTACAGTATCTATCAATCAAACTTTATTTATAAAGCACTTTTCATACAAGAGTTGCAACTCAAAGTGCTTTACAGATTAAAATCACCCCACATAAACCATATTACCATCCCTCACCCATAGCTTTTAAAAGCATGATTACAGCTTTACCCCCCCCCTCCCCCCAACCCAACTCCCATGCACACACACGCTTAAGAGTAACAGCATTAATGTTTCCATGTTGGCCCGAGAGAGAATGGGGCGGACTCTGACGATGTTATTTAGGTGATAAAAACCTATTTTATTAATGTTTTTAATGTGAGGGATAAAAGTCAGCTCAGAGTCAAAAATGACGTCCAGGTTCTTCACTTGTAAAGAGGGATTAAATGACAGTGATTGTAGTTTTGGTAAAAGTTTCTCTCTCTGAGCCTCAGGACCGATGACTAAAACTTCAGTTGTGTCCTGGTTGAGCTGGAGAAAGTTTTCTGCCATCCAGGATTTAATGTCTAAAATGCAGTTAAAAAGTGCATCCATTGGCCGTGTGTCATCGGGAGACTTGGAGATGTACAACTGTGTATCATCAGCATAACTGTGAAAGTTAACTCCATGTCTTCTGATGACGCTGCCAAGAGGGAGCATATAAAGGTTAAAAAGCACTGGGCCTAAAATTAAATCTCTGCTCAGTACTTGCTGAATTTTTTTGTGGATCATATCTAAAATATTCAACAGAAAAAGCAGCTGGGAAGCTGAAATAAGAAGGTGCTACTTGACACACTATTGGCTGGTGTTTCCTAAAGCAACCATTCCAGGAGCGCCATTTATTTTTACAAGAGCAGAATTAGGTGAGCCTGGATCTTGGCTTCTATGGTAGGACTAAGACTGTTTCCTCTGTGTATTAATGCATATTAAGGTATATTAGGCGTATTAAGTATTCACAGATTTCAACTTCGCGGGCAGCTGTGGTCCCTAAATCCTTCAAATGCCGGGGTCCACTGTATTGTTTGTAGTCATAAAAATAAAAAAAACAAATGTACAGTGTTTTTGCAAAACATGCATTAATAAAAAAGAAAAAGAAAAATCCCCCAAAACTGGTGCTCTGGGTTACTGGCCTTGTAACTTCTATCTAAAGTCTGGCCCTGCTGGCAGCACAGGTGGTGTTTCTTGTTTGAGAATATCGGCTTATTTCAGATGCCAATCTGTTGACCCAAACTACTCATCCATCCATTTTCTGTACCCGTCCATCCTATGCAGGGGTGCTGGTGCCTCTCCAGCTGTCACGGGACGAGAGGCAGGGTACACTCTGGACGGGTCGCCAGTCCATCGCAGGGCAACACAGAGACACAGGACAAACAACAATACACACTCATAACTAAGGACAATTTTAGAGAGACCAATTAACCTATTAGTCATGTTTTTGGACTGTGGGAAGAAGCCGGAGTACCCAGAGAGAACATGGAAACTCCATGCAGAAAGATGTTGCTGCAAGGCAATAATGTTACCAACTGCGCCGCTGTGCAGTCCTGACCCAAACTAATTCAATTAAGTGTTTAAATAGCACCAATTCAGAACACATGTCATCTGGAGGCACTTTGCTAAACACATTTCAATCCAATCGTAAATGCTTTCAAATTGATTCTAGTTATCAAACAACTCAACTTCAGCGTATTATTCAAACTGGTTGAAAGGTTTCTGATGAAAGCCGTCAGATTTTGCAGCGTTCGCTCCTCCTGAACGAGCATGTGGCGACGGTGGAGAGAACAAATTCCCGTTTAACAGCAGAACCTGGCTCAGTCTGAGTGGCCATCTGCCGCGACCGACTGGGGGTTAATCAGAACATCAGTCATCAAATTGGATTTCCATGAATTAAGAATGACTCTGAACATCCAGTAATTCAGCAACAGGTTGTCTTCAGTCAATTGTAACAGAAACAACTACAGGAAATCCTTTCTGACTATAAGCATCCCCATCTATAGTGACTCTTGGATCACCAGTCCATAACAGAGACACATAGGACAGACAACCATGCACACACTCACACCTAAGAACTATTTAGAGAGGCCAATTCACCTAACGGTCATGCTTTTGGACTGAGAGGAATCTAGAGCATGCACAGAAGAAAGACCATCCAGGCCAGGATTCAAACCCAGGACCTGCTTGCTTCAAAGCAACATTGCCACCAGCTGTTCTACCGTCTCTGAATAAATTATAATAATAATAATAGAAAAGTTACCTGAGGGATGAGATTTTGCTTGACCTCCTCTGGAAGTTCACAATAAATAAATTAAAAAGCGGTTGTAAACTCTCCTATTTAATTAGGGTGAAGATAGAGGTTGGTTGCAGTTTGTAATGTCGCCTCTAGGTGTCGGTAAACTTCACAAACTGAGCCACTGAGAAGAATACATTCTGGGTTATAAGTTGTTCACATATTTATGACTGATTGAAAACAAAGCATCAAAACCAGTATTTTGTTCTCACTGTTTTATCTTCATGTGTGCATATTTTTTGTTCTTTATTCTTTCCTTCCCGTTTCTGTACATATGGCTTAATTTCTGTATATCATCATTTCCGTCCTTTGTTCCTTGATTTTTTTCCTCTTGTCTTTGTTCCAGTTTTAAATGTCTTTTACTCTAAAGCAAACAAACCATTGGTTCCTCATTCCAGTTTTCTGCAGCTTGCAGCTTTTTCTGTTCATGAACATCTGTTTCTGTGGACACATGAAGAGAAAAAAAACAACCAATCAGATTAAATCTCTTCAGGTTTTAATCACAACAAGCCCAGTAGGACTTCAGATATGAGCCCACAGATTCTGGTTCAGTTGTAAATTCTATCTCAGATTTTTATCACAGGTTTAACTGAGTTGGTTTAATACATACATCATCTCAAATGTATAGAGACGATTTTTATTTAGCTGTGGTAAAAAAAAATAAACAAAAAAAAGATGAGGAAAGGGTAAATCTCACAACCAAAATAACGAAAAATAAAACAAACCAAACATTGGAAGAAATCTATGACAAAAGCTTTATGAATGAGAAAAAGCTTCATCCATCATTATTTAAATTTTCACGTTAAAATGTTTTATATTTATTTCTTTGTTCAGAATTTTAATTTAAATAATAATTTTTAAAATTGTTTATCCCAAATGGAAATTAAATGTTGCTGTAACTCACATAATCCAAGCATCTTCAAAGAGTTTTGGACGGTGATGCTGTGTGCAAGGATCTCCAGTAGCAGTCAATCTTGCAACCAAAATGAAGGGGCCTCTGACTGAAGACTGTCGCTGTGTGATAATCTCATAACTGTCCTGCCTAACAGCTCAATTTCTGGGCAACAGAGGCGATATTCCACAGCCACATGTCCTGGATGACACAATCAGTCCTTGGCAAGCACAACTGATCCACCTCATTTGCTTCTGCCGCTCCTCTTTAAATCTCTTTCTGGCCGTATGGTTAGAAATTCGGGCAGAGAGAGACGTTGGAGTAGGGGATATGATCCTTGTCCATTATGATCGATGAAAGAGATGATTTACACAATTTACATGGTTTATTATTTTATTTCTATTTGAATGAATGTTATGTTTTGTTTCCCTGACTTCTTTAAGGCGCTCCTCTTCTTTCACATCCGGTTGTTTGGAGCTCTGAGATCAGCAGGTTAGTGGCAGCTGAGCCTGTCCGGGTTTGTTGGTTCTGTCCGAATTCCTTTAACGTGACATAATGCAGAACTCCCAACTCGGATCTCAACGCGCCTCAGATCTGCAATCCTGCAAAACGCGTGAGAGCAGCGGTGAAGTAGCACTTGAGGACCTCGACCACACACCCTCCATCAGGAAACCTCCAAATGCAGCATAAAGCCGCTTTTCTTGCTGCTCTTCCACCAGTTTTCTGGGGGGTTTTTCTTGTCTTCTAATCTCCTGATCAAATGTGCCAAACTCTTCCCAAAGGATCCAAACGGATGAAAATCAGCACGAGGAAAATGGAGTCATTAGGAGGCCTTTGGTTTGCAGAGGAGCTGCATTGTTTGAGCCGCTGAACAACTTTTCTAAGCGTTTGAGAAGATAAACAGAATTCCAGCGAGGAGACATGAGCCTCGGAGCCCAAGAGCTGTTATAGAAGATTAATGTGAGGGTTTGGAAGCAGACCACATGCACACACATGCACCATCTGAATAAAAATTCCTTTTATTCAGACAGGAATCTCATTTTGGGATCAGAGTCATGCGTTTGTTGCTGAAGCTCCGCACGTTGACATCAAATTCAATGAGAGGAAAGGATTTCTGTGTGCTTCGTCTGCCATTTTTACCTCTTGATCCAAGACACGGATCAGGAGTGGCGTTAGCAGCACCAGCGGAGAAACAAACTCAATTAATTAGACTAAAACCAAAATAAAAGGCAAAATATATATAGAAGAAGCAAGCAAAAACAGAATCAACTTAGGATGACGAAACTTTAAAAAAGACACAAAAAGCAAGAGGATTAGACTGACCAAGGAAAATGTGGAAAATAACTATAATAAGACTAAAACTGTGAAAATAGTTTTATATTAAACAAGAAAAGTTAATAAATAAATGATGTGATACAAAATAAAAGCTAACTAAAACAGCCAAAATGTCTAATGCTGAATACTGCTGCTGGTTAAATCTTTAAAGTCCAACAATTTTGTTTAAAAATACAATTTTACTGACCCATGTGTCTTTAGTAAAGTAAACAAACAGATTTTGTTTTTACCCGCATTTTTATTTATTTTTATGAAACAGTAATAAATTCTGCTCAGATAGAGCAGTATTCTATAATAATGCAGTCTTATTCAATAAATCCGAATAATATTGAAAAGTTGATTAATTTCAGTAACTCAATCCACCAAGTGAAACACATATGGATGAATTAAACACAGACTGATGGTATTAGGCCTTTATTTCTGGTGATTACGATTTTCTGCTGACAGCCGATAAAAACACAACTGATTAGAAGAGTCCCAGAGAAAGAAATAGGAGGCGATTTGCCGATTTTTCCCTCTAGAGAACAGAGCACCTGGAGGAATCCGAGGGAACAAACCTGAGCTGGACAGACGGTTCTGCATCCAGAGCCATCAGTCATCAGAACCGCATGGGAAGCCTTTATCCAGCTCTACAATATGGAGTTACCTTCACACGCCTCACTATGCAGAAAGGAAACCTTATGCCAAGGCAGCGCCAGCTTCTCTGGGCTCCAGACACTGGGAAGGTGGACTGTGGTCAGACGGGTTGGTGTTCTAGATGTTTGCAGAAGAAATTTAATTCAAACACACTTTATTGATCCCGAAGGGAAATGAAACATTTTTGCAACTCATATTACACAATTTTTGTTCAAAGGGTTGTCGTAGATGCTGATGGCTGTCTGTATTACAACGGGTCTGTAGAAGCCTCTGACTAAAGACACTCTGCCGTATTATTGTCTCATGAAGAGGATGCTCAGGGTTGTCCATAATTTTCCTGATTTTATGAAGAATCCTTCTTTGCACCATCATCTCCAGATGTTCCACAGTCATTTGCAGAACCAGAACCTTCTTCATCAGGATGTTGAGCCTTTTTAAGTCCCAGGCTCTGATGCTGCTATCCCAGCAGATGATGGTTGAAGAGATTACACTCTCCACAACAGACTTGTAGAAACCTTGAAGGACCTAAGCTTCCTCAAGAAGTCCAGTCTGCTCTGTCCCTTCTTGTAGACGGTTTCACTGTTCAGTCTCCAGTCCAGTCTGTTGTCCAGGTGAACTCCGAGGTATTTATCCTCCTCAACCACCTCCACTTCTTCTCCCACGTTGCTTCACCAGAGCTCTGGTCCAAACTATTGGAGAACGTATGAACCCAAAGTGGGACAACAACCCCCCTCGCCGTTAAGAGACCTAAAAATCTGTTTGGAAAAAGAATGTAACAACAAGCCCCAAGTCGGTCGTGGCAGATTGCTGCTCACACGAAGCAGGGTTCTGGTTCTGGTTCTGCTGTACGCCCTGTTAAAGGGGACTTTTCCTCTCTATAGCTGCTACATGCACGCTCTGTTTGACGGATTGCTGTAAGGTCAACGACTCGATGCAACCGACTGCGCTTCCTTGGGCAGAAACTTTCAACCAATTCGAATAATAAATTGAAATAACATCAGGACGCCCTTGTGGATCGGTACCCTCAGCGACAGAACGGATTTAAATGTTAGGAGAGGAAATGGGAACCTGGGAAGCCTGAAATGTTGGATTGGATGAAGCTAATGCATTAAATATATTTGCTTTATATTGTTCATACATGATATATCGTACCATCCTTGTGTGTGTGGCCGCCTCCCTCTCATTATTTATATTCTCTCTCTTTCTGTTTGATTGGCAGTTGGCCGGCCCTCCTCGCTGGGAGCTGCGGCCGACTGACCAGTGCCATATGGACTCCTTTATCCGTGCACGCTGACCAGGACACACACTGGTGCCTCCAGGACAGCACCTTTTTCCCCGTTTAACACGCTCGGACAAAAGGTTTGGACCCCCATGTATGCAGCGTGGAATTTAACCAGCTCTCTGCGCCACACTGAGGCTCCGTTTGTCTGAATGCTAAAATGTGATTTAACTTCTCCTCCCTGTTAGCCTGGATTTCACTCTGCTTGGCCCACATCTGTACATTTATTTAATTTAAACTTCACTTCGGGCCCAGAGCTTCAGTTGCCCTCCAGCTGTTCCCTACCCTATTAAACATGCACTCCTGACTTTACAACATGATCTACTTTATCTTTGCATTTTATTTGGTGGGTTTATATAATACAGTCTTAACATTCCCAGAACTTCCTTGATACTTTCCTGGAACTTTAATGGAACTTCTCAAGTACTTTCATAAAACTTACCAGGTACTTTCTTGGAACTTTAATGGAACTTAGTAGATGCTTACATGACACTTTCCTGGAGTTTATCAGGTACTTTCTCAGGGCTCGTCCACACGCATCTCTCAAAACGAACATATTTTTCTATAATTTGGCCTGTCATCCACACGAAAACACCGATTTACAACATCAAAAAGGATTCTTTCAAAAATTCTGACCAAATCCAAGATTAGCAAATTCTCAGTTTTAAGCGTTTGCTTTAAACTCAGCTTAATCCACAACCCACAGAAAAAAAAATCTGGAATAAATTTAATTTAAACATTTCTTCTTTGAGAAAAGACATGCTTCTTCCCCTGGGAATCTGCGGAAAACTTGAATGTGAAAAATAAACAAAAGCAACTTGAAAATTAAAACACTATAATAAAAATATTTAAAAAACTTTTTAACAAACTTAAAGCGAAATTAAAATACATTTTCGCTTTCTTGTAGAAAATGATACCAAAATTATATTATAATACAATAATTATTTTCTATTATGACCCGAAACTAAAAATTGAGAAAACAGCAACGTTTTTGAATATCAACACAATAAACAAAAGTTTATTAAAAGTATTTTAAAACACAAAAACAAAAGAAAAGATTGTAAAATTACAGCAACGACCTTAAATAGATAGCTTAAAAGGGGCTATATGCAATTTTCTGAAATTTAAACTCGCGACTGACACCTGTGGCCAAAAATGGAACTGCTCTTCCATTCTGCTCGCTCTCGCAGCGCGCGCTTCTACCCCGGTCGCTCTCAATCTTCGATCTTTTTTGGGCACTTGTCAGGGGTTTAACTGTTGGTGTCCTAGGTCTCTTCTGTTTATTCGCACAATCCATTGAACTGCTTGCGAGTGCTGACCAGCGGTGGTGGCAGAGTGATCTGAAACATTTCACATGAGCGCGCTTGACGTCACATCCGCAGACAGCGCGGGAAAATCGGACCTGACAGAAAATAGAAAAAATTGGATACAGGCTTATAGCTGCCCCCACTGTGAGCTGACAAGGTGTCAGTATGCTCATCAGGAGATGTTTGAGTCATAAATGGTCAAATAAAAAGGCTATTGTTACATTTATTTTGGGGGAAAAGTTGCATGTAGCCTCTTTAAATACATTTATTTCCCCCTGCTACTAAGTGCAATTCTGGTTTATGCTGTATATTTCTTAGTGGTGAACTCCCTTCTGATATTTTTTTTCTCTCTTTGTTCTTGTTGTTTTGCCTTCATAGAGAAAAATTTTAATAAATTCAATCTGGACTTTTTTGCTTGTGGACACAAATAATTGAGGTTTTGGATTTTGCAACGTCACTGCCAAAAGTGCCCTGACATTACATGTGCGACCTGTGTTCACACTCAGAAACAGTAGTTATGCCCGCAGAGCTGTGTTGGCATCATCGATTCTCCAAGCGCACGAGGTGGCCAGAGTTTTCGGTTTTTACTTGTACTTTCCTGGAACTTTTAATGGAACTTATGAAATACTTTCATTTAACTTACCAGATAATTTTCAAAAAAAACGTATGACTTTTCTCCTGGAACGTTCATGAAACTTTCCTATAACTTGCCAGATATTTTTATTAGGGTTATCAAGTATCTTCAAGGGAAATTTTATGTATTTTATCTGGCACCTTCCTGGAACTTTCACTGAATTTATTAGGTAATTTCATGGAAGTTACAAGGTACTGTCATTAAACTTTCAAGGGAATGGCAAGCCACCTTCAAAGTTCTTACACACACTTTCCTGGAACTTTCATGAAATTTGTCAGGTAATTTCATGGAACTTTCTCTGAACCTTTCATGGAACATGTTGTTTTGTTTCCAGGAACTTACCAGGTACCTCATTTCAGTCCAAGCAATCTTGATGTTACCCACCAAAGAGTTTATCCCCTGCTGCTTCCCCTATCGTCAAGCAATAATTGTACAGCAAGGACCCGTTTTCTATACATATACAAGGGTTTCTGCACTTGCATCATCAGTTTCAGCTTTGCTGTCAGACTTTTCTGTAGTTTTTTTTTATCATTTCAATAGCAGAATGAGAGGATTAGATAAAAGGGTTTTCAGTACAGAGCGCTGTACAATACAGCATGCCAACCCTGACAACAATTTTTATTGTATACAATAAGATGGATCACGAAAAGCTAAGCTACCTTTAAAAAAGTATGGTTATTGTTATGTAGTGCAACCGAATTTATCACTGCACCTTTTTATTGCTTTGATTAATTTGCAGAGCAGCATTTTTGTTGTGTTTTGATGGAAATGCAGAAGGTTTATTGCAGAAACTTCTCCTGTTCTTGCATTGTAAAATCTTCAGAACCGTGTAAAAGACTGCTGTGTTTCTGCCGCCATCAACATATCTTTGAAAACAAAAAAATACACCATTAGATGCATATGTCAGAGATGCCACAGCTGAGATTCTGTTTTTCGTGCTATTCTCTGAGATGTGCACTGTCCTTCCTCCTTCCTTCCTTCCTCCTCCTCCTCCCTCTCTGCCCAGCTGAATACCCACTAAAGGTAATTAGATCATAATGACCTCGCAGCATCCATATAAAACCTGATTATCCACGCCACCGTCTGCCTAATGAGCTGAAAACTGCTGTGTGAGGGTGTGTGTGTCAGTGTGTGTGTGTGAGAAATGTCTGTATTTTGCTCCTTTCGTCACAGCTCTGTGTGGTATCTTATAACACACACCAACGCTAGCCTCCGTGGAAACAGAGACCACGAGCTACAGAATGAGGGTCCCCAAGTGAGTGTTGAAACGTCCTGAAAGAGACAAGACAGTGAAGGCAGCATAGATGAACTGAATTCATTTGGAAGCACAAACTGTTAAGATCTTATGTGACGAGTCCTTAGTAATTTCAATACCAAATATTTATGTGATTTATAAAGATGAACAGAAAAAAAAATTAGATATTTTTAGATTCACATCAAGAAAGATGTTTAGTTAAAAGGTTCTGATGATGATCAAACTCAGCATGATCCACAACCCACTGACTTAGACCTGATGCAGAGAAAATCTGGAATAAGTTTAATTCAAAAATTTTTTTCTTTGAGAAAAAAACCCAAAACATGCTTTTTCCCCAGGGAATCCGTGGAAAACTTGTGAAATGTGAAGAATAAACAAAACGAAAAAAACACTAAAAAATGCCCAACGTGGATAATGTTTGTGAAAAACTGAACCCACAATTTACTGCGCCATCTAGTGCCAGTCTTTACGCCTAATCCTTTCCAGAGGAACGTTTTTAGGTTTAAGTCTCTTCTTTCCTATTTCTTTAGCTCAGTGTATTAAAAAGATCCAGGATTTAAGATTTAAGATCCAACACGGTGATTCCCAAAGAGCTATTAGATGAAAACTTGGCCTACAGTAGAGAAGATTCTGTACCTTTAATTATCACTGTTTAGATACACCGATACCATGTTTGCAACACTCTTTAAAACCTTCAAGAACAACATACAATAGAATAGATTAGAATAATAAAAACCAGTGAATTCAGGTGTGTCACCTTTCTTATTTAAACAAAAAGATAGGCAGTTAGATCAGCTCCAAATACACTTTTCTGTCCACAAACCAAATAAAACACCAAAATATTAAGGTTAATAATGCCATTAACCTAGCTTAGCATATGCTACCTCTCCTTTCTTAGCTTACTACATTATCTCAACTTATTTTAGCTTTAACTGGTGAACTAACTTAGGCTAACATATGGTAAAATACAGAAAACTAAAAGAACCTATTTTAATTAATTGTAGTTTTGCCTTCGTCCATTGCTTATCATAACTTGTCTTAACCTTTTTGTAAATTGTTTTAGGCTTTCTTAATTTGGATTAAGCTGCATTAGTTTAAAACAAGTTAGAAAGCTAAGCAAACTCAAAAAGGGCCAAAGTAATGGATTTTAACTTATTAGCTTGCCTTTGTTCTGGTTGGTTTATACATTACCATAGCTTATGTTAGCTGATCTTAGCCTAATTTAGTTTATTTATTTTTTGCTTGATTATTTTTGATCTTTTTAGTTTTTTTTTTACCCATCTTATCCTAGAATAGCTTACCTTGTCTTTAAGCCCTTCAAAATGCCTGAGAACTTTTAAGCAAGACTATTTTTTAAAGAATACGGCAAAGTCTGATTAGTTGATGCTAAAATCCAAAAAATGAGAAACAGATCAAGAGTTTTGAACAGTAATACATTTTTGTACTTTGCATTTTTACATGAATAAAGGAAATTATTAATATTCGGTAAATAGTTCATCAACAATCAGCACAACCAGTTTACAGACCGAAAAGACAATTTTCAGAGAATGAAGCATAGAAAACAAAATGTAAATGAAAAGCAGGTTAATAGTGTGACATCCCAAACCTTTTAACATTGTCAGAGATTATCAGAAAAGTGAAACACATTTAAAAATATTGTTGACATTGATCTTGAAGCTTCACATTGAAATGAAATATTCTGCTCTGAGAAAAGGCCCTAAACTACTCAAACCACTAAAAAGGAGAAAGTGAAGAGAGAATAACATTTTCTAGCGGTTGCTTTAAACCTTTAAGCCTCCTGGAGTCACCAAGTTTCATATAAGACTATCTCCCACTATTGTTTAAACGTTCATACATGTGTATTACAGAAGGTTTCTGAGATCTGCCCTACTTGCATACCTGCTCCCTGCTCTACTTATTGTTTCTTAAAGCTGATTTAGTTTTAATTCTCTGCTGAAGCCTATTTCCACCTCCAGACTCCTCCTCCTCCCCTCTGTGATAAAGAACTGCCTGTCCTGGCCTTGTGAATCTGTTCAGAGAGTGTGTGAATGATAGACTAACCCTTTTCTGAATTATAGACTCCCAGGGGTCACACTGCAGCCCTGGATGCCCATTGTTGCTGCCCCTCTCAGCTGCACTTGACGGCCCTTTGGTTCGATGTGTGTTTGCTCTCAGGTAGAAGAAGCAGCAGATCGCTCGTTGCCCTCCACTTCGCCTCACTGCTTCTTTTATAGTCTCAATTCGAGCCTCAAAAGAGGTTGGATACTCAAATCCAACAGCAGCAAACTCCCACTAACTTCCTTCCAGCAGGTTCTTGCAAGGATGTGAGCAAAAACATCTGCAAATTCAAGCAGAAACTTTACCATATAAAATTATAAAACAAGACAGACAAGAAATACTTCGAACAACAAAGAACCTGAAAAAAATTTAAAAAAAGAAAACACAACAACAAAACCAGAAACATGTTTAATAGAAAGATGGAAAAATCCAAAAACAACATTCTAAAAAAACTACCTGAGAATAAATAAATACGACAGAAAATACAGATAAACATATTTTATTTATTTTTAAAAATTGTTGAAAGGATATTTAGTGAATAAAGCAGCGGCAATAAATAAAAATATAAACAGAAACAGCAATTAAAGATTAAAGAGCAACAAAAGTAAAAATTTTAGCAAACAAAAAACACTAAGGAAAAAAAACAAACATCAAGGTTTTACAAAAAAGAACTTCAAAAAATAGCCCTATAAAAATCTGAACCAGACCAAGTAAAATCAAGAAACACTATTTAAAATAGAAAATATACATTTTAGAAAACAAATAAAAACTTCAAATGTGAATAAAATTGAATATGATATATAATAACTAAAAAAGTAATTAAAAAACATTCAAAAGTAAAATTAATGAAATTAAATTCAAAACAGTTTAAAAACTTGAAAATTAAAACAATATAATAAAATAAATAAAAAAAACACACACAACTTTTTAAGAACAACAAAATTAAAGTAAACTAAAAAAACATTTTTTGCTTTCTTGTCGAAAATACCAAAATAATATTTAAGAATACAAGAATATTATTATTTTTATTATAACCAAATAATAATAAAAATGCAGGAAAAAGCAAGAACCTCTTTGAAAATCAACACGATAAACAAAACTTTAAAAAGTATTTTAAAAAGCAATAACAAAAGGAAAATAAATGTTATTTTACAGCAACTACTTTAAATAGATTATATTAAATTAATTTCCCCCTGCCACTAAATACAATTCTGGTTTATTCTGTACATTTCTTAGTGGTGTACTCCCTTCTGATATTTTTTTTGTTCGTGTTGTTCTGCCTTCTGCAGAAATGAAAATAAATTTAATTTGGACTACTTTGTGTCATCTTTTCCTTTTTTAAATCACCAAAGTTTATTATTTCATTGGCTTTGTTTGTTATTTTGTGTTAATTTTCTTCACTGTTTCCTGTGAATCAATTGCTGTTTTTTTAGGATCTATTTCTCCCCAAGAGTACTTTTTAATATTTGCTGAGTGTCATCTGCATATGAGCCACCTAATTTCCAGATCAAATGTAAAATATTAGCTCTTTTTTAGCACCATTGTCCTGTCAAGTCAATCTAATTTTCAAAAGAAGGAGCACATTAAGAGCCTGAAGCAGTGAAACAGTTTGAAAAAGGCTGACAGGCTCTCAGCAGAGCTCCCATGGCCCTTTAACCAGGAGTTAATTAGTCTTTTTATTCACAATGAATGAGTTAATTGATTAATGAGAACTGTTAATGGATTTATCTGTAAACAGCCTCTCTGCGGCTCCGCTCTCATCACAGTTTTGCAGCTCTGAGCTCCGAGGAGGAGACGAGAGCCTCGTTCAGATTCCTCTGTTCGTTTTAATTAAAAACTCAAGAATCGGCCTCTCACATCTCCTCCTGAGCCTCCTCTCCTCCGCGGAGAGGCAGAGGGATCGGCCCTCCCAGCTCCTCTGTGCTCTGGTGCTCTCATAATAAGACCCATTAAACACAATGAGGAAGAAAGACGGCGCTGTAATTTAAATCCCCTCCTCCCCTGCCTCCCTACATCATCGGGGTTTCAGCTGCGAGCGGGAAGGAGACACTGATGGAGGAGAAAGAGATGGATGAATGTGGAACTTCAAAGTGGAGCGGCCCTTCAGGATAATAATCAGCCGGCTCAGGGTGGCTTAGCAGGGCTTCCAATGCTTTCTATAAAAACCTTCATCAAACCTTCATCAAACCAGAGGAGAGAGCGCAGCAGAAAAGACAGAGATGGAGATGTGGGTTTCATTGGATTCTTCAGACTGAGTTCAGTAAATCCTCCACCTTCATTCGGCTTTGACCTCCGTGACAAAGAAGCGGCCTCTCCATCTGAGGTGCATGTTTCACTCTGGCTGTTGCTCTGTTTTCATGTGACTCCGAGTATACAGTGAAGAAGTCTCTGCAGAAACTGTATCTCTCAGGTAGCGGCCATTTTGAGTTATACGAGTTGCATCACAGAATTTGCTGCAGCATTCGTTTAATTTTTCGCACCACTCCATTTGAGTCACACGATCAGTCTCAACATGAAATCCTATGTAAATAAAGTTTTTTCCAGCATCACTGTGCAACATGTTGCTTCAATTGAAGATCTGTTGTCACTATACCAACCCACCCCCAGACCACTCAGGTCCTCCTACTCCAGTCTACTAAACATCCCTAGAATCAGAACCAAACATGGAGAAGGAGCTCTTAGTTTCTATGCTTCCCTTATGTGGAACAAACTTCCAGATGACTGGAAAGCTGCTGAAACACTGAGTTCCTTTAAAGCAAAGCCATAAAATCATCTGTTTAGAGCTGCCCTTGAGTAAGTGATTAATAGCCGCTGGAATGTTGTATTTAATGCTTTTACTGTTGTTCTATTGCTGCTTTTGTTTTGTTCCCTAATGATGTAAAGCACCTTGAATTGCCTTGTTGTTGAAAGTGTGCTATAAAAATAAAGTTGCCTTGCCAAAACTCCAGATTTAGCTTTTATTGTCACGGCTAGCAGAGAGAAAAAAACTCCACTATGATGCCTGCAGAAAAAATACCAACAGATGGCCACCTTGATTAACAGCTCAAAATGTGTCTAATGAAACTTTTAACATGTCCATAAACGTTTAACAAAACTCCCTTGACATCACAGGGCTTATACTCTCTGGGGAAAATGGAGATAAGGATGTTAGAGACGCTGTTGGTCACGTAGGATTGCTTTCCTTTGTTTTCTGTTGTTTTCATGAGAAAAGCAGCAATTACAACAACACAAAAAGAATGTGAATAGAGGGAGAAACTGCGTGATGAAGGGCGGTTCTTAAATAAATGATGTGAGTGATAATCTGAGGAGAAAGCAGCTCTATTGGACATATGGCCAAGTGCTACAGGATGGAGGGTTTTTTCATGGTCTTCACTCTATTACAAGGATTAGAGATGCTGGGAGGCTGACACACAAACACACAGAGGTGAATCAGTGAATTCTTTGGCCAGTCGGAGGAAGATTCACTTATGAAAATGCAATAGGCAAGGCAATTTTATTTGTATAGCACACTTTCAACAGCAGGGTAATTCAAGGTGCTTTGCATGATGTGGTGATTTAAAAAACAAAAACAGACATGGAATATAACATTGCAAATTATAAGTGAAAGAAACACACATTACACATGATACACAATGAAACAAGAGAAAGATCAATAAAGCAAGAGCGCATGAACACATTTCATACATATGACATCAAGCATTTACTCGAAGCCAATTCTAAACAGATTGTTTTTTAGTCTTGATTTAAAGCAGTTCAGAGTTTCAGCAGCTCTACACTCGTCAGGAAGTCTGTTCCAGATAAGGGGAGCATAGAAACTGAAAGCTGCTTCTCCATGTTTAGTTCTGAGTCTAGGGATGTTTAGTAGGCTAGAGTTGGAGGACCTGAGTGGTCTTGGTGGTTGGTACCGTGACAACAGGTCTTCATCATATTTTGGTCCTAAGCCATGTAATGATTTATAAAATAGTAGGAGTATTTAGAAGTCTATTCTCTGAGCTACAGGGAGCCAGTGTAAGGACTTTAGAACTGGGGTGATGTTCTCTACTTTCCTGGTTCTAGTGAGGAACACGAGCAGCAGCGTTCTGGATCAGCTGCAGCTGTCTGATTGACTTTTTAGGCTGACTTGTGAAGACGCTGTTGCAGTAATCAATCCGACTAAAGATTAACACAGGAATGAGTTTTTCTAGGTCGTGTTGCAACATCAGTCCTTTAATCCTAGAAATGTTCTTCAGGTGATAGAAGGCTGACCTTGTTATTGCCTTTATGTGACCCTGGAGGTTCTGGTCTGAGTCCATTACTACACCTAGGTTTCTGGCCTGGTCAGTAGTTTCTAGCTGTATTAACTGAAGCTGTGTGCTGACTCTTGATCGTTCCTCTTTGGGTCCAAAAATAATTACTTCAGTTTTGTTTCTATTCAGCTGGAGAAAGTTATGAAACATCCATCCATTTATTTGGTCAATGCATTGATTTAGGGTTTGAATGGGTTCAGAGTCACCTGGTGACATTGTAATGTAGAGCTGAGTGTCATTTGCGTAGTTATAATAGCTAATCTTATTGGTTGCAATAATCTTGCGTAGTGGGAGCATGTAGATATTAAATAGAAGGGGCCCTAAGATGGAGCCCTGGGGCAGCCCACATGTGATTTGTTCGTTCTGATGAAAAGTTTCCTATTGAAACAGAAGAATACTCAAATTGCTGCCTTCTTACATATGTTAAATTCTTGGCAGAGGAACTGCAGCAGAGAGTGGAGGTTAGATGAGGTAGACAGGTGAGTGAGGCAGAATGTAAACGGTTACTCACACGATGACTGCGACATCTGATCTTGAGGGAATTCAGTTTTTGGTTTATGACGATATTTGCTAATTTATCTCATTTTTATGTTATTTTTAATTTGTTGTTTTTGTTTGTGTTGTAACTGAAACAAAACTGAAATGTCTGAAACGACAGGATTACAAGTCTTACTCATTAATATTCATGATATGCAAACGTCTCGCCTCTGATTGGCTAACAGCAACTCGACACTTATGCTGCCTTCTAACAAATAATTAACTTAACTTGATTCACTGGTGGTGTTGTAAGACAAATTCCAACTGTTTCTTCCTCAGCTCTTCTTTCTTACGTAAAAAATGCAATGCAATTCAATTTAATTAAGTTTATTTATATAGCACCAATTCATAACAGATGTCATCTCAATGTAATTTGCAAGAAAAGTCCTTTCAATTAAATTGTACATACATTGCAACCAGTTTCTAATTAAGGAATCCCAGCAGATTTGCATAAAATCATTGACTTGCAGCATTCACTCCTCCTGGATCAACTTGTAGCAAGAGTAGATAGTCACCTGCGTTGTGTTGTTGACTTCACAGCAATCCTTCATCCTAAGCAAGCATGTCGCGACAGTGGAGAGGAAAAACTCCCCTTTAACAGGAAGAAACCTCCACCAGAACCACGAAGAAACCTCCACCAGAACCAGAACCAGGCTCAGTAGGAGCGGTAATCTGCCACGACCGACTGGGGGTTTGAGAAGAAAGAGCAGAAACACAGAAAGAACAAAATAACTGATGTAAGAGTCCTTTCTATGTTAAAGAAAGTAAAAAAAGTTGATGACAGGACACAGACGACGTTTAGTTACCCCCTCCAGAAAGGCATCGCAGCTGAGGAGAATGCCATGGTTGCAACGCTGATGTGTCATCTACACAAATGACACAGGCCCAAACATGTTCCGCCATTTTGTGAAGTTGTTAACGGTTAGCTTCTACTAGCAGAGACGTGCTCTGCTCCCTCCTGGCCACTAAATCAACACAGCCTTCCCGCGAGCAGTCATAAGACGAGGTGGGCGAGGCCATGTTTACTAATTTTCTCTGTGACATGGAAGGGACTGGTTTTCTCTGAGTCGTTCGTTTTTTGCAGTCTATTTCCCTTCCGGAGCTGAAGCAGGCAACGGAAGTTGGAGAAAATGGTCACTGCCGCATGCATATGCAACTTAGAGTGGCCGATCGTATTTCAAAAAGAAGAAGAATTACACGGTTTCTTAGTGAACGAGACCTCTGGGTTGACAGCTCACCAGGGACAAGATTGTAAACATGCACAAGACTGGGATGAGCCAATCTACAATAGGCAAGCAGCTTGGTGAGAAGAGATCAATTGTTGGAGCAATTATTAGAATATGGATCACTGAAAATCTCCCTCGACCTGGGGCTCTATACAAGATCTCACCTCGTGGGGTACATGATCTAGAGAACGGTGAGCCCAGAACTACAGGGTGGGGGGGGGACTGGTCAATGACCTGAAGAGAGCTGGGACCACAGTAACAAAGGTTACTATTTGTAACACACTATGTCATCATTGATTAAAATCCTGCAGCGCACGAAAGGTCCCTCTGCTTAAGCCAGCACATGTCCAGGCCCGTCTTAGGTTTGCCACAGACCATATGGAGGATCCAGAGGAGGATTGGGAGTCATTTGGTCAGATGAGACCAAAACAGAACTCTTTGGTATAAACGCCACTTGCTGTGTTTGGAGGGGGAAGAATGCTGAGTTGCATCCCAAGAACACGATACCCACTGTCAAGCATGGGGGTGGAAACATCATGCTTTGGAGCTACTTTTCTGCAAAGGAGACAGGTTGACTGATCTGTATTAAGGAAGGATGAATGGGGTCATGTTTCATGAGACTTTGTGCAAAAACCTCCTTCCATCAGCATTGAAGATTAAACATGGCTGGATTTACCAGCATGACAATGATCCCAAACACATCGCCTGGGCAACGAAGGAGTGACTATGTACAAATTATTTCATGGTACTGGAGTAGCCTAGCCAGTCTCCAGACCTCAATCCAACCAAGTTTACATTACAGAGCACTGAGGTGAACTTTTGTTAGTGGCCAAATATTTATTTCCTGCACCATTATACAAATAAATTCTTTAAAAATCCTACAATGTGATTTCCTGGACATTTTTTAACATTCTGTCTGTCACAGTTGAAGTTTAGCTATGATGAAAATTACAGACCTTTCTCATCTTTTACGTGAGACAACTTGCACAATTGGTGGTTGCCGAATATATTTTTTTGCCCCACTGTATCTCTTTGTTCAAGGCTATGAAATTGTGTAATAAAGTAAAAAAATAATCCTAAACATCACTACTGCCAGTATTGCCGGTCCCCTGTCCTAAAATGATATAAAATTAATTATGCAGTTAAAAATGAAAGCCAGAGGCATGTTTTAAGCCGAGTTTATACTTTTCCGTCAGCGGTGGCGCAGAGACATGCAGCTGCATCATTAATCAACGCAACTTCTCTGCGGCAGGCCCACAGAGGGTGACAGAGACATGCCCATTTAAAAACAAAATGTGCTGAAGATATCTAGCAGCAAACTCTGGAGCAGATCAAAGAATGCCTTGCATAAAACCATTTATGGATGTTCAGCGTCCATTACCATGGTAACTGAGCAGCTTAAAAAAAATTAAAAATCATATTTGTGCACAAAAAGCTCTTTTGAGTATTGAAAGAGGCGGAAGTTGTTCAAGCGAAGCGATTTAGTTTAAAAATAAAAAAGTAAAAAAAGTAAAAACACTTTTGTCGACTAGAGGCATAACTGCAACAGTGGCAGGACTTCCCCACAAAAAGCACAACATCCCCTGCTGTCCTGGTGGTAGATAACTTTGCAAGACTCCCCAGGAAGAGAAGAAGTCTGAAAGGAAAAAGTTTCCGTCGATACGTCAGTGCAAACTTGCTGAAGGAGAAGTAAACTAGGCGGACCCCACTTTGTAGTTTAATGTGGCCCAGCACCTCATAGCTGTGTTGCTGTTGTTTCCGATTATGTCCACTTTGTTATAATGCTGCAAATAGTTAACTGTAGAATATTTGGTCCAAGAAAATTTTCAAATCTGCATTTATTGCAAAGTGGGGATCCTTCAACGGTGCTGGATTTATACACCTGAGGAATCTACGGGTACACCTAAACTCAATGGTTTGGATTGGTGAGGGTACACATTTTTGCATGACTCTTGAACTCCATCAGGATGTGGCTATGCACTGTCATGATGGTGCTGTAGACTTGTCACAATGCTAGCATGGCCTGTTCCAGCAAAGCTAAATAGCTGTGCACTGGTCCAGTGTAATCGATTTACCCCCTTCTTTGCAAAAAGCCCAGCTATGACCCTGATCTGCTGCAGCAGTAATAATGAAGCACCTCCACCTGTCTGCAGAAATACTGTGCATTCTTCAAAGGTTTAGAGACTTCTCATGTTGTGTAATGGAAAGTCCAGTGTGTTGATACACCCCCGAATAGTTTCAAAGCTCTGCTCGATTTTTTGACATCAAAGCATGATTCTGGATTGAAGTGAATGGACCCTTAATGGATGTTTTGGAGATTGCGCATCGGAACAGGCAAACATTTGAAATTAAACTTGAAGAACTTGCAGAATCAGAGGTCATGGCCCATGAATGAAAGATCAAGTTTTTTCTGTTTACCTTTTCTTTTAATGGAGAAATGTTTCTAGAATGGATGCAATAAAAACGAGCAGGTGGAAGGTCAGAAATTAAAGCCCTGGTGTTGGACTTTGATGAGCGGTGGAGCGAAGAAGCACCTGGACCTGGGAGGGAGGCAGGGATTTCCACATTAACGTCCCCTCTTTCTCCCGACGAACCCCCATGAAATCACCCCTTAACTAAAGGATCACTCACCATGAGCGTGTGTCCATGCTGGTAAAGCCCATGGTAAATTGAAACCATTACTGTCTGGTGCTGAAAAGGCAGAACTAAAGACCGTCCTGTGTCCCACCACTAGCTGCACGGCTTTCTAATGCGACAGCTGTGTGTGTGTCCAAGTGTGTGTTCACACTGCGAAAGTATGGACCTCCTTCTTCCTTGTGAGCATGCTGCGGGGAACTGTCCATTAAAAATGAGAAACTTTGACCTTTTGAATAAAACGTTTAAAAATACTAATTTCCTAGCAGGTTAAGGTGGAATATTAAAAGGAAAATTACATTTTATTTTGAAGGGGAGCTCATGGAAATAGTCAGTATCATAACTAAGATGGAAGAAAATTTTAACTGAGTTTTCAGAAAAACAGAAAAATTCCCATAGAAAACGAAAGCTAGGAGTAAACACAAGCTGAGAACCAGATAATTAATTTCACAAAACAATTTAAAGTCTGGAGTTTTATGTTGTTTTAAGACAGTTTTACAGTAAAAAAAAAAGGGGAACACCCTTTTTTAGCAAAGCAGTGATTACTGTTGTTGTGAAGACCTGACCAGGGTCACAAAATACCTACAGGCTCAGCCAAGCAGCCCATGGTAACTCTGGAGGAGCTGCAGAGATCCCCAGCTCAGGTGGGAGAATCTGGCTTACAGAGCAAACTCTTCTAAAAGCTGTCATGCTGTAAGGATTCTTTTTATTCCAGCAGGGCCAGGGAAGATGGTCAGAGTTGATAAGAAGGTGGATGGAGATAAATCGAGGAAAATCCAGAAAGAAAACCTGTTGGAGGCTGCAGAAAACTTGAGACTAAGATGGAGGTTCACCTCCTTTCTTTCATCCTAAACATACAGCCAAAGCTGCAGTGGGATGGGTTATATCCATTTGATAGAATGGCCTAGTCAAAGTACAGACCTAAATTAATCTGATAATCTGTGGCAAGACTTGAAAATGAAGGTTTGGAGCTGCACTCCATCCAATCTGACACAGTTTGAGCTGGTTTGCAAAGAAAACTGTAGAAACAAATTATGTTTATGATGAACCCAGCCAGTTTCATAGTAAAAATGTGGTTAGCTTTAATTCAGGAGGGGGCTGAATACAAACATTAAAAACCACCCTGCATTTTGTTTTCACTTCACGTTTCACAGCTACTCCCAACAAATCCCTGCAACCCATCGGAGTTTGTGGTTTATTCCTAAAATTGACCTGTTTTAACACCCGCCTGTCCTCTCTGTCTTCCTGTTGCTGTTATATTCTCTCTTTCATGTCTTCACCAATAAAATCAGCTCACCCCCCTCACCATTTCTCCCACCCTCACGCCTCCCGCCAGGGCTCTCTGGCCCAGCCATGTATGACAGATATGGTTGATTTTGAGCAGATCATTGAGCTGAATGGATTCAGTGGCACCTCCCATTCAGCTCATAGTTGAGGCTTTCAAAGGAGCCCTGATATGGAGAAAATTGGGAAATCCTCCTGACTGCTCCTTTATTCTGCAGGCTGTGCGTGAGCCACTGACTTTAGTCCATCTGAAATTATCAAGTAAAGCTGAAGTAGGAAGTAGCATGAATGGCCCTCCTGGTGGGCACCAATACCACAATATGTTGTCCGTGCACGTTCGCTGTTTGAGGAAAAAGGCTGCTGAAACGTTTGAAAACAGGAAATAAAAAAACGTCCTTTTGACTACTTCTTCAAAGATAATAAACCCGAGTTTGTAGCATCAGCGCAGATTTTCTTTATGCCTGTCAGCCTGCCTGTTATATGAATAGTGCAAATTTTTCTATGAATAGACATTTAAATTAGTCTTTTAAGCGATTTAAATATCCTCATGTCAAGTTCTGCCCACAGCAGTCAGTGTTTGAAAGTGTCACAGTGGGACTCCATGTGGATTTGATGTTTGCCACTTTCCAACATGAAGTCAGGTGAATCTCTTCAGCGTTTTGAGTCACTAATGAAACAAGCAACTCAAACTTTTAATGAGGAAAAGAAAACTGTATAATTTCATTTCTGGTCAGAAGTTTTTCATCCACCCACCATGGGCATGCATGTCGTATTGTTTTTGGACAGGGCTGCACAGCAGTGCAGTTGGTAGCACTGTTGCCTTGCAGGAAAAAGGTCCTGGGTTCAAATCCCTGCCGTGGGGTCTTTCTGCATGCTGTTTGCATGATCTCCCTGTGCATGCATGGTTTCCCTCTGGGTACTCCGGCTTCCTCCCACAGTCATAATACATGCGTGTGTATATGGTTGTTTGTCCTGTGTGTCTCTACGTTGCCCTGCGATGGACTTGTGACCTGTCCATGGGTAAACCCCAACAACTGCTGGAGACAGGTACCAGCAACCCTGCAGGGATAAGTGGGTTTAGAAGATGGATGAATTTATATTTTTCCAGACACTTAATCATTTATTTGAGCCATTCTTTTTTTCCAGGTGGATTAATCATGCAACGTACAACTGTAATAGGCTTAAAGATTTCGAATGATATGAAGTTCTCACTAGATGTTAGCGACAACCAATAGACACAAAGAAGAGAAATCAAAGCTAGAAATCAAAGTCCACAAATGACGGTGTGAACAAACACAGCGACACAGGAAATGAGTGTTGAACACACTTACATAGAAATGTATTTAAAACTTTGTGGAAACTTGTTTTTGGTATTAAAAACTTCAATGTGCCTCCTCTATGGAGAAACTTGTAATACGCAACGCTCAGGTGTAATTTGGACAAGATTTAAGTCATGATGGTTCAATGAATCCATTCTTCGCACCCTGATCTTCAGGTTTTTCCAAGGATTTTTAGCTGGATATAGAACTGATGAGTGACTTGGTCCTTTTAGAAGTTTTTACTTTATCCCCTAAAACCAATTAGACATTTATTTATATAGCACACTTTCAGCAACAAGGCAATTCAATGTGCCTTGGGTGATTAGGGGCATTATAAACAGAAAAGAACATTGAAGAACATTAAAACATACTACTTTGAACACATTCAAATTCAATTCAAATTCAATTCAAAAACACTTTATTGATCCCAGAGGGAAATTAAGTGTTGGTATGGCTCATAAAATTAATTCTTTAAGGAGTTGTGGTAGATGATGATGGCTGTGGGCAGGAAGGATTTCCTGTAGCGGTCTGTATTGCAGCAAAACTGAAGAAGCCTCCGACTGAAGACGCTCTGTTGTTGTATGACAGTCTCATGAAGAGGATGCTCAGGGTTGTCCATAATGTTTTTGATTTTATGAAGAATCCTTCTTTGCATCATCATCTCCAGATGTTACACAGTTGTCCCAAGAACAGAACCAGAACCTTCTTTATCAGGTTGTTTAGCCTTTTTAAGTCCCTGGCTCTGATGCTGCTACCCCAACAGATGACGGCTGAAGAGATTACACTCTCCACAACAGACTTGTAGAAGATCTGCAGCATCTTGCTGCAAACCTTGAAGGACCTAAGCTTCCTCAAGAAGTAGAGTCTGCTCTGTCCCTTCTTGTAGACGGTTTCACTGTTGCGCCTCCAGTCCAGTCTGTTGTCCGGATGAACTCTGAGGTATTTATACTCCTCAACCACCTCCACTTCTTCTCCCATGATGGAAACAGTGTTTGACTTATCCCTGTTTCTTCTGAAATCTACAATCATCTCCTTTGTTTTGTTCACATTCAAGGTGAGACGATTGTTTCCACACCATGTCACAAAGCGGTCCACCATCTCTCTGTATTCAGCTTCTTGTCCATCTCTGATACACCCGACAATTGCAGATTCATCTGAGTATTTCTGCAGATGACGGGTCTCTGATATGTACTGGAAGTCTGAGGTGTACAGAGTAAAAAGGAATGGTCAGAGTACGGTCCCCTGTGGTGCTCCTGTGCTGCTGACCACCTAGTTTGACACACAATTCTTCAGTCTCACAAATTGTGGTCTGTTGGTCAGGTAGTCATTGATCCAGGCGATTGTTGAGGGCTCCACCTGTGTCTTCAGGAGTTTCTGACCAAGCAAATTCGCACTGGAGAAATCAAAGAACATGATCCTCACAGTGCCTGCCTGCTTTGTCCAGATGACAGTGGGTTGGTTGAAGCAGATGTATGATGGCATCTTCTACTCCAACTCCATAGCGATAAGCAAACTGCAGTGGGTCCTGATACGTTCTTGTTTGCTTACTCAGGGGTGCCAACAGGAGTCTCTCCAGGACCTTCATGATGTGGGATGTCAGGGCAACGGGTCTATAGTCATTGATGACTGATGGGTGAGTTCTCTTTGGTACTGGAACAAGGCAGGATGTCTTCCACAACACTGGAACCTTCTTCTAAGTTGGGCTAAGGTTGAAGAGGTGCTGCAGAGAGCTGCCCTGCACAGGCCTTCAGGACTCTGGGGCTGACACCATCTGGACCTGTAGCCTTGTTCTGGTTCAGTTTCTCCAGCTGCCTCTTCACCTGACTTTTGGAGACAGACAAGTGGGAGGGGGAGGCAAAGGGGGTAGCAGCATTTCCTGACTTGGTTGAAGTCAAACTTGTGGAAGCAGAAGAGTCCATGGCTGAGGTGAAGGATAAAACATCCGAGGTGTAACAGGAAAGCTGTTGGTCAGAGGAGAGTGGGATGTCTGTTTGGCTGGGAACAGGAGAGGAGGATGCTGAGCTAGTTCCTGAACTGAACCTGTTGAAGAATCTGTTCAGTTCATTGGCTCTGTCCAGACTACCATCTATCCAATCCTTCCTGTCCTTAAAGCCTGTGATCTTTCTCATTCCTGACCAGACATCTCGGATATTGTTCCTCTGTAGTTTGTTCTTCAGCTTCTTCCTGTATGCCTTCTTACTGTCTCTGATCTTGACCTTAAGTTGCTTCTGTATACTCCTCAATAATTCCCTGTCTCCCTCCCTGAAGGCTCTTTTTTTCTTGTTTAGCAGTTCCTTCAGGTCACTGGTGATCCAGGGTTTGTTATTAGGGAAGCATCTCACTGTTCTGGTGGGGATGATGTTGTCCACACAGAAGTTTATATAGTCAGTCACACACTCAGTCATGGCATTGATGTCCTCTCCATGTGCTTGGCAAAGAGTCATCCAGTCTGTGGTTGCAAAACAACCCTGCAGGGCTTCTTCAGCTTCCTGTGACCATTTTCTCACAGTTCGTTTTGTCACAGGTTGCCTCTGAACAAGGGGTTTATATTCTGAACATAGAAAAACAAGATTGTGATCTGATTGTCCCAGAGGAGGTCTTGGTTTGGACGTGTATGAATCCTTTACATTTGCATAAAACAAATCCAAGGTCCTATTTTCTCTTGTAGAGCAGCTGACAAACTGTTGAAATGTTGGAAGTGTAGTAGAGAGCGAGGCATGATTAAAATCACCAGATATTGCCACAAATGCATTGGGGTGCTGTGTCTGTAGCTTAGCAACAATGGAACTGATGACATCACATGCATTGTCGGCAACGGCTGAAGGTGGAATGTAAACAACTGCCAAAATTACACTGGTGAACTCTCTTGGTAAATAATATGGACGAAAACTCACTGCTAAGAGTTCGACATCTGGGCAGCAGAGACGACACTTCACAGTAACATGTCCTGGATGACACCATCTGTTGTTTACAAGCACTGCTACTCCACCACCTTTTCTTTTCCTGCTCGTCTTCAGATCTCTGTCTGCTCGTACAGTCAGGAAGCCTGGCAGACAGACGTTGGAGTCGGGGATATGATCCAGTAGCCACGTCTCCGTAAAACACATAACACTGCATTCACGGTACTCTGGCTGAGTCCTTGTAAGGGCTTGGAGTTTATCCATCTTGTTAGCCAGTGATCTTACGTTGCCCATTATGATCGATGGAAGAGATGGCTTGAACTTCCTCTTTCTCTGTCTCCTTTTCGCTCCTGCGCTGCATCCACGTCTCCTCCTTATCAACTCATCAGGGATTTGTGGCTTCAGTTGAGGTATTATTTCATTATTTTGCGATGTTATTGAGCTGCTCCTGGCTGTAAACCACATTGTTGCCATGGTTACGCATCATGACAAGTTGTCAAAAAGTGAAAAATTTACAGGAAATTCCAGCTGTTATTAATCAATTAATCAAAGGCAGCTCTAAGCAGATGAGTTTCTAGCTTTGATTTAAAGGAACTCAGTGTTTCAGCAGCTTTGCAGTCATCTGTAAATTTGTTCCAGATAAGAGGAGCGTAGAAACTGAAAGCTGGTTCTCCACGTTTGGTTCTAGTTTGGGATTGGAATTAGAGGATCTGAGTGGTCTGGTGGGGTTGGTACAGTGACAACAGATCTTCAACATACTTTTGTGCTAAGCAATTCAATGATTTATACTAGTAAAAGTATTTTCGAAGTCTATTCTCTGACCTTCAGATCTTTTAGTTATCAGGCTCCTCTCCTGTGGAACTGGCTCCCAGTTTTAGTCCGTGAGGCAGACACGCTGTCTACTTTTAAGGCCAGTTGCATATTTTGCTGTTATTCACTCCAGGGGGAGTGAATGCTGCAAGTCAATGACTCGATGCAATCTGCTGGGTTTCTTTAGACAGAAAACTTTTTAACTGATAGGAATGTATGTATGATTGAATTGAAATGAGTTTTCTTGTAAAGTGCCTGGAGATGACATATGTTGTGAATCAGTGCTATTTAAATAAACTGAATTGAAATGAAAATTCTCTGAGCTACAGGGAGCCAGTGTAAGGACTTTAGAACTGGGGTGATGTGCTCTACTTTCCTGGTTCTAGTGAGGAACATGAGCAGCAGCGTTCTGGATCAGCTGCAGCTGTCTGACTTTTTAGGCAGACCTGTGAGGACGCTGTTGTAGTACTAAATCCAACTAAAGATAAATGCATGGATGAGTTTTTTGAGGTGCGGTGCTGTTAGAGTTTCCATTGTTGTATGTTTGGAGCAATTGTCTTGCTTGGTAAATCAAACTCGTTTGATCTTCAGATTCTAGTAAATTCTAGATTCTATTAAATAACCTTTTCATTGGCCAACAGAAAATAGTAAAAGAGCTAATGTTCAATTGCACAAAGCAACAGGAAAATTATCTAAATATAGACAGATTTCAGCAGGTTTCTTGGTGTTCTATTTATTACTTTGATCGTGGATAATCCACAGGGCAATGATCTTAAACATAACACCAAACCTACCGCAGAATGTCTACAAAGGAAAGCGATAAAAGGTTTCGCAATGACCCAGCCAAAGTCACGACCTGATTAACTCTCAGCGAAAAGAAGAAGAGCAGACTAAAAATCTTTCCACAAAGTTGTGAGGGACAGACAGAAAACCACAGCTGAGCGTCGTTGCTGAATGTGGCTCTAAAGCTGTTGGATCAGGGGGTGTACTCAGTTTTTCACTCGCAGCTTTTCTATCCCGGTTTCATTACTGTTTAAAAGGGTGGAATCTGTTGTGTTTTTGTGCACTGAGGATATTTTGTGACCTACCTCTGGGTCAAAAGACCAACATTATTATTGATCTCTCCTGAACCATGATCACAGGAGTCAAACAGTTCTCAGACAGTTGAATTGCCCTCACTTTAGTTTCTTCATCCTCCTGAGAACGGTGACAGAAGCAGATGCTGGTGATAGGATGGATAGATTTCTGTTTCCCACAGCGGAGCTCCTGCCAGTCAGACTATATGAGCAGCAGATCCCTGGCTGGGTTGGATCTGACTGGATTAGCTGTTTCCTGCCCAGACACAATAGACTACAGCAGGAACCCAGATCAAACCACACACATGCAGCTACATGTGCAAGACCGTGCATATCATAATATGTGCATGTGTACATTGGTGTGTGCGCACATCGGGAGCAAAGGCCTGAAAGCCAACAAAGAACAAGGAGAGGGAAGCAGCAGGAAGCTGACTAGTCACTTTATCCGCCTCGCGCTCTCCGTGCTTGCGCAGACGGCGGGATCAAGAGGCAGAGATGAAGTTAAAATCAAAGGTTGCAGCTTGGGATTAATCCAGAGTGAGAAAGGCAAGGGGGGGGGGGGGTTAGGAGGTCGGTTCAGGTTTAAAGAGAAGCGATAATTTTCAATGCTCAGATTAGATAGTCTGCCAGCTTCCAAGGCCTTGCATTTCAGATGGAAATAACTGTCTAAAAGTTTTTCTAAAGGTCAAAATTAACAGAAATATGTCAATTTATCAGTTATTTGTGTTTCTGCATAACAGGATGTTTTTCAGTATCATCCCGCAGCTAACAGAGTTAGTTCAGCAGAGTGTTTAGGTGCTAATGATAATTCTAGTCGAACTTCCTGGGTCTACAGGCGGAAGACATGAAGAAAACCTTTTCTAACATATTCAAACATACATTTCTGCTACTGCTACATGCTACTCACAACAATAGCAATTTTACATGTCTGAGTCCAAGTCCTAATGTTGCAAGTCCGAGTCCAAGTGCAAGTCATTGGCGTGCTGCTCGAGTCAAGTCACAAGTCCCTCAAGTACTCCATCCCTGCCTCAGTGGGAATCCCAAGGCATTTCCAGGCCAGCCAAGAAACATAGTCTGTCCCTCCAGCGTGTCCTAAGTCCTCCTCTGGGTCTACTCCTGGTGGGACCTGCTTGCAACACCTCACCAGGGAGGCGTCCAAGAGGCATCCTACCCAGATATCCAAGCCACTTCAACTTGACACAAATCCTGTCCTTGAAGGTTTTGAACAAAATCGGTGACAAAGGGCACTCCTTGGCGGAGTCCAACTCTCATTGGAAAAGAGCCCGACTTACTGACGGCAATGCACACATATAGGTTTGGGGTTTCTGGTGTTTACATATATATTCTTGGGCTGAAGTTATCATTACTAGATCTTGATTAATCGGTACCATGAGTTTTTCTGTGACATTGTTCTTGCATTTTTATATCCATTTTTGTGTGACGTGGTTGTATAGTTCTTAGTTCACAATGTTTGTTTTGTTTTGTCAATGTTCCTTTTTTGGGTAAAAAAAGAAAGAAAAAAAAAGACCTGAACCTCCAGGATCACATAAAGGCAATAACAAGGTCAGACTTCTGTCACCTGAAGAACATTTCTAGGATTAAAGGACTGATGTTGCAACCGGACCTAGAAAAACTCATCCATGCGTTTATCTTTAGTCGGATTGATTACTGCAACAGCGTCCTCACAGGTCCGCCTAAAAATTTAATCAGACAGCTGCAGCTGATCCAGAACGCTGCTGCTCGTGTTCCTCACTAGAACCAGGAAAGTAGAGCACATCACCCCAGTTCTAAAGTCCTTACACTGGCTCCCTGTAGCTCAGAGAATAGAGTTCATTATACTCCTACTAGTTTATAAATCATTGATTGGCTTAGCACCAAAATATGTTGAAGAGCTACTGTTACTATAGCAACCCCACCAGACCACTCAGGTCCTCTAACTCCAGTCGACTCAACATCCATAGAATCAGAACCAAACATGGAGAAGCAGCTTTCAGTTTCTATGCTCCTCGAATCTGAAACAAACTTTGAAACACTGAGTTCTTTTAAATCACAACTAAAAACGTATCTGTTTAGAGCTGCCTTTGAGTAATGCTTTGATGTATCATATGTTGTGTGTATTCTTCTTGTTTTACTGCTGTTTTTACTTTACCCCTTAATCATGTAAAGCACCTTGAATTACCTTGTTTTTGAAAGTGTGCTTTACAAATAAAATTGCCTTGCCTTATAAAATTACCTTTTGAACCAAAATTTATGTTGGTTTAAGGAACTGGGCCCAAGGATCTCTTGGTTTGGAGAGATCTATCTATGTACCAAATTTCACATGTCTACTTTATACTATTTGGCCAAAGGGGGGGCTTTTGGGGAGAGCGATTTGACCATGCTCTTTTTAAATTCCATTGAAATACTAAGTTTAGAAGGCACTTTAAATTCCAATTAAATACTTACATTTCTCACCCAAATGACAGATTTGGTGAGTTTCTGTTTATGTTTAGGCCTCTAAATAGCCAATTAATTTGACAGGAGATAATTTAAAAGTGCTTCCAAACGTGTCACTATGAACCCCAGTTCATAAGCGTTAATCATCAGGCTATGACATCTGCAGGGTTACCTTGGTTCTGACTCGTTCAGGTCCTCGCAGGTGGACAGAGAGGTGCCTGGTGGCCCAGAGACTTTTAAGGTTGCATCTTTTCAGGCTTTCGTGCCGCCACTGTTGGGGATTTGAACCCCCAGATGCCTCTCGGCCTAATCTCCATCACGTTTGAATCTTTTGGATTTCTAAAATCTCTTCCCGAAATGTTTTCTTAGTGTGGGTTAAAAGTTTATTTCAGTTGCAGGTTTTTTGTTTTAGGCTGTTAAAGACTTTCTGTGAAGGAGCAGGTTTTTTTTGTTCTTTGTCTAACAACTGCGTCACACTGTGTGGAAATGCCATCACAGAAGTGATCTGACTGTGTGGAAAAACGGCGGAGTGTTCTGCTCCAGAATCCCTCAGTCGACTGATCCGTGTGAGAACGCTTGTCCCTCAGCGTATGCATATATAAGCCTACCAAACACTTTCAATTACAACACTGTTCCTGTTCCTTCTCTCACACACAGGCACCCTGAAAAGGCAGAGTCCCTTTTTCCCTGTTATGCAAATAACAGCAGCCTTAAAACGATTTGAGTGAGAATTAAACGTGAATTAAATGAGGCTTGGTTCTTTTCTCTCCTTTCTGTCTGAATAAGGCAAAGTCCCGTCACCATGGGAGATCCCCACGCCGCTGCCATGCCTGTTATGGGATTGACAAGACGAGAAGTGACATAAATACCATGGCCAGCGTTCAATCCAATTATGTGGCGTGGCCCGCCTCAATACCTGCTGGCCACGCAGCGCTGCGCTGGCGTCCTTGTATTCAGAAATGAGACGAGCTGTATTCATCTCCACGCCTCGCACTAACCTTGGGCTCCTAACCGCAGTGAGATCTGAGTCTGTGCCTCTCATCCTACACTCAGCCCATCAGCCTGGCTTAATAAAGGCCTTTGGACAAGGTGCTTTAACCCGCCCCCCCTCCCCAGAATAAAACATAATCCGCTCTGAAATCCCCAAAGGGCCACAAATGAACAACTTCTATGAAATAATATGCAGGCAGCTCTGCAACAGGAAGCATCGTTTTAAACAGAAAGAACCCACTACTTGAAATACGTACGTCCAAAACATCTATGCATATCGAACGACTGGTGCAGAGTTCCTTAAAAGTATTTAAATGAAGAAGAAGAGGCCAATATGAAAATCAGGTTCAGCTGGTCCCATTACTGCTTTTATTACCCGATACGTAGTTAAGAGATTTTGCTTGAGTAATTCTAGATTTTCCGCTGAAGTTGCAACAAAGATCTGTAGGGATCAGAAATAGCTCTGTCTTAAAGGATGATAATGGGTGGGGAGGGGGCTCAATGTAAACGTAACTCAAATTAGACATTTCATTAAAATCTTAAAACTCATAATTTACAAATTATTCAAAGTAAAGTTTAGAAACTTTCTTAATTCAAAGTGAAGATTAACACAGAAGCATTTGATGGAAAGAGTAGGGAATCAATTTCCTCAGATCAACAGAAAGTAATCCGGATGGATGGATGGATGGATGGATGGATGGATGGATGGATGGATGGATGGATGGATGGATGGATGGATGATGGTTGAATGGATGGATGGATGATGATGAATGGAGGGATGAATGGATGGATGGATGATGATGGGTGGATGGATGATGATGGTTGAATGGATGGATGGATGGATGGATGGGTGGGTGGATGGATGATGATGGTTGAATGGATGGATGGATGATGATGAATGGATGGATGAATGGATGGATGGATGATGATGGGTGGATGAGTTAAATGTTGTGAAGCTAACCTCCAACCTTTCCTTCATATTTCTCTTTCTACCTGTGAGCCCCTGATTTCTGTTGGTTCGGAGGTCGGCAGCACTGGTGCCACCGCTCCATGTAACGGTTCTGTTTCTCGTCTCCTCTGACGTCTCCTAGAAATGTAAACTTGACAACCGCGTCGCTCGCTCCCTCCCTCCCCAGTTCCTCGGTGCTTGGCTTGTGTTTGGGCCCCGCAGCCCATTTTAACCACAGGCATTTACAAGCTTCCCTCTAAACAACCTGCCAGGTGCTTTAAGCCTCCTGCTGAAGGCCACCGAACGTTATGAGGGTCCAATACGATTAGAGCTGAATAGGCTGTGAATGGAAGAATGGAGGTGCACATAAAGGGAAAGACTGTTAGCACAGCAATGTGCTGCTCTGAGCTCCCATGACCAATCTCCAGCTAATGAGCATTCAACGAGCGTGCTTTATGTCACAAGTGTCCCAAGGCTGTGATGGGGACACCGAGGCGAGCCATTTCTCATATTTGTCAGTGACATGGGCTAATCGCTTCGGTCAAATTTTACTTTTATTGTATGGATTCAAAACGCTGAGGACGTTCTCACACTCTTGGCTATGCTTGATGAAAATTCATGGGGCTACTTTCTGCCGACAATGCATTTCATCCTGAGGTTTTCATTTTGGAGGCTGCTCGCTTCACATGCTGCACCTAAAAAAAAAAAAAAGACAAAAATTCGATGTACTGTCACTAGAATCCTTTTGGTCATTCTGTTTTAGATATTTATATTGTAAAGACGTGGTTATTACAAAGGTATAGAGGTCTTTCGGGGCCCTGAGGTTTGTTTTACTGCAGTATCTATATGTTGTTCAGTACATTGTTCACCAAGGAGTTGTAATTTGCACAGTTTCTTAGCACTAAAGTGTCTTTTGTGCCTTGCAAAATCTTTCACACACCTAGTGTCATGTATGGTGGTGTTGGGGTCGGACCAAATCGAAGACATGAACTCAGTAGGGTGATCGGACGCATATTTAACCACCACTAAGAGAGCGCAGACCTCTGCCAGGGCCACTACCCACCCCATCCCCATATTGTTATCTAATTCTAACTTTCTGTACTTTTCCACTAAAATATCTGCTAATGTGACGCATGGCTGTGTTCGTGCTGTCGCTGTGCTCTTCCAGCAAAAAGGGAGATTTGCGCATGCACGATTAATTCGCTGCGCATGTGCTCCAACCGCAACAGGGCTGATGCATGAGGTCAGCTGCTTGTGAGCTCCCTGACACGGGAGAGGAGTAGAGGTTAGCGCCGCTGGTCATTGAATCACTTGTTCCTGGTCCTATTGCGGACATTTCCTGAAAATCTAATCAAAATCCGTCAATAACTTTTTGAGTTTTGTTGGTACCAACCAACCAACCAAAACAAACAAACAAACAAACAAACAAACAAACAAACAAACAAACCAAACTGAGACATTACCTCTTGGCTGAGATGAACACTTACAGGAAACATCATGGAGGATGATCTTAGAATGCAACAGAAGGAACCAGTGGAGAACAATGAGCAATGAGAATGGGGAGCTATAAATACACTAGAGCAGTGCTTTCCAAAGTGGAGGGTACGCCCCCTGGGGGGAAGGGGGAGGAGTGCAGAGTCATTGCAGGCGGGACGCGGAATGAATGGATGACATTTAAAAGCTAAAATAACTGAAAGGTTTTTGACGAGGCTCCCACAGAAACGCAAGGCAGAAGATTAAACATCGCCAAATAAGCTTCCAAGCCAACTTCCTTCCAGGCCAAAGAGTAGAAAATATGACGAAGCACATCTTGCCTTTGGTTTTGTTACACCAAACACCTGCAAATGCTCAATGAGCTCATATAGAGCTTTGTACATAGTGACACAGTGTGAAGAACCGCACACAACTGCGGAGGATTACATCCTTCCCTGCACTGCGGACATGGTTCCATCTATGATTCACAACAGAGGCCAGGAAACTTTGGGTTATTCCTCTGACCAGTATGTGCATTTATGAGATGTCAACGGACATACAGGGACTTTGTAGAGAGTCCCGATAACTGTCATGTGGGAAGGATCTTTAAACTGCGAAATGAGATTTGCATTTTTTCGAAGGAAGAGGGTAGTGATCATGGCCTCAAGTTTTACTGTAACAAGTTTTTGATGAAACTTGCATACACAGCTCAGGCTGTGTCTTTAGGGTTGTTTTCCTGCTGGAAAGTGAACCTCAGATTCAAGTCTTTTATATCCTCTAACAGGTTTTCTTCCAAGATTTCTCTGCATTTGGCTCCACCCATCTTCCCATCAACTCTGACCAGCCTCCCTGCCCCTAACAAAGAAAAGGATCCCCACAACATGATGCTGCCACCACCATGTTTCACGGTGGGGGTGGTGTGTTCTGGGTTTTGGGGTTATGTTTTGTTTTCTGGTTGAATGTGATAGCTCAAGCTCAGTCAGATTGGATTGCTTCTCTTCTGAAGGCAGGTGGTTGCACTGGATTTTATTTAATGGTGTCAGATTAAAGGGGGCTTGATATAAAAGCATGCTTCAATTATCAGATTTATATTTAATATAACTAATCATTAATCATATTTCTTCCACTTCACAGAAAATCCCATCGAAATGCATATTTTGTGCTTGTAACATAATCGTGGAACAGTTCAAGGGGTATGAATACTTTTGCAAGGTATTGTGGCTTGCTTGAAGTGAGTGAGTTCATATTGATTATCTACTGATGCATCCATGTTTTCTTGAAGCTGCAACTAAACTCTTGGTTTTTTTTACTTTTTGCGCCAATTACGCCCCCCAGGTAACACCGCCATGGGTGAAGAGCTTTTTTGCCCATGTCAAAAACCGCCATTGCATGTAGTGACTGGGGAGGGGAAAGATTCAGGAGTTTAAACAGCTCTGAAAACAGAGCAGAGCAACTTCTTCTCTTGGTTATGTACTGCATATGAACCTGGCCATACCACAGTTTTCTCTATTGTTTCTTGTATTGCAGAAAAACACAGTAAACTGTCTTCCCATCACTCAAACATACAGTTACCATGAGTCCAAATGTAAAATTTCACAGCGTGTTAAGGTTTTGAAACTGGTGCATACACATACACTCACACACACTGAGCGTAAGCTGCTTTCTGTCTGCCTGCACAGAATGAGCCGATGTTTAATGGACAGTTAATATGACTTTAATGCCCGTCGCTGCGCTGCAGCACTGAAAGGCCTCGCTAATCCACTCTGTTCCACCGACTTTCAGCCCCTCAGAGATCCCCACAAATACCAAGGAGGCTCCTGTGCTATAACACAGACGAAGAACGGTCCTCTGCTGTGGTTTAAATTATAATTATCCTAATGAAACCTCTGTTTAGTTATTTGATCAACATATTACCTAAAGTAATTCAAGACAGGAGACTGTTTTCTGTTTTTCTTGTTCTTTTTGTTTGAGTTCGGGAAAGTGAGAAAGACGGGACATCTATCAAAGCAAAGGTTTAGAATGATCATCTCTCTTTAGAGATTGGATGTTCTGCATTAGAACAGAAAGAAAGATCAAGTTGTTTGATCTGTCAAAGCCTCCTGATCTTAAGCATGCCGTAAGAATCAACATTTTAACACTTCTTTGCAGGTGTACAATAATCCTAAATCAGTTTCTCTAAGCCAATAAGTTCTCACTGATCTCATAATGCAGAAGGCAAACAGTGTAATATATGGAACAGTCTAAGATGATGAACAGCACAATAATAATGCAGAAGTGTTCACAAGACATGGAAATACTGTGCAAATAACAGTTGGGATGTAAAGAGTTATTGAGCTTGTTGGGAGCAGGGATGGTTATAGAGTCTTACAGCTTCTGGAAGGAAGGATATGTGATGATGCTCCTTTGTGCACCTAGGATGCAGCAGTCTGCAGCTTATCTAACCACCTTCTTTCAGCTGGAGATAGGCTGCTGCTCCAACATACTACACCTTAGAAGATGGTGGATGCCACCACAGATTTTCAGGAGCGCCCACTGCACTCCAAAAGATCTCAGGTTACTCAGCAGGTAGAGTCTGTTCTGACCCTTCGCCAAATAACTGATGGTCCTGATCTGTCTGAAAAAGAGAATAGTAAGTCATCTTTTCATCACTTGTTGACCCTTGATGAATTATGTGAAGAAACACTCTAGGGAGTTTTATCCTGATTGTGTGATGATTCTGGTTTATTTTGGGTGTGAGTCTCACATGCAGAGAGGAACTCTGGAGGGACTTCATGACTCAAATATGAAGACATTTGGAACAGAAGTGTTCAGGCTTTGAATATGTGATTGATGTGTGTGTTTGGTTTAGCTCATTTCCAGCAGCTCCTGCAGCATGTTATCTGCTGCCCTCTGTAAATTCACCTGTTGCACTAATAAACTCCTCATTTCTTCAGTTATTGATTCCTCACTGCCAGGTGCAGAAACAACCTAACTTTTTTTGGGCGTCAGCAAAGGCAGGAGGCCATGTTTTCACTCAAGCACTTCTTCAAAGACACATAACCCTCATTCCTCAAATTATCTCTTTTCTTCCATTTGCAGGAGCTCCTGGTCTGCCGCTAAAAGCAAACTAAAATGACCAAAAGTAAACTAACCTATACTAATCTAAACCATAAGATACATGTCCCACTTCTTATTACAGGAATTGTTATGATCTGAGGTGAGATGAGTTAGGACCCAAATGCAGGATATGATGAAAAGAAGATTTTATGATGAGCAAGGAGAACTTACAATGAATGCTCGGAGGAAAAATCTAGGAACGGGAGCCGAGGAGAAGACAGGAACCAACAGAGGAACAACATGAGAAACCAGCAAGGAAAGAGAGAAAGAGAGGAGACAATATACAGAGAGGTTAATTACTGCAACAAGGAACAGGTGGCTGGATTGGAACAGGTTGTGGGTGTGAGAAGAGACCAGGAGAGAGAGAGATGGCACAGAAGGAGCAGAGGACGAGTAAACTCTTAACAGGGAAAACATCGTTCTAACAATAAACTGAAAAAGATTAAAACTACAAGTTAACTAATCAGAAGTGAAACAAATAAGAAACTGATCTATGGAATAGAATGACTAAAGCTAAACACAAATGAACAGGAGTGACACAAACATGTAAGCATAGAAAACCCCAAACAGCCCCAGATCCTGCCAGGAATTTAATTTATTGACCTGTAATGCAACAAAGTGAGTATCTGGTGAAATAAATATGTCAAATACCACTTCTTCTCCTTAAACCTAAAATGCAAAACAGATAGTGTGTGTTATTTTGTACTTTAATGGCAGTGAAATAATAAAAAAGGGTTATAAGGTAAGTCAGTTGGGGGCTTTTGGCCTCATTACATGGAGCAAGTCAATTTTGTAGCTAATCTTTGACCATAATCTTTTAAAAACATGAAAATCATAAAATGTTTGGTTCTAAGCAGGTTTGAAGTCCTTTAAATTATTTATTCAACCAGAAAAAAACACAGAGGAATGATTTGAAAACAGTTTTTTATGCATGTACTTTATTTGCCATTATGGATCATCTTAGAATGTGCAAAAAACACCATGCAAGAGTAAAAGACGCTGGATTTTCTCAAACAAACTGTATAAAAGAAGAGTTCCTGCGAAATTACAGCCAAAAATTATCCCCGAATATAAAAAAACAAAGAAATAAACGTGTTTAGAAATGAAATTCTCTTATCGTGTCGACTCGTCAGTGCATTTTAAGGTTCCTTTGTCTCATAAATGCATCTGTTTGTTCAGACTTCAGAGAGTTAACATGAGAATTAACTAGTTATGACCGCAGACAGCCTGTTTGCATGTGTAATGAGTGCAGCGACTAATAATGGAGGCGGGTCGGTGTTGTAAGACTTTGCCGGGCTAATGGCCTTAAAATGAGTCTTAACTGGTGTTAAATTCACCAACAGCTGTTGTTCTGGTTAAGAATCGAGCAGCAGGTCGGAGAGTCTGTTGGACCAGGAGGACAAATTAGTTCTGCCAATGCTCATCAACCATCTGCTCCACTCCAACACAATGGAGGGATTTTCTGAACGAATAAAATGCTCTGAATGCAACACTTTCTCTTTTTTTTTTTTGGTTAAGGTGTCAAATGTCTGAGCTCAGCAGATCTGCTGCAGATTTAATGATCTCTTCCCTTTTGTGAAAGAGCAGATCATTTTGTCACGATGCTTTAAAATGAGGCGTTCATGGGCTTGACCTGCTGCTGGGTCCATTCGGATGCACAAAAATCACTTCAGTAAAAGCTGCTGCTGCGTTTTTAACATGCAAACAATAACAAGAGTAATCAAAACATTTTCTGAGAATAAGCAAATGAAAACGTCAAGATTTTCATTAATTAAATTGATTGCAATTTTTTTAATTGGTTTTAAGATACCATCTAGTGGTGTATTTTTATGTTTCACTAAGAAATGTTCTAAGACATCAAAACAAAGCTGGGTAATGAAGTTTTAATGCTTGTATTTGTGACATCACAAGAGGCAGAACAAAATCAAGCTGCAATTATTAAACATTATGGCACAAAGCTGGCCTCACAAGCGATATTTGCGCCACTTGTTGGCTTTAGGGCCCCAAGATGAGCTTGAATTCACCCAAAAAAAAACACATTAAAAATGTTCTAGTTGTAAAATAACTTTAATAGTTTTAAATTTATGTTACAAAAAGTCATAATTTAAAGCTATAAAAATTTCATTCACAATGTTACTGATTGGTTGGAGCTGTTTTAACTAAATTTATTGTGAGCTTAATAAATTGCCGCAGATGGGCTTCCAGTTTCATAAATAGTTTAATTAAACTTTTAAATCTTTTATTTCTTTATGAACTTTTCTGTTTAACTCCTTTTTCAAAAGTGCTTAGATTTGTCTATTCTCATCCATTTTCATCCATTTTTACTCTATATTCTCCATAGAAAAGCTTTAAAGAATTAATATGAAAATTATTTCAAGAATGTAAATACTTTTTTTTCTATGTGCAGTTTATTGAATAAAAATGATGATTCGACTGTCCAGTAAAATTTCTATCGCAGTAATTTTTATTCCTAGTCGGCTCACAGAACAAGCATAGCAAAGATATTCGACAATGCACAAAAGGAGAGGTTGGTGGAGCTAAATGAAAATGTGCCCAGGGCCTCCTATAACCACGTGCCGGCTCTGTTGTGACACACCCATGACTTTTGGCAGATTTTTATGTGGATTCTGAAGCGTTCTGCTTACATTTTAGTTGCAGGGGTTTGACCTTACGAGTCTATGGCCTAGTTTATACTTCTCCGTCACCAAGTTTGCAAACGTATTGACGGAGACGTTTTCCTTTTATACTCCTCAGTTGTTGCGAAGCAATTCCTCACCAGCACAGCAGGTGCTGCAGTCACTTCTCTTGTCGAGTTTCTTTACTTCAGCTTGTAAACGCACATCCACTCAAGGAGCAATTGCCAACAGAGCGAGTTTTGATTGAGCTGGAAAGCTTTTTACTAGAAGTGCAGCTAATAGAATATTCTAAAAACGCATGTAAACAAACACAGCGGTCTGTTTTGTTGTTCTCTACACCTCCTGGTGTTCAAAATCACCAAAAGACCATCTTGGATAAACTGGCCTTGTAGTATAAAGCATTTAGTGGCCAAAAGCTGCATTGACTACTAATGACACCGCTCTGGTGAAACGATGTCGGGCTGACCAATCACAGACGTGCGCTCTCCGTTGCATTCGGCAGATAGTTAAAAATTGAGCTCTACTCCGTGTGTCCTTGCGTGGCCATCGAAGAGGCCTTGCGTCGACGGATAATGGCGTGTCTCCGCACCTCCACAGACAGAGAAGTATAAACTAGGCTTAAGCAAGAGTTTGACCCCTATGACCCCAAGAGAAATTATGGATCCTGCTGTGAATGGTTAAGCTTAACCAAACAGGGACAATGAACATTCTCACAGCCGTTTATGTCCCTGTTTGAGTTTTTACATTTGAGCTGTATATGATGCGTTCTGCTTCTATCACCTTAACATTTACAGGCCCCTGCCCTCTGAACTTCTTCAGCTCACCTGAACAGCTTCTCTCCTTCTGACCGCTGACTGATGGGAGATTTTCCCTCCTTCTTCCCTCCGGTTCTGACCTTAATGATGTCGATGGTATAGGGATGGTGGGGCTAACTGGGAGAATTGGGCTCAGGTTGTCCGGCATTTATCAAAATTCACACACCAACCAGACCATCTGATTTTAATAAAACCTTGGCTCCAAATGATCCCTGAAGATCTTTGAGAAGGAAATCGTTCAGGTCCGACCAGGTCCTCTTCACTAACTGCCTCCATGAATTTTACTGTTGACAATATTTGCTGAAATTGATGCCGTCACTCTTATCTGGGTTGGGGGTCAGTCTCCCCTGCAAGCGGCAGACTTTAAGTACATTGGCATCTTTTTGCACAGTGGGACATTTGGTTGCACTGTTGTATTGCAGTGAAAAGGTCCTGGGTTCGAATCTGGGGTCTTTCTGAATCGAGTTTGCATGTTCTCCCTGTGCATCCCAAACATAACTGTTAGGTTCGTCGATCTAATTTGTCCTAAGGTGTTTGTGTCTCTCTGTGTTGCCCTGTGATAGACAGGACACCTGTGATCATGAGCTTTGGATCAGGATAAGCCAAGCACACTTTCAACAACAGGGTAATTCAAGTTGCTTTACATGATTTGGTAATGAGGAAAAACATAGAATATAACAATTGGAAATCAAAAGCAGCAATTTAGCATGAAACACACAGAACACATGATACACAATAAAGCATGAAAAACAGACATAAAGCAATAAAACATGAACACATACGAAACATTTGACATTAATCGTTTACTAAAAGGCAATTCTAAACAGATGAGTTTTTAGTTTTGATTCAAAGCAACTCAGTGTTTCAGCAGCTCTGCAGTCTCCAGGAGGTCTATTCCAGATGAGGGGAGCATAGAAACTGAAAGCTGCTTCTCCATGTTTAGTTTTGAGTCTAGGGATGTTTACTAGGCTAGAGTTGGAGGACCTGAGTGGTCTTGGTGGGTTGGTATAGTAACAGTAGATCTTCAACATATTTTGGTGCTAAGCCATGTAATGATTTATAAACTAGTAAAAGTATTTAGAAGTCTATTCTCTGAGCTACAGGGAGCCAGTGTAAGGACTTTAGAACTGGGGTGATGTGCTCTACTTTCCTGGTTCTAAAGAGGAACACGAGCAGTAGCGTTCTGGATCAGCTGCAGCTGTCTGGTTGACTTTTTAGGCAGACCTGTGAAGACGCAGTTGCAGTAATCAATCCGACAAAAGATAAATGCATGGATGAGTTTTTCTAGGTCCTGTTGCGACATCATTCCTTTAATCCTAGAAATGTTCTTCAGGTGACAGAAGGCTGACCTTGTTATTGCCTTTATGTGACCCTGGAGGTTCTGGTCTGAGTCCATTACTACACCTAGATTTCAGGCCTGATCAGAAGTTTCTAGCTGTATTAACTGAAGCCGTGTGCTGACTCTTGATCGTTCCTCTTTAGGTCCAAAAATAATTACTTCATTTTTGTTTCTGTTCAGCTGGAGAAAATTGTGGCACAAGATCTTGGATAGAAGCGGCGGAAAAGAGCCTTCTTCTTATGGTGGCTTGACTCAGCATATGAGGAGCTCCGTCATTTGGGGTGGCTCAAATAAAGTTGCTCCTTCTCTGCATCGAAAGAAGTCAGTTGTGGAGGTTCTGCGACCTGATTAGGATGCCCCCTGGCCGCATCCCTTTGAAGGTTTTCGTTGACTCAATATCCCTGTTTCGAGATTTCTGGGTTTCCCCTTTTGGACCTGCTGTCCCCTCGACCTGATCTAGGATAACCGGAAGACGAAGGATGGATAAATTGTAGTATATATTTTAATTCCCAAACGTTTAATATTTGTACAATACCTTTGGGTGGAGTGTTCTCCTAAACTGGATATATAAGAGTGAAAACAAAATCAACATATTAATTTTTTGATGCATTGCACACACACAAAAAGCGCAAAAAATAAAAGTGGATCAAAATTAGTCTGGCTGTGAGTTTTTGACCTTCTCAGGGTTTAAGGATCCGGCATCTTCGTCTGGATCTTCAGCAGCTCACCCATGGATGGCTCCTCCATCAAACCCCAGAAGTCTGGGTGACGTTCCTCTGACCTCCATCTGAAACATGGACTCATCTCACGCTGGCCTACAGTAGTTCTCCTGCAGGCAGCCAGATCTGACATCCAGAGCTGCTTTTTAATCCTCACTTTACATTTTATAGCCTACCTGTTGTCCTGAAAGCTTTGTTGCGTCAAATTCTGTAGATATTTTATAAATTCAGTGATGTTAGGACACAGAAAACTAACTTAAAAAGAAAGCTTAAATAAATCAACAAAATACAAATGAATTTTCTAGTTTTTTTAATGAAATTTTTGTTTGGTTAACATGACCTCCTTTTGGTTCAAAAGCCTACTGACTAACGGATTCTGTTAAAACGTATTTCTGTAACATAAAAGTTTTTGATGAAACAACAAAAAAACAGTTCTAACGTCCGTCCATGCATGATATCAGAACACTGAACTGGTTTCCAACTTTCAGCTCCTGGTGGGAGATGAGGGTGGACCTACTGACGCATGTGCTGGTGTGTGGGAGTAACTCCAGTATAAAACCAGTTAAGGCAGCTTCGCGGATCAGAGGAGCAGTTTGCATTTTTATTTTATTTCCCCAAGTTTTTGGAACACCATGATGTTCCCCTGCAGCGCTTTGCCGCCGCCTTTCTACCCTGGCTTTCTGCGTCCTCCCCCGGCTCTCTCCTTACCCCTCAGCCGCTCTTTGCCCTCCGGCTTCCTGGTGGAAGATCTGCTCCGCCTGAGCCAGCCTGTCGGTTACATCCACCGGGCTTTCTCCTCCGGGAGCCCCGGGGAGCTTATTCAGATCAGCCCGGGGCTGGGTGCTCCTGCTCGCGCGGCTGGTTCCGTCACAGAACCACCGAACCGAACTGGGTCACCGCCCCCCACGGGATGCTCGGACTCTGGATACCTGAAGTTTGGCGTAAGTGCCATCCTGGCCCCGACCACAGGCAGTGGTGAGTTCTTGATAATAATACTACTACTACTACTAATAATAATAATACTTCTTCTTCTAATAATAATAATAATAATAATAATAATAATAATAATAATAATAATAATAATAATAATAATAATAATAATAATAATAATAATAATAATAATAATAATAATAATGTCAACTTAAATGCTTTTAATTAAACGAATTAAAATAATTTAACACAATTGATAAAGTTTCGAAAAAGCTTCACTTTGAAATGTTTTTGGGTCGATTTATGTTTCTTTCTTTGTTAGTAAAAAAAGTATTTAAAATGTCACTTTAACTCAGTGTCTTGCAGTAAAAATTTGTTTGTTTTGAAACTAATTTTAGGCGCAACGATGATGACCTACCTGAGATGAATTAATTAATTTAAAACCTTTGCAACACATTTAGTTACGAATCTTATATTTAAATTCCTTTGAAAAATTCTAAAATTATCAACATTATGCTAGCCAAAATAAAAAAGACATTAAATTTATTTGGGGTTAAACAGAAGGGATGTATTTAATTCTGGCCACAGATTTTATACTTAAAATGTTCAGTTTAGAACACGATTGTATGTCGGATGTGAAAATACAGTTTGAAAAATGTGAATTTGAAGCACATACTGAGGGAAAGTGGTTCCATGTGCTGTGACTGAATGATTTTAATCATTTTAATGTTAGTGAATGGGACTCCTCTTTCTCCTCTGGTGCAGTTCAGAGTCTTCAGACGAAGTCGCTCCCGTTCTTTGATGGAAACCTCCATCCTCTCATCAGAGCCTCGTACTTCACAGGTAGGTCCACCACTAGACAGCCGCTCCTTCACATCTGGACGGCTGATGCTTTCCATCCAACTCAAGGACAGAAGAAAAACATCTAATTTGTGAGACATGTTTGCAGCATTATTCAGATCTTAGGTTTGAGGATCATGTTTGATTCCCCTCTAATCCACATCCATTCACTCATTTCTGGTTGCAGAGCTGGATTGTTTTTCATGGATTCAACTTTGTGTTAACCCTCATTGTGGAGTAAAAATCTTCCTCCAGGAAAAACGAGTTTTGGTTGATAGGGATGTAAGAAAATATCGATACACCGATGTATCACGATATTTTATGTCATGATATTGTATCGATTTAAAAAGATATATTTTTTAGAATTTGAATAGAACCATTAATAATGACACTGACAGTATTGAATTAAAATTAAAAGTATGACTGGTCATGATATTGTATCGATTTAAAAATATATATTTTTTAGAATTTGAATAGAACCATTAATAATGACACTGACAGTATTGAAGTGAAATTAAAAGTATGACTGGTAGTTTGTGGCCTTTTTTCACCTTCTTCATTCCAGTGGATCAACTAGATCTATAAAACTCGATGTGTTAAAGTATGAAACAGGTTGGAGTGTTTAGAATGCGGTGACAGATTTTCAAAAGTTAAATAAAATTTTAAAAGGCACAATATACAGTCTTACCCATAGTATTGCGATATATTGCAATATATCGTTCAATCTCCCTTGTATCGTGATACATATCATGTCGCCAGATCTTTACTAATACACATCCCTAGTTGATTGAGTTAACTAAAAATAATAATTATTATTATCATTTGACATGTCCATCATAATTGGAACTATTGGAAACTTTTTGCTTTAAACCTGTAAAGTTTCAATCATTGGATTAAACCTTTAAACAAATTACCTCAGAAATCCCACTATTCTGCAATTTAATTTTCTTACAAATTACTCTTAACACTAAAGGCTACAAATTAAACTAATTATGTTTTGACTGATTTGTTTTATTTACCTATTTTATCAATATCATTGTACAGATTAGTTAAAAAAAACACAAATGACAGCTGACTCACGGTTGTGTTTAAAATGAATCAAACAGGAGAAGAAAGATAAGGTAATGATACAAATACTTTAAAATGTCAGAGTTAAACCCTGTTGTGTAAATATAAATTTTATTTTACAATAATCAGCTGTGACACTTTAAAATTCATAGGAAATATTTAATGCATACAAATAAAAATATAATTTATTTTAATCTTATTTTATCTGAATATTTTTTGTAAGCCATGCGTGCCTGAAGGCCTCATCCCTTCATCATTAAAACAATTTATAGTAAAATTAAGTTCATGAACTACAGTGAAATAAAAGGTGCAGTCAGAGTTTCAGTAGAGCTGCAGTTTTCTCAACGTTGTTTCACGTTTATGGAGCATCTGGAAGCTCAAAGCAGGTTCTTTGTGATTTATTTTTTCAACTGTAAAGTAAATCTGTTCTGAAGGTCACAGTATTTGAGAAGATTTGAAAAATGTTTTGGCCTAAAAATGTAAAGCTTTGCTTACATTTTAAAGTAAAACATTGCACAGACCTCTGAGGTCAGAATGAAGAGCGTAGAGATGGAGCAGCAGATGGTCCGACCAGAATAACTCTGTTTCAGTCTAATGAGGATAAATACCTGAACTTTTCCAAGTCTGAATGATCAGTTTCTACATTTAAAAACTTTGTAAAGTTTAAAATGATGAGAGTTTTTGAAAGAAGTTTGGCCCTGAATCTCTCTGAGTTTCAGCTTTGCAACCATAGACCCCCTGGAACCCAAAGACTTTGGGAGCCTCAGAGTTTTAGTTGTCCTTATTCGTTTCTTGACATGATCCCTGTTTTGAGTCCTGTGGGTTTTTAATGAAACCACCAATATGTCTTTATGCAATTAAATGTAATTTTTAAACAAAAAGTATAATTCATGTCGGTATCAAATATGTTTGCAGAGAGGAGTACATTCTTAGAAAAAATTCATAAGGGACTGGATAAGTCAGGTAAAAACACTTTCTCTGAATATGTTATGTGGATATTTTGTAGCCTGTTTTGGAAGAAAGTTTAAAATACAGTACAGTGCAAAAGTTTTAAGCTTGGTTTATACTTCTGCGTCGCGTCAGTCGCGTAGGTTACGCCGTAACCGCCGTACCCACTGCTGTGTTTATACTTCTGCGTAGGGCTAAAAGCGTTGTGTTGCTGTTTCATTTCCAGACCTGCAGGTGGCAGTAGGCTGGTATCGGTCGGCAAACTCCACAGGGCGGAGTTTTTCTGATGGTTTGCTTATGTTTGCTTCAGTTCCGGCAAGTATTTCCTTAGAACAACGATGGCGGCCGACTTGGTGCAGTGTCTCAACGAGATTGTGGAAGCAGACGAACAAATTATCCTTCTTTTGAACACTTTGCAACACAAGCAAATGAGAAGACGGAGACGTAGAAGATGGTACGTGCGTACGTAATCTCACTGACCAATCACAAGGAGGAATACTTCCGCGTCTCTGCGTCGTGTCGCCGGGCTGCACGTCAGGTCCGAGGAGGTGCACGTCAAGCCTCTGTGGACCTACGCAGAGGCTACGGCGGTTACAGCGTACCCTACGCGACGGACACGACGCAGAAGTATAAACCGGCCTTTAGGCAGGTGTGAAAAAATGCTGTAAACAAAGAATACTTTCAGAAATTTAAATAATGAAATTTTTTTTTTCAATTTACAAAATGCAAAGTGAGCAACCAAAAGAAAAATCTAAATCAACTCAATATTTGGTGTTAGTAACTTTTGCCTTCAAATCAGCATCAATTATTGTAGGTACACTTACACAAAGTCATAGATTTTGTAGGATTATAGTCAGGTGTATCAGCAACCAATTATACCAAACAGGTGCTAATGATCATTAATGTCACACGTAGGTTGAAACACAGACATTAACTGAAATAGAAACAGCTGTGTAGGAGGCTTAAAACTGGGTGAGGAACAGGCAAACTCTGCTACCAAGGTAAGGTTGTGGAAGATCGTTTCATGTCATGGAGAGATTGAACTCAGGAACAAGACACAAGGTAGTTATACTGCATCAGCGAGGTGTCTCCAAGACAAAGATTTCAAAGTAGAGCTGTTCAAGCTCTTTTAAAGAAGCACAAACAAACGGTTAACGTTGAGGATCGTACACGCAGCGGTCGGCCAAGGAAAATTGGTGCAGCAGATGAAAGACACATCAAGCTTATAACCCTTTGAAATCAGAAGATGTCCAGCAATGACATCAGCTCAGAACTAGCAGAAACCACTTCTGGCCAGAGAAGTCTGGCCAGAAGTGGTCTTCATGGAAGAGTTGCTGCCAAAAAGCCAAACCTCCGACATGGAAACAAGGCCAACCGACTCAAGTATGCAAAAACACATAGGAACTGTGGTGCAGAACAATGGCAGCAGGAGCTCTGGACTGATCAGTCAAAATTAGAAATATTTGACTGTAGCAGAAGGCAGTTTGTTCGTCGTTGGGCTGGAGAGCGGTACAATAATGAGTGTCTGCAGGCAACAGTGAAGCATGGTGGAGGTTCCTTGAACATTTGGGGCTACATTTCTGCAAATGGAGTTGGAGATTTGGTCAGGATTAATGGTGTTCTCAATGCTGAGAAATACAGGCAGATACTTATACATCATGCAACACCATCAGGGAGACGTATGATTGGCCCCAAATGTATTCTGCAGAAGGACAACGACCCCAAACATACAGCCAAAGTCATTAAGAAAACATCTTCAGCGTAAAGAAGAACAAGAAGACCTGGAAGTGATGGTTTGACCCCCACAGAGCCCTGACCTCAACATCATGGAGCGTGTCTGGGATTACATGAAGAGACAGAAGGATGTGAGGAAGCCTACATCCACAGAAGATCTGTGGTTAGTTCTCCAAGATGTTTGGAACAATCTACCAGCCGAGTTCCTTTAAAACTGTGTTCAACTGTACCTAGAAGAATTGATGCTGTTCTGAAGGCAAAGGGCGGTCACACCAAATATTGATTTGATTTAGATTTCTCTTTTGTTCATTCACTGCTTTTTGTTGACTGATGAAAATAAATTATTAATACTTCTACTTTTACAGCAGAAGTCTGCTACTTCTTCTTCTACGACCGTTTCCGGTATTTTAGATCGTTCTGCGCATGTCAAAATGATTTATTCCAATCGAATGTGTGGCGGATGTAAACACTTGTTATAATCGGATTAATTTTTTTAGGGCCCATGTACGCAGCCAAATCTAATCCGAACTATGATCCGATTAAAGACGTTTTGCAAATGTAAACGCAGATTCTCAATTGTGAAGAGATTTAAATGTACATCTTTTAAATGTCTGCATAATTTAACAAAATCTGATAATTTACGAGCAGGTGGATGTTGAATAGTGAAGGCCCAGGAACAGAGCCCCGTGGACCTTTTTTTATTATAAATATGTTTGGTTTTATGGCCCATACCAGTTATGATGAATTTGTGACAAAGGGGAACTCTAATAGAGTTCAGTACTTATTGGGATCCAGTTTGACTTGCTAATAGCAATAACTGTGCTGAGTTGAAAGGTGAAGCTTTTCATATACTAATTGATCTAAATTCCAACCTTCACCTGTGGTCATGACCTGTGGGCAGTGAAGACACTAATGAGATGGTAAATATGAGAAGCTGGACCAAGCATTCTCAGGAGGAAGTCTGGACTCACCATTATGGGTAAGGTGAGAAGCTGAGAGTTGCTGGATCTCCATAGAAAAGAAGCCTCGATGAGGTGGTTTGAGCATCTGTAAAGGATACAATCCAGACACACTGCCAGGAGATATGTCAGTCTAAGGGTGCCATCCATCCATCCTACTGTTTAACTTTAAGTGGACCAAGACGTTCAGCGGAGATCCTCAGCCCTTCTTCTACTCAGCTACCTCCTCCAGCTCAACCGTTCCAGGATTTTTAGAGGCCAGTCTCAACATATAACGTCTCCAGACAATTCTGGGTTTAATCTGAGCCCCCCTAGAGCCAGAGGGACATATCAGCAGAAACATCTCCCCAGAAACGTTTAAAGATGTTATCCTTTACAGATTCTCAAACCAATTCACCTAGTTCTTTTCTGTGTGGAGATGCAGCAACTCTTAATTTCTCACCTTACCTAAAATGGTGGGTCAGGGCCCCCTCCAAAGAAGGCTTGGTCCGTCAAGCCATCCCTGGACTGGCTGGGGAACATCTTGGACCTGTTGAGCTGGAGAAAGTAGCTGAGGAGAGAAAGGGCTGAGAAACCCATCTGATGGACAGATTGATAAAACATTCATTCCTTTTCAATCCAACCCCGCACCAGTTTAAAATGGCCCAGTGGGCTCAGCCTGTGGGGAAATGTCTGAGATCCAATAAAACTAAGACGACATGAAATTCCTGGGTCTCATCCTAAACTGTGGAGAAAGCTCTGACAGGTTGAACTTAATCTAGTTGTTTGGTTGCTCAACGATGAGGGTCGTTTTCTCTGTCCAAGGCATTAAAACATAAAGTATCTGGAAGTGAAATCAGGAAATATAAGCTAATTTTAACAAACCCTCTCAGATAGTACGTCTGAATACATAATTATCAGGAACAATAATTTCCCTGACTCTTCTTCTCTCCCCTTGGTTTATTATGGGAATCCCAGGAGCAGCTCTGAATCAGCTTGTTCGGTCTGAAGGCCTCTTTAGCCAGAACACTGACTGCTGACATTAGCACCAGTTGTCCTAATCTACAAATTAGTCCCGTTTGTTCCGCTCTAAACATATCAGTGCCGTTTGTCATGGCTCTAAATGTGAGGCGGGTATCTTCCCAGCTCAGGAACTCTGTCGTTTTCCCACCAAACCCCCTCCGTCTGCTGACAAAGCATCCGGCACCATGACCAATTGGAGACAGAGCCACACACACACACACACACAGACACACGTGCAAACACACAAGCACATGCAAAGCTCTGGGATTTCAGTGAATTCGGTCTAAAATTCAAGTTTAGCTCCTTTTTATCTGACATCAGCTCTGATTCTTTATATCTTTAGATTATTTGTAAGATCTTATAGGAATGGTGCCTGATTAAAGATATAAAATTCTTTATTTTAACGCTCTGAGTTCAACTTTTGTGGTTTTTATGTCTTAGGTTTTTCAAATAAACCTAAAAAGAAAGGAAATGTGTGTTTGGTTGATCCTTTCTAATTATTATAATCTTGAAAAGTCTGTTGATTTCCCTTTAAACTGCGCCACATTTGCACAATTTGTTGGTTAAGGAGCATAGTTGAGTATGTAGGTTGCACCCATGAAAAACTAGGCCAAAAAGTTTATTCTGCTATTGACCCTTGTTTGGTGTCGCTAACTTGAAAATATCGACCATATATTCAGCAATTTATTCGTTAGCTTTGTGATGTGTGGAGGCAAAATCCCAACCACAACATCCTGGCAGTGCTGTGTATTTGCAGGGGTTAGGGACCACAACCGCCTGTAAATACCTAAAAATACTTCAGACCTCCTCTAAAGAGCTTAAGACAGACAGTTTTGATAGTTGACACACAAAATATACCTTTATATGCATTAATATGCTTAGTGGACACTGTCTCAGGACTACTGCAGAAGCTAATGTCTACAGTCTTGAGTGTACAGCCAATCAGCACCAGGGGAAAATAAATGGCACTCCTGGATTGGCTGCTTTGCAAACACCAGCCAACAGTGAGTAAGTTTCCAAGCTTCCCAACTGCATTTTTGTTCAAATATTTTAGATATGCTCTACGAAAAAATGTGTGAATAATGAACCGCATAGGCTGTAACCCCTTTTCATCCGGATCGCCGCTTGGTTACACACTGCTGTGGGATGGCATCCCATTCTGCGGCCAGCATTTGTTGCAAGGCCATTGCATCTTCTCCACTTCTAAAGACTGGAGGTTCTCTCTGGTGAACCCTTCCTTGGAGGCGAGCACTGACATCTCATTTCGACATCTCTCTGCATTGAGATGGTGAACAAGAAGGACAAGCCTTGGTTTTGCAGTGAGGGAGATGCTAGCTTCTTGGTACTCATAGGCACAACCTACATATAGTGGACCACTGGTATTTGTTGGGGTTAGGGACCACAAATAGCTAAAATCCTCCACTACCTGAGACTCCCACTAAAAACTACCAAACATACCCCGATATCCATTAGTACACGCAGTGGAAACACTACAGCAGAAGCTACGTCCATGTCTTCCTCATCTCAGCTTTCGGGGGAAATACCATCCAGCACCAAGGAAAGTGAATGGCGCTCCGGGATTGGCTGCAAACGCCAGCCAATAAAAGTAGCTTCCCAATGCATCTTTTCTGCAAATAATTTGGAATTTCGATCCACAGAAAAATCGGCGAATAAACTACCCACAAATGCATTTTCATTAAAATTGTGGTGCGTAATAAACAGATTTCCCAATAGCATAAGATTTAATTTGTTACAATAAAGAAATAATCAGCCAAACAAAAATTGCCAAACATTCACCTATACTTTTATTTAGAAAGTTTTGTGTCGACACTTTGTGCGAAAGTTCACTTCGATTCAACACAGTTTTATTGATTACGTGGCAAATTAAAACTAATATGTCAAGCCACTTTACGAGTCAAATGGGTCTAATTATCATCCAGTTATATTGCTCTAAATTCAATTTGACTCAATTCAGTCAAATTCCAGTCCATCACAGCTCTTTTCAGATCCAGAAACATAACAGGGAACGTAAAATGTATGGGAATAAAGGGTTTCCTTCGGTGTCAGTGTTTTCTCTCTGGTTTATTTGCTGCTAAACTGTGTGATTATGCTCACATGCAGGTTTGTGAAGCAGCGAAGACTCTCCTAACAGCTCTGACCTGCCTTTAACGGGCCTGTAATATACCGGCCTGTCGACGGCCTTTTCCACTCAATTCATTACAACACAATCAGCTCTCTCTGTGCATTTGCAGCCTATATCCCCCCTCCACCCCTCTCTTCATGCTTCATTAGAGGCTGTGTGAGCCGCTCTTTGGAAGGCCCGTCTCATTAGCATCGGCTGTGTTTCCAGCGCCGGACAAATTGGGCTCTTCAAGCGTCAGATTCGAGGCAGAACGAGGATAATATGAGGAGCATCGGGGAGCCTGTGTGCTCATTACAGGGACAAGAAGGGGCTCACAACGCCGACAAACGTGGAGGATAATCACGCGACAGAGTTCACAAGACCTCACGCTAAATCTGCATCTCTATTTCTCACGTATGAGGAGAAGATGCCGTGAAATGCAGAGTCCTCGTGTTTCTTCTTCCAAAAGGCCCAGTGTTGTCGTTTAAATTGGTCTTTTAATGACTTATTTGAACCAAACTTTGTGCATGGAATGATTATAAGAACACATAAAGCTTGAATTTCTTGTGGATTTTCTCTCCACACATGTTCAAAATTATACAGTACATACCAGCTCAAATACAAGCTCAAATATATACACTGCTCAAAAAAACAAAAGAAACACTTCAACAACGCAATGTAACTCCAAGTCAATCACACTTCTGTGAAATCAAACTCTCCACTTGACTTAGGAAGCAAAACTGATTGACAATCAGTTTCACGTGCTGTTGTGCAAATGGAATAAACAACAGGTGGAAATTGTAGGCAATTAGCAAGACACCCCCAATAAAGGAGTGCTTCTGCAGGTGGTGACCACAGACCACTTCTCAGTTCCTGAGCCTTCTGGCTGATGTTTTGGTCACTTTTGAATGCTGGCGGTGCTTTAACTCTAGTGGTAGCATGAGACGGATTCTACAACCCACACAAGTGGCTCAGGTGGTGCAGCTCATCCAGGATGGGACATCAATGCGAGCTGTGGCAAGAAGGTTTGCTGTGTCTGTCAGCGTAGTGTCCAGAGCATGGAGGCGCTACCAGGAGACAGGCCAGGACATCAGGAGACGTGGAGGAGGCGGTAGGAGGGCAACAACCCAGCAGCAGGAGCGCTACCTCCGCCTTTGTGCAAGGAGGAACAGGAGGAGCACTGCCAGAGTCCTGCAAAATGACCTCCAGCAGGCCACAAATGTGCATGTCTGCTCAAACGGTCAAAAACAGACTCCATGAGGGTGGTATGAGGGCCCGACGTCTACAGGTGGGGGTTGTGCTTACAGCCCAACACCGTGCAGGACATTTGGAATTTGCCAGAGAACACCAAGATTGGCAAATTCACCACTGGCACCCTGTGCTCTTCACAGAGGAAAGCAGGTTCACACTGAGCACATGTGACAGACGTAAGAGAGAGTGGAGATGTGGTGGAGAACGTTCTGCTGCTTGCAACATCCTCCAGCATGAACGGTTTGGCAGTGGGTCTGTAATGGTGTAGGGTGGCATTTCTTTGGGGGGGCAAACAGCCCTCCATGTGCTCACCAGAGTTAGTCCAGATCTGGGAGGAGATCCCTCAGGAGACCATCCGCTACCTCATCAGGAGCATGCCCAAGCGTTGAAGGGAGGTCATACAGGCCACACACACTACTGAGCCTCATTTGACTTGTTTTAAGGACATTACATCAAAGTTGGATCAGCCTGGAGTTTGTTTTTCCACTTTTAATTTTGAGTGCGACTCCAAATCCAGACTTTCAGGGGTTGATCAATTTGATTTCCATTGATATTTACGTGTGATTTTGTTGTCAGCATATTCCACAATGTAAAGAACAAAAGTACTTGATAAGAATATTTCATTCAGATCTAGGATGTGTTATTTTAGTGTTCCCTTTATTTGTTTGAAGCAGTTTACATACGTTTACACTTTTTTAAATAGATGCTCCTCAATTCTCAGTTGTTTCTGTCCACAGTGGAACGTGGTTTAACATCAACGTGGACTGAGGAGGTGCTGAGCAAGACAGAAGTTGCAGTGGGAGGAGGGAAGATTAGACCTTTAAACCGTAGACCACTGTTTCGATTGTCAAGCATGGTGGCGGCGGCATCATGCTGAGGGGTTGTTTCACTCAACAAGGAAGGAAGACTATCTCCAGATTCTCCAATTTGACCTCAAGTCATCAGTATGATGATGGATGAAACCTGGAGTCCAGCAGGAAAATGATCCCAAACACATCCAAACTGCTTTCAGAACGGATCAAACTAGTTCACGTTAACTTCTAAAATGACGTTCCAACAGCCCAACCATTCTGAAACCTTATGCACTCTGCAGAAAACCAAACGTTTTCGATGAACTGTACCAATTCTGCCTGAAAGACTGGTCAAAGATGGAGCCGGAATGGTACCAGAAGCCTGCTGATGGCAGCAAAAATGTGTATTTAATCTGTATCATGACGACCTGAATCCATAGTAATAATGCGGAATAATAACTAACAGGTCTGAATAAATTTCTCCTCTCCCTCTTGTTTCTTGTTCCTGCAGCTTCGTCCTCCTCCTCCTCTGTGGTTCCTGTTCCAGGAACCTTTTCTTGGCCTCTGGCCCCCCGGGGGAAACCTAGAAGGGGAATGCTGCGGCGGGCCGTGTTCTCGGACCTCCAGAGGAAGGCGCTGGAGAGAACCTTCCAGAAACAGAAGTACATCAGCAAACCAGAGAGAAAGAAACTGGCCAGTAAACTCGGACTGAAGGACTCACAGGTACAACTGAGACCAAATCTGTTCAAGATACAATTTTTTTCCCTCTCTTAACTGGCTGAACTGGAATCAGATCAAAGTTTAGATAAAATTATTATTTGAATACTGCAAAATCAGTTTGGGTTAGCTCTACCTTAAACGCAGGTTTGCTGCCCTCTTCTGGATCATCCGTGTAATGCAGGACACAGATTTTTTGCAGATTCTGAAATATTTATTGGACAGATTGTTGTTTATGCTATTCTGTAAAGTTGTTTTAAAAACATTTTTTCCTGTTCAAAATTATGTACATTGTTTAAAATATTCAAATTAACCAGTTACAGTTTGAGATTTAGTCGTTTATGAGACAATGAGGTAAACTTCTCGCTCTTTAAGGTCAGAACTTCCTGAAACCTGGACTTTTCATCTGTTGAAGTCTGATTAACAACTTTTCAAAAAAATTGAAACAAAAGATGCCAAAAAAAGACAAAATGAATGCCTCTGCAGAGTCTGAGATGGAGCTCTGTTTCTTTTTTTTCATCTGCTGGATAGCATGTCAGACTTTGCAGTGAATTAGCCAAGACGTTTCCTTCTGGGAAGATTGGCAACTGTCTTAAATGCCTGCCTATATCAGATATTATCAGATTGACAGACAGCAGCTGTTGTAAACTGCCAAAAATTCTGTGTTTATAGAGGGTCTAGGAATTGTAGATGGTCCGAGTTTTTAACAGTTTCCTGTGGATTGTTTCTCTGCTGGTGAAAAAAGCTGTGCGGATCGGCTTGCTTTCTAACCAACACCCGGCGGCGCCTGGTGGCTTCTGTGTCCTTCACAGGTGAAGATCTGGTTTCAGAACCGGAGGATGAAGTGGAGGAACTCCAAGGAGCGGGAGCTGCTGTCCACAGGCGGCTGCCGTCAGCAGACCCTCCCCACAAAAACCAACCCCCATCCGGATCTGACCGACGTGGGCAGCACCTTCTGCAAGCGGCTGAACCGGGCTGCAGCTGACAGCCAGGAGTCACATCCCCACCATCATCGCCGCCATTATCATCATCATCATCAGAGCCCCTCCTCACCATCAGATGTGAGCAAACAGTCGGAGCTGTCAGAGTCGGACAGTGAAGAAATCACGGTTTCGTAAAGAGGATTCATGACAGAAACTCCAAAGTGCCTGAATCTGCTGTGTATATAGCTGTATTTACTCACCGTGTTTCTGTACAGAGTTGTTAATTTGCAGCAAAATGAGGTTCGTTGTGCTGCTCTAGATTTAACATTTGTAGATTTGAATGTTTGAAACTTAAGATTACATAATGTTGGTTGTTTTTTTTAAATATATTTTGCGTTTTTCATATTTTTTGGTAAAATAAATCCAAAAACGAAAAAAAGGCTCCTTTAGTGTGTTTATTGACATATTCTGTTGAGGTCACATCAGAGCTACCTTAGCACACGTTTCAGCCAATACCTCATCCCAACTGTGAAGGCCCAGCACCAATGAGTGGGGGCGGGGCCCATCCATTGAGGTACCGGGCTACCCAAGACAGATTGTAAATTAAATTGCAACCACGCAATGTATTGACCCAAGATAACAAGCAGAGGGTGCTGTAGGCTACTATCAGTGACTTTTGGAGGCAGTAAACAAGATAACTTGATACGGTTGTACGCTAAAATGAACATTAGAGCTTGCCTTAATAAAAACAAGAGCATAGCTAGCACCAGCAGGGACGATGCGAATACATCACCCGTCTTAAAGAGGCAAGTGCAACCTTGAGTGACAATCTGGTCCACTCTCCATACCAGTCGGTGGCGGTAATGCACCAGTTTGTTTGCCAGCTGCCAGTAAAGATTGCAAAGAAAAAGGGTGCCGTTTGTTTCTTTTAGGCTAATACAAGCATGCTAACAGTAGCTATGATGAAAACTTTGTGATAAATACACACAAGGAAGAAAATTCTGAAGGTTTTCAGCAACAGATTAATGTTGTATTGTGGACTTAAGACTTCTGGTGGATTAACTATTTTATTGAAGGACATTAATTGGACCGTTGTGGACATAAAAAAGACAGTTTTAAATGGGTCTGTTCTGCCAATGATATGAGGCTTCCAACAGTGAGTTGCACATCATGTTGGTTTCAGAGGGGTTTGACTAAAGTGTTTACTGTGTCTATAATTGTGATTGTGTCCTTTATTAGCATACATAACTGGAATCATATATAGAAAGGGTTTTGCAAAAAAAAGGCAGATTTGACCTTGAAGTAGGCCTATGTAACATACTGTCAACGGAGCGTAAAGACGCTAAGGAGTTAAATAGGAGGGCTCGTAATTTGGTCTTATTCTGCAGCAACGCTCGCAATATCACATCTGAGATTAAACCAAAGTCAAAATATTTGACCATAATGCACAGCACCAAATTCGCAGAAAACCAAAGTTACTTTTTCAACACACAAACCTCATCAAAACTATCAAGCAAGGAGGAGGGCTGATGTTTCATTTATGTTTTGCAGTCAGAGTCCGCCATAAACTCTTCCCTAAGCAAAAGATCTCTTGAGTCAAATGTGCAGCCATCTATCTGATAGCTAAACCTGACCCAGACTCGTTTATCGACAGCACAATGATACCAAACAAAGCAACAGACCCTCAGCAAAACAACTGAAAAAGAAAAGTATCAAAGTGCTGCAATGGCCAAATGTAATTATGTCTTGAGGATGTAACTGATGATGTTCGCCACATGAGGGCGCCCAAAGAACAGAAACAACAAACTGACTCACATTGGGCTCATTTAGCTAAACCTTATATGTATACACTCTCAGCTCCGACTCAAAACTTTTTATTTAAGCAATTCATTTTTATCCCAAAGCAGATAATCTGGTGGTTTTGAATTTTTGAATTATTTTTGCTTTAATGTACTCATGGAAGAAAAAAAACAACATTTAAAAACACGGACGCTTCTCTAAGGCTGGTTTTGGTCTATAGAAAATGAGCATACATAAAAAAAAAAAAAAGATTGAACATCAAACATCCTTTAAACTGGCACAGACGATTATTTTCAAAACTACATTCTCTCTCTGAAGTCCTTCAAATAAACGCTTTTGAGGACCTCTCATGCTCCAAATATGTTTTGAACTGTTAACGATGATATATGCAATAGGTCTCACTCGTCCCAGGTGAGTTTGATTTGTCTCGCTGTGTCTCATTTTATTCAGCAGAACCTTGGATGAGGTCTCGGATTATCTGGGCGTCTTCCTGCAGAGCCTCATTGTGGGGGTCGATCTTCAGAGCACCTTCATAGTCTTGTAGTCCTGAAAACAAGTCAAAGATTGATCAGCTGACTCTCACCTGCAGAACAGCATTCTGCACTCATGTATAAGTTGCAGTGCCTTCAAAGGCATTCATATTCTCTAAACTTTTTTTTATGGGATTTTATGTGATAGAACAACCTAAAGTAGTGTGTAATTGTGAAGTTGAAGGAAAAATTATTTTGGCATTAAATATTTTTTACAAATAAGAATCGGACCAGTTTGGGTTTTATTTGTATTTAGCCTCCCAACCAGAACTACAAGCGGTAATTACTTGACTTTAGCTACACGTTCTTCCATTTGTAGCAATTTTGACCCATTCATCTTTGCAAAATAGCACACCCTAAATCAGATTAGACTGACAACAACTTTGACTAGGCCATGATATTGTATCTCTGGCTGCATGTTTAAGGTGGTTCTCCTGCTGGAAGGTGAACCCCCACCTCAGTCTCAGGTCTTTTGCAGCCTCTAACAGGGTTTCTTCCAGGGTTTAGCTCCATCCATCTTCCCATCAACTCTGAGCAGTTTCCCTGTCCCTCGAGAAGAAAAGCATTCCCGCAGCATTATACCGTTCCCACTAGGGCTGGGCGACATGACCTCAAATCTATATTGCGATATGATCTTAAGCATCTGCGATAACGATTTCTATTGCAATATACAGTGGGGATCGAAAGTTTGGGCACCCCAAGTAAACATCTGTATTAATGTGCATAAAGAAGCCAAGGAAAGATGGAAACGGCCAAAAGGTATTAAATTACAGATGAGACATTCTTATAATGTGTCAAAAAAGTTAGATTTTATTTTCATCAATTACACTTTCAAAATAACAGAAAACAAAATAATGGCGTCTGCAAAGGTTTGGGCACCCCGCAGAGTTAATACCTTGTAATGCCCCCTTTGGACAGCTGAGACCTGACAGTGGCATGGACTGTTCACAATCATCGTTTGGATAGACCAGGTGATGTCAATCTCAAAGGCTTTAAATGGCCAGACTCATCTGACCTTGCCCCAACAATCAGCACCATGGGTTCCTCTAAGAAGTTGTCTAGAACCCTGAAACTGAGAATAGTTGACTCTCACAAAGCAGGAGAAGGCTACAAGAAGATAGCAAAGTGTTTTCAGATGCCAATATCCTCTGTCCGGAATGTAATTAAGAAATGGCAGTCATCAGGAACAGTGGAAGTTAAAGCCAGATCTGGAAGACCAAGAAACATATCCGACAGAACAGCTCGCAGAATTGTGAGAAAAGTAAGTCAAAACCCATGTTTGACTGCACGATCCCTCCAGAAAGATCTGTCAGACACTGGAGTTGTGGTACACTATTCCACTATAAAGAGATACTTGTACAAATATTGTCTTCATGGAAGATTAACCAGAAGAAAACCTCTTTTACATCCTCATCACAAAAATCAGCGTTTGAAGTTTGCAAATGAACATATACAAGCCTGATGCATTTTGGAAAAACGTTCTGTGGACTGATGAAGTTAAAATAGAACTTTTTCGCTGGAATAGGCAAAGGTACATTTGGAGAAGAAAGGGCACAGAATTTAATGAAAAGAACCCTTGTCCAACTGTTAAGCATGGGGGTGGATCAATCATGCTATGGGGTTGTATTGCAGCCAGTGGCACAGGGAACATTTCACGAGTTGAAGGAAAGATGGATTCAAATACATTTCAGCAAATTTTGGATGGTAACTTGATGCCATCTGCAAAAAAGCTGAAGTTGAAGAGAGGAAGGCTTTTACAAATGGATAATGATCCTAAACACACCTCAAAATCCACGATGGATTACATCAAGAGGCGTAAACTGAAGGTTCTGCTATGGCCTTCACAATCTCCTGACCTCAACATAATTGAACATCTATGGATAGACCTTAGACGAGCAGTGCGTGCCTAGAAATCTCAAAGAACTGGAACACTTTTGTAAGGAAGAATGGGCGAAGATACCTCAAACAAGAATTGAAAGACTCATGGTTGGCTACAAAAAGCTGTTACAAGCTGTGATACTTGCCAAAAGGTGCAGTACAACCTATTAACTCTGCGGGGTGCCCAAACTTTTGCAGACGCCATTATTTTGTTTACTGTTATTTTGAAAATGTAAATGATGAAAATAAAATCTAACTTTTTTGACACATTATAAGAATGTCTCATCTGTAATTTAATCACTTTTGGAGACGTTTCCATCTTTCCTTGGCTTCTTTATGCACATTAATACAAATGTTTACCTGGGGTGCCCAAACATTCTATACAATACTTGATCCCAGAGGGAAATTAAGTGTTGGTATAGCTCATATAATTAATTCTTTAAGGAGTTGTTGTAGATGATGATGGCTGTGGGCAGGAAGGATTTCCTGTAGCGGATATTGCAGCGAAACTGGAGAAGCCTCCGACTGAAGACATTCTGTTGTTGTATGACTGTCTCATGAAGAGGATGCTCAGGGTTGTCCATAATGTTTTTGATTTTATGAAGAATCCTTCTTTGCATTATCATCTCCAGATGTTCCACAGTTGTCCCAAGAACAGAACCAGCCTTCTTTATCAGGATGTTTAGCCTATTTAAATCCCTGGCTCTGATGCTGCTACCCCAACAGATGACGGCTGAAGAGATTACACTCTCCACAACAGACTTGTAGAAGATCTTCAGCATCTTGCTGCAAACCTTGAAGGACCTAAGCTTCCTCAAGAAGTACAGTCTGCTCTGCCCCTTCTTGTAGACGGCTTCACTGTTGCGCCTCCAGTCCAGTCTGTTGTCAAGGTGAACTCCAAGGTATTTACAGTGGCTTGCAAAAGTATTTGGCCCCCTTGAACTTTTCCACATTTTGTAACATTACAGCCACAAACATGAATCAATTTTATTGGAATTCCAGGTGAAAGACCAATACAAAGTGGTGTACACGTGAGAAGTTGAACGAAAATCATACATGATTCCAAACATTTTTTACAAATAACTGAAAAGTGGGGTGTGCGTAATTATTCAGCCCCCTTTGGTCTGAGTGCAGTCAGTTGCCCATAGACATTGCCTGATGAGTGCTAATGACTAAATAGAGTGCACCTGTGTGTAATCTAATGTCAGTACAAATACAGCTGCCCTGTGACGGCCTCAGAGGTTGTCTAAGAGAATGTTGGGAGCAACAACACCATGAAGTCCAAATAACACACCAGACAGGTCAGGGATAAAGTTATTGAGAAATCTAAAGCAGGCTTAGGCTACAAAAAGATTTCCCAAGCCTTGAACAACCCACGGAGCACTGTTCAAGCGATCATTCAGAAATGGAAGGAGTATGGCTCAACTGTAAACCTACCAAGACAAGGCCGTCCACCTAAACTCACAGGCCGAACAAGGAGAGCGCTGATCAGAAATGCAGCCAAGAGGCCCATGGTGACTCTGGACGAGCTGCAGAGATCTACAGCTCAGGTGGGGGAATCTGTCCATAGGACAACTATTAGTCGTGCACTGCACAAAGTTGGCCTTTATGGAAGAGTGGCAAGAAGAAAGCCATTGTTAAAGTCCCGTTTGCAGTTTGCCACAAGCCATGTGGGGGACACAGCAAACATGTGGAAGAAGGTGCTCTGGTCAGATGAGACCAAAATGGAACTTTTTGGCCAAAATGCAAAACGCTGTGTGTGGCGGAAAACTAACACTGCACATCACTCTGAACACACCATCCCCACTGTCAAATATGGTGGTGGCAGCATCATGCTCTGGGGGTGCTTCTCTTCAGCAGGGACAGGGAAGCTGGTCAGAGTTGATGGGAAGATGGATGGAGCCAAATACAGGGCAATCTTGGGAGAAAACCTCTTGGAGTCTGCAAAAGACTTGAGACTGGGGCGGAGGTTCACCTTCCAGCAGGACAACGACCCTAAACATAAAGCCAGGGCAACAATGGAATGGTTTAAAACAAAACATATCCATGTGTTAGAATGGCCCAGTCAAAGTTCAGATCTAAATCCAATCGAGAATCTGTGGCAAGATCTGAAAACTGCTGTTCACAAACGCTCTCCATCTAATCTGACTGAGCTGGACCTGTTTTGCAAAGAAGAATGGGCAAGAATTTCAGTCTCTAGATGTGCAAAGCTGGTAGAGACATACCCTAAAAGACTGCCAGCTGGAATTGCAGCAAAAGGTGGTTCTACAAAGTATTGACTCAGGGGGCTGAATAATTACGCACACCCCACTTTTCAGTTATTTATTTGTAAAAAATGTTTGGAATCATGTATGATTTTCGTTCCACTTCTCACGTGTACACCACTTTGTATTGGTCCCCTTGTGGTGCTCCTGTGATGCTGACCACCTGGTTTGACACACAGTTCTTCAGTCTCACAAACTGGTCTGTTGGTCAGGTAGTCATTGATCCAGGCGATTGTTGAGGGCTCCACTTGTGTCTTCAGGAGTTTCTGACAAAGTAAATCAGGCTGAATTGTGTTAAACGCAATGGAGAAATCAAAGAACATGATCCTCACAGTGCTGCCTGCTTTGTCCAGATGACAGTGGGTTGGTTGAAGTAGGTGGATGATGGCATCTTCAACTCCAACTCCACAACGATAAGCAAACTGCAGCGGGTCCTGATACGTTTTGTTTGCTTACTCAGGGGGTCCAACAGGAGTCTCTCCAGGACCTTCATGATGTGGGATGTCAGGGCAACAGGTCTATAGTCATTGATGACTGATGGGTGAGTTCTTTTGGGTACTGGAACAAGGCAGGATGTCTTCAACAACACTGGAACCTTCTCCTGAGTTAGGCTAAGGTTGAAGAGGTGTTGCAGAATCCCACAGAGCTGCTCTGCACAGGCCTTCAGGATTCTGGGGCTGACACCATCTGGACCTGCAGCCTTGTTCCGGTTCAGTTTCTCCAGCTGCCTCTTCACCTGACTTTTGGAGACAGACAAGTGGGAGGGGGAGGCAAAGGGGGTAGCAGAATTTCCTGACTTGGTTGAAGTCAAACTTGTGGAAGCAGAAGAGTCCATGGCTGAGGTGAAGGATAACACATCCGAGGTGTTGAAGAATGTGTTCAGTTCATTGGCTCTGTCCAGACTTCCATCTATCCAATCCTTCCTGTCCTTAGAGCTTGTGATCTTTCTCATTCCTGACCAGACATCTCTGATATTGTTCCTCTGTAGTTTGTTCTCCAGCTAATTCCTGTATGCCTCCTTGCTATCTCTGATCTTGACCTTAAGTTGCTTCTGTGTACTCCTCAATAATTCCCTGTCTCCCTCCCTGAAGGCTCTTTTGTTCTTGTTTAGCACTTCCTTCAGGTCACTGGTGATCCAGGGTTTATTATTAGGGAAGCATCTCACTGTTCTGGTGGGGATGATGTTGTCCACACAGAAGTTTATATAGTCAGTCACACACTCAGTCATGGCATTGATGTCCTCTCCATGTGCTTGGCAAAGAGTCATCATTCACAATAGGTAGGGGGGGTGAACAGGGGAAAAAAGGCAACTCAGCCCAGCCCCCTACAGGGAGCCGAGCCGAGGTGCTGGAAAAACCACTGCAAAAACATATAAGCACATGTATCGGTCATAACATATGAGAACACAAATGGGACGGGGGGAGGTTCGGGAACCCTCCGTACAGAAAAACCGGTCGCAGCCATCCAAAGTACGCGCCCATCATTTCGCTGTCTGAAGAGTGGGCAGGAGTCTTAGGGTACCGCGAGCATGTTGAAATCCAGGACTGCGTGCATGTCTGTAGCTGTGGCGTGAGCCTGCGTGCATGTATGTGTGCATTAATGTGAGACAATGAAACTCCTCTCAGTTCAATCCCAGAGTCTGTCGCCTGTGATGTAATATACAACCTTGGGGCTGAGTCAGGGAGCTCACAGGCTCATGTGGGGGATGGGGGAGTGGGGTGGGATGGAGCGTTCTTTTGCACACACATCCAAGGGAGTTTTTGTTTGGTCTACCAAGACCAGGGAGTCGAATTCCAGTAGATAAGAAGTTGTTTTAGAGACAGGCGAAGATCACTTTTTCTCTTGCCTTAGAGTCTGTCCGTGGTCCGAGTTCAGTCCAAATGGCCAAATCGTGGGTCAGATTACCTTCCAGCTGGCTGAGAACTTCTCCAAGTTATTATCCAAGCAGCGAAACGAGTCCAATTTTGCTCACACATCGCAAATAGTCTGAGTGTTGACAGCACAGCAACCTTCTTGTAGCCCAGGCAGCCTGCCAATTGCTGCCTTTAAGCTTGAAGTTTACGATACCTCAGAAAATCCACCTGCGATAATCAGCAGATATCTGGTTATCATGAATCCAATTATATAAATGTTTCCAACGTCCTCGATGGTCAAAAGTGAGAGACACAAGATCCTCCACGATGTTCCATTGGAACAACTCGGCTCTCCCTTTTAGCCGTTCTCCAGGAAAAAAACTGATTAATTGTATCAAGAGACCACCTGACTAGAACCAGATCCAGAACCATAGTTGTTCTTTCCGGAGGAGAATGCAAAGAGAGGCTCCAAAAATAGTTGACAAGACAAAAGAATGCAGAAGTAGACATCAGTAGGGAGGGAAAGAGTAAAGCGTCCATCCTCGCGAAGAGCAGGAAGTGGAAGAAGAACTGCTCCACCATACAGTTGGTAGCACTGTTAGTCGTAAAATGGATAAAATGCACATAAAAAAACATCAAGGGGTGTGAATACCTTGTCAAAGCACTGTAAAAAATATTTGACTTCTCATTTAAACTGCAGACCTTCAGCGTAGAGCTGCAGCTGGCAGAATGCAGATCCCCGGCGGACGCTGGCTCGGACTCTGGCTGCAGCGTTGGCAGGCACGGCTGGAGTCAACAGATCCAGCGCCTGCAGGAAGATTTCAGAGTTAAATTTGGCATTTAAAGCTGTACAGCCTCAGATTGATAAAAATATTTTTTTTATTTTTATAGGCACCTGAAGACTTTAAATGGGGATAAATTCAACAATCTTGGTTTTAGTCATTTTTATGCAGCTGGAGGAATAAAACATCTCATGATCATCATCATCATCCTCCAACAATCAAGCTCTCAAACCAACCTTGGAGGAGTCTTCGATGGCTTTGTGCAGATTCCCTAACTTCAGGTGACACGCAGCCCTGTTTGAGTACAGGGCGGGAATCTTCCCGTTGAGTCTGATCCCCAGACTGTAAGCATTCACCGCTCCCACATAGTCTCCATTTGTGAAACACTTGCTGAAGGTGAGAGCTCGTTTAGGGACGGATCATGGTGTCCAGGTGGATCTTTAGCTGATAATCTGATCTGATTTCACTCACTTGCCTTTTTGCTTCAGCCAGTCTGGGTTCCTCTCCTCCTCTGTCAGGTCCTGGAGCTCCTCCACCTCTGCACTCGCTGCTCGCCTCGCTTCAGCTTGCTTCTTCAGCCACTAACCACAGATCAGAAAGGTTAAAGCAGTGTGACACACTATCCTAAAAGCTGAGACAGGTGTAGGGGAGGAAGTAGAAATAATTATTTTGCTCTCAGGCAGACGAGATTCACAGGTGAAGAACAACAGAGGATCTAGAGCTGGACAGCAAAAATCATTGATTTGGAAAAAATCTGTCAAAGAAACATTTGGAGGGATTTCTGCAATTCATTGTACAGCTCCATTTGTTTCTACATGATAAATAATTTAGTAGGTGTAGTAGAGTAATAGGAAACCAACAGAACATCATCATCCTCATCTTTATTGTTAGACTCAAGGTCCATAAAAAATAAAACAACTACAACACAACACCCAATATAAAATATATAAAAAGATTATAAAAGACACGTATACCAGTGTTTCCACATCGATGACTGGTACCGCGCAACACTAAAACTTGGATTCACCAGTATCGAGATGAGGCTGTTCTCAGAGTTATTAAGACACTGAATAAATCTGTAAATCAAATTCCTCATTAAAGCCTGAAAGGTACTAACATGAGCATTACAGAACAAAATACTGAAACTACAGAACAAATAGCAACAACATGCATGTTGTTGATTCTGTGCAGGTGAGTCAATAACTGAAAGGGGCGTGTTCAAAATAATAGTTCAGTCCGTGGGGTGATTCATTTTGTGACCCTTATTTAAAGGTACAAAATGCCGTACATGCTGCTTACAGTGCCTTCCTCTGTGAGAACCTGAGTAAAGTTGATTATTTACAGACATTATGCAAATTGTACTTTGATATTAAAAGATGTTTGTGTGAGGAAAATATATAAAGAAGTGCAGGAAATGATGTCAAATGATTCAAAACAGAAATTATATCAGAAAAAATGTAAAACGACTGGTTGGAATGGACTGAAGAACATCTAAAACGGCAAAGACGCAGTCAATGATGAGCTAAAAGTACAAGTACAAAGTAGTCATCTAAAAAATTACTCAAGTAAAAGTAAAAAAGTATTTGGTAAAAAAAGCTAGTCAGATATTGAGTAATCGAGTACTTGTTTTGAGATCGTAACATATATATACATTTAATTTTCAAAAATTGTGTGATTGGACAAAAATATAAAGTTATGTGCAAATTCTGAAGATTCAAATAAATAGAAATATGTGACATAATTGTAAAATAATAAATTTGACGAGAAACATTTTTCCAAATAAATTTTTTTCAAAGTAAAACTAATTAAACCAATACTTATAGTAGGTGATGTATATATGTTAGACGAGGGTGAGGTACCCCCACTTGACCTCCAAATGGCACAACAGCCTCAGCAGATAGAAAATAACGTTAAAATTAATAAGCTTGTGTACAAACAAGAGGTCTCACTTCAATACAAACTTTATGTGTGTGAGTCTCATACATTTTTGGTTAAAACAAGCGTTCAGTTTCATTCAGTAAAGTTACTCACTGTGGGTAGATTAGTCAGAAACCTTACTCAGGTAAGAGTAGTGATACTTCATAAAAATATTACTCAAGTAAAAGTAAAAAGTATAGTAAAAACTACTCCAAAAGTACTTAAAAAAAAAAAAGTTACTCAAGTAAATGTAAGTAGTTACTACCTGCCTCTACTGAGGTGGTTATAATCTGCCAAAGAACACCGCGACTGGCCTAAAAAGGCTGCAGACAGTTCCCCAAACATGGAATTCGAACCATAATACAATGTGAAGCATGGTGGCAGAGGCATTATGATATGGGACTAGTTCTCATATTATGGTGCTGACCCTTTTTTATCACATCCCTAAGATATTTAAAAAAGGAAAAAGAATAGGCTGCTAGACTGGCCTGCATGTGGTCCTGGTCTGTCCCCAGGATGAGGCAGTAACCCTGTCCGGTTGGACAGTGTAAGACATCCTGAGTGCCAGGACAGATTTAAGAACAACCGGGAAGATCACAAAGTGGGAAAAGCTGCACTGAATGCCGAGGATCTTTCCTGCAGACGCTTCACAGACTCACCTCTTCCTCCTCGGGAACCCGTGACTCTCGGAGCGCTGTTGGGAAAACTCGAGGGGTGAACGTGATGGGAATGTTTCCGCTCGGTCTCGGAGGAGGCAGCTGGGCTTGGATCTTCTTGTTCTTGGAGGTAGTGGGAACTACGAGCAGGAAGATTTTCATTAAAACGGACTTTATGGAGCAGGAGGAGGCATTTGATCAACCGGGACTGACTCACCCTGTTTGTTCCTCCCGATGTCGACTGGTCGGTTTCCTGGTATCTTTGTGTCTCCTCTCTGTTCGATCTGATGGTTCCGTCTCCGTTGGGCCTCCTCTGCTTCCTGTTTCTGCCTCAGCTGCCACGCTGCCAGCTCCACCGTCGTTTTCTCTCGCTCTGCGTCCTTTATCTTCTGAATTCTTTCCTTTTCCTCTTTCTCCATCTGATTTAAAGTCATTTTAAGTCACTCTGGTTGATCAACACAATTTTTGATTAATATAACAACTGAGATGTGGTTTTTACCTTCATCATGGTCTCCAGAGCATATTTCTTCTCTGCTTGCTGTTTCTCAGCTCTTTGTTTCACCTCTGCAGAAAGTTTCTTCTGGTGTTTCAACAAAGCTCTCTCCCTGATCTCCCTTTTTGTTTCTTTATCATCTAAAACACACAATGAACTTTATTTGACCTTTTCCAAGAGGTTGGACTGTCACTCGGTCCACAAAGGAACGGACCAGAACCAGAACCAGAATCAGTTTACTCAAAACTCTGGAGACCTGTGCTGGTGAATAAAACACCTTTAAAATAGATATTTGATTCCAATTCATAAATAATGTAGAAAAATCTCACCTGTGGTTATCGTCAGATGCTCCCACAGTTTGTGATTCCTTTTTGGTAATGTGAAATCAGCGACCCCGTTTCCAAACTTCGCCATGCCTCGATGGTCATCGACGGGTTCAAACAGGAAGGCCTCGAAAAGGAACGGAGGGAAGTGGACCTGAGGAGGATGACAATGTGTTGGCATGTTTTCATTTGTCAAACAGCTAAAATATATCACCAAAAAGCCAGAAATATTTTGAAATAATCACAATTTTATTAACTTTCAAAACAATATTTTATCAGCTGAGCATTTAACCTCCTTAGCAGTAACTGGTCTTTGGTTATAAAGTATCAACTGACTTTAAGATTTGTGCAAAATACTCCATCTAATGTAATTTCTAAATACATGACACATTTTTTTGTTTTGTTTCAGTAAGTACTGGATATATTCTTAATTTCTAGAGATTTGAGATATGTCTTAAATCAGATTTATAATTCCTTAACAGCTAAATTTGAAATAAAGCATCTGTCCTGTGTGAGATTAGGTATTTAAAGGGGCGGGTATTATGGTTTTCCCCTCTGTACTTGTTTTAAGGCCTCTCATAGTCCACCAACATGACTGTTAGATAAGCTTCTCTCTCTGAATAACCCTCAGGTGTGAGTTTGTACATGGTTGTTTGCAGAGATGGGTAGTAACTAGTTACATTTACTTGAGTAACTTTTTTGAAAAAATGTACTTTTAAGAGTAGTTTTGCTAAGCCCTACCTTTTACTTGAGTAATATTAATATGAAGTATCCCAACTCACCCTACTCGCTGTGCGTAAATTAAATTAAAGAAGAGCAAACATATTTTAACTGAGAATACACCAGACACAGACACATCTTATTAAAGTAGACCTGTTTCTACACAAGCTTTGGTAATTAATTTCATTTTCTGTCTGTTGAGCTTGTTGAATTTTAAGGTCAATTGAATATATAATTAACACCATAAATTGTCACTGGAATTACTTTTTACCTTGTTCTAATATATTTATTTATTACCTACTGTAAGTATTGGGATTATATTGAATAAATTGACTTAGAAACGCATTTATTTTGCTCAAAATGTATTTGTATTAATTGTTTTTAACATTCTAATCTTTAAAATACCAGAATTAAACCATAACTTTATATTTTTGTCTGTCTGGCGACATCATTTTAAAAATATTAGATCAGATGTTACAAAGTACGCAAGTAGCCTATTCACCAAATACTTTTTTACTTTTACTCGAGCATTTTTTTGGACGGCTACTTTTTACGTTTACTTGAGTAAACATATGTTGAAGTGGTGGTGCTCTTACTTGAGTACAATTTTTGGGTACTCTACACACCTCTGTGTTGTACCCCGTCGTCACTCATCCAGTGACCTGGAGATAGGCTCCAGCCCCCATGACCCTGCAAGAATAACCTGGTATGGATGTAATACTTTTGTATTGGTAAAGCTTAGGCGTGAGCTAACCATTTATGGAGGTAGATTTGTGTCTTTATTATTCAATCCCCAAAAAAAGTTTCTTCAATCAAAAAAGATATTTTCAATCAAAAAAAGCCTTCACTTTAATCCAAAAAAACACTTTTCAATCAAAGAAAAAAAGTGATGGAATGCAAAAATATTTCACACAAATTAGTCAACATGAACTAAGTTAGCAAGCAAATCGAAAAAAACACATTTTCAATTAAGTGTTCAAATGCAATTTTTTAGTCTCAAATATTTTTTGCATTCAAAACTTTTTTCTATGATTGAAAATGGTTTTCTTTATAGAAGTGATTCTTTTTTTATTGAAAATATTTTTTTTTGTTTGAAGCGACTCTTTTTTTGATTGAATTATAAAGACACAAATGTCCTACCCATAATATAGCCCAAAACGCAAAAAAGATTACTTCAATCAAAGAAAACATTTTCAATCAAAAGAAAGGGTTCAAATGCAATTTTTGAGTGATAAATATTTTTTTTGCTTTCAAAAACTTTTTTTCTATGATTTTTTTGAGTGATTCTTTTTATTGAAAATATATTTTTTGTTTGAAACAACCTTTTTTTTGGATTGATTAATAAATAGACACAAATGCCCTACCCATTAATATGGCCCAAACACAAAACATTACTTCAATCAAAACAGTTGCTTCAAAACAAAAAAGGTTCACTTCAATCGAACAAAAACTTTGTTCAGATGTCTTTTTTTGAGTCTCAACTATATTTTTGCATTCCAACACTTTTTTTCTTTGAAAAGTGTTTTTTGGATTGAAGCTTTTTTGATTGAAAATATATTTTTTGATTGAAGAAACTTTTTTTGGATTGAATAATAAAGACACAAATCTACCTCCATAACCATTCTGCGCCATTTCTTGTCATAAAAACAAAGTTTTTGGCTACAGAAAGATACTATTAAATGTAAATAAGCCACGGGTAAAAATATTTTTTGGTCTTAATACTTTTTATTAATTATTATTATTATTATTATTATTATTATTATTATTAGTAGTAGTAGTAGTAGTAGTAGTAGTAGTAGTAGTAGTAGTAGTAGTAGTAGTAATAGTATGAGACCCCCGAGTCTCCGTTCACCTTCAGATACTCCTCTGTTGACATGATGTCCACTCTACTGGCCGTAGCTCCCTTTAAAGGTACGCTGATGTGGACGGTGGAGTCCGTCTGGGTCCAAGTGTAGTCCGTCACGTGCAGGGGCATTTCAGCCTAACACGTGCACGTGCGCGTGGTGTCGATTAAAAACAAACACAGAAACGTTGTTATCAGAGTTAACCTTTTTTATCTTTGTATAAAACCCTGGACGATTTAGTTTCCCTGTGTCCCGTTGCTATGGTGACAAAGGGAAAAACAATGTGTTGCATTTGGAAGCGTCGGAAATTTCAGTGCGTTCTTTGTGGAGATCATTCTCATGTAGGTTTGTTTGCGGTTTCGGCCTCTAGGGTTTTATGCACCACCATCAAAAATGTGGTTATCAAAATATTTTTTTCTGATTCTTTGTGATAAATTTCATTAACATCTAAGATGTTCCTAAATTTGATCTATATTCATCAGAGTGCCGATAAATGAAAGCAACACAGTAGGTTCATAGAGGAACGCTATCTTTAGTTGGTGAAAGCAACACCACACGGAAAGATATAAACACTTCGGAAATAAAATAAAGAAGAATAAAGATAGGAGAGTAAAAATAAACAAACAAAACGGTACTCAAATCGGAATATAGTATTTTCAAATGTTTAAAGGGTACCCCAAAGAAGTGAATTAAGAAAATTAATGGATGATTAAAACTGACCTCAAAATACATTAGAAAGCTACAGCAGGTACTGTAAACACTCATATTAAATGGCAGATGTGTGTGATGTATACATATGAGCCTGAGATAAATCGTTTGACAAAAAAAAAATTATATATATCATTTACATCCTTACCTATATTTTTTAAAATATAAAGTAGTTGCAATAACCTGGTTTCAAAAGTGTGCACACCCTCAAAGGAACATTTTCTTAGAGGATTTTTATGATATGATTTCAACGTGAAGTAATCTTTGGAAGGCTTTTATTAGCATCCTACATATCGACTATGATAATATGTTTCCATTCATCTCTGATCCACAGCCCCTCTCTAGTACGGGATTCTATGAGTTAGGCCATTCTTAAGCTTTTTAATAGATCAGCCATTATTTTGTGGATTTAAATGTATGCTTGGACTCACTGTAATAAAAAACAAATAAAGACCCTCGGACAGACAAACTGCATGCCCAGGGGCCTTTCCTAGCATGTCCACCTAACATGGACAATCCTAAACAACACTTCTATGGTAAACAATAAACTACACTGTGAGATACAATTGTCTCTGTGATGTCTGATTTTCTGTTAGGTCCCTGTGTTTCTTTTTTACATCGCAACTTAAAGGATTTTAAGTTTTAATTTGTAATGTATTGAAAATGAATCAAGTTTGTATGCAAAGCAGTTTAAGTTTAAGATCTTAGCAATGAAGCTAAACCAGAATTTTATCAAATAAAATAAGATTTTGCTCAACTACATTTATCCATTATCTATACCGTCTTTCCTTTGCAGGGTTGGCCTGCTGATTATCTGCAGCAATCATCGGGTGAGAGGCGTGAGTGCTCCCTGGACAGGTCGCCAGTCCATCGCAGGTCAATGCAGAGACACACAATCATACCTAATGTCAATTTAGAAAGACCAATTAAACTAACAGTCACATTTTCAGACTGTGAGAGGAAGCTGGAGTACCTGGAGGGAGCCCACGCATACACAGGAAGGACATGCAAGCTCATGCAGAAAGACCCCAGGCTGGAATTTGAACCCAGGACCTTCTTGTTGCAAGGCAACAATCACCAATCACACCACTGTGCAGCTCAATAATACTCAGTAAAATTTGGAAAGTGGTAATTGATATCAGATGTCATCTCAAAGCACTTCATGGGACAAAGGAATTCAATTTCTCTGTAGAAATAAGTCAATTCAACCCAATTAAATAGAAAGGCTTTTACTCAGTTACAAACATCACATCAAGTCATTGACTCTCCAGCAATCCCTGCTCCTGGACAAGCATGTGACTGCAAAGGAAACTTGATTGCGTTGAGCCCAAGTCATTAACTTTGCAGCAATCCATCAGACTGAACATGCATGCGGCGACAGTGAAAAGGAAAACTGACATTTAACAGACCCTGTCTCAGTGTGAGCTGCAACCGAAAGAGGGTTGGAAAAGATAGTGGTCCAAAAAAACGAGTAAATATAGTTACTAACAGCAGCAGCTCCTTTTGTGGCTTTGTCCTGAAGAAAGAGTGGGTTAAACATAAAAAGAGATACAGTATATAAACAGAGAACATAAAATCAATTGCCGCAATAGCTCAGCCGATGGCACCCTCCAAGAAAGTGTTACAGCTTGACAAAATGTGAGGCCAGATCTACTGCTATGAAGAAAAAACATTATTTTTCACATTAATCCTCCAAGTCCAGATTTTAATGGGTTGAACTGAGATAAAAGCACATCTGTGATAAGTTTCTTTTCACAATGATGGGTGTCGTGTTGAGGTGGTTAGGGTTTCCTGCAGAATGAGCTCAGTATGTTCAAGCAGCAGAGAAATGAAACAGATGAGGTTTTTGTACTAAGTTTATGACCTTTTTATCCCACTCTGCATCCTTTTCTTTATCCTTATTGAATGCTCGAGGAGAAAAGGGCACCGTGTATGCTTATCAGGACCATTTGATGTTTCAACATCCTTACAACACTCAGACACTTAGCTATCATTAACATATGGCATTAAGTGTCTAAATACCGTTTGTGAACGAAAACCAAGAATCGAATGGGGATACAGAAAGAGAACAAATGAAACTTAATGTCCTTCAGTCTACAGCTCAGTAGGCTATATACCAACAGTTTACTTTTTTACTAATTCGGTGTTGTTATGTAGATTACATCCATGGGTCCTCATCCAGCAGAACTGCCACTATGGACTTGGAGCATTAAGTCCAGAATGTAATTATAACCAATTACAACTAATCCCTCATTAAGGTTCGGATTGTTTCTTGGTAGTTAAGGAGAAATCACTCCAAACTGTGTGGAAAAGTATAGCTTGAGTAGCCGAGCTAACAACGCCAATCCGGTCTCCGAGAAAGGAAAAAAGCAGAGCCCTGATGGGGACTAGCCTACAATTGGCTTTCAAAAGGCTTGATTCATGCTGAGCTGCCTTGGCGGAGGTCTGTGCTCACCGAATACTCTTCTAATCACAGTTAAGCTCTGAAACTGATTTAAAATCTTTTAAAACTCAGAGGAAGTTTGTAGTGATGACAATTATTTAACAAAAGTAGTCAAACACAAACCGTGGTGTGCTTGATTCAATCTTAAGATCGGTGTTTGATCAATAATTCTGAGCAGCTGTGATTGTATTATTCTTTAACTCATGTCATTAGCGCAGAACCAGTAAAAATCTTTGATGAGAGCGTAGCTCTTTTTTCCGTCTTTGTTAAAATGCTAAAAGCTGGAGGATGTCTGGGTTTCCTTTAATTAAATATTTCCACTAATGTTGGCAGATTCTATCAATGTATTTGAATGTAAACTCTGTACAACACTGTGATATTCACCATAGTGATATAAATGTTGTGTTTGCTAACAAAAATCTGGAAATTATGTTGAAATTTAAAGTTAATAAGAAAATATGACCTGCAGAGAAGGATAAACAGGGAAGTGATTTGAATATAATGCTGGGGATATTCAACCACTGAGAAATGTTTAGCATCTTCCCACAACATAGCTCACCTTTAGTTCAGGACCCATACAGAGAGTCCTTAGTTTAGTTTTGTATAGTTTAGATTTGTTTGTCTTAGCTTACCTTCTCATAGCTTTGTTCAGTATAGCAGCTTATCTCATTGTAGCCCTGCTTTGTTTGCTTATCCTAGAGTGACCAACCGTTCTTTTTTCCCCCGGACATGTCCACTTTTCATGTGCTCTCCGGAGCATCCAAGAGGATTCTATATATTGATGAAAATGTCTGGGTTTTCATAGTTTTTCAAAGGACTAATAAGCATACATAAACTAACTGGTGTAATACATGGAATACGAAAGCCTTCATTTGACGTCCTCCCCAAACTGCTGCCTAGTGACTGGTTCTGATTCATTCATAGACGGATCAGACAGCTTTCTATGCTGCGCAAGTGTAGCTTTATGGATGAAAATAGCAGATAAACCTTGCATGTGAGTGTGATAAAAGTGGCAAAGATCCCATAGGTCACATGGACACAAAATATAATAGTCTATTCCTGTGCAAATTGAGAGTTCATCTATAAATTGACTGAGGATAAAGGTGAAAACTAAAGACTGGACAGGTTCTGACTTGTCCCATAAATTTTACATTTCTGTTTTATTGTTTTTTATCTTTATTAATTGCCAAAATGTAATGTCGGTTGTGTTTGTTACTGTTTAAAAATGAAACTTACATCACTTCCTAAGTTATGTTTGTTAAAGCCATACAATTTCTAAAAAGGTCAAATTGCTGGAAACATTGAAACAAATGTAGGACATTTTTGCTATTCCAGAATCAACACAATGGAGATTTAAAGTGAGAATAAATTAAGAACGTATTCAAACAAAATCTATTTAGATTTTTAAAAGTTTCTCTTGTGACTGAGGGAGTGGCAGCTCAGGTAGGTGTTCCGGTTTCTGTTAATGTGTCACCTGTTGCTGTGAATGGGAGGGCAGATGCCTAACGTTAACAAACATAGGTTTAACACCATGACTTCTTACAGAGTCTCAGTGCAAGCAGGCTGGCAGCATGGCGAAAGGTTTCTTCATCAGCAAAGCTTTTGGAATCGCGGGGATCTTCTTAGCGGTGGCTGCCCTGTCCATCATCATTGTAGGAGCCAAAATGAGGATGATTGTAATGTTGTTCGTTTGTGCATTGATTGGCACCTTTGGCAAGTGGGTATGTCACTGGGTGTGCGTCTCTATCTATCTGCACCTGTCACCTGTTAACAGCTGACTGGAAGGAGGAGAACGGCGGGGTGAGCCTGGGTGAAAGATTTTTGTTGTCCGCATGCGTGTACATTCTGCATATTTGTTTACTGTATCTGCAGCATTATCATGATGGTACGACAATTGGTAGTTGTAACGTTTGGTGGTGAAATGGAAACAAATAAATACACAAAAGTACTTTAACATCGTAGCGCGTCATCAGTCATGTCCCAAGCTTAGCCTGCTGCGGCACTTAATGAATTGGTCATAGGTTGCCGCAACAATCATTGCTCCGTCTGTCGTTTATTCTCAGGAAAAATCCAAAAACAACCAGGTTGCACCAACTGATGGAGGGGGAACCACCTCTACTTCCACCACTACCCCTTCCAACAATCCATGGGACAAATATCGGTTGCCAAAATCCCTGGTACCACATCACTACAATGTGACTCTGTGGCCCCGACTGAAGCGAGATCAGATGACTGGACTGTACATCTTTACAGGTAAGGTTTGGAGATGGAAGCCGTCTGAATCCGGGTTTTCAGTCCAAATCTCTGTTAAGGTCAAAATCCGTCTGTCTTCATTCACCAAGACTGAGCTGAGTACCAGAACTAATACAACAAAAGTCCAACTCCCGACTTGTAGATAGACCTAAAATGGATGGAGACTGAAAGGTCCAGTCAGACAGAACCTGCTATTCATAGGCAAGGCAAGGCAATTTTATTTGTATAGCACACTTTCAACAGCAGGGTAATTCAAGGTGCTTTACATGATTTGGTGATTAAAAAAAAACACATAAAAGAAACACACATTACACATGATACACAATAAAGCAAGAGAAAAATAAAAAAAGCAAGAGAGCATGAACACATTTCATACATATGACATCAAGCATTTACTCAAAGGCAATTCTAAACAGATGGGTTTTTAGTCTCGATTTAAAGCAGTTCAGAGTTTCAGCAGCTCTACACTCGTCAGGAAGTCTGTTCCAGATAAGGGGAGCATAGAAACTGAAAGCTGCTTCTCCATGTTTAGTTCTGAGTCTAGGGATGTTTAGTAGGCTAGAGTTGGAGGACCTGAGTGGTCTTGGTGGTTGGTACCATGACAACAGGTCTTCAACATACTTTGGTGCTAAGCCATGTAATGATTTATAAACTAGTAAAAGTATTTTAAAGTCTATTCTCTGAGCTACAGGGAGCCAGTGTAAGGAATTTAGAACTGGGGTGATGTGCTCTACTTTCCTGGTTCTAGTGAGGACGCGAGCGGCAGCGTTCTGGATCAGCTACAGGTGTCTGACTTTTTAGGCAGACCTGTGAAGACGCTGTTGCAGTAATCAATCCGACTAAAGATAAACGCATGGATGAGTTTTTCTAGGTCATGTTGCAAAATCAGTCCTTTAATCCTAGAAATGTTCTTCAGGTGATAGAAGGCTGACCTTGTTATTGCCTTTATGTGACCCTGGAGGTTCAGGTCTGAGTCCATTACTACACCTAGGTTTCGAGCCTGATCAGTAGTTTCTAGCTGTATTAATTGAAGCTGTGTGCTGACTCTTGATCGTTCCTCCTTGGGTCCAAAAATAATCACTTCAGTTTTGTTTCTATTCAGCTGGAGAAAGTTATGGCACATCCATCCATTTATTTGGTCAATGCATTGATTTAGGGTTGGAATGGGTTCAGATTCACTTAGTGACATTGTAATGTAGAGCTGAGTGTCATCTGCGTAGTTATGGTAGCTAATGTTATTGGTTGCTATAATCTTGCCTAGTGGGAGCATGTAGATATTAAATTAGAGGGGCCCCAGGATGGAGCCCTGGGGCCCCCCACATGTGATTTCTGTTCGTTCTGATGAAAAGTTTCCTATTGAAACATAGAAGTCCCTGTTCTTTAGGTAAGACTCAAACCAGCCAAGTACTGTACCAGAGAGTCTGACCCAGCTCTCCAGTCGTTCCAATAAAATATCATGATCAACAGTGTCAAATGCTGCACTGAGGTCCAACAGAACCAGCCCTGTGGTTCTTCCACAGTCTGTATTTATGCGGATGTCATTAAATACTTTGACTAGGACAGTCTCGGTGCTGAGGTGAGCGCGGAAACCAGACTGAAAAACATCAAAACGGTTTGTCATTGTTATGAAGCCATTTAACTGCTGAAACACAGCTTTTTCAATAATCTTACTGATGAATGGAAGATTAGAGATCGGCCTGTAGTTCTGCATTAACGTGTTGTCCAGATTCATAGGATTTTTTTATAATGGAACTGGAAAGTGTCAAATTTTGAGTGCATGTGTGAATAAGGTGATAGGAAATTATGCAAAAAGAATCAGGCTTTTGCTTTCTTCCCAGTGGAGATCCTCAGTCACTACCTCAACATTTTATCTTTGAAGCCCAAATGTAAAGGGCTGACCAACAAACACCTGAGTTAAAGAGGAAAACATCAGCATAGATCTACTGGTTTCCAAATGAATTATTAAAACAGATTGAATGACATTTATCATTAATCTTTCTCTTCATAATTTGGAGTATTACCAGATTTCTCTGTAGATTCAGCAAGTCAGGGTATTAAAACCACAACAATAACAAAAAAAATCATTTAATAATTATCAATTCAAAATGACAATGAAAATGCAGAATAAGATGTTTTGATTATTTTATGTTATGTGTTTATCTTTTAGTTTATCATTAGAAATATGAAAACATTTAGTTGTTTTTATTCAAATACAGTTTTAAAGGAATGATTACATTTAATTTAAATGTAATAATACTTATTAAATTTCCCTCCGTTTTATTGGTGTAAAACAACTTTAAAATGTTAAAACATGTAGGAGAAGACAGACACTGAAAGAGACTTGGTGATCAATCTAAGTCTAAAATAAAAATAAATTATAAATAGGTAAAAAAAGAAAAGAATTTGCAACAGCTAATGAAGAAATATAGATGGAATAATCTCAGAGCAGGATGAACAGGTTTTATGGATTGCCAAAACTGAATCCATTCAGTTCAAATCCATTATCTTCCAACCATTTATGGCTGAAATATATCACATAAAAATGGACAAAAAAGAAAAGAGAAAAAGAAGCAAATTGAAAAAGGTTTTCTCTTTGACTTTTCCGCTATAATTTTGGAAAACTGAATGACTAGGACCAGTTAGAGGAATGGCTCCAGATGCATGGTTCATTCCTGGTCATGACTGAACAGTTGTATTCTGCTTCCTGAAACTCGATCAGTCTGGAACATATGTGCACAACTCTGAAAATTATATAGTGAAAACATATTTGGATGAGCTGCTCAATTTGAGTCTATTCTTGTAGTCAGAAGTCGAATTAAAAAATGTTGACGGTGTTATTGTTTTTTTTTTTTTTTAGGTAAATCAACTGTGGAGTTTGAGTGCGTGGAAGAGACCGACCTCATTCTCATCCACTCTAACAAGCTGAACTACACAACGCAGTCGAATGGGAAGTTTGCAAGTCTCTCAGCTGTCGACAGCGCCGGCGCACCATCCATCACGTCCTCCTGGCTGCAGACGGAGACCCAGTACCTTGTTCTGCACCTGGACGGTAAACTGGTGAAGGGCCACAGGTACCGCCTCTACACCGTGTTCACTGGAGAGTTGGCCGATGATCTGGGAGGTTTCTACAGGAGCGTGTACACAGAGGATGGAGTCGAGAAGTAAGAATATTCCCTGGTCGTGTTTCTTGAATTAAAAACATTGTCCTCAGTTGTCTCATGATGAGAAAAATTCAAGATCCCTTCAGATCCCCTGGCAGTGTTGAGCATTCACAGGAGCAAATCTTTTGTTAAACTTTCACAGACCAATTCCATTGATCCAACTCTTTAAATTATCAACATATGCAATAATAATTTGGCTCAATTTACAATAAAGGAATCAAAGGAAAAAGTTACACAAAGCACGATATCTAAGAACACCCACCTTTGCACAACACTGTGGCCAAAGGTTTGACAGAAAGCTAAAGCAGGGATGGAGACGCAACTGTACTCATGGTTTCTGTTTGGACTGTAAGGGTAGGGACCTTTTGTTTTATAACTTAGTTTAACTAAACTGGAACACCAGGCATTTAATCAATAACAGGTCCTAACAAAACAAGAAGATTGTGAGGAAATGGCTGACCATCCGAGTTGAATTACTGCACAGAATTGATCATTAAAAGGTTCAATGAGCGATTATTAAGTCAGTGTTTTACTTTTTGATAAACAGATCTGACATAAACTTATATTAGTAACTGCTTATTAACCTAAACATCTAAAAACTTTTATGAACAGAATGGATCCTGGCTCTGTCTTCCAAAAATCCTACAGCTTTTAATTAAATCAGCTTGATTCTATGTTAGTTATCTTGGATGTTTTCACTCCGTTATCTTAATGTATTTTTTTAAATCGCTGGAACCCAGAGGACTTTGATCCTCAGTTATGTAACAGGGTATATTGAACAGACGTAGTCAGGGTAACATGATCCAATGATGCATCAATAGTCTCTTTCAAAGCATTTTATCAGGAGGAGGGACTGAATACTTCAATGACAATTTGCTCCTCAAAACATAATAGATTTGAAGTAAAAATGGTTCGAGTGGTTGGATGGATGGATGGTTAAATGGATGGATGGAGTGATTGGTTAATTGGATGGATGGATGGATGGCTGGAGTGATTGGATGGATTGATTGATGGATGGAGTGATTGGTTAGATAGATGTACTGACTCCCAGCTGCTCTGTCTCCTCCAGGGTCATTGCGACCACCCAGTTGGAGCCGACCGATGCCAGGAAGGCTTTCCCCTGCTTCGATGAGCCGGCGCTGAAAGCTTATTTTGACATCACTCTGCTCCACCAGGAGGGAACCATTGCTCTGTCCAACGGCGAGGAATTAGGTCAGTTTGAAGCTCTGACAGGTAGACAACCATCTGGCCTCAGGAACCCCTGGTCTACTGGATGCTCCAGAAATTTTTTTTGATAAAACAAAAGCAAAAAAAGAGATAACTGAATTTAAAGTCTTTTTATCAATGAAAAACAAGGAAAAGAGGAAATGCTACACGACGTTCCTCTTCAAGTAAACAAAAGTTACATTTTGTTTTCGTATAGACACCACACTTATCGAAGAAGAAGGTGAAAAGGTGGTGAAGACGGTTTTTGAGCGGACTGAGAAGATGTCCACCTATCTCCTGGCGTTCATCGTCGGTGACTACGACCACATCAATAGAGTCATTGACAAAGTTCTGGTAATTCACCAACTCCAGCACCATGAACCTCCTTACTGAATTTGGTTGGTGCTTTTATGTGAATTAGTAAAACACTAATAGTCCTGCCAATGGTTCCTCTCAGGGTCAGGTTCTGATATTAGGTCTAAAATCTGTCTTTTTATGGGGTTTGATTGTATTTTTATGTCCGTTTCAGATCAGGATTTTTGCCCGGAAGCCAGCCATCGCAGCTGGCCAAGGAGACTACGCCCTCAACATAACCGGACCCATCCTTAAATTCTTTGAGGAGTACTACAACTCTACATACCCGCTGCCCAAATCTGGTCAGTCCGATCATCGCTCTGACTCTAGCTTTCTAACATGCAGATCGGTACCAGAACCATTACTAATTATGGCTGTAGCTTTCTGTAAATAACATTATATTTAACCAGTCCATCCATCCACTGTCTAAACCTCCTGGACAGGTGGCTAGTCAAAAAGTTAAAATCTGTAGTATTTAAATACGTTTTACTACAGTTATGTTTGTACTAGCTTTAAACTGCAGTTAGAGACCACAGAAAATTATTCCATGTGCCACAAGTGGCCTCCCACGCCCCACTTTGGACACCCCTGTTGTAAAGGGAACTTACCATTAAAAACTCTGCCTTGCTTTGCCTTAGCCACCTCACTGACAGTGCTGGTTTGTTCTTCTGTGTTAGTAAAGGTTTTTTGTGTCCAAAACAAAGTGAAGATCTACATGACATGGAAAAAAATTTGTTTTTTATAGATGAACCAACTAGAAAACATTTCTGTACTCCTGCTGATGGGTTCATGAGGCGACATGCGGTGCACAACAACTTATTTGTTTCCAGTGATCATCAGCTCTGACAGATTATTGTATCATAAGTGTTTTTACATACAACCCTCTTAATGATTTACCTTTTATAGATGAAACAATTGGACAGGGAGGTTGCTGCATCAGCCCTTTTGGGGCACGATTCAACCATCTAAAGATGGAAACAACTGCTTCCTCCTGAGTGACCCTGCTAACACTTAGCTGTAGTGATGCTGTTTCTTCTTCTTCTTCTTCTTTGTTCAGTAAAGAAAATCTTACTGTTAAAAAAATCCTGTGTGTTTCCTTCAACTGGTGCCACATTTTAGCTGTGAGAGATTTGTGGATGCATGAGAAACTTGCCTAATCCTCTCAGCTAATGCCAAGCAGCTTTTGGTGTAGGTGGTGTGATGGTGTGGGGCAGCATCTGCCTCGCTAGACATGAAAAAAAATGAAACAGTTTTTATTTATTTAATGTCCTCCAGTAAAATAGCTAGTCCACCACAAGTCTTAAATCCACAATCCAACGTGATCTGTTGGGGGTGACTGTGGCTAAGGAGCTGGGAGTTCGTCTTGTAACCAGAGGGTTGCCGGTTTGAGCTCCAGCTCCGTCTGTCTGTCGTTTTGTCCTTGGGCAAGACTCTTCAGCCTGCCCAGGGACTGCAGGTGTGAATTAGCACTTGAGCTATAACCTGGTACAATGCATCACTCCCCTTGAGGTTAATGTCTATTGTTCACTGTCACTGTAAAAAATAAATAAATCTGCTTCTGTGTATTTCTCACCAAGTTTTCATCATAACTACCATTTCCATGCTCATATTGCCCCTTCTTTTTTATTGTTTATTAGTGGCTGGAAAACAACAAATTGGTGCATTAGCACCACCTACTGGTATGAAGTGTGGACCAGAATGTCACTCAAGGTTGCACTTGCCTCTCTAGGGCTGGTGATGTATTAACGTCGCTCTGCTTGTGCTAGCTTTGCTCTTGCTTTCATTAAGCCGAGCTCTAATGTCCATTTTGGTTTACAACCCTATCAAAGTATCTTCTTTACTGTCCCCGGAAGTCCCAATGAATATCCGACAGCACCCTCTGTTGCTTTTTTTTTGGATCAATACATTACATGGTTGCAACTTAATTGACACAGGTGTAATAATCTGTCTTTGGCGGGCCTGGCACTTATCCATTGGCGCTGGGCCTGGTATGAGGAGCATCTGCCAGGCTCTTGTGGCTGCATACAGTTCTCAAACACACAACTAAAAGGCCTAAAATTATTTTTGGTCAAAAAAACACGCAACAGAATGAGTTGTTTGCCTTTGGCAGAGATTTGCCCAGTTTTTCAAGGCGCAACACTCGCACTAAGCTCTGCTGCTCAATCCATAAACGAAATCGAAGGCTTCCCACTTCAGAGGGGAAAGGAGCTGGCAACTCCTTTCTATTTATAGTTTTATTCCAATATGTTGTTTGGGCTAGGTTTCTAAATTGCTTTATCAAAGGGGTTCCCCAAGGTATGTGACTTGGGCTTTTTTTTGTATATCTCCTATGTAGCTATTAATGTCTTACCCTTTCTGTCTGTTGTTGCATTTTATTCCGTTGTATTTTTTGCTGTATTTGGGCTAGTTTAGCTTTATACTCGTGTTGTGTGCTTCCTCCATGGGTATCTAACTGTCTCTGTTGGATCTGTGTAACTATGAGGGTAACTGAACCCTTTAAAATCTTCTCTGTCCTGCAGATCAGATTGCCATCCCTGATTTTAACGCAGGAGCCATGGAGAACTGGGGTCTGATCACATACAGAGAGACAGCATTGCTGTACGATGAGGCATTCTCCTCCAACTCCAACAAAGAGAGTATTCCCGGAATCATAGCTCACGAACTGGCCCACATGGTGAGCTGAGATAAGAGCTCAAATCATAAATTAACAACAACTCCACAAGATTAGAAGAAAAGGGATGATAATGAGTCAAGTGCTTAGTTGGAACCAGACTCCAGCTAGTTGTTCATAATTTCTTTAGTTTTTATAGGTGTAATTTATCATAGGTCTAATTTATGATCTGGTCTCTGTTGTCCCTCCAGTGGTTTGGTAACCTGGTCACTCTGCGCTGGTGGAACGACCTGTGGCTAAACGAAGGCTTTGCATCATACGTGAAGTACCTCAGAGCAGACAAGGCTGAACCAGACTGGAAAGTGGTACGGATTGTCTCTGTGCCAATCATGGTTCCAGGTGTTCAATTGAGCTCTTAATGCACCCCCTTCTTATTTCCTCGCAGAAAGACCTCATCGTCCTCGGTGATGTCCACAGAGCGTTTGCTGTTGATGCCCTGACGTCGTCTCATCCTCTGTCCTCCAAAGAAGAAGACATTCAGAAACCAGCCCAAATCAGTGGGCTCTTTGATGCCATCTCATACAGCAAGGTCAGGAAGTACACACAGGCATGCACAGGGGGAAAAACTTGCATTATTACAGCTCATTTATACAAAAAGTAAACAAAGATGGATAAATAACCTCACTTTGCATGTGGAAGTTTGACTTTATTCCACGTTTGTATTTCGAATACCTGAGGCAGGTTTTCTATTAAAATCTATCCAAATGAATGTTGTTCTCACTTTCAGGGAGCATCTGTCCTCAGGATGCTGTCAGACTTCCTGACTGAAGAGGTCTTTACCAAGGGACTCCAGGTGAGAACCAGAATATATGCAAAACTGTGATTATACAATAGTTTTATGTTTTTTCAAAATATTTTCAAAAAAACATCCAGACATTTCATTTCTGATCTGGTTATCTCATAAAACCTCTCCTGCAGAGCTACCTGAAATATTTTGCCTTTGGGAACACAGTCTACACAGACCTGTGGAGTCATCTGCAGATGGTAGGTTGTCTTCACACACTTTACATTTAGGTGATTTTTTTTTTTTTTCTGAAGAAAACTCAGTTTTGGTCTACACCCGGATCTACCACCAGAGTAAGCAAATCTATAACAACAGGAGTTCTATCAGTTTGCTGCCGATACCAAGGTGGTAAGTTGTCAGCGAGGACGTTAGAGAAGCTGTTGCTTTTACCCATCAATCCAGGGGCCTCATTTATCAAATGTTCGTAGAAACTGTCCTATATTCTATTCTATGAATGAAATTCAGAATGTTTGTACAAAGAGTCAAAATGTGAATTTATCAAGTGTGCGGTGGCCACTCGTACCCATGTTCCACCGCAATCATCTGTTGATAAATCACACATGTATGTACCTAGGTGCTCGCGTCCGTTCAGTTGTTTGCATACAGAAACGCCCTCAATTAACCATATTTGGTCACACCACATCCTCTGACACATGCACTTCTTACCATAAATAACGGTCAAAACAGGGAAAAAAAAAAAAAAATTCAGTGACACAGATCAAGGTGAAACATAGGTGGGGCAAAAAAAGTAATGAACAGAATTTTTTGAAAATTGTCACAGTTAACGCAAATTAATTTTAACACTGATAGTTTTTGCCTTCTGTTATCCGTGGTTCCTCTGCCCCCCTCCAGCACGCAGCAGTTATATACTTGCTGCAGACATAACAAAATGTGGTAAAGAATCATTTCATTCGCTGGTATTCGCTTCTGTGGAAATACTTAACTTATTTGAACAAATTAAATCAGTTAAATTTGTCCCGAACATTGCTGTTTGGTTCTACCAGCTCAGGGGTAACCAATAAAAAAACACTACCTGTGAAAAAGTGACAGAGGCAGTAAAAGCTGTCGGGACTGTGGAGATGTTCCTGTTGGAAAAAATGGTTAAATATCAAACTGAATACAATAAAACGTCCCTCAGCACACAGCTGGGCTAGAACTTCTACCGGGGGTGCACAGATCACCACATTTGAGACACGTGTGGCCATGCATTATTGGAGACAATGCTTTGGCTGGCATCCACCTGCTTCAACCAACCCAGTGTCATCTGGACAAAGCAGGCAGCACTGTGAGGATCATGCTCTTTGATTTCTCCAGTGCATTTAACACAATTCAGCCTAAATTGGCTTTGTCAGAAACGCCTGAAGACACAGTTGGAGCCCTCAACAATAGCCTGGATCAATGACTACCTGACCAACAAACCACAATTTGTGAGACTGAAGGATTGTGTGTCAAACCAGGTGGTCAGCAGCACAGGAGCACCACAGGGGACCGTACTCTCACCATTCCTTTTCACTCTGTACACCTCAGACTTCCTGTACAAATCAGGGACCTGTCATCTGCAGAAATACTAAGATGACTCTGCAATTGTCGGGTGTATCAGAGATGGACAAGAAGCTGAATACAGAGAGTTGGTGGACCGCTTTGTGACAATGGAAACAATCGTCTTACTTTGAATGTGAACAAAACAAAGGAGATGATTGTAGATTTCAGAAGAAACAGGGATAAGAGGAGTATAAATGCCTCGGAGTTCACCTTGACAACCGACTGGACTGAACAGTGAAGCGTCTACAAGAAGGGACAGAGCAGACTGTACTTCTTGAGGAAGCTTAGGTCCTTCAAGGTTTGCAGCAAGATGCTGCAGATCTTCTACAAGTCTGTTGTGGAGAGTGTAATCACTTCAGCCGTCATCTGTTGGGGTAGCAGCATCAGAGCCAGGGATTTAAAAAGGCCTGATAAAGAAGGCTGGTTCTGTTCTTGGGACAACTGTAGAACCTCTGGAGATGATGATGCAAAGAAGGATTCTTCATAAAATAAAATTATGGACAACCCTGAGCATCCTCTTCATGAGACAGTCATACAGCAACAGAGCGTCTTCAGTTGGAGGCTTCTTCAGTTTCGCTGCAATACAGACCGCTACAGGAAATCCTCCCTGCCCACAGCCATCATCTACAACTCCTTAAAGAATTAATTATATGAGCTATACCAACACTTAATTTCCCTCTGGGATCAATAAAGTATTTTCTAATTGAATTTGAATCAGTACACATGGAGACAGTGACAACCTGCAGCGCAGATAAGCAGGACCATCTAGTTTCCACAGTAAAGTTTGCAAACCTTTAAGTTGTCATGGAAAGGAAATATATTCTTCCTTTCAACAAGGATGAGGCTGGAGTCCAGATTCGCGTTTATTTTGTTATGGCCGGTCTTGTTCATGAACCCGTTTGGGCCACCGCTCAAACCCCCTTGTACCCCTGATCATGTCTGCCTTCTGTTGAGAAGGTGTTTTCACTGTAATTTAAAGCCTATTTTAAAGGAACAGACACACATTTAATTTGTGACCCTGGGCTCTCTCTGAGCTCTCATTTCACCTTCCCGCGTGCTCGTTCATTTCTGTAAAAAGGAGCAATAAGAACAACAAACAACAATTATATCTTTTAACAGTGAGACGTCGTTCACTGGACTCAGTTCTAGTAACTGAGCACAGCTTTATCTCAGCATAAGGTTTTTATTTGAAACAAGTTAAAAAGGAAACTCCTCCCACATCTTCGTTCACAGAATGGTCACAGCTTCTTCACAAGGCACACAGGATGTGTCACATTCCTCTTGATTATTCACGGTTTCTAAGTGTTTCCACATGCACTACAAAATTAAACCCTCATACAACATTAACAGAATTTATATCTCTTCACTTCTCTGTAAGCAGCTTCTGCCTTCAGTCACCACAATGTTATGTCTTCATTGGAAGGTTAACCAAAACGCTTCTCACTGCAGATAGGAGACTGGGCAAAAGGCCTCTTCACTGACTAAGGATCTCTTATTATGCCATATTCCCTAGATGCCTTTACTAATACGTAATCGATCAATTAATTCACATAACATCCTTTTAAGCTGAAGTGCTTGTGTGATGAGCAGAAAAGGCCCACGGAGAGCGCAGACCTCCACGAGGCACCTCAACCCCTAAAAGAGAAGGACGGCAACATGAGCCCCTTGGCGGAGGTGATAAACTGATGACATTAATATTCTGTCAAAGTAAAACTGTTTCAGTGTTGCGGTTCCCCCATTCTAAAATTACATTGTGTGCATAGGCATGGTCAGAGCTGTTCCTCTATTTAGGAACATTTCTACGACCAAGTACAAGATACAAACTGTTAAGCACAGTGGTGGAGGGCTGATGATCTGGGCCTTTTTCTGCAGCATCAGGACCTCGGCACCATTACCTCCTCTGTATACCAAACTATTCTAGAGTCAAATGTGAGGCCATTTGTCTAACAGCTGAAACTTGGCCCCCAAACCGGAGCATCGACAGGATAATTATTCCAAACCCCGCAGGAATTGACTGAAGACGAGAAGAATCAAGTTGGAACGGCCCAATCAATGTCCAGAGATCAGCCTAATTGAAAGGCTGCGGTGGGACCTTCAGGGAGCTGTACAGCAGCAAACCTCAATTCACTGAAGCAACTTTGGAAAAAAGAATGAACAAAAACGTGTCTACAATGATTTGAGACTGATAAAGGTAATTTCCACTATTGGAACTTGAGGGTAATTTCACCACTATACTGGGCCATTTAAGGAACCAATTAAGTACCAGTCTGGTGTGGTAGAGTAGCTGGGTGGCTTGCTTGTAATTCAGAGGGAAATGATGATCAGCAAACATTGCCAAACAATTTTGTAAAATTAGAAGAGTTGCTGGCAAAGCCGTTTACAGCAAAAAGCCTAGGAAACAGAAACACAGCAACAATCCCTGCTTCTTCCAGTTGGTCTCTTGTTGTTCTTACTATTTTGGATATTGGCATTTGGCTCCTTTTTAATGAGTGACGCCACGCACTGCCGAAATGGTTGTGCTATGTGGACGTCTTAGCAATTTCCTTAAAGGGCCAATTTTGTATGGAGACACAACGGCTAAGAGGACCGGGCGAACTGATTTACGCTGTAAGAAAAAGATCTGGTAAAATCACCCTGAAGTTCCAAGAGTGGAAACGCACCGGTTAAGTCCAACAGAACCATTACTGAGAGTTATTGCTACTAAATGGAGTTCTGGAAGTGATGCATAAGAATGTTTTCAAACTGAACATGTAGTTCGTTTTATGTTTTCTGGTGCTCGCTAGGCTGTGAACGCCAGTGCTGTTAAACTTCCTACTAGTGTGAATGACATCATGAACACCTGGGTGCTGCAAATGGGCTTCCCTGTGATCACCATAGATACCTCCAACGGCGTTGTTTCCCAGAAGCACTTCCTCCTGGATCCAGACTCTGTAGTTACCACTCCGTCTCCCTACAAGTATGCACGCTCCTCATGCATCATTTTACTTTCCATAAACAACCAGGTCCAAAAGCACTAACACTGTGGTTTCTGCTGCAGCTATGAGTGGATCGTTCCAATCAAATGGATGAAGACCGGAACCATCCAGACGCCCACATGGCTGTCCGCAAAATCAGGTATTGGAATATTACACAGCCACACGATTCGGTAATTTCTATTCCCTACAGTAAATGGATGCAGTGATAGATCAAATTAAGCGATTTGCTTTGATTCTAATGTTTTAAAGTTAAAAGTTCGATTTTAAACATCAAATCTACTGCTGAGACACAAATTATAGATAAATGTGGGGTGAATATGATCCGCAACCACACTTAATTTTCTACAAATTTAATGAAGCACATAAGTGTTTTTTCAGACTTTTTTGGGGGGGTTTTCTTCTAAAAGCTCAGATATATTGCTGTTAATAATTTAAAAAGCGGTGCGTCAGTGGTCAATCCAGTTCAGACCTGGTGCGTGCCTGACCGTGACTGGGGGGCCCGGTGTGTCGGTCGGCCGATGCGCTGGGCCGATGTTTTTCCTTGGTTGGTTGGGGCACCTCTTTCAGAGGTGCCAGGTTTGGGATTGTTGGGTGGTGCTTGTTCGGTGGCTCGGCGGGATACGGATCCAGCGTCTCTGCTCGTTCGATCACCTGTTGGGTGCGCACCGTGCGTGGTCTGTTCATTGGCGGGTTGGACAGGCCCTGGCCTTTTGTTGGATGCCTGGTCTCAGCGCTCTGCCTTGGGCAGGATCAGGACTTGGGGAGCTGGTACAACTTGGTGTCCAGGTGTTGGCTGAGCTTGGCCTGGGGATGGCGTCATCCTGTGGGGCGCCCCGACGTGGGGCAGGGGTGGGGCGCTGGGATGTTGGCGGTGAGGATTGGCCTAGGGCGGTGCGGTGGTGGGGGCCCTTCGTCGGCCGGTCCCTTGTCTGGTCCCTGCTGGGGGGTGGTGCGCCCCTTGGGCCCCGGCTCTCGCGGTCCATGGACCGGCCCGCCCTGGCGTGGCCGGTTGCCGGCGGGGCCCGTGGGCTCGTCACTGCTGCCCCCCGGGCCCCTACATTGTAGCCGCTGGACGTTCCCCTGGGGTTCTCCTCTGCTCTTCTCTTGGGGGATGTGGTCGGCCCTGCCTGGGTCCGCCTGGGGCTCTGGGGTTCCTTTGGACGTCTTGCTTCTGATCTCTTTCATGTCTGCATCGATTCCTGGGAGACTGATTGATGGCTGCTCACACCAGCTATCGAACACTCTTATGGAGAAACCTTGTATGCACCAGCATGCTCACACACACTCATAGGTGTGGGGTCTCTGGTGTTTACAGATATATTCTTGGGCTGAGGTTATCATTACTAGATCTTGATTAATCGGTACCATGAGTTTTTCTGTTACGTTGTTGTATTTTTATATCCATTTTTGTGTGATGTGGTTGTGTAGTTCTTAGGTCACAATCTTTGGTATGTTTTGTCGATGTTCCTTTTTCGTTTTTTTTTTCCCCTCTCTCTGCCGTCCTGTGGGTATGGAGGCAGACTTCGATGTTTTCCTGTGTTTTCTTTGTTCCCTTTCCCCTCTTGTATTTTCAACTCGCCCTCTCTCTTGACTTTTTGTTTCCTACCTCTCTTCTTCATCTTCTTTCTTTCTTCCGCTTAATTTTCCATCTCAGTGTCTATAAAATCTGGAAATAAAAACCCCAGCAATTGATAATAAAGATTTTTCACACATAACAAGTGGAGTACTATAGGCAAGGCAATTTTATTTATATAGCACACTTTCAACAGCAGGGTAATTCAAGGTGCTTTACATGATATTCAAGGTGCTTTTACTATAGCAAAAGCCGTAGTGCTCCGCTTGTGAAAGTAAATCTGTTGGGCTTTTACTTGGTACTAGGACACCAATTCTGAGCTCCACACTGCCAAGCAGGACACGTTTAAAAAAATAATTTAAAAAGCGTAATTTCTAAAATGAAAGCATATGATTTATAAACTCTAAGGTAACATAATGACAGGACGGACAGGTACAGATGGATGGATGGAATATATTCATTTATTGATAATGCATGTAATATATTAATGAACAAAAAAAAAACCTGAGCTATTGTGACCTCCAAAAAGCATATGCATATTTGTTCTTTTGCTGAACATCTCGCCTTTGCTGCAGCATGATGGCTCTCATTAGGGATGTGTATTGGCAAAAATCTGGTAATACGATATGTATCGCGATACAGGGGAGACGATATGATATATCGCGATACATGAGTACGACTATATATGTGATTTTTAAAACTGAATTTAACTGTAGGAAAACTGTCACAGCATTCTAAACACTCCAACCTGTTTCATACTTTAACACATCGAGTTTTATTACTAGATCTAGTTGATCCACTGGAAAAAAAGGTGAAAACAGCCACAAACTATCAGTTATACTTTTAATTTTTGTAAAAAAATTACTGTAATCATTAATGGTTCCATTCAAATCCTTAAAAAAATATTTTTGTTTTGAATATCGATACAATATCAAGAAATAAAATATCTCGATATATCGGTATATCGATATTTTCTTGCATCCCTAGCTCTCACTGTGACTTTTAATCAAGACCAGATTTGGCTGCATACAAATCTGGTTGTAATGAATCACAGAAACTTGGCTTTATACAAGGTTTTTGAAGAAAAAATGACCGAATTGCTGTACTTATTGCTGAGAAAAAACTACAGTTTTCTTGGGAGGGAAATGAACTGCAATTCACACCAAATTTAATTTATACAATGATTTACATTTTCCTTCCCTACAAAGTGTATTATTTTTAGTTAAAATCTTCTCTTTTTTGGTTTACTTTCAGCAGGTGGAAAAAAGCACACACAATTAGGTTTTTGCATTTTTTTGCATTAAAATATTTTTTCAACTTGGCAATTTTGGCTCGGGTGATTAAAAAGCCACTTGAGGTGGGAGAAATTACTCCTAAAAAAACAGATCAGCAGCAAACTGACACGCCGGAATGAAATAAAATCTAATCACCTGCTCTAGTGTAAAAAAAAAATTATTTCCTCTGTAGCTACTATTGGCAACATGAAGGTGACTGGTTCTGATTGGGTGCTGGCCAACCTTGATGTGGTTGGTTACTATAGAGTCAACTATGACAAGGACAACTGGGACAAACTACTAAACGCTCTGAGCACGAACCACGGGGTAGGAATACTTTCCTAAAGGATTGATGGTTTCAGTCTGGTTTATTGATCTGTATCTGACATGATGCTGTTTGAATTCAAGGCCATCCCAGTGATCAACAGAGCTCAGCTGGTGGATGATGCCTTCAACCTGGCCAGGTAGGTCTGACTAGCAAACACCAAGCCGATAGCTTTCCATAGCCAAAACTATAGTAAATCTCTCTGCCTCTTGTTTCCCAAAGAGCTAAGATCATCCCTACAGTGCAGGCCCTCGAAACCACCAAGTACCTGGTGAATGAGAGGGATTACATGCCGTGGAAGTCTGCACTGAACAACCTGGACTACTTCTTCCGGATGTTAGATCGCAGCGAGGTGTACGGACCCATGCAGGTGCTCGCCTTTCCTCCACGAATCTACAAACAGTTCTTTAGCTTTCCCATCCTTTATTTATTTTTATGTCACCTGAACTGTGGCTCTTGCATTTGCAGGATTACCTGAGGAATCAGGTCACCGATCTGTTTCTGCACTACAAAAACGTAACGGAAAACTGGACCAATGTACCGACGGGGCACATGGACCAGTGAGTACATAATAATGCAGTTCCACTCTGTTTTTTTCCCTGTTTTCAGATCAGAGTGACTACACAACATCCAACTGCAAGATAAAAGGAGTTTTTGAAAGCAGAGTAGTGTACCAACCTCATGTTTATTGTGGATCTTATTTATTCCTCAGTGTCAGTCAAGTTCACTGAACAATAGTTCTCTAAGTGTGGTAGTTTCTTTGTCAATCTAGTCACTGATGTTAAACAAATCACATTTGCAGAACAAACTGTCAAACAAACACTCTTCAAGTTTATTCAGGTATCCTGTCCAGGATGAGAGCTTAGGCGATACACTCTTTAACAGGTCATGGTAAAGCCCCACCAGGAGGCAGACAAGACATTAGTTTTACAGGAAGGTTGGAAGGAAACATAAATAAGAAAAATTGAAGAGAGTGTGAGACTGTCTGTCTGAATCTTTGCTCCACTGAAGGTCATTTCTCGAGGGAAAAACCTGGGCCAGACAAGTTTCCTCTAAGAAAATTAGACTAAAATCAAATTTGCCACGACACAAACATTCAGGACAATGACAACGTCCAAGGAACTCATGAAAGATCTAAGTTTAGATTTCCAAAAGTTGAACCAGTCTTGTAGCGTTGATTTGACGCAGCAGATCTGGAGATCAATGTGGGAACACAGGTGCAGGTCCACAGTGAAGCCTGTTTCACATCACCATGGACTGAGAACGTGCTGACCAAGAAAGGAGCCCCCAACGCCTTCAAGCTGGACTAAAATCTCCAGCTGCCCATGTGGAAAAATGAACTGGCTTCAAGAGAAAAAAACATTGGACTGTCGAACAAAACAACGATGAAGTCGTTTGGCCAAAATAACAGAAGAGTATGTTCGGAAGAGTCCCGATGGCGCCATCAAACCGAAGAACATCCTAAGATTAGCAGCTGCAGGGTTGAAACTTGGCCTCAAATTGGGTGTCTCCAACTTCAACCTTTTTGAAAATGTACTGACTATCCTTTTTTTCCGTTACATGTTCTGTTCCGGCCTTTCAAGCAGACCATGTGAATAATTTAATGTGCTAGGGTAGCATTGCTCAACTAAAAGGATGTCTGGAGATCGTAATTGCTTGAGTTTATTAAATCTGGCACCAGAAGAGCAGGAAACCAACAATTTAACTGAACTCCACCAGCTCAGTTGGGAAGGTGGGCTACAACCTCTGAAAGGACATTTAATTGAATATTACTGTAAATATTGATCCTGTATGTATTTTTGATACTTTGTGGTAACACAATACATAATTATAAGCTGTGGGACACAAACAGTGAGTCCTATAGCTTTTTTATTAAATATGTCAGCTCTCATTGCAGAACGAGCTGCCAGCTAGTTTATAAGTAAAAGTCCCTCAGTTTGTCTGCTGAAGGAGGAGCAGCTGCTCTTTCTCTCTCCAGATCCGTTCACTTTATTTTCTTTTGTTTGCTTTTCTTGTTTTCTTTTCTTTTCTTAACCTTTTCTTAGTTACCTAATCTACCCAGCCCCTGGAGTTACTGTATTGGACCGGATCTCTTCTGGATTACTTTATTATGGACTTATCAACATGGCTTTTTGCTCAGCTGAGGATTTTGAAAAACTGCTCCACAGAATTGAGGGCATTGAAACGAAGCTACGTCGTCTGGAAATTAATTTTGATCTCCACGCTGATTATGGAAACGACACAACGTTACCGTTGAATACACACAGGGAACAGCCAATCAGCCTGGTGTTACATCGGTCTAGCCGTGTCAGAGAAAACACAGGACAACGCAACTCCCTCAGCAAACAGTCGTCTTACTGGCAGAAATCTGCACTCTAATAAAGACGGGCCAGTATTAAAGCGCACGGAATCATCAACCCCAGCCTGTTCTCCGAGGAAGAAAAAACAAAAGAAACTCCAGTACAGAGAAAGCTCTGAACCCAGACCTGCCGCTTCTGCTAAAAGTAAACAAAAGAGGTTTCAGTCAAAAACCAGAGCTATTTCTCCACCTGGAATCCCGCTGAAAAACAGATTCACAGCCTTGACTTCTGTCGGCTTTTTCTCATAATGTGCTCTGCAACTCACTTCCTGCTCAGAGAGGTGGGGGCGCCGAACTCCAAAACCCCAGCGGAATCTGTTTCAAAATAAGACCCAGAGCTGAGAGACAAAGAGTAACAAAAAAACACACACATACAACAGATAAGACACACCTGCAGATGGGAGCCAGACAAGATCTGACTGACTCGTTCTCTTACAAGGCTGTATCATATTTATTTCAAAAAGAACAAAGAACATATCACATGACTCCTCTCTCCTCCTTCTACATCTTGACAGGTCATTTATTTTCTCCAGGTCTCTTGACCTTACCATGAACTGGGTTATAACATGACTTAGAGTTATAGCTGATCCTCCCTGCTTTCAATTCATATCTTTACTCAAGAGTTTGTTTACTTAAAACCTTCAACCCTATAAAATACTGGTAACAGAGTCATGTTTTACTACCCTAAATAATATAAACAGGCCTATTACTTCTAAAGCTTAAAAAAGATATAATTAAAACATATGTATTGCATAATAAAGAATAGCCTCAAAAAAGTAGAATACAACACTTCCCAGAAAGATGACCCAGCCCTGGGACCAGTAAAAGCCACCAGGAGAAACCCAGCCGCATCAGACACATAACAAAGTAAGAGCCCCCCCAGCAAAGATTGTTATCATACAAGACGGATCAATTAATGGAATTGGGGCTTTTTGTAGCAAGAACACCAGAGTTTATAGCTGCTACCAAAATACAGTGAGAAATATCAGAAAAAATCCAGAAAATTGTGGACCAACATCCTACTTTGGAAAAACTCGTCATTCACGCTGGATCAGCAGATATCGCGATGAGACAATCAGAGATTCTGAAGAGAGTTTTCTGATCTTCTACAGAGACTTGACGGACTTGACGTAAACATCCTCATCGGCGGACCAGTCCCTGAAGGGAATGATGAAAGATTTAACAGACTCCGCAGGCTCCATAAATGGTTGAAATAATAAATATCAACGACTTCTCAGCTGATAGTTTCTTCAAAGTATTTGGAAGTGCTAATCATCTGTTCAAAGCAGGCCAACGTTATCTTAACAAGGGTGGAGTAAGGCTGTTGGCAGCAAACATTTTTTCTTATCAAAATCAGAAGGCAAAACCCTTGCTCCCAAAAGCTGACCTTGAGGCGCCCATGGATATCAGAGAACAAAAACGGCAAGTCATGATGACGCCACAGGACCGAACAAATAATCAACCATCAGAGAATAAGTCTTCATCTTCCTGTGACTCAGCCACATCAAATGAGTCTCCATTTAGAAACTTTACAGACAGACTGAACGAGCAAATCAAATTTGGGACACAGTTAATACCTAAACTTAGACTACACCAAACCCCTGGGACTAGTGTAAATATGCCTGGGAGCTTCCCCCCACTGATTATTACTGATATTTGAGGGAACCAGGCAGTAAATCTACCCCTACTGTCCCCCAGAACTCGCCCCCCCCCCCCCCCCCGAACTTGGCATACAGTCATTATCAGCAGCAGGAAACATAAAACGTTGACCACACGCTCTCATATAAAACAAAATCTCAAATTGATAACCTGTCAGAAGGTTCAGCTGCCCATCATCACAATACTTAAGTTGGCTTTATTAAACAGATCTCTATCCGGGAAGTCTTTTCTTATCAATGACTTCATCACTGAGTATAATTTACACGCCCTTTTTTTCATCAGAAACTTGGCTAGATGAAAATAACGAAACAACTGCATTGATAGAATCTACTCCTCCAAATTACAATTTCCTAAGCGAGAGCAGGAAACACAGACGAGGTGGAGGTGTAGCCACCATTTTTCACAACTCTAACTTTAAAAAGGTAACCCTAGGCACGTTTGATTCTTTTGAATACCTAGCCACCCAGATAAATGAGCCTAACAAAGCTTTATTTCTAAGTTTATATAAACCACCAAAACTTAACTCTAACTTCTTAAATGATTTCAATTACCTTCTTACTGTAATATGTATCGACTATGACCAGCTAATCATTGTGGGGGACTTTAACATCCATACCGACAACCCCCAATATAGACAAGCAAAAACATTAGATGATACTCTCCACAACTTCAGCCTGACCCAGCATGTCAAACAACCAACACCCAATAAAGGACACACTCTGGACTTAATTATCAGCAAAGGTTTAAATATTTCCAACATCTCGGTAATTAATATTGCATTATCTGACTATTTCTGTATTTCCTTTGAAAGTACCATCTCTGCTAAATTATCCAGCCACAGTAAGACCACTATAAAAAAGCGTTTTCTAGGTGACAGTTTAGTAATCTTTAAACGTATTTACCCTTCCACCACATCCCCCTCATCTCCCAACTCAAACTCAGTAAATAAGCTGGTAGATAATTTCCTCTCAGACATCATGGATTTCATTGCTCCAACTAAAGTGAAAGTAGTCTCAGGTAGAAAGAAGTCTCTGTGGACAAGTAATCCTAGTGAAAAGAGTGTCGACGGACCGAGAGAAAATGGCGGAAAACTCTACTCCAGGTTCACTGTGAGATCTACAAAGAGACTGAATAGATATCAGCTAACTATAAAAGATGCAAGGGAATCGTTCTTTTCTGAAATCAACAGAAACATTAATAATACATGGACTCTATTTGCAACAGTGGAAAGACTAAGTAATCCTTTAGTGACAGTAGCCCCTGAACTAAATTCTACCAGGGCCTGCAATGAATTTGCCAGCTTTTTCACTGAAAAGATTCTAACAATTAGATGGTCAATCTGTACCTCAATATCGAACCCACAACCAGTGCCATCCCCAATCAACAACAATGTAGAGAAAGTCTGAATTCCATGAATTAAACCAGAACAGCCTTGAAAAAATCATTATCCAATTAAGCTCCTCCTCCTGCTGTCTTGATATCCTACCCACAGCTTTTCTAAAGAAAGTTCTTCCTGTTATTGGGTCTGATCTTGTTCAAATAGTGAACTCATCCCTGCTATCAGGTGTCTTCCCTCAGGCTTTAAAAACAGCAGTTATTAAACCACTGCTAAAGAAGAAAAATCTGGACAACACGTTATTGCAGAACTACAGGCCAATCTCTAATCTTCCATTCATCAGTAAGATTATTGAAACAGCTGTGTTTCAGCAGTTAAACAGCTTCCTAACAATGACTAACCGTTTTGATGTTTTTCAGTCTGGTTTCCATGCTCACCACAGCACCGAGACTGCCCTCGTCAAAGTATTCAATGACATCCGCATAAATACAGAATGTGGTAGAACCACAGTGCTGGTTCTGTTGGATCTCAGTGCAGCATTTGACACTGTTGATCATGATATTTTATTGGAACGACTGAAGAGCTGGGTCGGACTCTCTGGTACACTACTTTGCTGGTTCGAGTCTTGCCTAAAGAACAGGGACTTCTATGTTTCAATAGGAAACTTTTCATCGGAACGAACAGAAATCACATGTGGGGTGCCCCAGGGCTCCATCCTGGGGGCCCCTCTTATTTAATATCTACATGCTCCCACTAGGCAAGATTATAGCAACCAATAACATTAGCTACCATAACAATGTCATTACAATGTCACCAGGTGACTCTGAACCCATTCAAACCCTAAATCAATGCATTTACCAAATAAATGGATTGATGTGCCATAACTTTCTGCAGCTGAATAGAAACAAAACTTAAATTATTTTTGGACCCAAGGAGGAACGATCAAGAGTCAGCACACAGCTTCAGTTAATACAGCTAGAAACTTCTGATCAGGCCTGAAATCTAGGTGTAGTAATGGACTCAGACCTGAACCTCCAGGGTCACATAAAGGCAATAGCAAGGTCAGCCTTCTATCACCTGAAGAACATTTCTAGGATTAAACGACTGTTGTCGCAACAGGACCTAGAAAAACTCATCCATGCGTTTATCTTTAGTCGGATAGATTACTGCAACAGCATCTTCACAGGTCTGCCCTAAAAAGTCAGACAGCTGCAGCTGATCCAGAACGCTGCCGCTCGCGTCCTCACTAGAACCAGGAAAGTAGAGCACATCACCCCAGTTCTAAAGTCCTTACACTGGCTGCGTGTAGCTCAGAGAATAGACTTCAAAATACTCCTACTAGTTTATAAATCATTACATGGCTTAGCACCAAAATATGTTGAAGACCTGTTGTCACGGCACCAACCACCAAGACCACTCAGGTCCTCCAACTCTAGCCTACTAAACATCCCTAGACTCAGAACTAAACATGGAGAAGCAGCTTTCAATTTATATGCTCCCCTTATCTGGAACAGACTTCCTGACGAGTGTAGAGCTGCTGAAACTCTGAACTGCTTTAAATCGAGACTAAAAACCCATCTGTTCAGAATTGTCTTCGAGTAAATGCTTGATGTCATATGTATGAAATGTGTTCATGCTCTCTTGCTTTTTTTTATCTTTCTCTTGCTTTATTGTGTATCATGTGTAATGTGTGTTTCTTTTACATTTAATTTCCAATGTTCCATGTGTTTTTTGTTTTGTTTTTTTAATCACCAAATCATGTAAAGCACCTTGAATTATCCTGCTGTTGAAAGTGTGCTATACAAATTAAATTGCCTTGCCTTGCCTTTTTGTCTGAAACATTTCTACATTTTCAGATCTCCAGTATGACGTCAAGGTTGTTAAATCTAGGTTTACCATCAAGCCAACATCGTTTTATTAGCTTCTCTATGACTTTTTTAAAGATGTGTTTGGGAACCAGTTAATAAAGCTCGGATTTGTGAGCGTCAACCACAAGCTGGTTCAGCCTCAGTTTTAAATCCAGGCCTTTTGTAATCTTCCTGCAGGTATAATCAGGTGAATGCCATCAGCCTGGCCTGTAAGACCGGTCTGAAGGAATGTCAAGATCTGGTCCAACTTTGGTTCAAACAGTGGATGGACACAGGCATAAACCCGTGAGTGTCATCTCAGAGCTGTGAAAGGCTGTGCATAGAGACTGTTCCGTCCATCATGGTGATTTTATCTCTCTCCAGGATCCACCCCAACCTGCGCTCCACCGTGTACTGTGCTGCCATCGCAGCAGGGGGCGCCACAGAGTGGAACTTTGCCTGGCATCAGTTCCTGAACGCCACCATCGCTATTGAAGCTGATAAACTGCGTGCTGCGTTGCCCTGTGCTACAAAACCGTGGCTGCTGAACAGGTTGGCTCATCATCGTTGTCGTCGTCGTCATCATCTCTGAAACCGCCCAGCAGCTAACGCCCGGTTTATCTCCTCAGGTATCTGGAGTACACCCTCGATTCAAAGCTGATCCGGAAGCAGGACGGCACCTCCACCATCGTCTACATTGCCCAGAACGTGGTCGGTCAGTCTCTGGCGTGGGACTTCGTCAGGGCTCGGTGGAATTACATCTTCACTCAGTGAGTGGGACGCTGGAGCCAGTTTAACCTCAGCTGCTGTAACGTTCACATGCAGATATATTCAGTGTCTATAAAAAGTATTCAAGTATTCCCCTTTGATGTTTTACCCTTAATGTTGGTTTTACAAATCAATCACGAGCAACAAATTGTGGCTTTTCTAATAAAAAGAAACAAACAAACATTTAATTTCCAAGTGAAAACTGATTTCTACAAAATGACAATAAATAAAAATATTTAACATAAGATAAGTGATTACCCAAATATTTGGCTGCAGTCCCAGCAGGGAGTCGGTGTGGACAGGTCTCAGTTTTCCTCCATTCTTCCTGCTAACCTGTTCCAGCTGTCAGGTTGGGGGGGATCGGCTGTGAAGAGCCCTCTTCAAGTCCTGAGACACATTCTCTAGAGGATTGAGGTCTGGGCTTTGACTAGGCCACTCCAGAACATCCACCTTGTTGTCTTCAATCCATCTCTGTACAGCTTTAGCTGGGGTCGTTGTCTTGCTGGAACATAAATGTTCTCTGGCAGTTGGAAACTAATTGTGCTCCAGGATTTCTTCATATTCTGCAGCATTCGTTTTACCTTCTTCCTTTACAAGCCTTCCAGGACCTGCTGCGTAGGAGCATCCGCCCAACATGATGCTGCCACCACCATGCTTCACGGTGGGGATGGTGTGTTTGGTGTCCTCCAAACATAGCGTCTTGTCTGACGGCCAAAAAGCTCCATTTTGATCTCATCAGACCAAAGAACTTTCTTCCACTTGACCATGGAGTCTCCCCCCTGCCCTTTGGCAAACTCTAGTTGAGCCTTGATCTGAGTTTTTGACCGGTGAAGAACCCAGGCAACAGTTGTCTGCAGGGTCTCTCCCATCTCAGAGCCTTTTTTGTATCCATCCCCTGACTGATACTTTTAAATAACCTTTTCTCTGATTTGCTTGGAGTGTTCTTTAGTCTTTACGGTACAATAGCCGCCAGGAACACTGATTAATCAGTGAATGGACCAAAAGACACGGGTGTCTTTATGTTACAATCACTTGAGACGCACTCACTGCCCTCAGGTGATCTCCATTCCTCTCATTGTGAGATTACTAGCACCAACTGGTTGGACCTCTGTTGAATTAGGTTAGCCATTTATGCAGTCACGTATTTTATCCAAAATATCTTTCTTTAATTCACTGTCATTATTTTGTAGAAAACAATGCTCACTCTAACATTAAATAGAGTTTTAACAAAAATGTCAAAAACCCAAATTTTGATTACAGCTGATTTGTAAAAGGAATAATGGAGTAAAACATCCAGGGCTTAGGGGAGGGGGGGGGGTACTTTTATAGACTCTGTATAACCTGTTGAGTAACATCTGTCAACTGAAGAACCTCATGAAGAGAGATGGGCGTTTTTTATTAGGCTGTTTACCATCAGTGAAAGGTGTTTTTTTTTTTTTTGAGCGTCCTGATCTTTGAACCTCCTAAAGCCATCTGTAGTTAAGTTTGATATTTCCTTCAGACTCATTTGATTTGTGTAACTACAGCATAAAAGCTTGAGCTTTAATGACAGAGTGGAATTGGAGAGATAATTATTGCATAATACGGTTGTTGGACTTGCTGACTAATGTACGTCGACGGGATTTTAAATTAGCTGAACCCGAGAAAGTAGATGTATGTGAAAAAGCTGAATTGTTTTTAATAATTTACTTCTATTTTCTTTCAGCTTTTTGACTGTTGCTGTTAGGTTAAAAAAGTGGTTGACCTACAAAGAATCACACACAAAGGTCGGAGAGAATATGGAGTCTATAAGCTCTACAGAGGTAGATGTGGATAATCAGTTCTGCAGAGGGAGACCAGGAAAATACTATAAGGAATGAGCCAACTGTGTCTGTCTGTTCTCAGCCTCCCAGTGTCATAGTCTCTGGTCTCGAAGAGCACCCCCTCTGCAGTCTCTCTTTATTTAGTCACACTTCATTAACATATTAAAAGAACAGGATGTCATGCAAATGAGCATGTGACTGAAACCAAAATGACATTTAAAAACTACATTAGAAAGACACCCTAAGAAAATAATAATACAACATTATTATTTTTCCTAACGGTTGCTTTTTTTTATTCCTTATATCCTGTGGGGGTTTTCTTTCTCACAGGTACGGCGGTGGATCGTTCTCCTTCTCCAACCTCATCAATGGAGTCACAAAACGCTTCTCCACAGAGTTTGAGCTTCAGCAGGTTAGAGATTGTTTTGAAATGATCTAACATCTTGAAAGCAGAGAAATTGGTGCTCCCTAAAGAGCAAATTCTCTTGGATATGAGGATTTTGATCTAAAAGTTTAGCAGAGCTTCAATGATGAACGGAATTAGGTGTTGTGCAGTGATGAAAGTGAAGATATGAGAAATGAATTGCTTCAGTGATCAAAGCAGCAGCAATGTTAGTCCTCCTCATGGCTTCATTCAGTCGGTGTAGAGAGGCACCAGACTTGACAGTCAGGAACATTGTAGGCATGCCATGCAATAACACGTAGTTAAGTAGAAAGCAGCTGTACTTCACTTCTAGGTAATCAGAATCAGCTTTTTTTTTTACCATATTTGTGCGCACAAACAAGAAATATGACTTCAGTTCCACTTTACTATAAATAAAGACAAATATGTACATATACAGGGTTTCACAAAAGAAGACATGGTTGAATTAGTGTTAATATGCATGGTATCAATCTGGGCTGTTAAATGTTTCTTTAAAAAGACTGGCTGGGAGAATAAACCTGTAGCAGCTGGTTTGAGCAACTTGGAGGTAAAGGTAGTTAATGTCCAGGATGTGTGGGGTCTGCAGAGATGTTAGCTGCCTTATTCCTGACCATCAACCTGTACAACTCCTGGATGGAGGTGAAGGTCTGCCATGATGAACTTCTCTGCAGGGAAACTCTGCAAGTCCCACTTAAAAAGATGAGAGGTCTGTAATTTTCATCATAGCAACACTTCAACTGTGAGACAGAATGTGAAAAAAATTCCAGGAAATCACATTGTATGATTTTTGAAGAATTTATTTACATAATGGTGCAGAAGTTTTTGGCCAATAACAAAAGTTCATTTAAATCCCTTGTAAAGTAACCTTTGTTGGCAATGACAGAGATCAAATATTTCTTGTAGGTCTTCACCAGGTTTGCACACACTATAGCTGGTATTTTGGCCCATTCTTCCATATCAGATCTTCCTTAGGGCTGGGATGTTTTGTCGCTGGAGAACACAGACTTTCAACTCCCTCCTTAGATTCTCTATTGGATTGAGGCCTGGAGACTGGCTAGGCCACTCCAGAACCTTGAAATGCACGACACATGGCCCCATTCATCCTTTCCTTAAAACCAATCAGTCAGCCTGCCCCCTTTGCAGAAAAGCAGCCCCAAAGCATAATGTTTCCACCCCCATGCTTCACAGTAGGTATGGTGTTCTTGGGAAGCAACTCAGCATTCTTCCCCCTCCAAACATGGCGAGTGGCGTTTATACCAAAGAGTTCTATTTTGGTCTGATCTGATAACATGAGATTCTCCTAATCCTTCTCTAGATCATCCAGATGGTCTCTAGCAAACTATAGACGGGCCTGGACATGCGCTTGCTTAAGCAGCGGGACCTTTCGAGCGCTGCAGGATTTAAATCCATGATGACATAGTGTGTTACTAATAGTAACCTTTTATTACTGTGGTCCAAGCTCTCTTCAGGTCATAGACCAGTTCCCCCTGTGTAGTTATGGGCTGCTTCTTCTCCGTTCTCTAGATCATGTGTACCCCACAAGGTGAGATCTTGCATGGAACCCCAGGTTGAGGGAGATTGTCAGTGATCTTGTATTTATTCCATTTTCTAATAATTGCTCCAAAAGTTGATCTCTTCTCTCTAAACTTCTTCCCTATTGTAAATTGGCTCATCCCAGTCTTGTCCCTGGTGTCCTTGGAAAGCTCTCTGGTCTTGGCCATGGTGGAGGTTGGAGTCTGACTGTTTGATGGTGTGGACAGGTGTTTTTTATACAGATGAGTTCAAACGGGTACAATTGATACAGGTAACTAGTGGAGCATAGAAAAGCTTCTTAAAGAAGCAATAACAGGTCTATGAAAGTTAAATTTCTTGCTTGGTTGTAAGTACTAAATACTTATTTTCTGCACGATTATACAAATAAATTCTTTAAAAAAATCATCCAATGTGATCTTCTGGATTTTTCTTATACATTCTGTCTTTCACAGTTGAAGTGTACATATGATTAAAAATTACAGACCTCTGTCATCTTTTTAAGTGGGACAACTTGCAGAATCGGTGGCTGCCAAATACTTTATTGCCCCACTGTATTTCTATAACCCCAAGTGGGGTCTCAACCCCAACGTTGGGAACTACTGGTCTAGAAGTCGACCGGAAGCTCCTGTGGAAGGTTGTACTTCTTGAGTTGCTGCAGGACGTTCAGTCTCTTTTAGGCCTTCTTCAGAACAGTGTCTGTGTAAACACCATCTCAGGTCCTGAGAAAAAGTGGTTCCAAGGACCAGGTGTTGGTGAGGATGGTGAGGGGAGGAAGTACGAGGAGTCATCTCCACAGAATTGGGCTGCTTGAGCTCTAGTGGTTCTGAATGCAGACTGTATAATCATCCCTCCACTCAGCTGCAGACAGCACACTGATTTATGCCCGTGTGCTGCCAGCAGACTCCAGACTCTCTAGAAAAACTCTTTGTCGCAACTGATGCTGGAGAACATTTACCCTGATAAAGCCAGAAAATCTCAGACAATGTCAACCTTCAGCTGATCTGATCGTGGCTGCAGAAAAGGAAGCAGGAGTGAATCCCGGCCTGTAGTTCATCCAAAACCAGATCTGTTTTACCTTTTTGTGTGTCCATGTGTTCACTGTTTGCAAACCATAACCAGGCCAGACCGGATGATTTATGCTCTGTTTTGTTTCAGCTGATGCAGTTCAAGAAGGATAATGCTGATGTGGGTTTCGGGTCCGGGACTCTGGCAGTGGAGCAGTCCATCGAGAGAACCAAAGCCAACATGAAATGGATCGCAGAGAACAAAGAAAATGTTCTGAATTGGTTCAATGCAGCACCTAAACACATGACATAAACATACAATCTTATTATCCTTATTTATTAAATTAAAAAAATGCTCTCTACATGAACATAATCTTTACACACCAAGGTAACATTTAAGCTGTCTGCAGCTTTATGTTTTACCACTAAAGCTTATTTGTTTAAGTTGAGACACAACTTGTTCTATTTAAAGAAAACTGAGAATAACTTCATAAAAATCTACTATGACACTGTGTATGGATTAAACTTTCAATGAACGGCATCAGATGCTTAATTGTCTCAGAAATAACTGTTTAAACTAATTTATGGTAAAAGTAGAATATTATTAAATGCAGGTTTTGTATTTATAAGGTTTAATTTGGTAATGAAAGCTGGTTTCAAACATCACATCAGCTCGAACCATCACTTGGGTTTGTCCTGTTGCTGCCTGTATCCAGACAGGAAATGAATCTTGGTGTATCCTAGGTTTTCTCATGTCTAAATTCATTAATTTATGCACAGAGTTTAGAAGTTGTTTACTGTCAGATGGCATTCCACGTATTTTACCATAAAGAATTTTTAGTAATTGTTGGACATTTCAGTGATGATGAAATTGATTGCAAACCAAACGAAGACTGACAGTTTTCAGATATCTTAATGCAAAGGTTTAATTTTGTTTAGAAAAATAGGCAATTAAAATATTTAACTGAATTCCTGTCGTGGTTTTTTTTTTTCTACAACATATTTACTCTTATCTAGGTGGTTGTTTTCTCACCTGCTTAGTTTGTGGATTTTTGATCTGGTTGGAGCTAAAATCCTTATTTTTTCTTAAATCCGTCAAAGTGGGATCTTTGGGATTTCTCATGGATTTAAAAGAAATGGGAACAAATCACGTCTTTGTGACAGGCTAAAGATTCAGTTTAAAGCTGGTTCTTAGCTAGGTCATAGGCCAACAGAAAACTGGTTCATCCCTTGAGTTTAGGAAGGTTTTTCTATCAGAGCTGAGTAGGTTCACAAGGACACCTATTCGATTTTTATTGGTCATGGACTGATCTAAAAATAAGGGAAAATTCACCAGACTTCCAAAGAAACTGAACAATTTCTTTGCCTGCAACCTCCAGCTCCAGAACCACATGATCTCTGGCCCCTCCACTGTGGCTCTTTTATAAAATGTTTTTAATTGTAAAGAAAGGGTGGTCTTAGCAGTTTTTCTGTATTTGCATATCTACAACAATAATCCAAGACTTTTGAAAGTGATTTGTTTTTTAGCTTTGAATCTTTTTTAATTTTCAATATTTATGCAAAGCAATCAATTTGTTTGCAAAATTTCATTCCTTTGTCAAAGTCAGATGAATGATTTTTGTTCTAAAATCTGAAAATAGAATTACATTTTTAATTTCTCTAGCCTTCAGAACAAGTTTATATATATATATATATATAATTGCATAGGAATCATAGTTGGCCTTCATCTACTTAAAGTAAATCACTGATTATTACCAGTTTAAACAGATCCATTGTAAATAAATTATTTCTATAAGACCTTTGGGGAAAACTGACTCACACTGGTGCTAAATGTTAGTCTTATTTTAAATTTGAGCTGCACAATATGTTGAACCACAACCATCACTGCAATCATAAAAGACGTATTTGATGTGATACTTGGTAGGATAATATATTTCACATGTCATGCATGTAAATTCTGGATAATGAACTCGGCAAAAAAAGAAACGTCCTCTGACTTTCAACTGTTTTTACTTTCAGTAAACTTAATGTGTGTAAATATTTGTATGAACACTAAAAGAGTCAACACCATAAAACATAAACTAAAAATGTTTCACAGACATGTGACTAACAGAAATAGAATAATGTGTCCTTGAATGAAAGGAGGCTCAAAATCAAAAGTACCAGTCAGTATCTGGTGTGGCCACGAGCTGCTTGAAATACTGCAGTGCATCTCCTCCTCATGGACTGGACCAGATTTGGCAGTTCTTGCTGTGAGATGTTACCCCACTCTTCCACCAAAGCACTTACAAGTTCCTGGACATTTCTGGGGGGAATGGCCCTAGCCCTCACCCTGCGATCCAGCAGGTCCCAGACGTGCTCAATGGGATTGAGATCCGGGCTCTTCGCTGGCCATGGCAGAACACTGACATTGCTGTCATGCAGAAACTCCCGCACAGAACGAGCAGTATGGCTGGTGGCATTGTCCTGCTGGAGGATCATGTCCGGATGAGCGTGCATAAAGGGTACCACATAAGGGAGGAAGATGTCTTCCCTGTACCGCAGGGCATTGAGATTGCCTGCAATGACAACAAGCTCAGTCCGATGGTGATGTGATATACCGCCCCAGACCATGACAGACCCCCCCACCTCCAAATCGATCCCGCTCCAGGGTACAGGCCTCGGTGTAACGCTCATTCCTTCGACGATAAACACGAATCCGTCCATCACCCCTGGTGAAACAAAACCGTGACTCATCAGTGAAGAGCACTTTTTGCCACTCCTGTCTGGTCCAGCGAAGGTGGGTTTGCGCCCATAGGCGGCGTTGTTACTGGTGATGTCTGGTTCCTTACCAGACATCACCAGCAACCTTACAACAGGCCTACAAGTCCTCAGTCCAGCCTCTCTCAGCCTATTGCGGACAGTCTGTGCACTGATAGAGGGATTGTGTGTTCCTGGTGTGACTCGGGCAGTTGTTGTGGCCATCCTGTACCTGTCACGCAGGTGTGATATTCGGATGTACCGATCCTGTGCAGGTGTTGTTACACGTGGTCTTCCACTGTGAGGATGATCAGCTGTCCTTCCTGTCTCCCTGTAGCGCTGTCTTAGGCGTCTCACAGTGCGGACATTAGCCACATCAGCAGTTCTCATGCCTCCCTGCAGCATGCCTAATGCACGTTCATGCAGATGAGCAGGGACCCTGGGCATCTTTCTTTGGGTGTTTTTCACAGTCGGTAGACAAGTCTCTTTAGTGTCCTGCGTTTTTAGAACTGTGACCTTAAATGCCTACTTTCTGTAAGCTGTTATGGTCTTAACAACCATTCCACAGGTGGATGTTAATGAATTGATTATGGTTAATTTAACATGCATGGAAAACATTGTTTAAACCCTTTACAATGAAGATCTGTAAAGTTATTTGGATTTTTACAACATTATTCTTGAAATACACAGTCCTGAAAAAGGGATGTTTCTTTTTTTGCTGAGTTTATTTCTGGCCTGTTGGCTGGGCTTTCACTTCCCCTGACTGTTCACTCTTTATGCTGTTGTTCATAAACAATGGAGGGGACGAGACAACAAGAGTAGGGAAAATGTGATTTGATCATAATGGATATTGTGCAGCAATAGTATTTCAATTCCATGTTTTTCTAAACTCCTGCGGCCCTTAAATCCATTTTTATGTCTGTCTGCATTCTGGACTTTCCACATTCAGTCAATGTTGAAGGTTTGTTGGGAAAAGAAGCACATCTGCATTAAGATTAGCCTTGCAAGCAAAAGTATAGTTTTCTTTGGAAATAATTAATAAGCTAATATTGATGTTTTATCAGGACACAAACAACTACTGGCACATGTCCTACTTGGGGCAATTATTGTCTGAGTTTTGGAGCTGGATACATAGCTTCTGATGGAGTTTGTTGTTTCAGTTGTTTTCCTCATTTAGAGCTGAAAATCTGGAGTTATTTCATTGTGACTTTAAACTTTCAGGCCAATCCGGTTCTTTGGTTAATCTCTTTACAGACTTATCTTCCCAGAACTGGAATACTGCAGACACTGACGGAAGGTGGGAGTTTTAACCTTTATTTTATGCACCATCTGTGTCCTTTTAATACCAGAAACTGAGTAGCCTACCAAAATAAAATGAAACAAATAAAAAAATAAATATATAAACTTTTATTTCAGTTTTATTCCAATGAATGTTATTTACTTAGGTCCAAATACTCATGAATTTTCTGATATTTTAAACCTTTAAAGTATGTTTTTATTGAGTTGTTAAAAAAAATCTAAATAGAAAAGGTTGTTTTTTTTCACCTTCTCATAGGTAAATTGGAGTCTGAGTAAAATTCTTTTGTGCAAACTCATGAAAAATATTTCTTCCATCTTGCTTATGCAAGTTAGTTATTTTATTTACTTTATTTGCACAGTAAAAAAATTAATAAATTCCAGGGTAAATATGTTTGAAATACAGTGCAAAAAGAGGCAAAAGCCACTCAGGCTTATCTAAAGCCTCCACTAATAATAATTCAGGCCCCGTTTACACGAAGGAAAAACGCAGATAATTCCCTGCGGTTTAGCCTCTCTTTTACACGAAACCCAGTTTTAATCACACAAAACGATTATTTCTAAAAACTCCGGCCAAAGCGGATATTTGCGTTTTCTCCGTTTTAAGCGTTTGCGTGTGGACAGAGATAACCGGAGTTTTCAGCTCCACATCACTTTCCGCGACAAAAATGCTCCGCCATAATTTGTGCGACCTGTGTTTACACTCAGAAAAAGCATTTATGCCCTCAGAGATGTGTTGGCATCATCGATAGTCCAAGCGCTTTTTGTTTGCTAGTTTTTACAAGCTCAATTACTGCTTTATGTAGAAGTTAGAACATAGAAAGTTACTGTGAGTGGATAGGATTTGGGGGAACTACTGCCCCCTACAGGTTTGGCATGTCTATGAATGTGCTTAACAACACACTTATGCGGTTAGGTGTGGACAGAGTTTTTTTTTTTAAAACGAGGTGGTGAAAATATTCGTTTAAAAAAAAAATGGCTACGTGTGCACATGGCCTCAGACATACCTTTCCATACCATTTTGTTTGTATAACACTTTCAAACGCAACAAGGGTGTTGTTAAAGTGCTGAACAGTTACCAGGCCATAAATAGAAAACAATAAAAATATATAAATAGTTACAAAAAAATGTACAAGAACAATAGCATTGAGTACAATGAAGTAAATAAGACAAGAAGCAATCAAAAAAGGGACAGGTTAGGCCTCTGCGATCTGAACCCAAGTGGTTCAGATCGCAGACCAGTGTAGACAGCCTTATCAGATCTGTTGTTAGATGGTTTAATAACTCTATATGATGCAACAGCTAATTAACCAATCTTAGCTTAATTAGATTCAATAGGTGACCAGCAGCTCAAACACAAAAGAAAAATAGTTTGGATCTTGCATTTTGTCTGGTCCATTATGTTTAAGATCTTGTATGTCTTCACTCATTTTCCCCCTGATCTTCGGTCAGGTTGGTCCACCTGGTTGGTTCAAGTGTCTGGAAGCAACAGACCTGATTCTGATTCACTCTAACAAACTAAACTACACGGAGATGGAAGATGAAAACTCCATCAGGCTAACTGCTGAAGGTACAGAAAACATTTTCGTTTAGCTCAATTCAATAGAGTTGATTCATACAGCGCTGATTTACAACGACAAATGTCATCTCAAGGCACCTTACACAAAAAAGCTAAATAGTCAAACCCTAACAATCAAGCATGTGCTCCATGTGTGGGGGCTATTAGTCCTTGACTCAACCGTCAGGGTTCAATTCTTGACCCGTTCCTGTTTGAATTCTCCAAAATAAATGCAACTAGTGCCAAAAAACCTTTTGAAAAGTTTATCTCCGTGATGAAAATTAAAATAATTATTTCCAGTTCTGTTGGAATGGCCCAGTCAAAGTCCAGACCTCAACCTGATTAAAATGCTGTAGCAGGACCTTCAGAGAGCGAAGCTTAAACAAATGTCTTGTAGTGTCTGATAACACATTAGATCTTGAGGCCTCAGGTTGGTTTCAGAGTCTTCTCGCTTGAGCATTCTCACATTAGCATTTTGAAGGTGAGCAAATATCCATACACAGCAGTCTGTACACTTCAATGAACTGACACAATGTTGGAAAGCAAATCCCTCCACATTAACGTAAGAGACTGATAAAGTCAGACAAAAAGCTACTACAGAGTTATTCCCCCTAAAGTGGTTCTGCCAGTTGCTGGGTCATTAATTGGAAGATATTTAACAGTTTTCTTTTCATTCTCGCCGTCTTGTCCAGGAGGTGAATCTGCTCCTAACATCAGGTCAACTTGGCTACAGCTTCAGACCCAATATCTGGTCATCGAGCTGTGGAGTAGATTAACTCCAGGACAGAAGTATCAGATGAGAGCTTGCTGATGACCTGGCTGGATTTTACAGAAGCGAATATGAAGAAGATGGAGTCAAAAAGTATCTTTTTCTATCCTGTTTCATTATCTCTGTTAGGCGTTTTAAATAGAGACAGGCTTTTTAAATGTTGAAACTCTTCACAGGATTGTTTCAACCTCTCAGATGCATTCCACTAATGCCAGGAAAACAATTCCTTGTTTCGATGAGCCGGCCATGAAAGCAGTTTTCCACATAACCCTCATCCACCCACAATGAACTATCGCCCTGTCCAACGGCATGGAAATGGGTAAGAAAACAAACTATACCTGGACAAACCTACAGCTTTAGTCCTAAAATGGATCTGAAAGGGTATAAATTTTATTTTTCAATGGTTTGACCAGAAAGTGAGTACATCTGTGGATTGGTTTACAAAAGCCAATCTGGCCCAATTAAAATTCAAAGCTTTATTATAGGGAGTTTATTTTGTGTATTTATTATTCAATAAAAAAAGCGGTTAAACAAAAAGAAACCATAGTTGAAATTTTGAAAACCTGCACAAAAAAAAAGTTTAAACAAACAAACAAAAACTTACCTTAAACACTTAATATTCTATACAAGGCTGAATTACAAAACAAATATTTTTTGTTGTTTATTTTAACTTCTTTTTTTGTTTGCAGGTTTTCAAAACTTGGTTTCAACTATGTTTTTTCCCCTTTTCACTGCTTTTTTTATTGAATATTTAGGACCCAAAATAAACTCCATAATATTTAAGCTATTACTTTCAACCTTGATGAGAAATCTTAAATTGTCTTCTATAAGTATCTTTCTGTATTAATAAACTAAATGAAAGGTCAGAAAACCCCCTAAAAGGGCAGTAAAATAAGTTTGTGATAAAATTTGAGGATCAGGGACTCAAAAGGCAAGGCAAGGCAAGGCAAGGCAATTTTATTTGTATAGCACACTTTCAACAGCAGGGTAATTCAAGGTGCTTTACATGATTTGGTGATTTAAAAAAAACCAACAAAAAAACCCCCCACATGGAATATAACATTTGAAATTAAAAGTAAAAGAAACCTGGCCAGGTTGAATGCGTCGTCCATCAGCTGTGCTCTGTTGATGAGTGGGATTACCTGAGTTGGGATACAGAATCATGAGACAATTTGCAGAGGCTGAAATATTTCTGAAGAGCAACGTTGACTAAATGCAAGGCAATTTTATTTATATACCACACTTTCAACAGCAGGGTAATTCAAGGTGCTTTACATGATTTGGTGATTTAAAAAACAAAAAAAACAATGGAAATTAAAAGTAAAAGAAACACACATTACACATGATACACAATAAAGCAAGAGAAAGATCAAAAAAGCAAGAGAGCATGAACACATTTCATACATATGACATCAAGCATTTACTCAAAGGCAATTCTAAACAGATGAGTTTTTAGTCTCGATTTAAAGGGGTTCAGAGTTTCAGCAGCTCTACACTCGTCAGGAAGTCTGTTCCAGATAAGGGGAGCATAGAAACTGAAAGCTGCTTCTCCATGTTTAGTTCTTAGTCTAGGGATGTTTAGTAGGCTAGAGTTGGAGGACCTGAGTGGTCTTGGTGGTTGGTGCCATGACAACAGGTCTTCAACATATTTTGGTGCTAAGCCATGTAATGATTTATAAACTAGTAGGAGTATTTAGAGGTCTATTCTCTGAGCTACAGGGAGCCAGTGTAAGGACTTTAGAACTGGGGTGATGTGCTTTACTTTCCTGGTTCAGTGAGGAAAAGAGAAACGATGAATATTTTATCCAGGACCAATCCATAAAAAATGAGAAAGTACATGTCTATGAGGTGTTGTTTCTTAAGTTACATAGTCAAATGTTAACAGCAATATTTTGGGTTATTTAGCCTTTCATAAGAGAAATAAATAGGAACTCATTATTCAAAGTAATTTTTTCGTCCATATTATTTATTCATTTATAAATGTCACGGGTTTCAAAATAAATATTTAGTTAGCAAGTCAAATATTTAGCTTACAAATTAAATATTTAGTTTACAATCCAAATACCTAAATTACGAATTCAATGTTTAGCTAGCGAGCTAAACTAAATACATAGCTTCAACCTAAATATTAAGCTAATATGCAAATTTACTTGCCAAAGTGGACTACCAAAATAAAAGCTGGGTCTTTTAAACCTCATTTTAAAGGATCATTGTTCATTTTCCTCCCGACATGTCCAACATTTCAGCTTAAAACATAGGATGAGCTGTTTTAAATAATGCAAATTAACCAAATACAGACCATTTGCCAATAGATTTACAGCAACAGTGACTGCACCAGCATCAGGAGTTTGCCAACTAAATATTTAGGGGCTGTTTAAACGACAACGTTGCCGCTTTTGTTTGAATACGCGGGTGAAAATGCACTGCGTTTACACGACAGGGCGCGTGATGGAAAACGATGTAGTACATATGCCCGGCCTTTAGATGGCAGTGTGCCCCGTGTATGCAGTGTTCCAAGGTTTCCCCCTCACAACCCGGAAAAGAAACATTTCATGATAACTAACAATGGCGGTCTTCTTGTAGTTGTCCTCCGCTCAAACAAAAGCATATTGATTATTTGACGCACGTACTGTATGGGTTTCCGTTGGCGATCGCATAGAAGCCTGATGATCTCCAAATAACTTCAGAAGCTGCATCAGCAGTAACAGCATACCTGGATCCGCCATTATTGTTGTTTTTCTGTAGAAAGGCGGAGTGCGCAAGTGCAACATGTCCGTAGGTGGCTGGCAGTGACTTCATCGTTTTCAAAAGTCTCCGGCTTGCGTTTACACGACAACGAATCCCTCAGCGTTTTCAAAACTCTTCACTCTGGAAGCCGTTTCCCAAAAGCTGCGTTTTCACCCCCCCGTTTTCCCGTTGTCATGTAAACGAGAGGCCGAATCGGAAAGAAAAACCTTTGTTTTGCTGAAAAACGTTGTCGTTTAAACAGCCCCTTAGTTTGACGCTAAATATTTAATTTGTAAACTAAATATTTAATTTGTAAACTGAATATTTAGCTTGTTCACTAAATATGTAGTTTGAAACTGTTACATTTATAAATGAATAAATGACATAGACACAAATGCGACTTAAGTCTCTTATGACTAAATAACCCAAATTATTCTTGACAGTGTAACTTTACAAACGGCTCCCCATACATGTCCTTCCTTCTTATTGACCTTTGGTTTAACGAGGAAAATAAACTTTTAGAAATGAAGGAGAGTTGATTTATTGCTTCTAAGGTGAGTTAGCTACAACCAGGCGACAATAAATTAAGTGCTTTATATCCATTAATAGACCACAGAGAGGAAAAACCTCTGCTTATTCTGGACAGGGAGAAAAACAGTTGAGAGAGAACAACACAGATGCAGAACTTCCTGGGTTCTGCATCTGTTCAAGGGTCTCCTCCCAGTGAGCTAATCACAAAAGAGCTAACGGAGGGTGCTCAGGAAGAATCCTCCTTAGATACCACGCACAAATCAATTGGCTCCTTTTTACGATGCAGTCCTGTTCTGAGCTCATTCCAATGTCAAAGCTTCTCATTTTGACCTGAAGGCAGAACTTTCCACCCTTATTTAGGTATCTCTATGAAATCTCCTGTACCTAGGATTTCATGACTCACATCTCATGACCAGGGGTGGGCTGATGTTGAAATTCAGCCCGGGTGCTTGGTTCAGAGAATCCTTTTATCTGATCGCACAAAGGATGCAAGTGGAACCCTAGAGCTGATCTGATGTTCTGATCAGTTACTCAGTAGGCTACTTGGCAGCCTATTTACATATTACTATTTTACTATTACTTGAGTAATTTCTTGGGTGGTGTTGGAAAGGTGTTTTCACTCTAATTTAAAGCCTCTCTTAAAGGAACAGACACCCATTTAATTTTATGAACCCTGGGCTCTCTCGGGCTCTTATTTCACCTTCCAGCGTGCTCGTTCATTTCTGTAAAAAGGAGCAATAAGAACAACAAACAACAATTATATATTTTAACAGCGAGACGTCGTTTGCTGGGCTCAGTTCTCTTAACTGGGCACAGCTCTACGTCAGCAAAGAGTTTTTATCGAAACATGAGTTGGATGAAACCCCTCCCACATAGATCTTTGTTCACAGAATAATGGTCAAAGCTTCTTCACATAATGGAACGCATGATGTACCACATTTTTCTTGATTGTTCACTGTTTCTAAGTGTTGACACATGCACTACAGAAATAAACCGTCATACAACAAAATAAATGTACTCTTGTGGCGGACCACCAGGAGGCTCCACTCACACCCAGAAAACAGGATGTTTGCATTTAAAAAATGTATGAATTTTTGGCGCGATTATTGTGTGTTTATATGTTATGTGTACTGGCTTACCGTTGTTCAGTGTCAAGTCGGAGCTGAGATAAAGTGGTGATCGAAACTAGATCCTGTGTGTCGTCCATTTATTCCTCCACATTGGTGACCCCTGAATTGAACATGTCCGAAACAGCGGTAGCAGCCGCGACCGTTGGCGACAGGGAAAGGCTGCTTTTTGTTGAGGACTCACGGTCAGGGAGACGTTTTCTGGTCGACTCTGGTTCCCAGAAGAGCCTGATTCCCCCGTCTGGCTCTGACAGGCTAGCTGAAGGTTGCGGTCCACTGCTGACTGCGGCTAATGGCTCCCCCATCAGGACATTTGGCGAAAGGTTAGTGACTGTCTGCTTTCACGGTAGAGACTTCCAGTGGAACTTTGTTGTAGCTGCCAGCTCTGTTCCCATCATAGGGGCTGATTTTCTCTGTGCGCACGGACTCCTTCTCGATGTCGCTAACAGACGGTTGATTGACGCTGTGTCGTTTTCCTCTCTGCCTTGTCTGACGCGTGCAACTGTGACGTTAGTACATGCTAATGTTTTATCTTCTGAGAATGCTTTTCAGCGCTTACTATCAGAGTTTCCTTCACTGACTGTTCACAACTTTTCAAACACTAACACTAAGCACGGAGTAGAGCATTATATCCCCACTATCGGGCCCCCGGTGTTCGCGCGGGCGCGCCGCCTTGATGCCGCTAAGCTAGTTATTGCTCGGGAGGAGTTCGCTAACATGGAGCGTTTAGGCATCGTGCGGCGTTCTAACAGTCCTTGGGCTTCGCCATTACACATGTTGCCCAAGTCAGACGACCAGTGGCGGCCATGTGGGGATTTCCGACGCCTTAATAATGTCGCTACAAACGATCGTTATCTGATCCCCCATATCCAGGACTTCTCTGTCCATCTCGCGGGGACCGCCATCTTTTCCAAAGTGGACTTGGTGCACGGTTATCACCAGGTTCCGGTTCGTGCGGACAACATCCCCAAAACAGCCGTAATTACCCCATTTGGCCTTTTTGAGTTTTTACGGATGCCTTTCGGTCTTAAAGGCGCCGCCCAAACTTTCCAGCGGTTGATGGATTCAGTCTTGCGCGGGTTGTCATTTGTTTTCGTCTACCTGGATGACATCATGGTGGCCAGCAGCTCTGCCAAACAGCATATGTCCCACCTACGTCAGGTTTTTCAACGCCTAGCGGCGCATGGCCTGATAGTCAACCCAGCAAAATGCCAGTTCGGGTTGCCAGTCATGGACCTTTTGGGCCATCGCATTTCTGCCAGTGGCGCTGTTCCATTACCCACTAAAGTGCAGGCGGTGTCCGATTTTCCGTGTCTTCAGGCTGTGAAAGCCCTGCAGGAATTTCTCGGGATGGTTCATTCGTACAACCGTTTCATCCCGAGGGCAGCACAACTTCTACAGCCGCTATACAGCGCGCTCAAAAAGAAAAAAGCCACTGAAAATGTGGGCTGGACCACGGACTGTCTCCAAGAATTTCAAAATGCTAAATCCGCGCTGGCCAATGCCGCCCTTTTGACTCACCCCTGCCCCTCAGCACAGGTGGCTTTGACCACTGATCCCTCTAATGTAGCAGTAGGGGCGGTGTTAGAGCAGCGGGTCTGCGGGGTTTGGCAACCACTTGCCATTTTCTGCTGTACGCTGCGGGACAACGAGCGTAAATACAGCGTTTTTGACAGGGAGTTGCTGGCTCTCTATCTAGCTACACGGCATTTCCAGTTTTTCCTCGAGGGCCGCCCATTAACAGCCTACGTTGACCACAAGCCCTTAATATTTGCCATGTCTAAAATCTCTGACCCCTGGTCTGCACGTCAACAGCGCCACCTTGCTGCTGTATCGGAGTTTACAACAGACGTTCAGCATGTGGCTGGCAAATCCAACTTGGTGGCTGACTGTCTGTCCCGTGCACTGGTCTCTCCAGTTTATGTAGGGATTGATTTCTCTGCTATGGCTGCAGATCAGCGCAGCGATGCTGACATCCCTAAGCTGCAGTTTGAGCCTACCAGCCTTAAGTTGGAAGAGAGACAGGTGCAGGAAGGAGGTCCTCATCTGCTCTGTGACATTTCTGCTGGTTTTCCCCGCCCTCTGGTTCCTGCTTTATGGCGCTGTCGCGTTTTTGACACTTTGCATTCCCTCTCACATCCGGGTGTTCGTGCCTCAGTGAAACTGGTTAGTTCCAAGTTTGTTTGGCCCGGATTGCGTAAAGATGTGAAGGAATGGGCTGCTGCATGTGTCCCGTGCCAGAGTGCCAAGGTTAATAAGCACACAAAAGCACCTTTGAACCATTCCCCATTCCTAGTCGCAGGTTTGATCATGTCCATGTAGACCTAGTGGGTCCTTTGCCCCCATCGCAGGGTTTCACTCATCTCCTGACCATGATCGACCGTACCACCAGGTGGCCAGAAGTGGTTCCGCTGGTGGCTCGGGCGTTTTTATCAACCTGGGTTGCACGTTTTGGCCCCCCTTCAGACATTACCTCTGACAGAGGACCACAGTTTGTGATTGAGCTTTGGTTCACCATGGCTGACAGCCTGGGGGTCAAGATCCACCGCACCACTGCATACCATCCACAGGCTAATGGCTTATGCGAGCGATTTCACAGGTCATTAAAAGCAGCGCTTTGTGCTGTTCTGACCGATGGCAACTGGATTGACCGCCTCCCATGGGTTATGCTTGGGTTGCGGTCCGCAGCTAAAGAGGACCTTGATGCTTCCCCAGCTGAACTGGTTTTGGGTCAGCCGGTACGTGTTCCAGGCGTGTTTTTTCCTGAGGCCCCCTCACCCCAGTTCACCCAGCCGGCTCAACATCTTTTAACTCACTGTGACCCTTTTCGCGTTCCTGGTTCTGTACATCATTGTTTGCCCCAGTCATTCGTCCCACAGAACTTGGCGTCTTCTAAGTTTGTTTTTGTTAGACATGATGCACACAGGACACCCTTACGGCTTTTGAATGATGGCCTTTTCAGGGTCCTCGAACCTGGCCCTAAGCACTTTCTTTTAGATCTGGGGGGGGCGTACGGAGACGGCCTGTATCGATAGGCTTAAACCCGCTCATGTTCTTAAAGATGATGAGGTAGTAACGGCCCAGGCTCCTCGTAGGGGACGACCCCCCTCCACGTTGTTGACGGACTCCTCTCCTCCAGAGACTCTCGTCAGCCTACAGAGCTCAACTCATCCTCTGCTTCCCCTCGTCGCCGTCATCCCCACCTTCAGTGCAGGGAGTTCCAGACTGGTTCTGAGGGGCCCAAGTTCAGCCGTTCTGGCCGTTTGCTCAAACCCAGGGTCCTGGCTTAAATATGGACACTACTGGGAGTTCGCAGGGGGGGCGTGTGTGGCGGACCACCAGGAGGCTCCACTCACACCTAGAAAACAGGATGTTTACATTTTAAAAATGTATGAATTTTTGGCGCGATTATTGTATGTGTTTATATGTTATATGTACGGGCTTACCCTTGTTCAGTGTCAAGTCGGAGCTGAGATAAAGTGGTGATCGAAACTAGATCCTGTGTGTTGTCCATTTATTCCTCCACACTCAACATTAACAGAATTTTTATCTCTTCATCTCCCTCTTTTGACCTCTTATAATAATAAGTGGTCATCATATATAAGGAAAACGTCAGGCATCACACTATAGAATCATATCAATTTTGAGTCCGTCTTCTCTGGAACTTTTCGGATCAGCAGTCAAGTCATCTTGTTCTGGCCGGGAATTGTGGTCGTCCGGCTCGCTCTTCTATGACCCAAGGTGAGAGGTTGCCAGCACATCACCTATATGCATCTTTTCACTAGCCCTGAATTTGACAACTCTCAGGACTCTGCACGCAGACCAGAGAACTGTTTTGCCCCTTTTGGCAGGGGTCTCAGCTTTTTTACCTTCGAACCCTGCTGCCCCACCTGGGCAGCTCTGCGTTCCAAGCCATCCTGGCACCTGATGGTGCAGGTGTGCTGAAGTTGGAAACCTCTCAGCAGAGGGTTCTAGTAGGTTGTGTGGTCTCCTCGTCGCTGTTCTGCACCCGCTCTGGCTTGTTGCTCCTGGATGTCCTCTCAGGTGCGTCCTGGCTCCTCAGTGAGAGTGCATTGGCTCCAGCCTATTTCTTTAGTCTGATGACCTGAGAGATCCTGGTCTGGAAGGCTGCTGGTCTCTCACCTGGTCAACAAAGCCTAAAAGAACAGCTCGCAACTAATTTGCCTTCTCTGTTTGCTTTATCCATAATTGTATCTAATTTGAGATTAATCTCTTATGCATTTGTCCTTTTTTTTTTTTTACAAATCCTTCACTCACCCCACAGTTCTAAGTAGTGCCACACTGATCGGCCGCACTAACACAAAATCAAACTATTATCCAGACTGCTACAAACATTAGGTCTATCTGTAGAAAAAGCTATGACTTTTGCTGTATGTTGAAATCACAGAAATCATCATTGACGCAAAGCGCACTCCAAAAATCCTGTATCAAAAATGAACAACACTGGAACAGCCTAGACCATAAAGAACTTTTCTTCAAAATATATAGTAGGGCTTATAATGTAAATAAAAAGAAGCACCAAATGCATAAACAGGCCACAAGGTAAGATGAATGGGTTGTGTGCTAAAACAACCAACCGCACAAAGGTGCCAAAACAGGATGAAAAACAGGAAACATCTGGTTTTTGGATTGTGCAAATCAGTGGCGTAGCCAGAAAAAAGACACTGGGTGTGCACCAGCAAACACTGGGTGTGCCAAATTTATTCTTAACAAATAGAACATTTTTGCCAAGGGCTCCCCCTACCTACAGGCCTGCAGGCAAAACTAATAAATTCAGACTAACATATTCAAAATCACTGGCTGCCATTAACTTGTATAATCAAACACATTCTCAACTTCTGAAATACATTATGATAACTTTTCAACCTTTAAACACATGTTTTTAACGCAATTTAAATTAACAATTTTCAAATGCATATCCTGTAATATTTATAAGTAAACCTGTTTATCTTATCCTATTTATTTCTTACTCACACACACAATCACATGTACATATTATTTAAGCATCTGAACTTTCCACCTTCGGATTGCAGCTTCACAAGGCAAGGCACCGTGGTTTGGCCTTAAACAGGTTTATTATTTCGTCAGAGTCTAGTTTGTCTACAAGCTGTTTTTCAAACATGAGCAGTGAGATGCTATCAACTAGTCTCTCAGTGAGTATTGTAGCTCTGCTGCTGGTTTAAATCCTGTTCACCACCAGTGTTGCCAACTGTCTCCGACAGAAAGTAGCTGAAGTAACCCCAGAGTCGCTAGATGTTGCCAGATGACGTCATACGCTAATTTGCATAATGATGATGTCATTACGTGATGACGAATGAAACAGAAAGGAGGAAATAATTATGTTATGATTAGGATTACAGGGTTAAACAATACATTGTTTAAACAGGGGAAACATGCTAAGGGAAATGTGACTTCTGTCTTCAAGAAGAGACTCTGGAGCGTGTTCTATTATTTTGCCTGAAGTAAACTGTTGAGAAAACTGGTACAAAATTTACAAGATATCAAATTGCAACTGGATTTTAAAGACCTTTTAAACAAAATTAAAGGTCTGGATTTTTTTTTCTTTTTTCTGAGATATCTCAAGAAGAAGACATTTATACAGAGAATATAGTTGTCTGTTTTTTAGTACTTTGTAAAAAATAAGTAGGGCATATTTAGCATGCATCAAATTTTTCTTGCCAACTGCCATTAAACAGAAGTTTATTGCTTATGGTATTATTTTCAGTGGGGTTTTTTGTCATGAGTTTTAAGTGTCCTAGGTTTATGAACTCACCTTACATTTCGAACGTTCCTTGAATGCACCACAGGTGTGAGATGTGAGAGGAGCACTACAGACAAGCTTTCTGCCTTAATTCCCGTTGAAAAATCAGTCCTATATACATGCAGATTTATTTTTTACTTTTGAATTAACATCAACTACTAAACAACTTCGTTTGTGAGTGGATGAAATGAACCGAAAAAGGTTTATGATTGGTCAGTGGACATAGTCTGATCATGCTGCGCATTCTGATGCGCAGATCATTCCCTTTCTGAGAGTCGGGAAGGAGCAAGCTGGGTCTCTAAAATGCAGGAAATATCGGCGACAAAGTTTCACAGAAAGGAGCTAAGGGTGGTCAGAAATGTCGTTAGATTTGTCGCTAGATTTGTCGCTAGGCACTTTTTGAAATAAAAGTCTTTAAGGGGGGTGTGTGTTACAGTCAGGTTAGGTTGGTTGCGTTGCCAGGTGCAGTTGTCACAACCCGCTCCGCCTGATTACAATTTATTGACTGATCAAGTTAACATGCCCAGTGCAGGTGTCGCAATGCATCACACCTGTGGCTACGCCCATGGTGCAAATGGTATAGTGAGCATGTGAGATTGCTCAAAAGAAAAATGCTTTGCTGCTTTAAAGCTCAACTCCCCAGAGAAGGATAACAGTCTCATTTTATTCATTTACACTGCTAACAGCCTAAGTTCATTAAACCTATAATTTTATAAGATTTTACCACATCACTGACTATTGTTATTCATTTTCTGAGCTGATGAAGCCTAATACTCATAAAAGAAAACTATAATTTCAACCTATTTAACCAAACGACTGTTGAACCCTAAACAAATGCTGTTTTTTTATTTTTTTATTATCTGAAATGCGTTTAAAGCGACCAATTGGAAGGCTTTGTTCGGTAAAAAAATAATTGAAATCTAAGTTCCCCTTGTGCCCAAAGATCTCCCTCCTTTTTTGAAACCGAACGTTAGTACCAGCCATCTGTTTCAGAAACATCCAATTATACAAGCCTCCTGTTAATCAGGTGTGACTAGATTTACAGCCTGTGACGGAGAGATTTGTTTTAGTTCAATAAGCACCTGTTTTGTAGATTAATCTCTATGTATATTTATAGTCCTTAGGCTCAATTCCTGCATCTCAGCTGCTATACCTTTTAGACCTGCCAGAGAAGAATTAACAAAACCACTGAATCTATAATTTAATGTGTCCAATCATAACATGACCTTACCCACCCCGGTCCATGGGAAAAAAGATAATAGAACCTTATTTCCATCACTCCATAATTTGTGTTCAGGGGGCATATCTGAGCCTCAGATGGGATCATGAGGGGTTGAAATTTCACGCCTCCATCTTCTGCTGTGTCGGATCTCCACTGCAAATACAAGGAAAGAATGCTCTGTAAGTCTCAAAAGAAGCACATCCCCCCTTCCAATTTTGAGGGTAATTGTGTCAGAGCCAAGATCCGCAGAGGATCAGCAGGTCGTCCATAGAAAAGTTCCCATCACATTCACGGTCTCAAAGTATGGAGCACATACGGTATATTTTTCCCATGTACCCAGATTGGTATGAAAGCGTGGTCAGATTTTTATCATTTTCAAAACAAATAAATATTTGGTCAGGTCTTAAGTGTACAGTTTCTGCTTTAACTATTTAGATTAATCTCACGTCGTCCCAGTCTCCCATTTACCCTTACTTTTGTCATGGAAGTATATACATTTTTACCTATATAACTTCCCGTTCGTTCATGTACTTCACGCTCAGAATTTGTCCAAATCCTGGAGAGGAGTGTAACATCTGGAAACAGATCATTAAGATTAATGAAAGCTTCTACATATATGGGTAAATGTCCTACAGAATATGGCATTTGAGAACAAACAAAACAATGAATAATTCTTCATTTAGTTGCTAGATATCTTGCACATTGGTACCATACTCTAGTTTCAAATGGGTTTCTGTGTGTCCTTCTCTGAGTGAACCAAGACAATAAATCAGTATTCTCATGTGCTATATGTCATTCTTCTGTGAGTCTTAAAGTTCCTATGGAATAACACCACCAAAAAGCTGTAAAAATAAAAGTACTAAATAGCAGGAAAACCTTCATAGTTCTATCTCTCCCTTCAAGCAGTCTCTATAGAAAAGTGGTTCTCCTGGTTCTCTTCACTGAAGTTGAGACAAGTGAAACCTAATGTATTCTCCTCCTTTTGTAATCAGTCTGAAACACCACTTTTCTTAGACTGCTTTTCCTATATCTAGTGATGGTCTCTGCTTTTTACAATGGGTTAAGTGTATCTAACTCAGTCTCTACAGCCGTTGCTGTGGTCATAAATACCTGGAATGGCCCTTCTCACCTTTGTGATGACCAGTTTTCTGTTTACAGTTTTAAGTAGGATCCAGTCACCTACTTTCAGCTCACTTCTTCCTGTAGGAATATAGGATCATCTGGCATATGATTAGTTTGCATTTATAACTTATATACTTTTCAGTATTTTGATCATGAAAACAACCAGATCTTAATCACATTCTTTTTCAGAAGAGAGTATACCAAACTAAGGGATTCTATATCTACGCCCATAGATTATTTCAAATATAATGAGGCCAATATTCAAATTTGGTGTTATATGCATGTATAGTTTAGTAAATCAAGACAATATCCAATTTTGTCCTGCTTCTTCCATTGCTTTTTTAAATTTTCAACATCTTTATCATAAAATCATAAATCAGTTTGTAATTGTTCCTCTTATTTTAATATATTTTAATATATTTTAACTGTAGGAGGGTATAAGGTCTCCCACAGATTGTTTCAAATTGTGTCAAATCTGTTCCATTACTCTGTGTTAAATTCATATATAGCTTAATCATAACCAAACAGTAAATCCCATTGTGTTTTAATCTTTTCCATGGCCTTTCTTGGTCTGCTTTTAGAATCCCATTGTCTCTTAAAAATAATCTATAATATTTGTCCTATTTTATCAATTATTTCATTCACAAAATGTGTTCCGTTACCACTATAGATCATTTGTGGATCTCAAATCTAGGCATTAATTCTTTAAGCAAAATTTCTGCAACAGTTAGTGTATCTAAATGTTTCACTGGTAACCTTTCAATCCATTTGGAGAAATTATCGTTTCTTACTAAGCAGAGCTTCTTCAGTACAGCCTTTGCTTGCTCAAATCTGTTTCTTAATATTATATGAGAAGCTTTTCTTTTTTTCATGTCTGACACACTTCTTGTCCACATATTAATCAGTTTGAGAATTGAAATGTCTGTAATAAATGCTCTAATTAGTTCGCCACTAGAGGTCACCATACCCCTGTTCCCCTTTGTTGGCCAAAAACATATAAGGTTGAATTTGGATCTTCTGTTAGCGATAATATGATTGTTTTATCTTTATCTAATTACAAACTTCAGTTAAAACTTTCATTTTTTCTTTTCCAAGTAATCTACAATTTGGTTTATTAATGTATCCCCTACAAATAACATGAAAATCTACAATTGAAATAGGAAATCTCTTCCTAACAAATTAGAAAACAATCTGGAGATAATATAATTACCACTACAGACTCTTCCTGTAGCTATTATTTTTAGTTCATTTTTTAACAACTCAATCTCATTTTTTGTAGTGGAAAACAAAATTCCTCTAAATTCATCATTTTCCTCTCCATCTGGCTTCAATCACTTCCTCTATCAAGTCAATCAAGAGACTTGATGGACTTAATGTAAACATCCTCATCAGCGGACCAGTCCCTGAAGGGAATGATGAAAGATTTAGCAGACTCCGCAGGCTCCATAAATGGTTGAAGAAACAATCATCTGAGAAGTCGTTCACATTTATTAATAATTTCAAAGTATTTGGAAGTGCTAATCATCTGTTTAAAGCAGGAATGCGCTATTTGAACAGGTCCGGAGTAAGGCTGTTGGCAGCAAACATTTTTTCTTATCAACATCAGAAAGCAAAACACTTGCTCCCAAAAGCTGACCTTGAGGCGCCCATGGATATCAGAGAACAAAAACAGCAAGTCATGATGACACCACAGGACCGAACAGATAAACAACCATCAGAGATTAAGTCTTCATCTTCCTGTGACTCAGCCACATCAAATGAGTCTCCATTTAGAAACTTTACAGACAGACTGAATGAGCAAATCAAACTTGGGACACAATTAACACCTAAACTTAGACTACACCAAACGCCTGGGACTAGTGTCCATAAGCCTGGGAGCTTCCCCCCACTGATTATTACAGATATCTGATATTTGAGGGAACCGGGCAATAAATCCACCCCTACCGTCTCCCAGAATTCACCCGGCACCCCTGAGGCTATATCAGTGATTATCAGCAGCAGGAAACATAAACCGTTAACCACACGCTCTCATATTTTTTTTGTTTTGTTAGATCTCAGTGCTGCTTTTGACACAGTCGATCATAATATTCTCTTAGAAAGGCTTGAACATGTTGCAGGGATCAAAGGAACAGCACTAGGCTGGTTTAAATCATATTTGTCTGATAGATTCCAGTTTGTTCATCTAAATGATAAATCATCTTCACTCTCAAGGGTTACTTGTGGAGTTCCACAGGGTTCTGTCCTTGGACCAATTCTTTTCACCATATATATGCTTCCAATTGGTAGAATCATTAGACAGCATGGGATAAATTTCCACAGCTATGCCGATGATACACAACTATATTTATCCATAAATCCTGATGAACCCAGTCAGTTAGGTAGATTACAGGCATGTCTGGAAGACATAAAAGCATGGATGACCCTAAACTTTTTGCTTTTAAATTCTGACAAGACAGAAGTTGCTGTCTTTGGACCAGAAGTTCTTAAACAGAAACTGATTAGTCAATCACTTCATCTGGATGGCATTAAATTGGCCCCCAGTAATAACGTAAAGAACCTCGGCGTTATTTTTGACCAAGACTTGACATTTAAATCCCATATTAAACAGGTTTCTAGGATTTCTTTCTTTCACCTCAGGAATATTGCTAAAATTAGAAACATCCTGTCCAGGAGTGATGCTGAGAAACTAGTCCATGCATTTGTTACCTCAAGGCTGGACTACTGTAATTCTTTACTATCAGGAAGTCCACAAAATGCCATTAAAAGCCTTCAGTTGATCCAAAATACGGCAGCAAGAGTTCTGATGAATATTAAAAAGAGAGATCACATTTCTCCTGTTTTAGCTTCCCTTCATTGGCTCCCTGTTAAATCCAGAATAGAATTTAAGATCCTTCTTCTTACATACAAAGCCCTTAATAATCAAGCTCCATCATACATCAGAGATCTAATTGTTCCATATGTTCCTAAAAGAGCACTTCGCTCTCAGACTGCAGGTTTACTTGTAGTTCCTAGGATCTCTAAAAGTAGAATGGGAGGCAGATCTTTTAGTTATCAGGCTCCTCTCCTGTGGAACCAGCTCCCAGCTTTAGTCCGTGAGGCAGACACTCTGTTTACTTTTAAGGCCAGGCTTAAAACTTTCCTTTTTGATAAAGCTTATAGTTAGAGTGGCTTAGGTCATCCTGAGCTATCTCTGTAGTTATGCTGCTATAGGCTTAGACTGCTGGAGGACAGACTTACCAATTTTCTTCACTCTGCTACTTCCTTTTCTCCTACGACTCTCCAGTTGTATTACAGTACATTCTGTTATTTCGACTGTTAACTTTGTTTTCTCTCAGTGTTTTTCTCCCCATCGAAGATATACCTGGTCTGGTATCCTGCTTGGCTGCAATGCCCTGTTGGACGGGGGGCATCGACTGGGATGATCCTCTCAGTAACTGAACATCCACTGTGTCCTGTTATCAACTTTTTACTTTCTGTAACATAGAAAGTTCTCTTATATCGGATCTTCTGTTCCTTCTGTGTTCTGCTCTGTCTTCTCAAACCCCCAGACGGTCGTGGCAGATGGCCGCTCCTACTGAGCCTGGTTCTGTTGGAGGTTTCTTCCTGTTAAAGGGGAGTTTTTCCTCTCCACTGTCGCTACATGCTTGCTCAGTATGAGGGATTGCTGAAGGATTGCTGTGGTTGGAAATCTGCCCAACCTCACGCCAATGACTGACGCAATCTGCTGGGATTCCTTAAATAGGAAACTTTTTAACTGATTGGAATGTTTGTATAATTGTATTGAAATGACTTCTTGTTAAGTGCCTTGAGATGACATCTGTTGTGAATTGGCCCTATATAAATAAACTGAATTGAATTGAATTGAATTGAATATTAAACAAAATCTCAAATTGATAACCTGTCGGAAGGGTCAGCTGCCCGTCATCACAATAATTAAGTTAGCTTTATTAAACATTAGATCTCTATCCGGAAAGTCTTTTCTCATCAATGACTTCATCACTGAGCATAATTTACACGCCCTTTTTTTATCAGAAACTTGGCTAGATGAAAATAACGAAACAACTTCATTAATAGAATCCAGTCCTCCAAATTATAATTTCTTAAGCGAGAACAGAAAACACAAACGAGGCGGAGGTGTAGCCACCATCTTTCACAACTCAATGAACTTTAAAAAGGTAACTCTGGGCGCGTTTGAATCTTTTGAATACCTAGCCACCCAGATAAATGAGCCTAACAAAGCGTTATTTCTAAGTTTATATAAACCACCAAAACTTAACTCTAACTTCTTTAATGACTTCAATGACCTTCTTTCTGTAATATGTATCGACTATGACCAACTAATCATCGTGGGGGACTTTAACATCCATACCGACAACCCCCAAGATAGACAAGCAAAAACATTAGATGATACTCTCCACATCTACGGCCTGACCCAGCATGTCAAACAACCAACACACAATAAAGGACACACTCTGGACCTAATTATCAGCAAAGGTTTAAATATTTCTGACATCTCTGTAATTAATATTGCATTATCTGACCATTTCTGTGTTTTCTTTCAAAGTACCATCTCTGCTAAATTACCCAGCCAAAGTAAGACCACTATAAAAAAGCGTTTTCTAGGGGACAGTTCAGTAGAAACCTTTAAACGTATTTATCCTTCCACCACATCCCCCTCATCTCCCAACTCAAACTCAGTAAATAAGTTGGTAGATAATTTCCTTGCGAAAATCTCAGACATCATGGATTCCATTGCTCCAACTAAAGTGAAAGTAGTCTCAGGTAGAAAGAAGTCTCCGTGGACAAGTAATCCACTGGTACGTAGTGAAAAAAGAGAGTGTCGACGAGCCGAGAGAAAATGGCGGAAAACTCGACTCCAGGTTCACTATGAGATCTACAAAGAGAGACTGAATAGATATCAGCTAACTATAAAAGATGCTAGGGAATCTTTCTTTTCTGAAATCATCAACAGAAACATTAATAACGCACGGACTCTATTTGCAACAGTGGAAAGACTAACTAATCCTTTAGTGACAGTAGCCCCAGAACTAAACTCTACCAGGGCCTGCAATGAATTTGCTAGCTTTTTCACTGAAAAGATTCTAACAATTAGACGGTCAATCTGTACCTCAATATCGAACCCACAACCAGTGCTATCCCCAATCAAAAACAATGTAGAGAAAATGTCTGAATTCCACGAATTAAACCAGAACAGCCTTGAAAAAATCATTATCCAATTAAGCTCCTCCTCCTGCTGTCTTGATATCCTACCCACAGCTTTTCTAAAGAAAGTTCTTCCTGTTATTGGTTCTGATCTTGTTCAAATAGTGAACTCATCACTGCTATCAGGTGTCTTCCCTCAGGCTTTAAAAACAGCAGTTATTAAACCACTGCTAAAGAAGAAAAATCTGGACAACACGTTAATGCAGAACTACAGGCCAATCTCTAATCTCCCATTCATCAGTAAGATTATTGAAAAAGCTGTGTTTCAGCAGTTAAATGGCTTCATAACAACGAAAAACCGTTTTGATGCTTTTCAGTCTGGTTTCCGCACTCACCACAGCACCGAGACTGTCCTCGTCAAAGTATTTAATGACATCCGCATAAATACAGACTGTGGAAGAACCACAGTGCTGGTTCTGTTGGACCTCAGTGCAGCATTTGACACTGTTGATCATGATATTTTATTGGAACGGCTGGAGAGCTGGGTCGGACTCTCTGGTACAGTACTTGGCTGGTTCGAGTCTTACCTAAAGAACAGGGACTTCTATGTTTCAATAGGAAACTTTTCATCAGAACGAACAGAAATCACATGTGGGGTTCCCCAGGGCTCCATCCTGGGGCCCCTCTTATTTAATATCTACATGCTCCCACTGGGCAAGATTATAGCGACCAATAACATTAGCTACCATAACTACGCGGATGACACTCAGCTCTACATTACAATGTCACCAGGTGACTCTGAACCCATTCAAACCCTAAATCAATGCATTGACCAAATAAATGGATGGATGTGCCATAACTTTCTCCAGCTGAATAGAAACAAAACTGAAGTGATTATTTTTGGACCCAAGGAGGAACTATCAAGAGTCAGCACACAGCTTCAATTAATACAGCTAGAAACTACTGATCAGGTTCGTAACCTAGGTGTAGTAATGGACTCAGACCTGAACCTCCAGGGTCACATAAAGGCAATAACAAGGTCAGCGTTCTATCACATGAAGAACATTTCTAGGATTAAAGGACTGATTTTGCAACACGACCTAGAAAAACTCATCCATGCGTTTATCTTTAGTCGGATTGATTACTGCAACAGCGTCTTCACAGGTCTGCCTAAAAAGTCAGACACCTGTAGCTGATCCAGAACGCTGCCGCTCGCGTCCTCACTAGAACCAGGAAAGTAGAGCACATCACCCCAGTTCTAAATTCCTTACACTGGCTCCCTGTAGCTCAGAGAATAGACTTTAAAATACTTTTACTAGTTTATAAATCATTACATGGCTTAGCACCAAAGTATGTTGAAGACCTGTTGTCATGGTACCAACCACCAAGACCACTCAGGTCCTCCAACTCTAGCCTACTAAACATCCCTAGACTCAGAACTAAACATGGAGAAGCAGCTTTCAGTTTCTATGCTCCCCTTATCTGGAACAGACTTCCTGACGAGTGTAGAGCTGCTGAAACTCTGAACTGCTTTAAATCGAGACTAAAAACCCATCTGTTTAGAATTGCCTTTGAGTAAATGCTTGATGTCATATGTATGAAATGTGTTCATGCTCTCTTGCTTTTTTTATTTTTCTCTTGCTTTATTGTGTATCATGTGTAATGTGTGTTTCTTTTATGTGTTTCTTTTAAATCACCAAATCATGTAAAGCACCTTGAATTGCCCTGCTGTTGAAAGTGTGCTATACAAATAAAATTGCCTTGCCTTGCCTTGTCTTGCCTCTAATTCTGTCAATGAGATAATCAGCAACTGATATTTCCACAATAAAACATCACATCTCTATTCACATTCTCTATTCCTTGCTCTCTGCTTATCCGCTCCTTCATAAAGATTCTTCAAATTAGCTTATTATGATTATATTTGGAAGCGTCTGTTGCTAGATGTCCACAACGGGTCCCATTATTCAACTCAGATTGGACAAGGGCCGGCAACCTCTCCCAATCTCAGATGTAGGTCCAGACATCTTTCCTGCTTAATCAGACCCTTAATTTTATCCCATTAGCAACAACTCCATTGAGTATAAATATTGAAATGCGCTTATACTCAGTGTGCTATGGTAACTAAAGTTGAATTTTGGAGTGCGTTACTACATTCTGTTCTACGTTAATCCCGTAACGAAAAATTCCTCTCTTTTTTGCAGTCTCTAACCCAGCGCATTACAAGATTGTTTCCTTTCAACAGGTATCTATCTGTCATTAAAATGTTAGAAGCAAGCAATTGAAGCTGCCGCTTGTTACAAAGAGTAAATCCACGTAGCCACCCTGTTGGTACCCCACAGTACCTGTAGACATCCGCCTGAATTTCAAAATAAAATCACTCTGCTCATAATCCGTCATTGTTAAACCATTTCTTCTCTACTATATGAGAGATCTCCCAGACATCCCATGAATTTCATTCAAAATATTAGCTAAATTTTTTATTAATTTTATAGCGTAACAGTTGCCGCTGTACTTAAGAAATCGCAACCTTTTGAAAACAAGACTACATGCAGGTTACCGTCCGCGTTTCTAGCTCTCTCAGAGAATGCACACAGCTCACAAAACATAGTCCCCCCCTATTTATCAGCTAGCGGGGGGAGGTAGTGTTGCTTCAGATTTCACCTCCGCATTGCTTCCGTTTACTGGCAAGCTTGGGTAACCCTTAACAATTTTGAAACGCATGATGGATCTGGTTTTTACGGTGGCCGGGAAGTGCAAAACAAAATTACATTAACCTGAAACACTTTTACATTTACAAATTTACCGAAACACTTTTACAAGTTTACCGAAACACTTTTACAAGTTTACCGAAACACATTTACAAGTTTACCGAAACGCATTTACAATCTTACCGAAACGCATTTACAAGTTTACCAAAACACTTTTACAAGTTTACCAAAACACATTTACAATCTTTTATTTTTATATTCAGGGGAGCCGGGGCCCAGGGGCACCCCACCCCCCAGCAGGGACCCGACAAGGGACCGGCCGATGAGGGGCCCCCGGCACTGCAGGGGCCGCCCTAGGCCAATCCCCACCGCCAACATCCCAGCGCCCCACCAATAGCCGCAGGGGACGGACAGCATCCCCAGGCCGGGCTCAGTCAGCATCTGGACGCCAAGTTGTACCAGCTCCCGGGTCCTGATCCCACGCAACGCAGGGCGCCGAGACCAGGCTTCAAACGAGGGCCAGGGCCGGTCCAACCCGCCAATGAACCGGCCACGCACTGCGCGCACAGAACAGGTGATCAAACGAGCAGAGACGCCGGATCCGCATCCCGCCGAGCCACCGAGCAGGCACCACCCAACAATCCCAAACCTGGCACCTCTAAAAGAGGTGCCCCAACCAACCAAAGGAAGATATCGGCCCAGCCCATCGGCCGACCGACACACCGGCCCCCCCAGGCCCGGCCAGGCACGCACCAGGTCCGAACCGGATTGACCACCGGCGCACCGGCAGGCAGGGGCCCCCGTCACCGGCGGGGAGTGACAAAGGGGAAATAGGCCCCCCATTAAGTATAAGGCCTGAGGTGCGCCAGGCGAGGGGGCAGACCAAGATCCAACCTGACAGGTAGACAAAGACATACAGACACAGTCATACGTCCCCTCCCTCTTAAACACATACATTCTCACTGACTCACCAAGACACCCAAAAAAATGATGCTGTACCCTCCCTCACACACCCCATGCACACTTTATGCTCCCAGGTCCAGGTACTGATGCCCCAGTAGAGCCACCAGCCCCCGGACCCGGGAGGTGGACCCCCTACCTTCTAGGATGGAGACAAGCAGACCGCCAAGGGCCCCACAGTGGCAAAGTGGCCCGACAGCCCAGGACCCTGACCAGACCGCCTGTCCTCCTCCGGACCCCAACCCCTGATGGCCCGTAGCGAACAGGGGTGGGAAAAGACCCTTAGCCTCCATCCTCCCGCTCGAGTATGGTGTTGATGCGTGTTGTTATAATGTGCATTTAAAACAGAGGGGTGGGATGTGGGGGAGGCAGCCACACATCCCCCAACCCCCACCCCGAGCCCTCAGTGTCTATATGTGGTTTAACAGTGGGCACCAGCACCAGAGGTGAAGCTGATTGTACCGCTCCCCCTCTGGATGCCGAAAAGTGTGCCCACCCCAAAGTCCCTACATATGTGTCGTGTGAAAATGTTATAAGTGGGAGTGTCTAAGTTGTATATTAAAATTGGGACCCAGGACACCACGGGACAGCGAGGAGGGAAGCCCCTCCTCGCACCCCAGTGATGTGCCCATGCCCCAAGACCCTATATGAGTGGTAAAGTGATGGAGCGGGTGGACATAGGTGTCCAGGGATGGGGAGGGAAGGACTGGGAGACAAAATGTCTTCCCAGGGAGCCAGCTCCCCCACTGACCCCAATAGGCACCGCTGTTCACCGGGATGCACCAGGGGAGGGAGGCCATGGCACGTCCGACCCGGGGCCCACGGCCACAGCACCACAAAGCCCCATGGACCCCAAGGCAGTCCCCCCAGCCCCATCCCAGAAGGGGAACTAAACCCACCCTGACATTCGCTCTACTCTCAAAACAGAAAAGACACTAGACACCCAGGTTGAGCACCAGGCCAGTAACCCATGTCCGCCAGTGCAACCCCCCCAAGGCACCGCATGCAGCCATCTGGAGTCACCACCCAAAGCCCAACCCCAGGCCGGCCACGACGTCCAGCGCCCCATCCGCCCAGTGATCCCACCCCCCGGGGTCCCCCCCAGACGCTTCCAACCCCAAAACCCCCACATCAGCAACAGTGTCCCAAACGACAAAACCAAGTGCCCCCCACCCCCACTAGGTGATCAAAGGAGCCCAGAGAGATTGATCAGATATGGAGCCAGAGGCCGTCTCAAGACCAATATGGTCCAACAAGAGATTTCTATACTGATTAATATTAAGAGCTTTTTTTTTTCCAGTTCAGGAGGATAGTTTTCTTAGCGATGCATAAGGCAATGTGAACCATTAGAACTGACTTTGTGCCATGGTGACATCATTTAAATTTCCTAACAGGCAAATTGAGGGAGATGGTGGGATGTTACATTTCAGACACTTTAATAAGTCCTCACATATCTGGCACCAAAATTTCTTAACAGGTGGACAGAACCAAAGCGCATGAACATAAGTATCTGGTATATTGCTTGTGCATTGTAAGCAGGTATTAGACGATGTAAAACCCATCCTAAACATTCGTTGACCTGTATAGTGTACTCTATGAAGGATTTTGTATTGTATTAATTGCAAATTAGGATTTTTTGTTATTTTAAAGGTTCTTAAACATATCTGAGACCAGACGTTTTGGTCAAAGCTGGCTGATAAATCCACCTCCCATTTTGAAATAGGGATGGCTATTGATTCATCTAATGTAGATAAAGTTTTGTATATTTTAGACAGCAATTTGGGGGGGTTGAGATTAAGAAAATCTAAAACTCTTGCTGGAATTTGTAATTCAGCTGTATTGAGCCTAAATTTACCTTTAATAATAGATTTAATTTGTTGATATTCTAAGAATTTGTTTTTATCAATTCCGTATTGTGTAATTAATGTATTAAATGGGATAAAGTCTGTTCCTTCAAATATATGTTCCAGGTATTCAATTCCATTGCACCTCCAGACTGGGAAACTTATCATACATTTTTTTTGCAAGATGTCAGGGTTATTCCAGATGGGTGTACGTCTGCATGGGATTATTGTGGACTCTGTCATTTTTAGAAACTCTCACCATGCTGTCAGAGAGGAGCTGATATTTATGCTTTTAAAGCATTCATATTGTTTTATATTTGAGCTAATAAATGGTAGGTCTGAAAGTTTTATCTTATTACATAGTGTATGTTCTACGTCTATCCAGGACTCGTCTAGGTAGCTATGTTTTAACCATCTTGATATGTATTGGAGCCTGTTGGCTAAGAAATAATGATGGAAGTTTGGTAGATCTAGACCTCCTTTTTCTTTGGTCTTCTGCAGTGTTTGTAAGCTGATACGTGGGGGTTTATCTTTCCAAAGAAATTTAGAGATAGAGGAGTCCAGAGATCTAAACCAGTCTAGTGATGGTTTACTTGGGATCATTGAGAATAAGTAGTTGATTCTGGGCAAAACCATAATTTTTATTGAAGCAACCCTTCCCATAAGTGATATGGGTAGAGATTTCCATCTGGCAAGATCATCTTCCACTTTTTTTAAAAGTGGGATGTAGTTTAGCGTTATTAAATCTGCCAATCTTGGTGAGACATTGATACCTAAATAGGTAATTTTCCCTGACTGCAGTTGTGTATTAGTTAGATTCTGGACAGAACAATTAATTGGAAGAACTGTAGATTTTAACCAATTTATAGAATAATCTGAAACATTTGAGTAAGAGTTTATCAACCCGATTACCTGAGAGAAAGAGGTTTGTGAATGCTGGTGAAAAAGTAATACATCATCTGCATAAAGACTGATTTTATGTTCTATGTTATTGCATTTTATGCCTTTAATATTGTGAGTTTGCCTGATCGCTGCAGCTAGTGGTTCAATAAAAATAGCGAACAGGGAGGGAGAGAGAGGACATCCCTGCCTGGTACCTCTCTGAAGATAAAACCTAGATGATGTTTGGTTATTTGTTCTGATACACGCTGTTGGTGAACTGTATAATATTTTCAACCAGTTTATAAAATAATTTCCAAAGCCAAATTTATCTAAGGTTGCAAATAAGAATTTCCAGTTAACTCTATCAAATGCTTTTTCTGCATCTAAAGATAATATATTAGTTTTAATGTTTTTACAGTTCGAAAAATCTATTAAATCTATTAATCTACGTGAATTTGTGGATGAATGTCTCCTTTAATAAAACCAGTTTTATCAGGATGTATTATAAGAGGGGTTACTTTCTCTATCCTTTTTGCGAGGGCTTTGCAGATTATTTTAAGATCAACATTAATGAGGGATATGGGACAATAGCTGGGAGGAAACAAAGGGTCTTTACCTGATTTTAGTAGAAGACTAATGTAGGCAGAATTCATATTTGGTGGGAGTCGGCCATTTTCCTTGGTTTCCTGCAGCGTTCTGTGGAATGTTGGTGCCAGAATATTCCAGAATTCTTTATAGAACTCTGCTGGAAATCCATCTGGGCCTGGAGCCTTATTATTGGGCATGCTTTGGAGGGCCTCCTGGAGTTCAGCCGCTGTTAGTGGTGAATCCAGGGCCATCGCTTGACTTTCAGATAATTTAGGTAGTGTTATGTTATCAAAAAATTGTTCAATTTCATGATCCGATGGATTTATCTCTGGTGAATATAAAGCCTTGTAAAATTCTTTAAATGTGTTGTTTATTCTTCCAGGACCATATACTGTATTCCCGGTCTGGTCTTTAATAGCAGATATAGTTGTTTTTTCTTTATAAATTTTTAGCTGGTTAGCCAAAAATCTACCTGATTTATTACCTTGTTCAAAGTTTTCTATCTTAAGTCTTTGAATTAAGAACTGGGTCTGTTTATTAATAATTTGATTTAATTCTAGCTTTGCTTTACGGATTTTGCCTAGTCTCTCCTCCTCTAGAGAAGCTTCTAATGAATTAATAGTTTCTTCTAATTCCTGAATACTTTTTTTTCCATTTTCTTTTTATTTGATGAGAATGAGATTATTTTACCTCTAATCACAGCTTTTCCTGCCTCCCAAAGAATGGATGGCGACGTACCAGGGAGGTCATTATATTCTAAATAAGAAGCCCACTCTTTTTCAAAATATTTAATAAATTCTTTATCCTTAAGTAAGGATATATTAAATCTCCAATTTTTGCTTTGAGGTGTTTCTGTTTTATTTACTAAACTTAGAGAAACAGGAGCATGATCGCTAACAGCTATAGGGTGTATCTCAGTGTCTGAAATGTCAGTCAACAGTGAGCTGCTGACTAACAAATAATCCAGTCGAGAATATGAATGGTGGACATTTGAGAAGAAAGTATATTTTTTGTCATTGGGGTGAAGAGATCGCCATGCATCACAAAGTCCATAATCGCTCATGTACTGTTTGACTATATCTATAGATTTCCAGCTGCCCCTGCTGTGCTGAGCCTGTCTATTTCTTCATTTAAACCAAAGTTGAGCTCGCCCCCAAGAAGAAGTGAGCAATCCATGTGTTCAAGGAGCACAGAGAAGAAGGAATGAAAGAATGAGGGGTCATCAACATTTGGACCATATATACTGACAATACATAACTTTTGGTTATGTATAGATAGTTTTACTATAATAAACCTACCCTCTGGATCTGTAACTGTATCTATTACTGTAAAATTTACATTTTTATTTATTAATATTGCTACTCCCCTTTGTCTGGAGTTATAGCATGCAGAAAACACATTAGGAAACTCAGGGGATTTAAGATCATCTGCAGCTGAGGTAGATTTATGGGTTTTTTGTAATAAGACGACATCTGCCTTCAATCTTTTAAGCTGGCTAAGAATCTTAACTCTTTTCTCTCTGGTGCCAGCTCCATGAACATTCCACGTGACAAACCTTAGAGTAGTCATAGTTTTGAGATAAAAGTTGTAAAGTCCATATCACCATAGAAACAGATAAACACAGGTGTATTATTAGTTTGTGCCTGGGGTTGCCTGATTGAAAATCCAAAAGCCGAGATATAAGAAAGAGAAAAATAGAAGAAAGTTGTGAAGGTGTGAAGGGTGAGAGAGAGATAGAAAGAAATAGTTATGTTATGAAAAAATTCTGTGTGTGTGTGAGAGTGATAAAAGAAGGAAAAATGAGTGACAAAGACATTTGGTGATAGACATGTGAAGATGAGAAAAGAAAAAAGAGCCAGTAACCCAGTGCTTAGCCCTGGCCCCGCCCACATTGAGTAATGTAAACAACTTTACAGAGCTGTGCTAACATTAGATTATAGTTGACTGATAAAAAAACTCTTATCTGACCAGTGTTACATGACTAATAAAGCCAAGGAGTAAGCTGGGGGTCCCTGAACAGCTGGCCATTAACATACAGTTTATCTACCGCTACTGTAGCTCTGGTGCCTTCACTGATATATTTCTTCCTGATTGGGAACAAAACGCGCCTTCTATCCAGGATTTCCTTCGGATATTGATCATTAACGCTATAATTCGTTCCCCGCAGCTCTCTGCCCTGGCCTCTGACCTGCTCTTTTTGCTTGTAATGCTCGAATTTAGCAACAATAGGTCGCGGCCGGCTGTTGTTGGGCTTCTTACCTCCGAGCCGGTGGACGCGGTGGAAAGTTATGTTTTTTACCGTGTTGCTTGGGAGCTTTAACTGATGTTGGAGAAAATCTCGGACGGTGGATTCAGCGTCGTCCTCAGCCTGTTCTGGGATCCCGGAAAAAACAAGATTGTCCCGCATTCCCCTGGCCTGTATATCCAAGATAGTTTCTTTCATCCTCTTCCTTTCTCCGGACAGCTGCGTCATCCCCTCGGTGAGTTTCTTTACACTCTCCCTAAGCGTTTGGTTTTCTGCAGCGAGCGATGCTACCTGTTGTTGGCTGAACTCCAGGGATTCCCTTAGAGCTTGAAACTCTTTGTGGAGAACCTCAACCAGGGCCAGACGGGCGTCTAGGCTGGTTAGCTTCTTATCTATTGAGTCCAGGACATCGCTGTAGCTTTTCTCTGGAGAGATGGTGGAGGTGCTGGCCTCAGAACGAGTGCGTTTCTGTGATGGTGTGCTTGTCGGCACAGCAGAGGTGGATTTCTGTGGCTTGCCCATAACAATGTTGTCAAAGCACTCGTCCAAGTAGCTTTCCAGGCTGTGCAAGGTTTCCTCGTCCGGTTTGTTTATGGAGAAATACAAAATAATGGTTATTATTATTAAACATTTGCTATATTTGGCTCAAATGTTATGGTTTGTTTTTACCAGAGTTTGTTTGTTTTACCAGTTTACCGCCATATTACTTACGCACAGCTCTCGCGAGATCTCAGCAGCAGCTCATCTTATTATATATTTTAACAGCGAGACGTCGTTCGCGGGGCTCAGTTCTCTTAACTGGGCACAGCTCTACGTCAGCAAAGAGTTTTTATTGAAACACGAGTTGGATGAAACCCCTCCCACATAAATCTTTGTTCACAGAATAATGGTCAAAGCTTCTTCACATAATGGAAAGCATGATGTACCACATTCTTCTTGATTATTCACTGTTTCTAAGTGTTGCCACATGCACTACAGAATTAAACCGTCATACAACAAAATAAATGTACTCTCAACATTTACAGAATTTTATCTCTTCAGTGGCTACTTTTTAACTTTACTAGAATAAAAATGTGTTCAAGTAATACTACTCTTACTTGAGGACAATTTTTCGTACTCTACCCACCATTGGTCGCGACATAAAAACATGCATAATTAAGAGCACCAGAGAAAGAGAGATTTTTCTGCGGCTGAATTCGTGATTCAAGAATGGAGAAAATATCTTCAACCAGAGACTTTGGACCATATTTAGTTTTTTGTTCAACATCTCCGGATTATATAAATGGCAGCGGTGAGCAGCAACATTCCAGGTAAATAAAATGGAAATGAAAATTCAGCTTAAAATAAACCCCCTACAAAAAGTTTTTGCCCTGCATGAAAAACTTTTAACCCACATTCTGAATCAAATGACGAGTCCAAATAGTACTGAAATATGTAGGCTATTCATAACATGAGCAGAACTGCAGCTCTGCAGACTGACGTTAGAGCTCGGCGAAGGTGAGCCGCAACTGTGGGCTAGCGCTAATCTTCTATAAAGGAAGACACCTCACTCACGTGTTGAGTCACTCACGAACACGGACAAACAACAAGATCACAACAGTGGCTCAACCATGGCTGCTTTCGAAGTACAAAAAAACCACACAAAAAAACCTTCCGACCACCAGTCTTCGAACAGACCAGCCGTTCGGGAAAACTCCCGAACCTCCCTATGGCCAGCTTGCCCCTGCTCATGATCATGTGTGATAACTGGAATATAGATCAACTACTAGTCCAAGACGTTTTAGCTCAGCTCCTTGTTTGTCAAAGCAATATCCCAATTACTGCAGACAAAGCCTAAACACATCTATCCATCTCCTCAAATTCACCATTAATTTGCTTTGCTCTACGCTCAAATGTGAAGTGTTCCAGTGCTTGCCAAGGCCCATTGGTGTTGACCGCCTGGCGATTTGATTGTTGGGGCTATGCAAAGGCTCAGCCCACAGAAGCCACAAGAAGTCCCCTCCATAGAGGTCCATCAACCTTTAGGGAAGCATTTCAGAGACAAGCGAGGGAAGGGGCTGAGCCAGGGCTTTCCAATTTCCAGTATCTCAATCTGGATCTTGAGATGTGACACCTGGCATTAACCCCACTGGTGGAAAGGAGCCAGGATAGGTGTGTAAGTTTGACCTGTACTCCACATATATTTGAACTCACCTCCAGCCAAAGTGGTTGTGGAACCCAGTTCCTTAGCATTTCATTTGCACCTTTCTTTCCAATTCCGGAGTTGCCAACGGAGAGAGGCATCAGATCTTTGTAGGGATACTTAAAAGCACCAGGCTGAATGCCTCAGGGTTGCTGTTCTCTCTGGTGAATGAGGAGGACCACCTCTTTGACTTGCAGATGGCAGGTTCTGTCTGGACGGGGTAACATGTAGAGATTTTATCCTTAACGCTCTATGGAGTTACATGTAAGTGTGAGTCTGAGAGGACTTCTTGATCTGAATCCAAAAAGCATGTAAAAAATCAAATGGTTTGAGTTTGTAGTCTTTAAGTGTTGATTAATTTTTGTATTTGCTCATCAGACCAGTGATTTGGATCTGATGGTGGGGACCACCAGACCCCGAACAAAGGGGGTCTGTGGTAAGATGTTGAAGTACCTGGAGAGATCCAACATATGCACAGGGGAGCACATGCAACTCCACACAGAAAGGCACCAAAAAACATATAAGCCAGAAAAATGTAACTATCTGAATTTTTATTTCAAGTAGTAAAATTAACACATTGGATTCCTGCCCTGGTACAGTACAACGAAGATGATTCTCCTTTTATCTTTAACTACAACATCATTAGATTGTAATAAATAAACAACTGCCATTGTATTTAAAACTTTAACTCTCTGCACTGTTTAGGAAATGCGACCATCAATGTTGACGAACAGACATTGCTGCAGACAAATTTTGAAGCCACCGAGAAGATGTCCACTTACCTGCTGGCCATCATCGTTTCTGATTATGCTTACCTGAGCACAACCCAAGGAAACTTTCAAGTCTGACATCTTATACTGTCATCTAATATAATACTACCTTAAGGAGTATTAGGGAGTCAATAGGCGCGTTTTCATTATTGGAATTTCAGGGTAATTTTTTCAGACTTTCCTCTTTCGGGGTAACTCTGTTGGCCCGTTCCTCTCAGCCGTCGTGTCTCTATACAAAATTGGAAATGTGTCTAATCTGGTCATTGGCTTCAAACTGTTTTATCTTTAACCCGTCTCTATCCTGTTATGTTTGTATTTTTTTCCTGATTATTCATTGAAAAATTTGCTGTTGTGTGGTCAGATTCGAATCTGGGCTCGCAGGAAGGCCATTGAGCAAGGACAGGGTCAACTTAAATCACTCCAGGAGCACATTGATGATTTAACCAGGAAGTCACAAAACAGCCCAGAAGAACCTCAAAAGCCACGCAGACCTCACTTGCCACAGCTAAGGTCAGAGTTCAAGATGCAACAATAAGAAAAAGAGACTCAGCAAAAATGGCCTCCATGGGAGAGTTCTTAGGCCAAAGCCATTGCCGAACACTAAGACCCAAAAACACCTCAATGATCCTCAAAATTAGGGGAAAATAGTTATTGGACTGAATAGACAAAAGTGGACCGTTTTGGAAGGTGTGGGCCATCTGACCTAAAACTAACCCAGCATTTCAGAAGCAGACCAGCCAATCAGACATGATGAAGGTGGTGTAAGGGTTTGGGGCTATTTTGCTTTCTCATGCCCTGGACAACTTTCTAAAATTGAGGGAATCACTAATTTTGCTCTCTGCCAGAAAGTCCTGCAGGAGAATGTTCAGCCATCAGTACCGGACCTTCAGTCCAATCACACTTTGGTTCTATAGCAGAATTTTGCTCTCTGCCAGAAAATCTTGCAGGAGAATGTCCAGCCATCAGTACCAGGCCTTCAGTCCAATCACACTTTGGTTCTTGTCACGCTGCCCTATTCCTGCCTGATTGTCTTCACCTGTCTGTCTCATCATCCACACCTGATCCTACTCACCTCCTGCCTTTAAGACCCCTCACTTCCTTTCACTCCCGGCCGGATCATCCTAGTCCTCCTTCCTCCTAGTCCTCTATTGTCTTCATCCCCATGGTGTGTCGTCTTCCTGCCTCTTCGTTCCAGCCCGATGTCCAGTGTCTCCGTTCACCACCATCATCACGATCTCCTCACTTTAATAAAACATCCTGCACCTTCCTTCAGCGAGTGCGTTTGGGTCCATTCTCCACACACCCACGTGACAGTTCTATAGCAGAACAGCACTTCAAAGCACATTAGCTAGGCCACCTTTGAATGACTTAAAAAACAAAATTAAGTTTTGGTTTGGCCTAGTGAAAGTCTTGATTTAAATCTATTTCAGATACTGCATTATAACCTTAAACACGCTGTTTATTGTCGGAAACGCTCCATCTTTACTGAAGAAACACATTTCTGCAAAGCAGAGGGGACTCATTGCCAGTTATCACAAACTCATGATTTCAGTTGTTGCTGCTAAGAGAGGCACTACTAGTTACTGAATCAGTTATTTAAATAATTTGAAAAGAGAGCCCACATTTTATCAATGGCTTTTTGTGTAGCTGTAGCTGCTACCTCTGTACAGAGATATGTATGGACCCGGAATCAGAACCTCAGTCTGTGTGGGAGTTGTGATGTGAAGGCAAGGGAGTAGGTTTGATTTTGAGATTGGTGGGGACACAAAAGTGCTCCGAGGTTGTGAATCTATCGGGCTTCTCTCTTGAGCACTAACTGTCACGGCATGATGGTGGGATTTGCTATTTTGATGCCGCTGAAAACTGGCAAGCGCATTCTTCCAATTATTGAATCCCTTTGATGAAAAGGCAGGGTCTGCCTTTTTGGACAGGTCACTTTTCTTTATGGTGTATGTTTTAACACAGTGAAAACGCAGAACACATTTGATGGAGGTGCTATAGTGCAGCCATGGATACTGCTTGTACCAACTCGCTTGGAAATGGAGGGTCCTGTTTGATAGCTGTTGAGCTGTAATGTTATTTGGGTCAGGTTGGTTGGTCCTGTCCAGAATATCCTCCTGATTACTGCCACTCTCCCTGCTGCTCTCTCCAGGTGGATCAGATTCCTTAGGAATCAACCACAGTATAAATTTGACAACTGTATAGCAAATACTATAAACACATACACTAGTAATACATGATGAGGCCTCTTAGATATAAGGCTCTGATTTTAAAGCCACATGGTTGAATCATTGTTATTCATATCATCATCATACTAACATTTTTAACCACTATGTTATGTTATGTGTGTGAAGGCTTGTTTTATTCTAATGTTTAAACTGTTTTTATCATGTAAAGCACTTTGTGTTGCTGTTTGCTTGAAAAGCGCTTTATAAATACATTTGATTTGATCTGTCACAGTGCTGAATCTCATGACTAACATATCCAGCATTATTTAACCTCACCTGTGAATTTCCAGCCTCTTTTTCAGCTTCTCCTTCTCCTCTACCTCCTCCAGCCTCTATCATTTCATCTACTCCAGGCTCTCCTTCTCTACCTCTTCCAGCCTCTCTCTCTTCATCTGCTCCCGTCTCTCTTCCTCTACCTCCTCTGGTCTCTCCTTCTCCATCTCCTCCAGCCTCTCTGCTGTCTGTCACCTTACAAAAATATGTTGATGCATGTAGAACAGATTAGGGATAGAATGATCAGAGTTTTATGGTAAAGTTATTGCCGGAGCAAAAAAAGCCTTTACTTTCACACTATTATTATGTGTGATTTATTCCCCAAAAAATGTGGATACATAAAATCACATGATCATCTAGAATCAAATCAAATCAAATAAAACTTTATTTATAAAGCGCTTTTCATACAAGAAGTTGCATCACAAAGTGCTTTACAGATTAAAATGACCCCACATAAGACCACCTTCCCTTCCCTCCCCCACAGATTTAAAAGCATGGTCACAGTTATACCCCCCTCCCCCCAACCCATCTCCCATGCACACACACAGTTAAAAGAAAAAGTTAAAAAGGACATTGGGCCGAGTGTAGATGAACCATGCAAGGAAACGCCATCAGAGGAGCCATCTGCCCCGGCAGCAGTAGATTAACAGCGGCAGCCGAGGCACCGACACAGGGCACCCAGTGGAGGCAAGGCCAAGACCCCCACCTCCACCCAAGCGCTACCTGGAGAGCACCCAGGCAGCTACAGCTGACCACCGCTCCCGGGGCAGAGGGCTCCCACAGAGGAAACACTGGAACGGGGATTAAGATAAATTAAAGTATAAAAAGAAACGGTAAATTAATGTGATAAGATTAAATAGTAAAACTGATAAAAATATAATCATATAAAAACCCCAGAGCAATTAAACAAACAGTGATAAATAATAATCAGTTAAAAGCTAAGCTAAAAAGGTGAGTCTTGAGCCTGCTCTTAAAAACATGAACGTTCTCTGCAGCCCTGAGGTCCTCTGGCAGCCTGTTCCAGAGGTGAGGGCCATAAAACTGGAAAGACACCTCGCCATGCTTGTGTGTCCGGACTTTTGGGGTGACAAGGAGACGGCTGCCAGAGGAGCGCAGAGACCGCGAAGGTTTATATGGTAAAAGCAGTTCAGAGAGATAAGAAGGCCCAAGACCATTAAGACACTTAAAAACCATTAAAAGAACCTTATAGTCGATCCTGAAATGTACGGGGAGCCAATGCAATGATTATAAGACTGGTGTAATGTGCTCCCGCCTCCTGGTCTTCATCAGGACACGTGCTGCTGAATTTTGTAGTAGTTGTAAACCTGATATACTCTTTTTGGGAAGACCAGAAAGCAGGGCATTACAGTAATCAATTCTACTGGAGATAAAAGCATGCATCAGTGTCTCCGTATTGGCCCGAGAGAGAATGGGGCGGACTCTGGCGATGTTCTTTAGTTGATAAAAACCTATTTCAGTGATATTTTTTATGTGAGGAATAAAAGTCAGCTCAGAGTCAAAAATCACGCCCAGGTTCTTCACTTGTAAAGAGGGATTAAAAGACAGTGATTGTAGTTTTGGTAAAAGTTTCTCTCTCTGAGCCTCAGGACCGATGACTAAAACTTCAGTTTTGTCCTGGTTGAGCTGGAGAAAGTTTTCTGCCATCCAGGATTTAATGTCTAAAATGCAGTTAAAAAGTGCATCCATTGGCCGTGTGTCATCGGGAGACATGGAGATGTACAGCTGTGTATCATCAGCATAACTGTGAAACTCCATGTCTACTGATGACGCTGCCAAGAGGGAGCATATAAAGGTTAAAAAGCACTGGGCCTAAAATTGAACCCTGGGGCACACCACATGTAATCCTGTGGACCCTAGAAGAGCAGGTATCTAAACTTACCATAAAAGTCCTGTCTGTGAGATAGGATGTAAACCATTTGTGAACATCACCAGAGAGGCCGAAAAATTTTAAACGGGTTAAAAGAATAGTGTGGTCTGCTGTATCGAAGGCAGCGCTTAGATCCAGTAGAACCAACACTGTCACCTTCTGACCGTCATAATTTATTCTAAAATCATTTAAAATCTTCAGAAGGGCCGTCTCTGTGCTGTGGTTCACCCTAAAACCAGACTGAAATTTCTCCAGGACATTGTGCTCATTAATAAAATCATTAAGTTGAATTAAAACAAGCTTTTCTAAAACCTTGCTTAAAAATGGTAAGTTAGATACTGGTCTAAAATTATTAAAATCATTCAAATCTAAATTGCTCTTCTTCAGCAGGGGCTTCACTTCCGCCCCTTTAAAGGCGGCAGGAAAGACCACCCCTCTGAAGGGAGCAATTCATCATGGTTAAAATCTCATCCCTAAAAGATTCATAAAATGGCTTAAAAAATGAAGTGGGAATCGGGTCCAAAACAAATGTGGTGGGCCTCACTGAGGAGAAACCTTTATCAAGAGTCCCACCTTCTACCAGGACAAAACTGTCCAGCGTTTCCTCTGGTAGAGACACACATTCAGATTTGTCTAAAACCATGTTACTCTGAGAAGATAAAATATTACATCTGATGGTGTCTACCTTCCCTCTGAAGTGGTCTGCGAACTCCTCACAAAGATTGTTTGAGGGGGTTTTCTGAAATGCATTAGTAGTACAGTTAAAAATTTTATCAATAGTGGAAAAAATAATTTTAGGATTATTTTTATTGTCTGATATGATTTTTGCAAAGTAAGCATTTCTTGAATTTCTTACAGTATTATTATAGGATTTGAGAAGTTCTGTGTATAATTGATGGTTTATCGTGGTTTTATTTTTTCTCCATTTTCTCACTGCCGCCCTGCAGTCCCTCTTTAGTTTTTTAAGATTGTTATTTCTCCATGGCGCTGCAAGTTTTGAATGCGAGCGTTTCACTCTAAGTGGAGCCAGCAGGTCAAGAGCGGACTGAAGTCTTCTGTTAAAATCACTGGCGATAAAATCAGAGGGGGCAGGTAAGAGAGTAGGAGGAAACTTTTGGAAAACTTCTAGAAAACCTGCAGCCACTTAAGGGGTTAGATGGCGCTTCCTGACATTTCTCACAGAGGTCTCCTGCTGGATAAAACTGGTGATGTTAAAAAACACACAGCAATGGTCAGAGACAGCCAAGTCAACAACAGAGGACACACGGGTGGACAGGCCATGCGTGATGACCAAGTCCAGGGTGTGTCCTCTGTTGTGAGTTGGCTGCATGACATGCTGACTAAAATCCATATAATTCAAAATATTTAAAAATTCTGTTGATAAAGGGTCTAAAAGGTTATCCATGTGTAGATTAAAATCACCAGCTAAAATTATCCTTTCAAAGGAGTTGTACAAAATTGATAAAAACTCTGAAAATTCTTGAATAAAAAGTGCACTCTTTTTAGGAGGCCTGTAAACTGTGACACATAAAATCTGAGGAGTGCTAAAAACAGTTGCATTATATTCAAAAGTACTAAAATTATCAAATAAAACAGGTTTGGCAGAAAGCGTTGATGAACTAATAAAAGCAGTTCCGCCTCCCCTTTTGCAACTAATATGAGTTTTTTTTGTATTTACACCATAAATGTTATTTATGTGTTTTATGTTATTTATGTGTTTTTCAAACAGTTGCTTTTTTCTACACGAATACATGAAAATAAGAATAAATGAGAATAAGAATAGAAAATAACTTTTAAAAAGTGTATCTATTTGGCATATTTTATTTTAATATTTTAATTTAATTCTAATTTTAAGTAACTTACACTTTGATTCCTAAAGAAGTCTCTTATATCCAGTTTTCGTTTCTTTGACATCAAATCCTACACCACACACACACACACACACACACACGCACGCACGCACGCACGCACGCACGCACGCACGCACGCACGCACGCACGCACGCACGCAAACAAACAGACACAAACACAAAATGTAAATCACACCAGTAAAGTACATCTAGCCGACGTGACAGAACAAATGCCAAATGTGTTGACAGCTTACACTCGCCCAACTAGCAGTTGTAGCTTGAGACGTCAGTCAGAGATGTTCGACCATTGGCTGTATATATGTTCGACAAGCTTTACCCCTCTGGGATTTGAGCAGATGGAATGACAGCGGGGACAGCCAATCACATGTAAGTTAGCGAGAACCCAGCAACCAGTCATGAAGTGATATTAAGGCGGGATTTCTAGCAGAGACCGGCAACATTTAACCCTTTGTGTGCCATAATAATTGCCTAAACACTACAGATAGCGGTTATATTAATAGTGACAGACCACATGACCTTCTTCCATTGATCCAGAGTCCAATCTTTATGCTCCCTAGCAAATTGAAGCCTTTTTTTCCTGTTTGCCTCCCTGATTAGTGGTTTTCCCAATCCCTTGAGTTCTCTTTGCATTGTGCACGTCGAAATGCTCTTACTTTCACTATTAAACACCATCCTGAGTTCTACTGTTGTTTTTATTCAATTTTATTTCACAAAATGTTAAAGTCTTCACCGATCACCATCATTCAGGAATTTTTTTTGGCCACTTTTCTTCCTCGAAGATGATGGGTCCCCCGCTATCCTTCCACTTTTTAATAATGCGTTGGACAGTTCTTAACCCAATTTTAGTAGTTTCTGCAATCTCCTTAGATGTTTTCTCTGCTTGACAGATGTCAGTGATTTGACCCTCCTCAAACACACTAACATCTTTTCCACGACCACGAGATCTATCTTTCGACATGGTTGCTTATGAAATTAGAAGCAACTCATTGCACCAGTTGGGGTTAAATAACTTGTTGCCAGCTGAAAGATAATCGCCCATGCAGTAACCAATAGGATGCTTGAACCTATTTGCTTAGTTAAATCCAGGTGGCGACTTTTTTTTGGGCCAGGCTGTGTAGAAACAAACAGGACAAATAACCATGCACGTACACATTCATACCTAAGGGCAATTTAGAGAGACCAATTCACTTAACAGTCATGTTTTTGGACTGTGGGAGGAAGCCGAAGTACCCAGAGGGAACCCACGCATGCAGAGGGAGAACATGCAAACTCCATGCAGAAAAGCTGGATTTCAACCCACGACCTTCGTGCTGTAAGGCAACAGCGCTACCAACTGTGCCAATGTGCAGTCCCTTTGTGAAACATCAGATATTTATTGGATTTAGTATCACATATGAAAGTGACCTGAAAAAAGTGGATTTGTGCTATGGGTCGCATATGGTAAAAAAAGTCGGATTTGATGCGTTTGCCTGGTTTGCTTGTACCTAGGCCCGTCCCTGGTGTTTTGCACTTTTGCCTTGTACTAATTAAAGTGTTGTCCTTTGTTGCTATTTTTTCTCCTATGGAAAAAAAAGTTTAATCTAAATACAATGCTATTAGGTAGGCTACTTGATATTTTTGTGTGTTTTTTTGTTTTGCACAAAGAACAAGTAATCAAATCTGCAGCTGTTCCCTTCAGCATCCACCCAAACCGCCGCTCGACCTGCAATGCCGTGGCAGCAGGCGGCGAGGCCGAGTGGAACTTCACATGGACGCAGTTCAGGATGGCTATGGTGGCCAGCGAGGCCAGTAAACTCATGTCGGCTCTGGCCTGCAGCACCAACATGCACCTGCTAGAGAGGTGAGCCTGACCTTCACTGATCCTGCCTCATATTTAAGGCCTTTGGTCGATCAGTAGCTCAAACCAAACTGCAAATTTAGGCTCACTTGTAACTCTTCATGTATTCTTTGATCTTTGAAGGAACAGTGTGGTTATAATGCTCACACCTAGTGGTTAACAGTTAAAAACAGTTTCCGATGCTGCAGGGAAACCTCATTCTGCAATTTCTACATATTATTTTACATATAAATGTTGTTCCTCTTTTTGCTTTACTGCTGTCCGAATAAAACAGGTGGTTTTTAATGCTTTGAACAGCTTTTAAACGTGAGGCTCAGGGCTCAGATTTCTCTGAAAGCCATTCACTTCTGGTGAGATAGAGAAACCAAAATAAAGTTTTTAGGGAAGGGAAGCTGGGAATCCTGACATTCCTTCCTGCCTCTTCCTGGTTTTCTGTTCTTGCAGGTATCTGGATTACACGTTAAACCCGATGATGATCCGGAAACAGGACGCCACCTCCGTCATCACAGCCGTGGCCAGTAACAGAGAGGGACAGAGTCTGACCTGGGATTTTGTCAGGGAGGAATGGGAATATATGTTCAGAGTGAGTGTCAAACTCAGAGGATGAGACTGAACCCAATTTGTTGTGTTGCTTTTGAGACCTCTTAGTTGAAAATTTGAATCCAAATTTGATTTCTGAGCTGTTATTTTCTCAGTTACATCAATTGAAATTTGTCTCTTCCAAAGTCTAGAACTTCAAGTAGCTACTCCGCCTTTTATTGTCTGCCTTTTGTCAAAGCGTTTGTTCGAGTCACTTTAGTAATCTGAGATACCTAATTGTTTGAGATTGTTAAAAGCTGATGTAGGATCTCAAAACCTTCTTGTTTTTTTCCTGTTATGGTGTGGGCTCTTTCTCCTTTGCCTCTCTGATCAGTGGGGCCCCAACAAGGTTCTCCACACCTGATGAGCTACAACAGGTATGTGATTGTGATTTTGCTAGTAATGTAAATAAAAACTTTTAAACAAGCATTGAATGAATAAACAGGCCAAAAGGTGAAAGGGTTGTGTGCTAAAATGATTAACTAAATGCAGAAAAGTGTTAACACAGGATGTGACCCAGGGGTCAGAAAGGGAGCGGGTCACGATTAACTGCACAGAAGTGTTTACACAGGATATGAGCCAGGGGTCAGAAGGGAATGGGTCACGATTCTCTGAAAAAACAGGAAACATCTGATGGTTTGATCATGCAAATGGTGTGGTAAGAGCTTGAGACCAAAGAAGACAGGTTTTCTGCTTAGCAACCGAAAAGGAATATATTAAAAGGGCTTAACCTTTCAGGGAAGGACTACAGTCACACTTTGCATATATTTGAATATGTATTATTGAGCTTATTGGACCCTGTAAGAGAGGCTGTCTCTCAGAATGTGTTGTAATAACTTTGTGAAAGGAATAAAAGGCATGTATGAGGAAGAGTTCTTTGGAGTTGGTGTGGTAAGAATCTCTCCCCATGCATGTCAAACATATATATTGTGTGAGTGTCTAATTCTTTTTTATACTCTGCCACAGGATAAACGAACTGGGAGAGAGGAGTTAGCAGAGAGCAGGCTGGTCAGGGACCGTGCGAGACGCAGACTTTCACTTAAAAAAATCTCCTCTCGACAATTTGATGTTTCCGCCCGGTTTCAGTGGCAGAAAGTAAGTATTTAAAGCTGCATTGTGTATTTTTCTCAGTTAATTCTTAGCAAAAACCTCTTTGTTCTTTCAAACATATGTGCTCATAGATGTGTAATTACTTCCACCTACTAATGAAATTATTCTTGTACGTGTAGAATCTGCTATTCAGAATACATGCGAGCGAGTCGCTCGAATGGGTGAATCCTTGTTGAGCCTCCATCTTTGAAATACATTCAACAAGGAGGGACATTCCTGGAAATTATAGCTCCGCCTTTCGCGCTTTGGCTACACTCAGTTGCACCGTGACGAATGCCAGAGGGAGACTGTCTACTCGCAACGCGGCAGACGTCTGACTATATAACTAAATGGAATGTAGTTTTCTAAAGTAACCTCATCACTGGAAGGAACACTGGAAGAAGTCGTAGTACTGAAAGCCATGTTAACCTTGGCATGAAACAGCCACCGTAGAAGTTAAAACGCGCTCGGAATGGGAAGGTGGAAGGGGGGGCTAGAACGTAATATTCACTTGGTTGGTCATATAGAATTTCACCACTACATGGAAGCATTTCTTACACAATGTAGCTTTAAAACGACACCTGACGGTTGGCAGTGGGACAGGAGTAGCTGGCAAGCGAAATAAACACGGTAAGCAGTACCCTTTATATAAAACTGCTATATTAAACATTTCCAAAACATTCCTGTCTCATAACTAGCCTGAAGTGCCAAAATTAAGAAGTATTAATAGTAAAATAGAGAATTAAGACTAACCTTTGCTTTCCTCTGGAGGTGATCGCTCCATTGTTAAGTCCGATGGGACTTAACTTACAACGGTTGGACCGCAGATCGGGACACAGATCAGACCCGAGAATTGAGGACTCTAAAACCTGATCCTGTGACAGAAAACGTCGCACCTGAGTCTGGGACTCTAGGTTAGTGAAGCAAAAGGGTTAGGGAAAGCGTAGAATTTAGTAAATGTTAACATTATATGATTAAATAAGGGAGAAAAATACAGGACTGCAGTGTGTGAATGTTGTGAGACATAAGTGTGAGAACAGCGTGTGGGAGACATTGCAGCCGGTCCAAGCACTAGGTCTGTACCAGTACCCGCTGCAACATTAAAGGTCTCCATAGTAGAGGGAACCTAAAAATTCCTCCAGACCTGTGATTAGAACACCCAGTAGGATCCCGCTTGAATACATATTATTCGAGTAGAAGCTTGGCTCTAAGGGGCTGGATGAACGCCACTAGGCATTTTCCCTAGAAACAACCTGTTTTTTTTTTTATAAAAGGTGAACGTGATATATTGTTATAATGTCAGAAGAAAAAAGTAAGTCCAGGTCTGCAGGACCTGGCAAAAGGTGGTTGACCTTAGATCAACAATTACAGAAATACCTCCAGGTTATATTTAACATGGCAGGATCTAAGAGTGAGGGAGAAAAAGCTCAGAAAAAAGCAGCAGAATTATTTAGAAAGTTGTGGGAAAAATGTGGGTATGTAGAAAGTGATAGATATTGTTTAAGTCAGCTGTGTTTTCAAGAGGAAAAGCATTTTAAAGGAGAGGCAGAAAACGCAAGTAGATTGATGGGGAGAAAGGGTAAGTTAACTACAAAAGTGGTATTCCCGTGGGGTTTGTGGACAAGGCATCGATCATCTTTGCAAAGAGGACATGCTGTCTTCAACAGCTCCTCCACCATCATATCAAGGTATTTATCCCTTAATAAGGCAAGAGCACAGTGATGGAGAAGTACTAGAGGTAGAGTGGGGAATTTACACCCTCAAACATGGTTCAAACACACTCTGGTAGGAACACCCCACCCAAGCCTCAGCCAGCAAAGGACCGTGAGGTTCCCTTTGGGAATCGAGAGCAGAGAGAAAGAGAGGGACAGCGACCAATTTCAGGAGAAATAGCACCGTCATGTGACAGAGCACCAAAGAAAGATGATGAAGAAGAAAAGGAGAGGAAGAGCCTAACTGGAACATTAAATCTAGCCCTTCACGTTAAAGGAGGGGAATTACACTACACAAAAGAAGAATTAGATGCATGGAGACAAATAGTACAACACCACGATGAGGGAACTCCTAAGGAGGAGGGTGGGGGAGACGATGCAGATGATCCACATAACTTAGAACCGCCTCCCCGAGGAGAATTAAAGGGGCTACAATGGCACCAAGAATTAGTTCTCGCGAAGGTGAGAGATTATGCAAACCTCTTAAATTAGCAGATGTGCAGGGAATAGCCCAGTCCCTCCCATCCTTATCTGAAGGAGCCAATTTGTGGCTGAGGAAGTTCGATCAGGTGACTCAGGGACAGACTTTAGCTCTAGGTGACTTCAGAGCTGTGGCAGCACAATGCATGACAATGACAGATATGCGAGACTTAGAAGCGGAAGCAGATATAGCTCGTAGGGGGGATGGTGCTCTGTTTACCCCATATTTCCATGATATTTATACATGGATGGGTGGCCGATGGCCGGGAAAACATGCTTCCGAAGTCCCCAAGTTTGTGTGGAAACCTGAGGTGTTTCTCAGTGTAAAGACACGTGGGTAGCGTTGACAGGGGAGTACCCAGGGAGAATGGATACAAACAGAGGTTGGTTCAGAGAAGCAGTTTTGGGAGGGGTTCCAGAATCAGTTCAAACAAGAATGAAGGAAAATCCAGATCTGCCTGGATCGGACCAGGGTAGATGGGAAGTGCACCTCACCCATTTCCTGCAAAAAGAACAAGATGAGGATTGCGACAAAAAGAAGGAGAAGGGTGATTTGGAAACTGCACTGTTTAAAATGCAGCTGAAGGAGGCCCAAGTTAAAATATCAGATTTAAAAGGCAATTTAATTCAATTCAGTTTATTTACATTGCGCCAATTCACAACAGATGTAATCTCAAGGCACTTAACAAGAAGTCATTTCAATACATTTATACAAACATTCCAATCAGTTAAAAAGTTTCCTATTTAAGGAATCCCAGCAGATTGCGTCAGTCATTGGCGTGAGGTTGGACAGACTTTCCAACCACAGCAATCCTTCAGCAATCCCTCATACTGAGCAAGCATGTAGTGACGGTGGAGAGGAAAAACTCCCCTTTAACAGGAAGAAACCTCCAACAGAACCAGGCTCAGTAGGAGCGGCCATCTGCCACGACCGTCTGGGGGTTTAAGAAGACAGAGCAGAGTAACAGAAGGAACAGAAGATCCAATATAAAAGTACTCTCTATGTTACAGAAAGTAAAAAGTTGATAACAGGACACAGTGGATGTTCAGACACTGGGAGCACCATCCCAGTCGATGCCCCCCGTCCAACAGGGCATTGCAGCCAAGCAGGATATCAGACCAGGTATATCTTCTATGGAGAGAAAAACACTGAGAGAACACAAAGTTAACAGTCGAAATAGCAGAATGTACTGTAATACAACTGGAGAGTAGTAGTAGAAAAGGAAGTAGCAGAGTGAAGAAAATTGGTAAGTCTGTCCTCAAGCAGTCTAACCCTATAGCAGCATAACTACAGAGCTAGCTCAGGATGACCTAAGCCACTCTAACTGTAAGCTTTATCAAAAAGGAAAGTTTTAAGCCTGGCTTTAAAAGTAAACAGTGTCTGCCTCACAGACTAAAGCTGGGAGCTGGTTCCGCAGGAGAGGAGCCTGATAACTAAAATATCTGCCTCCCATTCTACTTTTAGAAATCCTAGGAACTACAAGTAAACCTGCACTCTGAGAGTGAAGTGCTCTGTTGGGAACATATGAAACAATTAGATCTCTGATGTATGATGGAGCTTGATTATTAAGGGCTTTGTATGTAAGAAGAAGGATCTTAAATTCTATTCTGGATTTAACTGGGAGCCAATGAAGGGAAGCTAAAGCAGGAGAAATGTGATCTCTTTTTAATATTCATCAGAACTCTTGCTGCCGCATTTTGGATCAACTGAAGGCTTTTAATGGCATTTTGTGGACTACCTGATAGTAAAGAATTACAGTAGTCCAGCCTTGAGGTAACAAAAATAACGCCGAGGTTCTTTACGTTATTACTGGGGGCCAATTTAATCCCATCCAGATGAAGTGATTGACTAATCATTTTCTTTTTTAGAACTTCTGGTCCAAAGACAGCAACTTCTGTCTTGTCAGAAGTTAAAAGCAAGAATTTTAGATTCATGTCTTCCAGACATGTCTGTAACCTACCTAACTGACTGGGTTCATCAGGATTTATGGATAAATATAGTTGTGTATCATCGGCATAGCTGTGGAAATTTATCCCATGCTGTCTAATGATTCTACCAATTGGAAGCATATATATGGTGAAAAGAATTGGTCCAAGCACAGAACCCTGTGGAACTTCACAAGTAACCCTTGAGAGTGAAGAAGATTGATCATTTAGATGAACAAACTGGAATCTGTCAAATATGATTTAAACCAGCCTAGTGCTGTTCCTTTGATCCCTGCAACATGTTCAAGCCTTTCTAAGAGAATATTGTGATCGACTGTGTCAAAAGCAGCACTGAGATCTAACAAAACCAGAACAGACACCAGTCCATTATCTGAGGCCATGAGAATATAATTAGTAACCTTCACCAGTGCTGTTTCAGTGCTATGATGAGCTCTAAAACCTTAATACTGAAAATAATACTAAGATCAAATTATAAATTAAAATAAAGCAAAAAGTTCAACATCAACAGACAATTAGGCTGCTATAAAATATATACATTTTCATATTTAAATACGAATACCAGTAATATTGGGGTTGGTAAGTAGCTTAACATGTAACACTTCAACCCCCTCATGACCATTTTGTATCTGTCACTGTTTGGCCATTTGAATAAACAAAATACACCACTGACTTTTGCTAAGAATAAAAGTAATACACCATATAATTCAAAGTGCAATGAAGAAAACAAACCAACACTATCCAATAATTGCAAGGATAACAGTGTACAACTCCAACTAAAATGACAAGAGCAGCAACAAAAACTACTAGGGCTACTGCTCTATTAGTAAAGATACTATCGGATAAGTATTTCAGAGAATGTAAGCATGCTTTGATTTTATCTTAATTTATTAATAATTGTTTGTTATATTTGACTTATTATTATTGCTATTGCTGTTGTTATAGGCACCATCCCATGGTGTACCAGGTGTAGCATCTAATGGGGTTTTTTTGTTTGTTTGTTTGTTTTTTATTTATTTATTTATTTATTTATTTATTTATTTATTTATTTATTTATTTATTTATTTATTTTACGTATCCTGTTTGGCATTGTGGAGCTCAGAATTGGTGTCTGAGTACCAAGTAGAAGCCCAACAGATTCACTTTCACAAGTGGAGCACTATGACTTTTGCTATAGTACTCCACTTGATGTATATGTGAAAAATCTTTATTATGAATTGCGGGGGGTTTTATTTCCAGATGTTATGGACACGGAGACGGAATATTAAGGGGAAGAAAGAAAGAAGATGAAGAAGAGAGGTAGGAAACAAATAGTCATGAGAGAGGGTGAGTTGAAAATACAAGAGAGGAAAGGGAACAGAGAAAACACAGGAAAACATTGAAGTCTGCCTCCATACCCACAGGACGGCAGAGAGAGGGGAAAAACCAAAACAAAAAAAACAAAAAAAGGAACATCGATAAACCAAACATTGTGAACTAAGAACTACACAACCACATCACACAAAAATGGATATAAAAATACAACGTCACAGAAAAACTCATGGTGCCGATTAATCAAGATCTAGTGATGACAACCTCAGCCCAAGAATATATCTGTAAACACCAGAGACCACAAACCTATGTGTGTGTGTGTGTGTGTGTGTGAGCATGCTGGTGCATATAAGGTTTCTCCATAAGAGTGTTTGATAGCTGGTGTGAGCAGGCATCAATCCGTCTCCCAGGAATCTATGCAGACATGAAGGAAATCAGAGCGAAGATGTCCAAAGGACCCCCAGAGCCCCAGGCGGGGCCGACCGCATCCCCCAAGAGAGGAGCAGAGGAGAACCCCAGGGGAACGTCCAGCGGCTACGGTGCAGGGGCTTGGGGGGCAGCAGTGACGACGAGGGGCCGCGCGCCGCCGCCACCCTAGGCCACTCCCCACCACCAACATCCTAGCGCCCCACCCCTGCCCCACGTCGGGGCGCCCCACCGATAGCCGCAGCGGATGGACGGCATCCCCAGACCAAGCTCAACCAGCACCGGGACACCAAGTTGTACCAGCTCCCGAGTCCTGATCCTGCGCAACGCAGAGCGCTGAGACCAGGCATCCAACAAAGGCCAGGGCCGGTCCAACCCGCCAATGAACCGACCACGCACAGTGCGCACAGAACAGGTGATCGAACAAGCAGAGATGCTGGATCCTAACCCGCCGAGCCACCGAACAGGCACCAACAATCCCCCCCCCCCCAGGCACGCACCAGGTCCGAACCGGATTGACCACCGACGCACCAGTGGGCAGGGGCATCCGTCACTGGCAGGGAGTGACAGAGGGGAAATAGGCCCCCCATTAAATGTAAGGCCTGAGGTGCGCCAGGCGAGAGGGCAGCCCAAGACCCAACCTGACAGGTAGACAAAGACATACAGACACAGTCATACGTTCTCTCCCTCTTAAACACATACATTCTCACTGACTCACCAAGACACCCAAGAAATGACGCTGTACCCTCACTCACACACCCCATACACACTTTATGCTCCCAGGTCCAGGTACCGATGCCCCAGTAGAGCAACCAGCCCCCGGACCCGGGAGATGGACCTCTTACCTTCTAGGACGGAGACAAGCAGACCGCCAAGGGCCCAACAGCGGCGAAGCAGCCGGACAGCCTAGGACCCCGACCAGACCACCTGTTCCTCCTCCGGACCCCAACCCCTGATGGCCCGTAGCGAACAGGGGTGTGAGAAGACCCCTAGCCTCCATCCTCCCGGGGATCTTAATAATGGGGATCTTAATAAATCATAATGTTTCATATGTGAGAGCTAAGGCACGCACATTTGGCCTTGCTCATTGGACCAGGCCACCAAGGCAGAGTAGGAGTTTGCAAAGACCGTTATGATGATATGAAATTAATAAATTAATGAATTTTTTTTAAAGACCGTGATGATGATATTAAATTAATTTAAAAAAAAGAACGTGATCAGGCCAGGCCACTTTGACACGCAGGCCACCGGGAAATCTCCCGGTGCTCCCGATTGCCAGTCCGGGCCTGGTCAGAATGATGATTGAAACGTTCATGGTAGTAAACTGAGTTAAGCTGTCACAACATTAATAATTAGCGCTTATTAACGTTTATGGTGAATTAGCATTTCTTAGGTGAAATAGCTAAAAACTCAGTGTTACACCGACCAACCGTAAAGCCACCCTCCATTTAAATAAAATCAATGTCTTACCTTTATTCTTAGATGTTCTCTCTTCCTCCGCTTTTTGCTTTTCTCCGATCCACTCGGATAACTCCGTTTTGCCATGATAGGCAACCTCAATGTGACTAGTCTGTGACGTGAATGAACCTAAAGCCGCCCTGTTCATCTATCCAATAGGAGGATAGCCTACTGATGCACGTCCACTGTGTGACAGACAGACAGTGGAGTGGAGAACAACAGTTCTGTCCTAAATATGTCACAAAATAGCTTATCTCACTGTGGCTTATTGCTATAATAATAATAATAATAATAACAACAATTATTATTATTATATTATATATATATATATAATATATAATATATATATAACCAACACAGAATAAAGGACACACTCTGGACTTAATTATCAGCAAAGGTTTAAATATTTCTGACATCTCTGTAATTAATATTGCATTATCTAACCATTTCTGTGTTTTCTTTCAAAGTACCATCTCTGCTAAATTACCCAGCCACAGTAAGACCACTATAAAAAAGCGTTTTCTAGGGGACAGTTCAGTAGAAACCTTTAAACGTATTTATCCTTCCTGACTTCCTGACTGTACGAGCAGACAGAGATCTGAAGACGAGCAGAAAAAGGAAAGGTGGTGGAGTAGCAGTGCTTGTCAACAACAGATGGTGTCATCCAGGACATGTTACTGTGAAGTGTCGTCTCTGCAGCCCAGATCTCGAACTCTTGGCAGTGAGTTTTCGTCCATATTATTTGCCAAGAGAGTTCACCAGTGTAATTTTGGCAGTTGTTTACATTCCACCTTCAGCCGTTGCCGACAATGCATGTGATGTCATCAGTTCCATTGTTGCTAAGCTACAGACACAGCAGCCCAATGCATTTGTGGCAATATCTGGTGATTTTAATCATGCCTCGCTCTCTACTACACTTCCAACATTTCAACAATTTGTCAGCTGCTCTACAAGAGAAAACAGGACCTTGGATTTGTTTTATGCAAATGTAAAGGATTCATACACGTCCAAACCAAGACCTCCTCTGGGACAATCAGATCACAATCTTGTTTTTCTCTGTTCAGAATATAAACCACTTGTTCAGAGGCAACCTGTGACAAAACTAACTGTGAGAAAATGGTCACAGGAAGCTGAAGAAGCCCTGCAGGATTGTTTTGCAACCACAGACTGGATGACTCTTTGCCAAGCACATGGAGAGGACATCAATGACATGACTGAGTGTGTGACTGACTATATAAACTTCTGTGTGGACAACATCATCCCCACCAGAACAGTGAGATGCTTCCCTAATAACAAACCCTGGATCACCAGTGACCTGAAGGAACTGCTAAACAAGAAAAAAAGAGCCTTCAGGGAGGGAGACAGGGAATTACTGAGGAGTATACAGAAGCAACTTAAGGTCAAGATCAGAGACAGCAAGGAGGCATACAGGAAGAAGCTGGAGAACAAACTACAGAGGAACAATATCAGAGATGTCTGGTCAGGAATGAGAAAGATCACAGGTTTTAAGGACAGGAAAGATTGGATAGATGGAAGTCTGGACAGAGCCAATGAACTGAACACATTCTTCAACAGGTTCAGTTCAGGAACTAGCTCAGCATCCCCCTCTCCTGTTCCCAGCCAAACAGACATCCCACTATCCTCTGATCAACAGCTTTCCTGTTACACCTCGGATGTTTTATCCTTCACCTCAGCCATGGACTCTTCTAATTCCACAAGTTTGACTTCAACCAAGTCAGGAAATGCTGCTACCCCCTTTGCCTCCCCCTCCCACTTGTCTGTCTCCAAAAGTCAGGTGAAGAGGCAGCTGGAGAAACTGAACCGGATCAAGGCTGCAGGTCCAGATGGTGTCAGCCCCAGAGTCCTGAAGGCCTGTGCAGAGCAGCTCTGTGGGATTCTGCAGCACCTCTTCAACCTTAGCTTAACTCAGGAGAAGGTCCCAGTGTTGTGGAAGACATCCTGCCTTGTTCCAGTACCCAAAAGAACTCACCCATCAGTCATCAATGACTATAGACCCGTTGCCCTGACATCCCACATCATGAAGGTCCTGGAGAGACTCCTGTTGGCACCCCTGAGTAAGCAAACAAGAACGTATCAGGACCCACTGCAGTTTGCTTATCGCTGTGGAGTTGGAGTTGAAGATGCCATCATCCACCTACTTCAACCAACCCACTGTCATCTGGACAAAGCAGGGAGCACTGTGAGGATCATGTTCTTTGATTTCTCTAGTGCATTTAACACAATTCAGCCTGATGTGCTTTGTCAGAAACTCCTGAAGACACAGGTGGAGCCCTCAACAATCGCCTGGATCAATGACTACCTGACCAACAGACCACAATTTGTGAGACTGAAGAATTGTGTGTCAAACCAGGTGGTCAGCAGCACAGGAGCGCCACAGGGGACCGTACTCTCACCATTCCTTTTTACTCTGTACACCTCAGACTTCCAGTACAAATCAGAGACCTGTCATCTGCAGAAATACTCAGATGACTCTGCAATTGTCGGGTGTATCAGAGATGGACAAGATGCTGAATACAGAGAGTTGGTGGACCGCTTTGTGACATGGTGTGGAAACAATCGTCTCACCTTGAATGTGAACAAAACAAAGGAGATGATTGTAGATTTCAGAAGAAACAGGGATAAGTCAAACACTGTTTCCATCATGGGAGAAGAAGTGGAGGTGGTTGAGGAGTATAAATACCTCGGAGTTCACCTTGACAACAGACTGGACTGGAGGCGCAACAGTGAAGCCGTCTACAAGAAGGGACAGAGCAGACTGTACTTCTTGAGGAAGCTTAGGTCCTTCAAGGTTTGCAGCAAGATGCTGCAGATCTTCTACAAGTCTGTTGTGGAGAGTGTAATCTCTTCAGCCGTCATCTGTTGGGGTAGCAGCATCAGAGCCAGGGATTTAAAAAGGCTCAACAACCTGATAAAGAAGGCTGGTTCTGTTCTTGGGACAACTGTGGAAAATCTGGAGATGATAATGCAAAGAAGGATTCTTCATAAAATCAAAAAAATTATGGACAACCCTGAGCATCCTCTTCATGAGACAGTCACACAACAACAGAGCATCTTCAGTCGGAGGCTTCTTCAGTTTCGCTGCAATACAGACCGCTACAGGAAATCCTTCCTGCCCACAGCCATCATTATCTACAACAACTCCTTAAAGAATTGATTATATGAGCTATACCAACACTTAATTTCCCTCTGGGATCAATAAAGTATTTTTGAATTGAATTGAATTGAATCCTTCCACCACATCCCCCTCATCTCCCAACTCAAACTCAGTAAAAAAGTTGGTAGATAATTTCCTTGCGAAAATCTCAGACATCATGGATTCCATTGCTCCAACTAAAGTGAAAGTAGTCTCAGGTAGAAAGAAGTCTCCGTGGACAAGTAATCCACTGGTACGTAGTGAAAAAAGAGAGTGTCGACGAGCCGAGAGAAAATGGCGGAAAACTCGACTCCAGGTTCACTATGAGATCTACAAAGAGAGACTGAATAGATATCAGCTAACTATAAAAGATGCTAGGGAATCTTTTCTGAAATCATCAACAGAAACATTAATAACGCACGGACTCTATTTGCAACAGTGGAAAGACTAACTAATCCTTTAGCGACAGTAGCCCCAGAACTAAACTCTACCAGGGCCTGCAATGAATTTGCCAGCTTTTTCACTGAAAAGATTCTAACAATTAGACGGTCAATCTGTACCTCAATATCGAACCCACAACCAGTGCCATCCCCAATCAACAACAATGTAGAGAAAATGTCTGAATTCCACGAATTAAACCAGAACAGCCTTGAAAAAATCATTATCCAATTAAGCTCCTCCTCCTGCTGTCTTGATATCCTACCCACAGCTTTTCTAAAGAAAGTTCTTCCTGTTATTGGTTCTGATCTTGTTCAAATAGTGAACTCATCACTGCTATCAGGTGTCTTCCCTCAGGCTTTAAAAACAGCAGTTATTAAACCACTGCTAAAGAAGAAAAATCTGGACAACACGTTAATGCAGAACTACAGGCCAATCTCTAATCTCCCATTCATCAGTAAGATTATTGAAAAAGCTGTGTTTCAGCAGTTAAATGGCTTCATAACAACGACAAACCGTTTTGATGCTTTTCAGTCTGGTTTCCGCGCTCACCACAGCACCGAGACTGTCCTCGTCAAAGTATTTAATGACATCCGCATAAATACAGACTGTGGAAGAACCACAGTGCTGGTTCTGTTGGACCTCAGTGCAGCATTTGACACTGTTGATCATGATATTTTATTGGAACGACTGGAGAGCTGGGTCGGACTCTCTGGTACAGTACTTGGCTGGTTCGAGTCTTACCTAAAGAACAGGGACTTCTATGTTTCAATAGGAAACTTTTCATCAGAACGAACAGAAATCACATGTGGGGTGCCCCAGGGCTCCATCCTGGGGCCCCTCTTATTTAATATCTACATGCTCCCACTAGGCAAGATTATAGCGACCAATAACATTAGCTACCATAACTACGCGGATGACACTCAGCTCTACATTACAATGTCACCAGGTGACTCTGAACCCATTCAAACCCTAAATCAATGCATTGACCAAATAAATGGATGGATGTGCTATAACTTTCTCCAGCTGAATAGAAACAAAACTGAAGTGATTATTTTTGGACCCAAGGAGGAACGATCAAGAGTCAGCACACAGCTTCAATTAATACAGCTAGAAACTACTGATCAGTTTCGTAACCTAGGTGTAGTAATGGACTCAGACCTGAACCTCCAGGGTCACATAAAGGCAATAACAAGGTCAGCGTTCTATCACCTGAAGAACATCTCTAGGATTAAAGGACTGATTTTGCAACACGACCTAGAAAAACTCATCCATGCGTTTATCTTTAGTCGGATTGATTACTGCAACAGCATCTTCACAGGTCTGCCTAAAAAGTCAATCAGACAGCTGCAGCTGATCCAGAACGCTGCCGCTCGCTTCCTCACTAGAACCAGGAAAGTAGAGCACATCACCCCAGTTCTAAAGTCCTTACACTGGCTTCCTGTAGCTCAGAGAATAGACTTTAAAATACTTTTACTAGTTTATAAATCATTACATGGCTTAGCACCAAAATATGTTGAAGACCTGTTGTCATGGTACCAACCACCAAGACCACTCAGGTCCTCCAACTCTAGCCTACTAAACATCCCTAGACTCAGAACTAAACATGGAGAAGCAGCTTTCAGTTTCTATGCTCCCCTTATCTGGAACAGACTTCCTGACGAGTGTAGAGCTGCTGAAACTGAACTGCTTTAAATCGAGACTAAAAACCCATCTGTTTAGAATTGCCTTTGAGTAAATGCTTGATGTTATATGTATGAAATGTGTTCATGCTCTCTTGCTTTTTTTTATTTTTCTCTTGCTCTATTGTGTATCATGTATAATGTGTGTTTCTTTTATGTGTTTCTTTTAAATCACCAAATCATGTAAAGCACCTTGAATTGCCCTGCTGTTGAAAGTGTGCTATACAAATAAAATTGCCTTGCCTTGCCTATATTATAATCATTAGCAATTACTATTATAATTACTAATTATTGCCAAAACACGATTTAACTCATGCTGTTCACTTCATTCACCATGGAATTGCAACAATATCACGTGTAAACAAACGGAGTGTCATGCCAGTAACTCCAGTCAATGCCAGTGCGTTAGTTCCAAAAAGTCTGAAACTGGAAGATACCACATTTCAAGGTGGAGGGAGGATACAGTGTTGGGAAAGATAATACCTGGAGAAATCGATTGTGTTGTCTGATTTTCATTTGTTCTGAATCTGATTTTCATTTGTACACCCCTTAAATGTATTAAGTAATAGAGTAATCAATACCAATTGACACAGAGTAATTCCATAAATTTATATAAAAACCAAAACATTAAATTTTCCCCTGGAGCCATGGTATGGCAGCTGCCAGATAACCCATTGGCCTCAGCAGCTTTGGGGGCCCCCTAGTGGCTTCGGGGCCCTATGCAACCGCGTAGTTTGCACATAGGAAGAAACGGCTATGCCCAGGGGCCTTTCCTAGCTTGTCCCCCAATCATGGACAATCCTAAACAACGCTTCTATGGTAAACAATAAACTACCCTGTGAGATGCAGAGCAATTGTCTAAAAGTCCTTTGAACATGTGTAATGTCTGATTTTCTGTTAGGTCCCTGTTTGTTTTTTACATCGCAACTTAAAGGATTTTAAGTTTTAATTTGTAATGTATTGAAAATGAATCAAGTTTGTATGCAAAGCAGTTTAAGTTTAAGATCTTAGCAATGAAGCTAAACCAGAATTTTATCAAACAAAATAAGATTTTGCTCAACTACATTCATCCATTATCTATACCGTCTATCCTTTGCAGGGTTGGCCTGCTGATTATCTGCAGCAATCATCGGGTGAAAGGCGTGAGTGCTCCCTGGACAGGTCGCCAGTCCATCGCAGGTCAATGCAGAGACACACAATCATACCTAATGTCAATTTAGAAAGACCAATTAAACTAACAGTCACATTTTCAGACTGTGAGAGGAAGCTGGAGTACCTGGAGGGAGCCCACGCATACACAGGAAGGACATGCAAGCTCATGCAAAAAGACCACAGGCTGGGATTTGAACCCAGGACCTTCTTGTTGCAAGGCAACAATGCTACCAATCACACCACTGTGCAGCTCAATAATACTCAGTAAAATTTGGAAAGTGGTAATTGATATCAGATGTCATCTCAAAGCACTTCATGGGACAAAGGAATTTAATTTCTCTGTAGAAATAAGTCAATTCAACCCAATTAAATAGAAAGGCTTTTACTCAGTTACAAACATCACATCAAGTCATTGACTCTCCAGCAATCCCTGCTCCTGGACAAGCATGTGACTGCAAAGGAAACTTGATTGCATTGAGTCCAAGTCATTAACTTTGCAGCAATCCATCAGACTGAACATGCATGCGGCGACAGTGAAAAGGAAAACTGACCTTTAACAGGCAGACCCGATGGCACCCTCCAAGAAAGTGTTACAGCTTGACAAAATGTGAGGCCAGATCTACTGCTATGAAGAAAAAACATTATTTTTCACATTAATACTCCAAGTCCAGATTTTAATGGGTTGAACTGAGATGGAAGCACATCTGTGATAAGTTTCCTTTCATAATGCGTTTCATGCAGAATGAGCTCAGTATGTTCAAACAGCAGAGAAATTAAACGAATTAGGTTTTTGTACTAAGTTTATGACCTTTTTATCCCACTGTGCATCCTTTTCTTTATCCTTATTGAATGCTCGAGGAGAAAAGGGCACCGTGTATGCTTATCAGGACCATTTGATGTTTCAACATCCTTACAACACTCAGACACTTAGCTGTCATTAACATATGGCATTAAAGTGTAACTGAACCCCCTGAAAAATCATAACCCCGCCCCCAGACAACATTTGAAAATTCTACAAAGTGGGCGGTGCCAGGAAGAATGGATGGGTATGTCTGTGAGACCATGCCTGTGACACAGTCAATGCCTGTGACGTAAAGATGTACCGCTGTCCACCAATCACAAAATTAAAATGCAGTAGCCAACCTTCAACCCTAAGGGGGCAGCACTAAGACGTTTTTAGACCAAAAAGTGTAGAATCAAACAAGTTTACACCAAAATGTAAAAAAAATCCCAGAAACTGAAAGATTGCATTGGTAAATACCCATTTATACAGTTTAGAAGCCAAAAAAAGTTGTTTTGGGGTTTAGTTACTCTTTAAGTGTCTAAATACCGTTTGTGAATGAAAACCAAGGATTGAATAAGGATACAGAAAGAGGATAAATGAAACTTAATGTCCTTCAGTCTACAGCTCAGTAGGATATATACCAACAATTTACTTAGCATATAGCACAGTACTTACAAAATACCTACATAAACTATACTTAAAGATTACTAGGGGAAACCAGAACATACTGGTCTATAGCTAGGCATGTGGTACTTTTTCAATGAACACACTGAAAGTAATGTATAGGTACCCAATAAGTAGCCTGCAGGTGTTCAGTAAGTGCCCCAACTGTAAGGGTCCCTTTGTAAAGTAAAGTAGTTGTAGGTGCCAGGTAAGTCTCTCATAGCTACTTTGAAACTCCACATAGGGTACTTAGTAGGTACACTGTAGGTACACTATAACTAGCCTAGCAGTACCCATATGCACAAATTTGCAAGGACCTTGTAGTTACCTAGAAATAACTACTTAGATACCCAAGAAGGACCTCATAAGTGACAGAAAAACACTGGTTTGTTTGTACCACAAAGGTTTGCCACAGTTACAACATTGATACACTGTAAGTACCCATAGGTGCACTGTAAACACTTTGTCGGTGCCCCGAAAGTACTCCATAGTAACCCTGTAAGTTATTTTAGGTACCCTGTACATATCCCATTAGTATATTTGTTCGGTTTTTTGTTTTGTTTTGTTTTTTAAGAAATCTTTATTAGAAATCACAGTGGGTTTGTTTTTTGTTTTTTTGTTTTTGATGCGCCAGGGACACAGAGATGGAAAATAAAGACTAAGAAGGAAAGTAGATGAAGAGAGGTAGGGGAAAAAAGGTTAAGAGGGAGAGGGTGAGCTGAAGATACAAGAAAGGAAGGGGAACCAAGAAAACAAAAGAAAACATCACGGTTTCCCTCCACACCAGCAGGACAGTAGGGAGATGAAGAAAAACAACAACAAAACAAATCAAACAATGCAAACTGAGAACTCATGAAAGCTCATGGTACCGATTATTACAAGATTTAGTGATGGTAACCTAAGCCCAATAATATATCTGTTAACACCAGAATCCGCACACCTGTGTGTGTGTGTGTGTGTGTGTGTGTGTGTGTGTGTGTGTGTGTGTGTGTGTGTGGGTGTGTGGGTGTGTGGGTGTGTGTGTGTGTGTGTGTGTGTGTGTGTGTGTGCGTGCGTATGAGTATGCTGTTGCATATTAGGTTTCTCCATACGAGTGTTCAATAGCTGGTATGAGGAGCCTTTGATCCGCCTCCCAGGAATTGACGCAGACACAAAGGAGATCGGCGCCATAGAAACCCAAAGGACCCCCAGAGCACAGGAGTATATTGGTTCTAGGTACCCTAAAAGTAACACATTGTACTTTGTAAACTCCCTTCTGGCTACCCGGTGACTACCTTGAAGCAACAAGGCAATGGACCCTGCCGGTGCCATACAGGGGCCCTCTAATTCCCTATAAGTACCCTGGGGGTTCATCACAAAAAGAAGAAAGGTATCTGGCTGTATGCACCCTGTAGGTAGCCTACAGTGGAGGTGCTATGTTGGTACCCTGTAAGTCCTTTTAAAATATTACTCACTCAGTATCCTGCAGATCAGCTAAAATACGCCACAGGTCTCCTGTAATTACCCTAAAAGAACATAGCTTGTACCTTGTATGGAGCAAAAAGTTTCCCTAATACCCTGCAGGTATACTCATTTGCCCGAGAATACACTGCAAGTACCATGAAAGAATTCTGCTGGCACCCTACAGATATCAATAAGTATAAATAACACTCTGTAGATATCCTTATATAGCCTGAAAGCACATATATTGCCTTTAAGTACTTTCTCTTCCTACCCTATTTAGTGTTATCAAACAGTAAGACAATATTGGTATAGTTCCTGCTTAAACTTGGAGCAAAAAAAAAACAATCTAAAGAAAACCTGCTGTTACCACTACAGTTACTAATACTTTTCATGATGGACATTTTGATGTTGTTCTTTTCTAATGTACAGTGACAAATATTTATTATCTAATCATCTAAAGTTATGTCTGTACAGAATCTCAGCTCTTTCAACTTACGCTCAGTTTGATAATCAGTCATAAAATCGTTTTATGAGAGATAAACCAAGACAAAAGACCATAAGGCAGCAACATAATCCCACGTGTGATCGCTTGTAAAACTTATCCATTCACATTAGCTGACATTTTATTACACATAATTGTGAGGGAAAAACATTCCTCCACAGTATCCAGTAAAGATGTGATTCTGAACATGTTGTGCTTCGTATGATCTCATAATTTTCTCTGTCTGGAAGGAGAGTGTTTCCTCACGTGACCAACCTTTGCATCACCATGGGAAAATGCAGCTCCTGCTCTAAAGTTAGTTATTGTCCAATGAGGAATGTGAAGGACAGTGAAGAGCAGCTGACCTCAGTGTGATTTCGCAGGAATAAAGTAGGAAACAAAGGAGGTGGAAAAGCTGTTTTATCTGTAATGAAAAGCAGGAAACAGCAACATGGTTTTAAGCAGTGGAAATATCAGAAATTGGGATGAAATATTTCTTATAGTGACCGAACAAAGGTAGACTGCTATAGTAGAGATTGTGCAGTATTATTCAAGCTATCCTCTCTGCCACATCCAAGATGTTAATTTTTTTCTGTTTTTTTTTCTTGTCTCTAAAAATTACTGGAACAATCTGACTGCAGCATTAACATAGACTGTTTCGCAGGCATCTAAATGGTAAAAAACATAGTGATTACTGTTTTTTGGAACAATATTACTTACCATACCATACCAAGTTTATTTATAAAGCGCACTTTATAAAAGCATGAGAGCTGACCAAGGCGCTGCACATTTCAAACAAACATATACAGATAAAAATAAGATAATAATCAATAGATAAAAAAGAATAAAATCACTTGAAAAGGCTATGAACTATAAAATAGATCAAATGAAATTATGTCGAAGGAAAGGCTAAAGAATAAAAGTAAGTTTTGAGTCGTGACTTAAAGTGTGCAAGGGTTGGCGACAGCCTTACTGGAAGCTGAATACGATTCCAGAGTGAAGGACCACAGACTGAAAAAGCGCGGCTGCCACGGCCTTTACTTATCAAAAGAAAATCTTTAACTTTGTGAACCAGTAGGGTCTTGTTTACCAAGTTTATAATATATATTTTTTCCCCTGATCTCATAAAAAGGAGAATATGAAGATTGAGCAATAGGTTTGCACAGATCATAACTTCTCTTAAAAGGTAATACCTTACCTCAAGCTTATTTGTTCGGTTTCAGCCTGTGTATTGGTAACTTTCCCAAAAGCTTGTCCATTTCAGGTACCTTGTTAGATGTATGCTAGTGATATGGTTGTATATTATGTAAAATGAAGCAGCACATATCAGAAAGAGCTAACAGGAAGAAGTGAAAATCATGATTTACAAAAACGAATTTGATCAAACTGTTCCTGAAAGCTTTAGTGAAATAACAAGGTTATTTTTTTTGGTTCCCTGGTTTCTAATATTTTCTGTTTGTACCTTCTCTTCAATCTCTGAGAACAGAGATTCCAATATGTTGTGGCAACCAGTAGAAAACGGGATTGAGATTGAAAAAATTACCAAATTAAATTAAGATTTAAACAAAATGAAACAACTTTTACAAAATCATCAGCACATGAATGTCATGACTATCTACTATTAGCATTAAGAACAATATAACCAGAACAGAATTAAAATGCAACAAACATAAAAACCAGTTAAGAGTTAGGAAAAAACAAGATTTTCCAATATTTTACATATGTGGAGAGCATAACAACCCCAGACCATCAAACTTTGCCCATCTTTTTCTTAAATACTGTGTTAGTTTTATAGAGACTTTGTTTCTTATCTCATCTTGACTTTATTTATCATCTTATCATTAGTTCCAGATTGGGACATAATGTTTTGCTTTTCAGATCATTTTGCCTACTTTATGTGTCAAACAGGCTCTATTTAAGCGGTTTCTTGATTCTACAAGTCTGGCACTAATCTAGCTTCCGTGGAGCTAAAAAAGTTAAACAAAAATAAATACATTTTCACATAGGGTCAGGTCTTAGATATATTTTCCCCTTAATAAATAAAATAATTTTAAAACTGTGACCTTTATCTGATAATAAAAATTGCTTGATGTAAAAAGTTTAAGCCTGACAAAAAAAATTAGATACTAAATAAATAAGCAAAATAAATAAAACTAAAAACTAAACTAAACTAAATCTACAAAAAGTAGAAATTTGTGAAGAGGCAAAAACGGAACTGACAGAAAAAGGGATGCTTTCTTTGCCTTTTTTACTCTCCCATTTTTCCTTTTTCTGAATTTATTTGATTATCTGTCAGTATCTTAATTTGTTTGTAAATTACATGGATGAAAGTACATAATTAAATTGAACCCTTGAAGGGAGACAATTCCCTATCCATCCTGGTGCTTTTTCAGTTAATTATAAATGGGTTTTATTCTGAGTTTGAGGGTCAAAGGTTGGCTGGAGATACAGATCTAAAGTAAGTTCATGACTTAAGGACTGAAGTGGAATCTGATCTTCCATAATAATCTGCTGCCTGCTTTACTGCTGCAAAACCATAAAAGGATATTCATAAAATTAAAGGATTATGGAAAATTGATCACCTGTTAAAGTCCAACCCAAAAAGATAGAAAAGTTAACAACCACGTTTCACATCTTCTGTTGCTTTAGATTCATTTCTTTGAAATCTTAACAGTGTGAACTTGAAATGAAAAGTATCCATATGTTGTACTGTCTAAGCACTGAATATTAAACTGTTCCTGTTGCTATATTCTGAAATGACAAAAGCCAGAATGACTTTTTACCAGAAAGTACCTTCAGGTAGCCTTCAAACTACATTTTATTTTCATTATTTCAGTCACTAGTTATTTCAGTTGTTGGTAGTTTAGTTAAGCTTACCATACATTAGAGCAAGTTTATTACAGCCTCTCTCATTTTAGCTTAGCTCATTTTAGCTGGGCTTAGTTTTGCTTATCTTAGCTGAATTTCCTTTATCTTTGCTTAGCTTAGCTTAGTTTAGTTTAGTAAAGATTGCCCAATTTTACTTTGCTTTAGTTCATCTTTGTTGAGCTTAGTTTAGTTTATCTTATCTGAGCTACACCGTGTTTAGCTTATCTTATCTTAGCTTGTTTCAGTTTGCCCATTTTACATGCATTTAGCAAAGGCTTGTTCTTTTTTTTCCAATCTTAGCTGCATTTTGTGTAGCTTTTGCCTACATTACCTTAGCTTAGTATAGTTTATCTCATTTTACCTTAGCATAGCTAGTCTTAGCTGAATTTAGTTTTGCATATGAAACCTGTGACTCATTTATAGCTTATTTTACTTTAGTACAACTTATCTCACTTTAGCTTAGCTCAGTGTTTCTCAAACTTTTTTATCATTCCCCACTTTGGACAAAGGAGCAGACACAAGCCCCCCATGCTTTTATCGCCCGAACAGAATGGTGACCACGCCTGATTTTTAAAGTGTTTTATTTATTTAAATAGCCGAGTTAGTCTACAAGTTTTTAAGGGTATAAATTAGTTGGAAAAAGGGGTTATAAAACCGGCTCAGAAATATATGCTGTCAGTAGTTGCTACATGTAGAACTTCAGCTCACAGTTGGAGAAAATAAAAGTTGTAGTTTTATCAAATTTACAAAGCTTTAAAAAGTAAAAAGAAAAGAAAAAATAAAAAAATAAAAAGAGCAAGATACTAATCCCTGTATTTCCTCCGTGGTTGACCATGTGACTTCTCTGACTCTGAAACGTTCCCTGATCTTTTTAGATATTTGTACATTTTGTAGATGGAATCTCTGATAATGCGGCTACTTCAGCTTGTTTTGTTCTGCTGCGATATATTCCAACGTCAAACTCCCAGCCCGATGTTCCAGGTCCCGGTTCTGTTTACAATGATGATCACAATTGCTAATTTATTAGAGTGTTTAATTTTGTGAGAGGGGGGAGCTGGTTGATTTAATTTACAGTGCAGTGAAACATTCACAATGACAGAATCTAAGGGGGAAAAACTATTTAAATCCCATTGATGTCACGCCCCACCTGCAATACCTCTGCGCCCCACTAGTGGGGCTCGCCCCATAGTTTGAGAAACACTGGCTTAGCTTAATTTGTTTAGGCTTGGTTGGCTTAGATGAAGCTTAATTTAAAGTTGTTTAGATTAATTAAATTTTGCTTACCTTTGCTGCATTTTGCGTATCTTATCTTAGTCCAGTTTAATATGGCTTTTCTAATTTTAGTTTAGTGTATTTTAGTTTAGCTTAATGTAGTTTAAGAGTGCTTATCTTAGCTGCATTTTGCTTTGCTTAGCTTAGCTTACTTTAATTTTGATCATGGGCCTTTTTCTCTAGAATTTATCTTTCTAAACTGTTCCTAACTTTTTTTGGTATGTGTTTCGACTGGGCATCTTAAATTTGGTGTTATGTCAAAAGGCTTGATTCATGCTGAGCTGCCTTGGTGGAGGTCTTTGCTCACCGAATACTCTTCTAATCGCAGGTTAAGCTCTGAAACTGATTTAAAATCTTTTAAAAACTCAGAGGAAGTTTGTAGTAATTGACAAATATTTAACAAAAGTAGTCACACACAAACCGTGGTGTGCTTGATTCAATCTTAAGATCGGTGTTTGATCAATAATTCTGAGCAGCTGTGATTGTATTATTCTTTAACTCATGTCATTAGCGCAGAACCAGTAAAAATCTTTGATGAGAGCGTAGCTCTTTTTTCCGTCTTTGTTAAAATGCTAAAAGCTGGAGGATGTCTGGGTTTCCTTTAATTAAATATTTCCACTAATGTTGGCAGATTCTATCAATATATTTGAATGTAAACTCTGTCCAACACTGTGGTATTCACCATAGTGATATAAATGTTGTGCTTGCTAACAAAAATCTGGAAATTATGTTGAAATTTAAAGTTAATAAGAAAATATGACCTGCAGAGAAGGATAAACAGGGAAGTGATTTGAATATAATGCTGGGGATATTCAACCACTGAGAAATGTTTAGCATCTTCCCACAACATAGCTCACCTTTAGTTCAGGACCCATACAGAGAGTCCTTAGTTTAGTTTTGTATAGTTTAGATTTGTTTGTCTTAGCTTACCTTCTCATAGCTTTGTTCAGTATAGCAGCTTATCTCATTGTAGCCCTGCTTTGTTTGCTTATCCTAGAGTGACCAACCGTTCTTTTTTCCCCCGGACATGTCCACTTTTCATGTGCTCTCCGGAGCATCCAAGAGGATTCTATATATTGATGAAAATGTCTGGGTTTTCATAGTTCAAGGACTAATAAGCATACATAAACTAACTGGTGTAATACATGGAATACGAAAGCCTTCATTTGACGTCCTCCCCAAACTGCTGCCTAGTGACTGGTTCTGATTTATTCATAGACGGATCAGGCAGTGGGCTATGCTATGAAAATAGCTGATAAACCTTGCTTATGAGTGTGATAAAAGTGGCAAAGATATATAATAGCCTAATCCTGTGCAAATTGAGAGTTCATCTATAAATTGACTGAGGAGGATGAAGGTGAAAACTAAAGACTGAAGTAGGCTATGCACTTTTGTATAGTCTTTTTGAGACTGCTGCTTTTTACTTTTATTGTTACATTAAAAAGAAAATACTTAATTTCTCAGGAAATTATGTCAGATGGTTGTTTAATTTTTGTCCAGTATGACTTTGAAGGGGAACTGTTATGGTTAATGGTAAATTTTCTCATTCGGAGGAGTAATTATTTCGATTATTAATTGATTTTCAAAGATTTTTAATGGATTTTTGTACTTGTGAAAGCCTATCTGAAGTTTAACAATACCACATGGAGAATGTGCGCTCTAAATATGTTAAAATCAAAAGTCTTGGCCTGTGTCCTCTTTTTATGAATCAAAATATGGTCAACCTAGCTTATCCTCGCTACATTTATCTTAAAGGGGGGTATTATGCTTCTTCCAGGCACATATTACCCTTCTATAGCACACTCCAATAACATTTTCACCTTAAGTCTTTTAAAAGTCCGTCATATATTCAAATCCACCTTAAAGACATTTACTTCCATATTGGACGCCTTGATTTTCGCCTGTGCCTCTCTAAGACCCCCCCTACTCTTTCTGACACTCCCCCTTTAGTTCGTCACATACCGTGCATCATCACAGCATGTACGGAGTCGAAATAAAAATCCCACAAAAGACACGCAGCTGCAGCTGGTGTGTTGTCATTACTGCACCTGGGACTCAGCCGGAGTTGTGTGAGGTGGGGAGGGGTAGGGGAGCTCTGCAGGGGCGAGGCTCTCGGGTGAGTACGTAAGGTCGGAGGAGGAGATGGGTGAAAAAGGCGGGGATAGGTGGGAGCAGGCGTTTCAGCAACCCTGAGAACTACCAGCAGAGACTCAAAGATTACTCTAACATGAGTGAATGGGTCAGAGCAACACTTCAGGCATGTTTTTAATGAGGGAAATACATGTTATCAGGACATTAAGCTTCAGAAAGTCAATTTTGCATAATACCCCCCCCTTTAAGAGGTTTATCTTCATAATTCTGCATTTAAAAACACTAAAGAGGGTTCTGACTTTTTCACATAAATTTCATATTTCTGTTTCATTGTTTTTTGTTTTTTATTAATTGCTGAAATGTAATGTTGGTTGTTTTTTTACTGTTTGAAAAAGAAACTTACATCACTTCCTAAGTTATGTTTGTTAAAGCCATACAATTTCTAAAAAGGTGAAATTGCAGAAAACATTGAAACAAATGTAGGACATTTTTGCTATTCCAGAGTCAACACAATGGAGATTTAAAGTGAGAATAAATTAAGAATGTATTAAAATAAACTATCTAGATTTTTAAAAGTTTCTCTTGTGACTGAGCAAGTGGCAGCTCAGGTAGGTGTTCCGGTTTCTGTTAATGTGTCACCAGTTGCTGTGAATGGGAGGGCAGATGCCTAACGTTAACAAATATAGGTTTAACAGCATGACTTCTTACAGAGTCTCAGTGCAGGCAGGCTGGCAGCATGGCGAAAGGTTTCTTCATCAGCAAAGCTTTTGGAATCGCGGGGATCTTCATAGGGGTGGCTGCCCTGTCCATCGTCATTGCTCTGTCTGTCCTTTATTCTCAGGAAAAATCCAAAAACAACCAGGTTGCACCAACTGATGGAGGGGGAACCACCTCTACACCCACCACTACCCCTTCCAACAATCCATGGGACAAATATCGGTTGCCAAAATCCCTGGTACCACATCACTACAATGTGACTCTGTGGCCCCGACTGAAGCAAGATCAGATGACTGGACTGTACATCTTTACAGGTAAGGTTTGGAGATGGAAGCCGTCTGAATCCGGGTTTTCAGTCCAAATCTCTGTTAAGGTCAAAATCCGTCTGTCTTCATTCACCAAGACTGAGCTGAGCATGAGAACTAATACAACACTTTAACAAAAGTCCAACTCCCGACTTGTAGATAAACTTAAAATGGATGGAGACTGAAAGGTCCAGTCAGACAGAGCCTGCTATTCATAGGATTTTTTTATAATGGAACTGGAAAGTGTCAAATTCTGAGTGCATGTGTGAATAAGGTGATAGGAAATTATGCAAAAAGAATCAGGCTTTTGCTTTCTTCCCAGTGGAGATCCTCAGTCACTACCTCAACATTTTATCTTTGAAGCCCAAATGTGAAGGGCTGACCAACAAACACCTGAGTTAAAGAGGAAAACATCAGCATAGATCTACTGGTTTCCAAATGAATTATTAAACAAAACAGATTGAATGACATTTATCATTAATCTTTCTCTTCATAATTTGGAGTATTACCAGATTTCTCTGTAGATTCAGCAAGTCAGGGTATTAAAACCACAACAATAACATAAAATAATTAAATAATTATCAATTCAAAATTATGATGAAAATGCAGAATAAGATGTTTTGATTATTATTTTATGTTCTGAAATTATTTTATGTTCTTGTGTGTTTATCTTTTAATTTATCATTAGAAATATGAAGAAATGTAATTGTTTTTATTAAAATACTGTTTTAAAGGAATGATTACATTTCATTTTAAATGTAATAATACTTAGTGAATTTCCCTCAGTTCTATTGGTGTAAAACAACTTTAAAATGTTAAAACATGTAGGAGAAGAAAGACACTGAAAGAGACTTGGTGATCAATCTAAGTCTAAAATAAATATAAATAGGTTAAAAAAGAAAGAAAAGAATTTGCAACAGCTTATGAAGAAATATAGACAGAATAATCTCAGAGCAGGACAAACTGAATCCATTATCTTCCAACCATTTATGGCTGAAATATATCACATAAAAATGGACAAAAAAGAAAAGAGAAAAAGAAGCAAATTAAAAAAGGTTTTCTCTTTGACTTTTCCGCTATAATTTTGGAAAACTGAATGACTAGGACCAGTTAGAGGAATGGCTCCAGATGCATGGTTCATTCCTGGTCAATACTGAACAGTTGTATTCTGCTTCCTGAAACTCGCTCAGTCTGGAACATATGTGCACAACTCTGAAAATTATATAGTGAAAACATATTTGGATGAGCTGCTCAATTTGAGTCTATTCTTGTAGTCAGAAGTCGAATTAAAAAAATGTTGACGGTGTTATTGTTTTTTTTTTTTTTTAGGTAAATCAACTGTGGAGTTTGAGTGCGTGGAAGAGACCGACCTCATTCTCATCCACTCTAACAAGCTGAACTACACAACGCAGTCGAATGGGAAGTTTGCAAGTCTCTCAGCGTTCGACAGCGCCGGCGCACCATCCATCACGTCCTCCTGGCTGCAGACGGAGACCCAGTACCTTGTTCTGCACCTGGACGGTAAACTGGTGAAGGGCCACAGGTACCGCCTCTACACCGTGTTCACTGGAGAGTTGGCCGATGATCTGGGAGGTTTCTACAGGAGCGTGTACACAGAGGATGGAGTCGAGAAGTAAGAATATTCCCTGGTCGTGTTTCTTGAATTTAAACCATTGTCCTCAGTGGTCTATGTCAAGTTTGTGTATTTTAAAGGACCCAAAGGCAGCAACAATGAAACTTAAATGATTTAATAATTAACAAAAACAAGGAACAAAAACTTACAGAACACGGAAAACCAAAAATACTGAGATAAGGAAGGACAAACAGGAACTGGGCAGGAATCAGGAACACAGAGGGAAAGAATGAGGACGGGCCAGCGAGTAGTGACTGAATGAGAGTAGGATTTATACTGGGGAGGAAATGAGGAAGTGAGAGGAGACCAATGACCAATTAGGGGAATCAGATGCAGGTGAGAGGGAGTGTTGTGGAGCAATGAAAACCACTCCTATAGTATCATTACAAGTAGAAATGGGAGAGATGCCTTTGAATCTAAGATTCAAATTATTGAAAATGAATTATTGGGCTAATGTACAGGGAAGTGAAGAGGATGAACATCTGGTTAAGGTTGAGATGCAAGCAGGAGGGGAATATATTAATAGAAAATACGAGAGTATGATCTGGAAATCATGTAGACTAGCGGAAGAATTTAAATTAAATGATAAAACATTTGTTACATTTTTTTTTATATTCACCTACCCCAATTTGGTTATTTCCAAAAGTAGTCATTGATTTTTATATAAAAAATGAATTGGAGAGGAGGAAATGTAATGGAAATTGGGATAATATTGTTGAAAAAAGGTTGAGTGAAACACATAAAACATGTATCCCTATATTTACAGACGGATCAAAAGACTCAGGTAAAGAAACAACAGGTTTTTCTTTTTGGATCCCAAAAATTAGGTATATATAATAAAAGTAGAACTTCTAATAATCTATCAATATGCACAGTGGAAATGTTAGCTATTTCTTTTAGTTTACAGTGGATAGAACAAAATGGAATTTAAAAAAGTGTTATGTGTTCAGATTCAATGTCATTATTATTATCAATTAAAGCATTATCAGCAGATAAAAGACCAGATATTTTACTTGAAATATATGAATGCTTATTTAGATTAATAATGAATAATTCACAAGTTAAATTTATGTGGGTTCCAGCACATAGAGGGGTAGAGGGTAATGAAGTAGCTGATTATTATGCAAAGCAGGCAACAAAACTAAAAACTATAATAGAGGTACCATATAGTGTGGAAGAGATTAAAGCAATTATTAAGAAACAGATAATGGAGGAATGAAGGAAGAGAAAGGAAGGCATTTATATAATATTAAAGGAAAGGTGGGGAGAATGGAAAATATTCAAATGAATAATAGAAATCAAGTAATAGTTTCAAGGATGAGATTGGGACATACAGGTTTAAATAGTACACTTTATATAATAGGAAAACATAATACAGGATTGTGGGAATAATAGGGAAACAGTTGAACATGTATTATGTTATTGTAGGAAGTATGTAATAAATAGGAAAGTATTAGAAGAAAAATTAAAAGTTAAGGGATATGGAAAATTAAGTCTAAAGAATCTGTTAAATGGAGAGATAGAATTGTATAGATTAGTACTGGAATTTTTAAGGAAAAGTAGAATAATAAATAGAATTTAGTGGAAATATTAATAGGATACTTCCCACTACGACTCACACTCCCATACAGTAGGTGGCGGAAATGCACCCAAAGTTGGTTGCCACCCGCCAATAAACAAAATAATAAGAAGAAGAAGGTGAGAGGGAGAGAGCAGGTGGAAACAATCAGCTGGGAAGAGAGGTAGAATGGTAGGGAGACACTCTAAATTAAAGATAAGTCTAGGAAGGGGACCTAAGGAAACACTAGAGAGAATAAACTAATAAAGACAAGGAAATAATCTAACATGAAAAGACTAGATAAGGAAAAGAACTAGGTTAAAACACAAACGGGAGGGAACAAAACAAGAAAGCAGATTAGGGTACAGAGGGGAAGGAAATTAAGTGGAAGGAAAACAAAGCAAAATCCACGGAACCTGACAGTCTAATGATGAGGAAAATTCAAGATCCCTTCAGATCCCTTGGCAGTGTTGAGCATTCACAGAAGAAAATCTTTTGTTAATCTTTCACAGACCAAATCCATTTATCCAACTCTACATATGCAATAATAATTTGGCTCAATTTACAATAAAGGAATCAAAGGAAAAAGTTACACAAAGCACGATATCTAAGAACACCCACCTTTGCACAACACTGTGGCCTCAGGTTTGACAGAAAGCTAAAGCAGGGATGGGGACGCAACTGTACTCATGGTTTCTGTTTGGACTGTAAGGGTAGCGACCTTTTGTTTTATTACTTAGTTTAACTAAACTGGAACACCAGGCATTTAATCAATAAAAGGTCCTAACAAAAACAAGAAGATTGTGAGGAAATGGCTGACCATCCGAGTTGAATTACTGCACAGAATTGATCATTAAAAGGTTCAATGAGCGATTATTAAGTCAGTGTTTTACTTTTTGATAAACAGATCTGACATAAACTTATATTAGTAACTGCTTATTAACCTAAACGTCTAAAAACTTTTATGATCAGAATGGATCCTGGCTCTGTCTTCCAAAAATCCTACAGCTGTTAATTAAAAAATCAGCTTGATTCCATGTTAGTTATCTTGGATGTTTTCACTCTGTTATCTTAATGTATTTTTTTAAATCGCTGGAACCCAGAGGACTTTGATCCTCAGTTTTGTAACAGGGTATATTGAACAGACGTAGTCAGGGTAACATGATCCAATGATGCATTAATAGTCGCTTTCAAAGCATTTTATCAGGAGGAGGGACTGAATACTTCAATGACAATTTGCTCCTCAAAACATAATAGATATGAAGTAAAAATGCTCTTCGAGTGGATGGATGGATGGATCGATTGATTAGTTAAATGGATGGATGGAGTGATTGGTTGAATGGATAGATAGATAGATAGATAGATGGATAGATAGATAGATAGATAGATAGATAGATAGATAGATAGATAGATAGATAGATAGATAGATAGATAGATAGATAGATAGATAGATAGATAGATAGATAGATAGATAGATAGATAGATAGATAGATAGATAGATGGATGGATGGATGGATGGATGGATGGATGGATGGATGGATGGATGGATGGATGGATGGATGGATGGATAGATGGATGGATGTACTGACTCCCAGCTGCTCTGTCTCCTCCAGGGTCATTGCGACCACCCAGATGCAGCCGACCGATGCCAGGAAGGCTTTCCCCTGCTTCGATGAGCCGGCGCTGAAAGCTTATTTTGACATCACTCTGCTCCACCAGGAGGGAACCACTGCTCTGTCCAACGGCGAGGAATTAGGTCAGTTTGAAGCTCTGACAGGTAGACGACCATCTGGCCTCAGGAACCCCTGGTCTACTGGATGCTCCAGAAAAATGTTTGATAAAACAAATAAAAAGATATTATAACTGAATTTAAAGTCTTTTTATCAATGAAGAATTAGGAAAACAGGAAACGATACATGACGTTCCTCTTCAAGTATTAAAATAAACAAAAGTTCAATTTTTTTTTCGTATAGACACCACACTTATCGAAGAAGAAGGTGAAAAGGTGGTAAAGACGGTTTTTGAGCGGACTGAGAAGATGTCCACCTATCTGCTGGCGTTCATCGTCAGTGACTACGACCACATCAATAGAGTCATTGACAAAGTTCAGGTAATTCACCAACTCAGGCACCATGAACCTCCTTACTGAATTTGGTTGGTGCTTTTATGTGAATTAGTAAAACAATAATAGTCCTGCCAATGGTTCCTCTCAGGGTCAGGTTCTGATATTAGGTCTAAAATCTGTCTTTTTATGGGGTTTTATTGTATTTTGATGTCCGTTTCAGATCAGGATTTTTGCCCGGAAGCCAGCCATCGCAGCTGGCCAAGGAGACTACGCCCTCAACATAACCGGACCCATCCTTAAATTCTTTGAGGAGTACTACAACTCTACATACCCGCTGCCCAAATCTGGTCAGTCCGATCATCGCTCTGACTCTAGCTTTCTAACATGCAGATCGGTACCAGAACCATTACTAATTATGGCTGTACCTTTCTGTAAATAACATTATATCAATCCATCCATCCATTTAACCAATCAGTACATCCATCCATCCATCCATCCATCCTTCCATCCATCCATCCATCCATCCATCCATCCCATCCATCCATCCATTTAACCAATCAGTCCATCCATCCATCCATCCATCCATCCATCCATCCATCCATCCATCCATTTAACCAATCACTCCATCCATCCATCCATCCATCCATCCATCCATCCATCCATCCATCCATTTAACCAATCAGTCCATCAATCCATCCATCCATCCATCCATCCATTTAACCAATCAGTCCATCTATCCATCCATCCATCCATCCATCCATCCATCCATCCATCCATCCATCCATCCATCCATCCATCCATTTAACCAATCAGTCCATCCTTCCATCCATCCATCCATCCATCCATTTAACCAATCAGTCCATCCATCCATCCATCCATCCATCCATCCATCCATCCATCCATCCATCCATCCATCCATCCATCCATCCATTTAACCAATCAGTCCATCCTTCCATCCATCCATCCATCCATCCATCCATCCATCCATTTAACCAATCAGTCCATCCATCCATCCATCCATCCATCCATCCATCCATCCATCCATCCATCCATCCATCCATCCATCCATCCATCCATCCATCCATTTAACCAATCAGTCCATCCATCCATCCATCCATCCTTTTTTGTGTCCAAAACAAAGTGAAGATCTACATGACATGGAATTTTTTTTTTTTATAGATGAACCAACTAGAAAACATTTCTGTACTCCTGCTGATGCGTTCATGAGGCGACATGCGGTGCACAACAACTTATTTGTTTCCAGTGATCATCAGCTCTGACAGATTATTGCATCATAAGTGTTTTTACATACAACCCTCTTAATGATTTACCTTTATAGATGAAAGAATTGAGACAGGGAGGTTGCTGCATCAGCCCTTTTAACTGATAAACTCTGATCTTTTGATTTACAGCCATTCATCCAGTAACTTAATTTTATGGCTGTCGTCACGTCTGAGAACAATAACTCGCTTGCTTTACCTCCTGTTATCCGAGAGGTTCGATTCAACCATCTAAAGATAGAAACAACTGCTTCCACCTGAGTGACCCTGCTAACACTGAATTAGCTGTAGTGATGCTGTTCTTTCTTCTTCTTCTTCTTTGTTCAGTGAAGAAAATCTTACTGTTAAATGCATGAGAAACTTGCCTAATCCTCTCAGCTAATGCCAAGCAGCTTTTGGTGGAGGTCGTGTGATGGTGTGGGGCAGCATCTCCCTCACTAGACAAAAAAAATTTAACCGTTTTATTTTATTTTATTTTATTTTATGTCCTCCAGTAACATAGCTAGTCCACCACAAGTCTTACATCCACAATCCAAAGTGATCTGTTAGGGTTGCCGGTTTGAGCTCCAGCTCCGTCCGTCTCAGTTGTTTTGTCCTTTGGCAAGACACTTCAGCCTGCCCAGGGACTGTGGGTGGGAATTAGCACTTGAGCTATAACCTGGCACAATGCATAACTCCCCTTGAGGGTAATGTCTATTGTACACTGTCACTGTTAAATAAAAAATTTGCTTCTGCATATTTCTCACCAAGTTTTCATCATAACTACCATTGCCATGCTCATATTGCCCCTTCTTATTTATTGTGTTTATTGGTGGCTGGCAAACAACAAATTGGTGCATTAGCGCCCCCTACTGGTATGAAGTGTGGACCAGAATGTCACTCAAGGTTGCACTTGCGTCTCTAGGGCTGGTGATGTACAGGTCCTTCTCAAAAAATTAGCATATTGTGATAAAGTTCATTCTTTTCCATAATGTAATGATAAAATTTAAACTTTCATATATTTCAGTTTCATTGCACACCAACTGAAATATTTCAGGTCTTTTATTGTTTTAAAACTGATGATTTTGGCATACAGCTCATGAAAACCCAAAATTCATATCTCCAAAAATTTTGCATATTTCATCCGACCAATAAAAGAAAAGTGTTTTTAATACAAAAAAGTCAACCTTCAAATAATTATGTTCAGTTATGCACTCAATACTTGGTCAGGAATCCTTTTGCAGAAATGACTGCTTCAATGCGGCGTGGCATGGAGGCAATCAGCCTGTGGCACTGCTGAGGTGTTATGGAGGCCCAGGATGCTTCGATAGCGGCCTTAAGCTCATCAAGAGTGTTGGGTCTTGCGTCTCCCAACTTCCTCTTCCCAATATCCTACAGATTCTCTATGGGGTTCAGGTTTGGAGAGTTGGCAGGCCAATTGAGCACAGTAATACCATGGTCAGTAAACCATTTACCAGTGGTTTTGGCACTGTGAGCAGGTGCCAGGTTGTGCTGAAAAAGGAAATATTAATCTCCATAAAGCTTTTCAGCAGATGGAAGCATGAAGTGCTCCAAAATCTCCTGATAGCTAGCTGCATTGACCCTGCCCTTAATAAAACACAGTTGAACAACACCAGCAGCTGACATGGCACCCCAGACCATCACTGACTGTGGGTACTTGACACTGGACTTCAGGCATTTTGGCATTTCCTTCTTCCCAGTCTTCCTCCAGACTCTGGCACCTTGATTTCCAAATGACATGCAAAATTTGCTTTCATCCGAAAAAAGTACTTTGGAACACTGAGCAACAGTCCAGTGCTGCTTCTGTGTAGCCCATTTCCTGCACACGCCTGTGCACGCTGGATCTGGATGTTTCTACTCCAGACTCAGTCCGCTGCTTCCGCAGGTCCCCCAAGGTCTGGAATCGGTCCTTCTCTACAATCTTCCTCAGGGTCCGGTCACCTCTTCTCGTTGTGCAGCGTTTTCTGCCATACTTTTTCCTTCCCACAGACTTCCCACTGAGGTGCCTTGACACAGCACTCTGGGAACAGCCTATTTGTTCAGGAATTTCTTTCTGTGTCTTACCCTCTTGCTTGAGGGTGTCAATGATGGCCTTCTGGGCAGCAGTCAGGTCGGCAGTCTTACCCATGATTGCGGTTTTGAGTAATGAACCAGGCTGGGAGTTTTTAAAAGCCTCAGGAATCTTTTGCAGGTGTTTAGAGTTAATTAGTTGATTCAGATGAATAAGTTAATAGCTCGTTTAGAGAACCTTTTCATGATATGCCTATTTTTTTAGATAGGAATTTGGGGTTTTCATGAGCTGTATGCCAAAATAATCAATTTTAAAACAATAAAAGACCTGAAATATTTAAGTTTGTGTGCAATGAATCTAAAATATATGAAAGTTTAATTTTTATCATTACATTATGGAAAAGAATGAACTTTATCACAATATGCTAATTTTTTGAGAAGGACCTATATTAGCATCGTCCCTGGTTGTGCTAGCTTTGCTCTTGTTTTCATTAAGCCGAGCTCTAATGTCCATTTTGGTTTACAACCCTATCAAAGTTTCTTCTTTACTGTCCCCGGAAGTCCCAATGAATATCTGACAGCACCCTCTGTTGCTTTTCTTGGTTCAATGCATTACATGGTTGCAACTTAATTGACACAGGGGTAATAATCTGTCTTTGTCGGGCCTGGCACTTATCCATTGGCGCTGGACCTGGTATGAGGAGCATCTACCAGGCTGTTGTGGCTGCATACAGTTCTCAAACACACAACTGAAAGGCCTAAAATTATGTTTGGTCAAAAAAGCACGCAACAGAATGAGTTGTTTGCCGCTGGCAGAGATTTGCCCAGTTTTTCAAGGCACAACCCTCGCACTAAGCTCTGCTGCTCAATCCATAAACGACATCCAAGGCTTCCCAGTTCAGAGGGGAAAGGAGCTGGCAACTCCTTTCTATTTATAGTTTTATTCCAATATGTTGTTTGGGCTAGGTTTCTAAATTGCTTCGCCAAAGGGGTTCCCCAAGGGTCACGACTTGGGCTTTTTTTTGTTGATCTCGTATGTAGCTTTTAATATGGCTTACTCTTTCTGTCTGTTGTTGCAGTTTATTTATTATTTATTCATTTTTTTGCTGTATTTGGGCTAGTTTACCTTTATACTCGTGTTGTGTGCTTCCTCCATGGGTATCTAACTGTCTCTGTTGGATCTGTGTAACTATGATGGTAACTGAACCTTTTAAAATCTTCTCTGTCCTGCAGATCAGATTGCCATCCCTGATTTTAACGCGGGAGCCATGGAGAACTGGGGTCTGATCACATACAGAGAGACAGCATTGCTGTACGATGAGGCATTCTCCTCCAACTCCAACAAAGAGAGGATTGCCACAATCATAGCTCACGAACTGGCCCACATGGTGAGCTGAGATAAGAGCTCAAATCATAATTAAATTAACAATATTTCCGCAAGATTAGAAGAAAAGGGATGATAATGAGTCAAGTGCTTAATTGGAACCAGACTCCAGCTAGTTGTTCATAGTTTGTTTAGTTTTTATAGGTGTGATTTAGCATCTTTATAGGTGTAATTTATCATAGGTCTAATTTATGATCTGGTCTCTGTTGTCCCTCCAGTGGTTTGGTAACCTGGTCACTCTGCGCTGGTGGAACGACCTGTGGCTGAACGAAGGCTTTGCATCATACGTGGAGTACCTCGGAGCAGACAAGGCTGAACCAGACTGGAAAGTGGTACGGATCATCTCTACGCTCGGTGCCAATCATGGTTCCAGGTGTTCGAACGAGCTCTTAATGCACCACCTTCTTATTTCCTGGCAGAAAGACCTCATCGTCCTCGGTGATGTCCACAGAGTGTTTGCTGTTGATGCCCTGACGTCGTCTCATCCTCTGTCCTCCAAAGAAGAAGACATTCAGAAACCAGCCCAGATCAGCGAGCTCTTTGATGCCATCTCATACAGCAAGGTCAGGAAGTACACACAGGCATGCACAGGGGGAAAAACTTGCATTATTACAGCTCATTTCTACAAAAAGTAAACAGAGCTGGATAAATAACCTCACTTTGCATGTGGAAGTTTGACTTTATTCCACTTTTGTATTTCTAATATCTGAGGCAGGTTTTCTATTAAAATCTATCCAAATGAATGTTGTTCTCACTTTCAGGGAGCATCTGTCCTCAGGATGCTGTCAGACTTCCTGACTGAAGAGGTCTTTACCGAGGGACTCCAGGTGAGAACCAGAATATGTGTAAAACTGTGCTTATACAATAGTTATTTGTTTTCTTAAATATTTTCACAAAAAAAACAACAACCAGACGTTCTATTTCTGATCTGGTCTTCTCATAAAACCTCTCCTGCAGAGCTACCTGAAGGAGTTTGCCTTTGGGAACACCGTCTACACAGACCTGTGGAGTCATCTGCAGTTGGTAGGTTGTCTTCACACACTACATTTTGGTGATTTTTTTCTGAAGAAAACTGTCAGTTTTGGTTTACACCCAGATCTACAACCAGAGTAAGCAAATCTATAACAGCAGGAGTTTTATCAGTTTGCTGCCTCTACCAAGGTGGTAAGTTATCAGCGAGGACGTTAGAGAAGCTGTTGCTTTTACCCATCAATCCAGGGGCCTCATTTATCAGATATTCGTAGAAACTGCCCTATATTCTATGCTATGAATGAAATTCCGAATGTTTGTACGAACAGTCAAAATGCGAATTTATCAAGTGTGCGGTGGCCACTCGTACCCATGTTCCACCGCAATCATCTGTTGATAAATCTCACATGAATGTATTTGGTAACACCACATCCTCTGACACATGCACTTATTCCCATAAATAATAGTTAAGACAGCACATAAAGGAATTGCAGGGACACCAAAATCAAGGTGAAACATAGGTCGGACAAAAAAAAAAGAGTCATTATGAACAGTTTTTTGGAAATTGTCACAGTCAACGCAAATTCATTTTAACCGCGATAGTTTTTGCCCTCTGTTATCAGCAGTTCCTCTGCCCCCCTCCAGCATGCAGCAGTTATAGTCCTGCTGCAGACATAAAGAAGTGTGGCAAAGAATCGTTTCATTTGCTGGTATTCTCTTCTTTGGAATACTTAACTTCTATGAACAAATCTAATCAGTTAAATTTGTCCCAAACATTGCTGTTTGGTTCTATCAGCTCAGGGGTAACCAATAAAAAAGGGAACACTGCCTGTGAAAAAGTAACAAAGGCAGTAAAAGCTGTTGGGACAGTGGAGATGTTCCTGTTGGAAACAAAGGAAAGAACGGTTCAGTATCAAACTGAAAACAATTAAACGTCCCTCTGCACACAGCTGGGCCAGATCTTCTACCAGGGGTGCACAGAATATCCCATTTGAGGATGTGTGGCCATGCGTTATTGGAGACACTGCTTTGGCTGTCATGAGTATGCATGGAGACAGCGACAACCTGCAACACAGATAAGCAGGACCATCCAGTTTCCACAATACAGTTTGCAAACCTTTTATTTATATGTTGTCATGGAAAGGAAATATATTCTTCCTTTCAACAAGGATGAGGCTTGAGTCCAGATCGGCGTTTCTTATATTTTATTACGGCCGTAATAAAATATGAGAAACGCCGTCTGGGCCAACGCTCAAACCCCCTTGTACCCCTGATCATGTCTGCCTTCTCTGTAAGCAGCTTCTGCCTTCCGTCCCCACAAATGTTATGTCTTCATTGCAAGGTTAACCAAAACACTTCTCACTGCAGATAGAGGAGACTAGGCGAAAGGCCTCTTCACTAACTAATGATCTCTTATTATGCCATATTCCCTAGATACCTTTACTAATACGTAATCGATCAATTAATTCACATAACCTTGAAATATTCCCATAACAAAGTGTAGCAACATCTCTTGTGTGATAAGCAAAAACAAAGCACACGGAGAGCGCAGACCTCCACGAGGCACCTCAACCCCTAAAAGACAGACAGACGGCAACATGACCCCCTTGGCGGAGCTGATAAACTGATGAGATTAATATTCCATCAAAGTGAAACTGTTTCAGTGTTGCAGTTCCCCCGTTCTACCATTACATTATGTGCAGAGGCATGTTCAGAGCTGTTCCTCTATTTAGGAACATTTCTACGAACAAGTACAGGATGGTAAATACCACACTATGGATAAAATTGTTCCTACGCACGAAATACACACAGATCTGTGCGCGGGTACGGCTGATAAAGGAGGGCCCAGGAGAAGCAATCAGTCCATTTTCAAACTATTTGAAGTCCATCATTCCATGGAGAAAACGTTTAGGGCAGCACCCAATTTTTGCCGGAGTACACATCCCAGCAAATTCCCTTAAAGCTGAGAGCATGCAACATGCAATGGCTTAATCTGAGACTCTAATGGCCTTATTTGGGATGTTAAAGGTCAAAGTTCATTGAAGTTAAAATTAGAAAAACAACTCGAAGAACTCCAGGAAGCAACAAAGAATATGACTCATGTTTGCAAAGCTGCATCTCAATGAAGCACAAGACTTCTGTGAACAGATGAGACCAAAGCAGAGATGTTTCACCATAATGTAAAGCTCCATGTTTGAAGAAAACCAAACACAGCATGTCAGCACAAACCCTGCATACAAACTGTTAAGCACAGTGGTGGAGGGCTGATGATCTGGGCCTTTTTCTGCAGCATCAGGACCTCGGCACCATTACCTCCTCTGTATACCAAACTATTCTAGAGTCAAATGTGAGGCCATTTGTCTAACAGCTGAAACTTGGCCCCAAACCGGAGCATCGACGGGATAATGATTCCAAAAACCAGCAGGATTTGACTGAAGAAGAGAAGAATCAAGTTGCAACGGCCCAATCAATGTCCAGAGATCAACCTAATTGAAAGGCTGCGGTGGGACCTTCAGGGAGCTGTAGAGAAACAAACAGCAGCAAACCTCAATTCACTGAAGCAACTTTGGGGGGAAAAATTAGCAAAAACGTATCTACGATTTGAAAGACTGATAAAGGTCATTTCCACTATTGGAACTTGAGGGTAATTTCACCACTACACTGGGCCGGCCCAAATGGGCCATTTAAGGAACCAATCAAGTACCAGTCTGGGGGTAGAGTCTGGTATGGTAGAGTCGCTGGGCGGCTTGGTTGTAATTCAGAGGGAAATGATGATCAGCAGACGTTGCCAAACAACTTTGGAAGAGTTGCTGACAAAGCAGTTTATAGGAAAAAGCATAGCAAACAGAAACACAGCAACAATCACTGATTCTTCCAGTTGGTCTCTTGTTATTCTTACTATTGTGGATATTGGCATTTGGCTCCTTCAATGAGTGACGCCACGCACTGCCGAAATGGTTGTGATATGCGGACGTCTTAGCAATTTCCTTAAAGGGCCAATTTTGTATGGCGACACAACGGCTAAAAGGACCGGGCGAACTGATTTACCCCGCAAGAAAAAGATCTGGTTAAATCACCTTGAAGTTCCAAGAGTGGAAACGCACCTGTTGAATCCAACAGAACCATTACTGAGAGTTATTGCTACTAAATGGGGTTCTGCAAGTGATGCATAAGAATGTTTTCAAACTGACCATTTAGTTCGTTTTATGTTTTCTGATGTTTGCTAGGCTGTGAACGCCAGTGCTGTTAAACTTCCTACTAGTGTGAATGACATCATGAACACCTGGGTGCTGCAAATGGGCTTCCCTGTGATCACCATAGATACCTCCAACGGCGTTGTTTCCCAGAAGCACTTCCTCCTGGATCCAGACTCTGTAGTTACCACTCCGTCTCCCTACAAGTACGCACGCTCCTCATGCATCATTTTACTGTCCATAAACATCCAGGTACAAAAGCACTAACACTGTGGTTTCTGCTGCAGCTATGAGTGGATCGTTCCAATCAAATGGATGAAGACCGGAACCATCCAGACGCCCACATGGCTGTCGGCAAAATCAGGTATTAAAATATTACACAGCCACACGATTCAGTCATTATTATTCCCTATAGTAAATGAATGCAGTGATAGATCAAATTAAGCGATTTGCTTTTGATTCTAATGTTTTAAAGAAGATAAAAGTTCGATTTTAAACATCAAATCTACTGCTGAGACACAAATTATAGATAAATGTGGGGTGAATATGGTCTGCAACCACACTTAGTTTTCTACAAATTTAATGAAGCACAAAGAAGTGCTTTTTCACACTTTTATGTTTTTTTTGTTCTAAAACCTCAGATATATTGCTGTTAATAATTTAAAAAGCGTAATTTCTAAAATTAAAGCATATGATTTATAAACTCTAAAGTAACATAATGACAGGATGGACGGGTACAGATGATGGATGGATGGATGGATGGATGGATGGATGGATGGATGGATGGATGGATGGATGGATGGATGGATGGATGGATGGATGGATGGATGGATGGATGGATGGATGGAATATATTCTTATATTCATAATGAATGTAATATATTAATGAACAAAAAAAAACCCTGAGCTATTGTGACCTCCAAAAAGCAAATTTGTTCTTTTGCTGAACATCTCAACTTTGCTATATCATGATGGATCTCACTGTGACTTTTAATCAAGACCAGATTTGGCTGCATACAAATCTGATTGTAACGAATCAAAGAAACTTGGCTTTATACAATAAAGGTTTTTGAAGAAAAATTGACCCAATTGCTGTACTTATTGCTGAGAAAAAAACTGTACAATTTTCTTGGAAGGCAAATGAACAGCAATTTATGCCAAATTTGATTTATACAATGATTAACATTTTCCTTCCCTACAAAGTGTATTATTTTTAGTTAAAATCTTGCCTGTTTTGTTTACTTTAAGCAGGTGGAAAAAAAACACACATTTAGGTTTTTGCATTTTTTTGCATTAAAATATTTTTTCAGCTTGGCAATTTTGGCTCAGGTGATAAAAAGCCACTTGAGGTGGCAGAAATTACTCCTAAAAAAACAGATCAGCAGCAAACTGACACGCCGGAATGAAATAAAATCTAATCACGTCCTCTAATGTAAAAAAAAATTTCTTTCCATTGTAGCTAAAATTAGCGGCATGGAGGTGACGGGTTCTGATTGGGTGCTGGCCAACCTTGATGTGGTTGGTTACTATAGAGTCAACTATGACAAGGACAACTGGGACAAACTACTAAACGCTCTGAGCACGAACCACGGGGTAGGAATACTTTCCTAAAGGATTGATGGTTTCAGTCTGGTTTATTGATCTGTATCTGACATGATGCTGTTTGAATTCAAGGCCATCCCAGTGATCAACAGAGCTCAGCTGGTGGATGATGCCTTCAACCTGGCCAGGTAGGTCTGACTAGCAAACACCAAGCCAATAGCTTTCCATAGCCAAAACTATAGTAAATCTCTCTGCCTCTTGTTTCCCAAAGAGCTAAGATCATCCCTACAGTGCAGGCCCTCGAAACCACCAAGTACCTGGTGAATGAGAGGGATTACATGCCGTGGAAGTCTGCACTGAACAACCTGGACTTCTTCTTCCTGATGTTCGATCGCAGCGAGGTGTACGGACCCATGCAGGTACTCGCCTTTCCTCCACGAATCTACAAACAGTTCTTTAGCTTTCCCATGCTTTCTTTATTTTTATGTCACCTGAACTGTGGCTCTTGCGTTTGCAGGATTACCTGAGGAATCAGGTCACCGATCTGTTTCTGCACTACAAAAACGTAACGGAAGACTGGACCAATGTACCGAAGGGACACATGGACCAGTGAGTACATAATAATGCAGTTCCACTCTGTTTTTTTCCCTGTTTCCAGATTGGAGTGACTACACAACATCCAACTGCAAGATAAAAGGAGTTTTAGAAAGCAGAGTAGTGTACCAACCTCATGTTTATTGTGGATCTTCTTTAATCCTCACAGTGTCAGAGTTAGACACAAACACGTCTATCAACTTCTCTCCAGTGAACTTGACTAAGTGTGGTATTTTCTCTTTGAACTGCAAATGTGATTTGTTTAACATCAGGGACTAGATTGACAAACTGTCAAACAAACACTCTTCAAGTTTATTCAGGTATCCTGCCCAGGATGAGAGCTTAGACCATACACTCTTAAACAGGTCATGGTAAAGCTCCACCAGAAGGCAGACAAGACATTAGTTTTTTAAGAAGGATAGAAGGAAACAAAAATAAGAAAAATTGAAGAGAGGGTGAGACTGTCTGGATCTTTGCTCCACTGAAGGTCATTTCTCGAGGGAAAAACCTGGGCCAGACAAGTTTCCTCTAAGAAAATTAGACTAAAATCAAATTTGCCACGACACCAACATTCAGGACAATGACAACGTCCAAGGAACTCATGAAAGATCTAAGTTTAGATTTGAAAAAGTTGAAACAGTCATGTAGCGTTGATTTGATGCAGCAGATCTGGAGATCAATGGCTCAAACAACTGTGCAAAAGTCTAAGTTTTTTAGACATGTTCGCAGATTTGAGCACATGCATGGGTGCGTACACCTCACTGCAATCAGCAAGAAGAAGTCCAGAGGTTGGAGCCTGCCGTGAACTGGAAACTGTGGGAACACAGGTGCAGGTCCACAGTGAAGTCTGTTTCACATCACCATGGACTGAGAACGTCCTGACCAAGAAAGGAGCCCCCAACGCATTCAAGCTGGACTAAAATCTCCAGCTGCCTATGTGGAAAAAGTAACTGGCTTCAAGAGAGAAAAACATTGGACTGTCAAACAAAACAAAGATGAAGTCGTTTGGCCAAAATAACAGAAGAGTATGTTCGGAAGAGTCCCAATGGCGCCATCAAACCGAAGAACATCCTATGAATAGCAGCTGCAGGGTTGAAACTTGGCCTCAACTTGGGTGTCTCCAACTTCAACCTTTTTGAAAATGTACTGACTATCCTTTTTTTTCATTACATGTTCTGTTTCGGCCTATCAAGCATAGCATGTGAATAATCCAATTGCCTACATGTGCTAGGGCATCATTGCCCAACTAAACGGATGATCATAATTGCTTGAGTTTATTCAATCTGGCAGCAGAGGAGCAGGAAACCAACAATTTAACTGAACTCCACCAGTTCGGTTGGGAAGGTGGGCTGTAAACCTCCGAAAGAACATTTAATTGAATATTAGTGTAAATATTGAGCCTGTATGTATATTTTTGATACTTTGTGGTAACACAATACATAATTATAAGCTGTGGGACACATCAACAGTGAGTCCTATAGCTTTTTAATTAAACACCGGACGTCAGCTCTCATTGCAGAACGAGCTGCCAGCTAGTTTATAAGTAAAAGTCCCTCAGTTTGTACTTTATGTCTGAAACATTTCTACATTTTCAGATCTCCAGTATGACGTCAAGGTTGTTAAATCTAGGTTTACCATCAAGTCAACATCGTCTTATTAGCTTCTCTATGACTTTTTTAAAGATGTGTTTGGGAACCAGTAAATAAAGCTCGGATTTGTGAGCGTCAACCACAAGCTGGTTCAGCCTCAGTTTTAAATCCAGGCCTTCTGTATTCTTTCTGCAGGTATAATCAGGTGAATGCCATCAGCCTGGCCTGTAAGACCGGTCTGAAGGAATGTCAAGATCTGGTCCAACTTTGGTTCAAACAGTGGATGGACACAGGCATAAACCCGTGAGTGTCATCTCAGAGCTGTGAAAGGCTGTGCATAGAGACTGTTCCGTCCATCATGGGGATGTTATCTCTCTCCAGGATCCACCCCAACCTGCGCTCCACCGTGTACTGTGCTGCCATCGCAGCAGGGGGCGCCACAGAGTGGAACTTTGCCTGGCATCAGTTCCTGAACGCCACCATCGCCATTGAAGCTGATAAACTGCGTGCTGCGTTGGCCTGTGCTACAAAACCGTGGCTGCTGAACAGGTTGGCTCATCATCGTTGTTGTCGTCGTCATCATCTCTGAAAACGCCCAGCAGCTAACGCCCGGTTTATCTCCTCAGGTATCTGGAGTACACCCTCGATTCAAAGCTGATCCGGAAGCAGGACGGCACCTCCACCATCGTCTACATTGCCCAGAACGTGGTCGGTCAGTCTCTGGCGTGGGACTTCGTCAGGGCTCGGTGGAATTACATCTTCACTCAGTGAGTGGGACGCTGGAGCCAGTTTAACCTCAGCTGCTGTAACGTTCACATGCAGATATATTCAGTGTCTATAAAAAGTATTCAAGTATTACCCTTTGATGTTTTACCCTTAATGTTGGTTTTACAAATCAATCACGAGCAACAAATTGTGGCTTTTCTAATAAAAAGAAACAAACATTTAATTTCCAAGTGAAAACTGATTTCTACAAAATGACAATAAATAAAAATATTTAACATAAGATAAGTGATTACCCAAATATTTGGCTGCAGTCCCAGCAGGGAGTCGGTGTGGACAGGTCTCAGTTTTCCTCCATTCTTCCTGCTAACCTGTTCCAGCTGTCAGGTTGGTGGGGTTCGGCTGTGAAGAGCCACTCCAGAACATCCACCTTGTTGTCTTCAATCCATCTCTGTACAGCTTTAGCTGGGGTCGTTGTCTTGCTGGAACATAAATGTTCTCTGGCAGTTGGAAACTAATTGTCCTCCAGGATTTCTTTATATTCTGCAGCATTTGTTTTACCTTCTTCCTTTACAAGCCTTCCAGGACCTGCTGCGTAGGAGCATCCGCCCAACATGATGCTGCCACCACCATGCTTCACGGTGGGGATGGTGTGTTTGGTGTCCTCCAAACATAGCGTCTTGTCTGATGGCCAAAAAGCTCCATTTTGATCTCATCAGACCAAAGAACTTTCTTCCACTTGACCATGGAGTCTCCCCCCTGCCCTTTGGCAAACTCTAGTTGAGCCTTGATCTGAGTTTTTGACCGGTGAAGAACCCAGGAAACAGTTATGTCTGCAGGGTCTCTCCCATCTCAGAGCCTTTTTTGTATCCATCCCCTGACTGATACTTTTAAATAACCATTTCTCTGATTTGCTTGGAGTGTTCTTTAGTCTTTATGGTACAATAGCCGCCAGGAACACTGATTAATCAGTGAATGGACCAAAAGACACGGGTGTCTTTATGTTACAATCACTTGAGACGCACTCACTGCCCTCAGGTGATCTCCATTCCTCTCATTGTGAGATTACTAGCACCAACTGGTTGGACCTCTGTTGAATTAGGTAACAATGCCCACTCTAACATTAAATAGACTTTTAACAAAAATGTCAAAAACCCACATTTTGATTACAGCTGATTTGTAAAAGGAATAATAGAGTTAAACATCCAGGGCTTAGGGGAGGGGGGGGGGGTACTTTTATAGACTCTGTATAACCTGTTGAGTAACATCTGTCAACTGAAGAACCTCATGAAGAGAGATGGGCGTTTTTTATTAGGCTGTTTCCAATCAGTGAAAGGTTTTATTGAGCGTCCTGATCTTTGAACCTCATAAAGCCATCTGTTGTTAAGTTTGATATTTCCTTCAGACTCATTTGATTTGTGTAACTACAGCATAAAAGCTTGAGCTTTAATGACAGAGTGGAATTGGAGAGAGATTTATTGCATAATACGGTTGTCGGACTTGCTGACTAATGTACGTCGACGGGATGTTAAATTAGCTGAACGCGAGAAAGTAGATTTATGTGAAAAAGCTGAATTGTTTTTAATAAATTACTTCTATTTTTTTCAGCTTTTTGACTATTTTGCTTTTTTTATTCCTCTTATATCCTGTGGGTTTTTTTTTTTACAGGTACGGCGGTGGATCGTTCTCCTTCTCCAACCTCATCAATGGAGTCACAAAACGCTTCTCCACAGAGTTTGAGCTTCAGCAGGTTAGAGATTGTTTTTAAATAATTGAACATCTTGAAAGCAGAGAAATTGGTGCTCCCTAAAGAGCAAATTCTTTTGGATATCTGAGGATTTTGATCTAAAAGTTTAGCAGAGCTTTAATGATGAACGGAGTTAGGTGTTGTGCAGTGATGAAAGTGAAGATATGAGAAATGAATTGCTTCAGTGATCAAAGCAGCAGCAATGTTAGTCCTCCTCATGGCTTCATTCAGTCGGTGTAGAGAGGCACCAGACTTGACAGTCAGGAACATTGTAGGCATCCCATGCAATAACATGTAGTTGAGTAGAAAGCAGCTGTACTTCACTTCTAGGTAATCAGAATCAGCTTTTTTTTAAACCATATTTATGCACACAAACAAGAAATATGACTTCAGTTCCACTTTACTATAAATAAAGACAAATATGTACATATACAGGGTTTCACAAAAGAAGAAGACATGGTTGAATTAGTGTTAATATGCATGGTATCAATCTGGGCTGTTAAATGTTTCTTTAAAGAGACAGGCTGGGAGAATAAACCTGTAGCAGCTGGTTTGAGCAACTAGTGCTCAGTAGCGCAGACTTGGAGGTAAAAGTTTAAACAGTTCGTGTCCAGGATGTGTGGGGTCTGCATAGATGTTAGCTAACCTTTTCCTGACCCTCAACCTGTACAAGTCCTGGATGGAGGTGAAGGTCGGCCATGATGAACTTCTCTGCAGGGAAACTCTGCAAGTTTTCCCACTTAAAAAGATGAGAGGTCTGTAATTTTCATCATAGCAACACTTCAACTGTGAGACAGAACCTGAAAAAAATTCCAGGAAATCCCATTGTATGATTTTTGAAGAATTTATTTATATAATGGTGCAGAAATAAGTATTTGGCCAATAACAAAATTTCATTTAAATCTTTTGTAAAGTTACCTTGGTTGGCAATGACAGAGATCAAATATTTCTTGTAGGTCTTCACCAGGTTTGCACACACTATAGCTGGTATTTTGGCCCATTCTTCCATATCAGATCTTCCTTAGAGCTGGGATGTTTTGTCGCTGGAGAACACAGACTTTCAACTCCCTCCTTAGATTCTCTATTGGATTGAGGCCTGAAGACTGGCTAGGCCACTCCAGAACCTTGAAATGCACAATACATGGCCCTATTCATCCTTTTCTTAAGACGGATCAGTCATCCTGTCTTCTTTGCAAAAAAGCAGCCCCAAAGCATAATGTTTCCACCCCATGCTTCACAGTGTTCTTAGGATGCAACTCAGCATTCTTCCCCCTCCAAACAAGGCAAGTGGCGTTTATACCAAAGAGTTCTATTTTGGTCTGATCTGATAACATGAGATTCTCCTAATCCTTCTCTAGATCATCCAGAGGGTCTCTGGCAAACTTTAGACGGGCCTGGACATGCACTTGCTTAAGCAGCGGGACCTTTCGAGCGCTGCTGGATTTTAATCCATGATGACATAGTGTGTTACTAATAGTAACCTTTATTACTGTGGTCCCAGCTCTCTTCAGGTCATTGACCAGTTCCCCCTGTGTAGTTATGGGCTGCTTCCTCTCCATTCTCTAGATCATCTGTACCCCACCAGGTGAGATCTTGCGTGGAGCCCCAGGTAGAGGGAGATTGTCAGTGATCTTGTATTTATTCCATTTTCTAATAATTGCTCCAAAAGTTGATCTCTTCTCACTAAACTTCTTGCCTATTGTAAATTGGCTCATCCCAGTCTTGTCCCTGGTGTCCTTGGAAAGCTCTCTGGTCTTGGCCATGGTGGAGGTTGGAGTCTGACTGTTTGATGGTGTAGACATGTCTCTTTTAAACAGATAACGAGTTCAAACAGGTTCCATTAACACAGGTAACGAGTGGAGGATAGAAGAGCAATAACAGGTCTATGAAAGTTAGAATTCTTGCTTGGTTGTAAATACTAAATACTTATTTTCTGCACCAATGATACAAATAAATTCTAAAAAACTCTTTTTTCTTATACATTCTGTCTTTCACAGTTGAAGTGTACATATGCTTAAAAATTACAGACCTCTGTCATCTTTTTAAGTGGGACAACTTGCAGAATCGGTGGCTGCCAAATACTTTATTGCCCCACTGTATTTCTGTACAGACCAGTAGTTCCCAACCCCAACGTTGGGAACTACTGGTCTAGAAGTCGACCGGAAGCTGCTGTGGAAGGTTGTACTTCTTGAGTTGCTGCAGGACGTTCAGTCTCTTTTAGGCCTTCTTCAGAACAGTGTCTATGTGTAAACACCATCTTGGGTCCTGAGAAAAAGTGGTTCCAAGGACCAGGTGTTGGTGAGGATGGTGAGGGGAGGAAGTACGAGGAGTCATCTCCACAAAATTGGGCTGCTTGAGCTCTAGTGGTTCTGAATGCAGACTGTATAATCATCCCTCCACTCAGCTGCAGACAGCACACTGATTTATGCCCGTGTGCTGCCAGCAGACTCCAGACTCTCTAGAAAAACTCTTTGTCGCAACTGATGCTGGAGAACATTTACCCTGATAAAGCCAGAAAATCTCAGACAATATCAACCTTCAGCTGATCTGATCGTGGCTGCAGAAAAGGAAGCAGGAGTGAATCCCGGCCTGTAGTTCATTCAAAACCAGATCTGTTTTACCTTTTTGTGTGTCCATGTGTTCACTGTTTGCAAACCATAACCAGGCCAGACCGGATGATTTATGCTCTGTTTTGTTTCAGCTGATGCAGTTCAAGAAGGATAATGCTGATGTGGGTTTCGGGTCCGGGACTCTGGCAGTGGAGCAGTCCATCGAGAGAACCAAAGCCAACATGAAATGGATCGCAGAGAACAAAGAAAATGTTCTGAATTGGTTCAATGCAGCACCTAAACACATGACATAAACATACAATCTTATTATCCTTATTTATTAAATTTTAAAAATGCTATCTACATGAACATAATCTTTACACACCAAGGTAACATTTAAACTGTCTGCAGCTTTATGTTTTACCACTAAAGCTTATTTGTTTAAGTTGAGACACAACTTGTTCTATTTAAAGAAAACTGAGAAAAACTTCATAAAAATCTACTATGACACTGTGTATGGATTAAACTTTCAATGAACGGCATCAGATGCTTAATTGTCTCAGAAATAACTGTTTAAACTAATTTATGGTAAAAGTAGAATATTATTAAATGCAGGTTTTGTATTTATATGGTTTAATTTGGTAATGAAAGCTGGTTTCAAACATCACATCAGCTCGAACCATCACTTGGGTTTGTCCTGTTGCTGCCTGTATCCAGACAGGAAATGAATCTTGGTGTATCCTAGGTTTTCTCATGTCTAAATTCATTCATTTATGCACAGAGTTTATAAGTTGTGTTTACTGTCTGATTTTGTTGAAAATGGTACAAATGGCATTCCACATATTTTACCATAAAGAATTTTTAGTAATTGTGTTGGACATTTCAGGGATAATGAAACTGATTGTAAACCATACGAAGACTGACAGTTTTCAGATATCTTAATGCAAAGGTTTAATTTTGTTTAGAAAAATAGGCAATTAAAATATTTAATTGAATTGCTGTTGTGGTTTGTCTTGTTTTTTTCTACATCATATTTACTCTTATCAAGGTGGTTGTCTTCTCACCTGCTTAGTTTGTGGATTTTTAACCATCTGGTTGGAGCTAAAATCTTTTTTTCTGTCTGTCAAAGTGGGATCTTTGGGATTTTTCATGGATTTAAAAGAAATGGGAACAAATCATGTCTTTGTGACGTGCTAAAGATTCAGTTTACAGCTGGTTCTTAGCTAGGTCATGGGCCAACAGAAAACTGGTTCATCCCTTGAGTTTAGGAAGGTTTTTCTATCAGAGCTGAGTAGGTTCACAAGGACACCTATTCGATTTTTATTGGTCATGGACTGATGTAAAAATAAGGGAAAATTCAACAGACTTCCAAAGAAACTGAACAATTTCTTTGCCTGCAATCTTCAGCTCCAGAACCACATGATCTCTGGCCCCTCCACTGTGGCTCTTATAAAACAAAATAAATGTTTTTAATTATAAAGAAAGGGTGGTCTAGCAGTTTTTCTGTATTTGCATAGAATATCTACAACAATGATCCAAGACTTTTGAAAGTCATTTAATGTTTTTTAGCTTTGAATCTTTTAAATTTTCAATATTCATGCAAAGGAATCAATTAGTTTGCAAAATTGTGCAAAATAAAATTTTTCATTCCTTTGTAAAAGTCAGATGAATGAATTTTGTTCTAAAACCTAAAAATAGAATAAAATTATTGTTTAATTACTCTAGCCTTCAGAATAAGTCAATATATATATATAATATATGATTGCATAGGAATTATAGTTGGCCTTCATCTACATAAAGTAAAATCACTGATTATTACCAGTTTAAACAGATCCATTGTAAATAAATTACTGCTATAAGACCTTTGGGAAGAACTGACTCACACTGGTGATAAATGTTAGTCTTATTTTAAATTTGAGCTGCACAATATGTTGAACCACAACCATCACTGCAATCATAAAAGACTTATTTGATGTGACATTTGGTAGGATAATATATTTCACATGTCATGCATGTAAATTCTGGATAACATTTCTGGCCTGTTGGCTGGGCTTTTCCTTGCATGGTTCATCTGCACTCGGCCCAATGTCCTTTTTTACTGTTGCTTTTAACTGTGTGTGTGCATGGGAGTTGGGTTGGGGGGTGGGGGGTATAACTGTGATCATGCTTTTAAATCTGTGGGGGAGGGAAGGGAATATGGTTTCATGTGGGGTCATTTTAATCTGTAAAGCATTTTGTGATGCAACTTATTGTATGAAAAGCACTTTATAAATAAAGTTTGATTTGATTTGATTTGATTCCCCTGAGTGTTCACTCTTTATGCTGTTGTTCATAAACAATGGAGGGGACGAGACAACAAGAGTAGGGAAAAAGTGATTTGATCATAATGGATATTGTGCAGCAATAGTATTTCAATTCCATGTTTTTCTAAACTCCTGCGTCCCTTAAATCCATTTTTATGTCTGTCTGCATTCTGAACTTTCCACATTCAGTCAATGTTGAAGGTTGGTTAGGAAAAGAAGCACATCTGGATTAAGATTAGCCTCGCAAACACAAGTATAGTTTTCTATGGAAATAATTAATAAGCTAATATTGATGTTTTATCAGGACAACTAATTTATCTGGCAGGTGTCCTACTTGGGGCAATTATTGTCTGAGTTTTGGAGCTGGATACATAGCTTCTGATGGAGTTTGTTGTTTCAGTTGTTTTCCTCGTTTAGAGCTGAAAATCTGGAGTTATTTCATTGTGACTTTAAACTTTCAGGCCAATCCGGTTCTTTGGTTAATCTCTTTACAGACTTATCTTCCCAGAACTGGAATACTGCAGACACTGATGGAAGGTGGGAGTTTTAACCTTTATTTTATGCACCATCTGTGTCCCTTTAACACCAGAAACTGAGAGTACCAAAATCAAATTTAAAAAATTTAAAAATAAATATATAAATCTTTTTTTCAATTTTATTCTAATTAATGTTGTCATTTACCTGAGTCCAAATACTCATGAATTTTCTGATATTTTTAACCTTTAAAGTATGTTTTTATTGAGTTGTCAAAAAAATTTAAAGAAAGGTTGCTTTTTTTCACCTTCTCATAGGTAAATTGGAGTCTGTGAGAGTAAATATTTTTGTGCAAACTCATCAAAAATATTTCTTCCATCTTGCTTATGCAAGTTAGTTATTTTATTTACTTTATTTGCACAGTAAAAAAAATTTACAGGGTAAATATGTTCTAAATACAGTGCAGGAAGAAGTAAAAGTCACTCAGGCTTATCTAAAGCCTCCACTAATAACAATTCATACATACCATACCATATCATTTTTATTTGTATAACACTTTCAAACGCAACAAGGGTGTTGTCAAAGTGCTGAACAGTTACCAGGCCATAAATAGAAAAAAATAAAAATATATAAATAGTTCAAATAAAATTTACAAGAACAATAGCATTGAGTACAATGAAGTAAATAAGACAAGAAGCAATAAAAGAAAAAAAATCAATATCTGGAATTTACATATACAGAAACGACCTCACATTATAAAGATGAAATAGTGTATCTATAGCTTTAAGTAGAAAATAATAAAACATCAGAATTTGAAGGGATAAACACTATTGAAAAAATAGATAAAAAGGAAAACATGTATTTAAAAGTGCATTTTGAATAGACTTCAAAAGCACAAAAGTTCTGAAGGGACACAGATTGCATTTGAAAGACATAACAATAAAACAACCTAAAATAAACAGTCTGGGAAAACTTTATTCCATTTGTATCTACACACTGAATGGTCTGCGAAATTAAAATTAGAAACAATCATAAACAAATGTTCAGGGATCCAAAAATGTTGAAAACTCTCAATCAGGCAGCTCTGTGCTGTTATTCTCTGAAGTGTTTTGAAGCGTTTGACCCTTAAACTCTGACAGAGATAATAAAATCCTTGCGTCACATATCTGTGTGTGAACTCTCAGCAGACATGCAGAGTTTTACGACCGAAGGGTGATAATCCACTGACTTTCTGAGTAGTTTATCACTGATTATCAGTATAGTTAGTTCCCACCAAAGTTACCCTGACCTAATATATAATCCATTAATTCCTCAAGAGTGACAGCTCCTTATGGAGGAGCAGAGGGGGAGGTTAACAGCTGATGGGCACTTCTGCTTTTCATTCCTGCAGAGACTCCGCTGACCAGACAAGCTCAGGTTTATTCAGCCGTCTGCAGCGGAGCAGAGGCTGAGCTGCTGCTGGAGTCTGAAGTCAAGCTTTAATCTGCATCGGCAGATCCGGAGTACAATGGCAAAAAGATGCAAAGTCAGCTGGCTGTGTGTTCTCTGCGTTGTTTTGGCCCTGGTTTCTGTGGCAACCATCGTCACGTTGTGGACTATTGCTTTCATAGAAGGGGAAGGAGATGACGTCACAGTTCCTTGGGACAGGTAGGACATGAAAGGCACCATGAAGGACAACAGGATGTTCTGACAAAACATGCAGAGGTGCAGGAGATCAACACATCAAGGAGAAGATTCACACCATAAAGCAATATGAGAGTTTCTCTATTTTCAAGGAAACATGAGCTTATGTCTAATTGGGTTTGTGCAGATTCAGGTGGCAACATGTTCTTCTGCTGTGGCTGAGCATCAAAAGAATGAATATGAAATACACTGATAAATGGGGGAATGTTTACCGTTTTGCTCATCTGTGTAAACAAATTAGATTTATAACAGCCACGCATCAGCAGAGCTGAAGGTCTGAGGGCGACAACAAACATTTCACAAAACATCTAGAGAAGGTTTATCAAATAAAACAAAATGAAAACCTTGATTTAAGCTGCGTTTAGGTTTTACTGTAACTACATATCACACTCGGTGTGATTTTTATTTTTATGCTTCTTCTCTTAAGGCATCGTCTGCCTGGAGTTTTAGTCCCCGAGTTTTACAACATCACTTTGTGGCCTCGACTCAAGCCCAACCCAAACTCCAGCCTCTACATTTTCACCGGTGAGTGAGTAAAAGTTTTCACCCTAAAGCCGCAACAAACAGCTGTAAGTAAGGCAACATGTTCCTCAGTCTGGAGAAAATGTGCACTAAACTGTTCCTAGATTCCAAATGAAATTACAAATGCATTTTAGATGAAAGCATAGGGGTGTAGACGTCAGTGAGCACAATACCAGACGAGGGTGGGACGCTGTGCATGCTGATTCCTGGAGTCATAATGTGGCTCCACGAACGTAGAATGCCCTCTTACTGGTGGGCTATGAGCCTGACCTGGTATGTGAGACAGAAATACCAGATATAAATAGTTGGAATCACCTCCACAATCTGGAGGTCTGGGCTCTGCTTTTCTCCCCAAGAGGGTCTGGATCCTCTTGTACATTTGAGTTTCTAAGGGGCATCAGACAGACTGTATATATATTATTTGCCAAACACCCAGCTAGAATACCCAGCCTTCCTGGAGTCTGTAGATGATGAACTGGAAGAGGTGCCATCTCCTTCAGGACTTCAGTGCCCCTGTAGACAATGATGGAGCTACCTCGAGGGTAGTGAGAGACAGGTTAGGCCTCTCCGATCTGAACCCAAGTGGTGTTTTATTATTGGTATTTAAACAGAGGCAAGCAGTCCTTTACAAACACTTTGTCTATGCATTCAGAAGTCTACTCGCTACCAGGCCACCTTGGATCAACAATCTATTTTGCAGTCATATCATCAGAACCAAGGCCATATCTTTCAGACACTTGGATAAGGAGAAGCGGAGAACTGTGAACTGAATCAGTTGGTGGGGAAGGGACCTGGACATACCTGAAAAATCCAAACAAGTGGTGTGAGTAACCTTGGGAAGCCCGGAAAGGCACGTGTTGATGAGAATTTCAACACAGATTTCCAGGAGAGATTCTCCAGTGTTCCCATGGAGGTTGGGGATGTGGAATCAAGACCTCCACTGTGGACACGGCTTCTGGAAGCTTTGGCCTGAAGCTCAACTAGAAGACCCGTGGGTGAAAAGGAAACCGTGATGCATGCCTTCAAGCTGATAATGGGTGCCTTCAGGGGCTGGTTATCAACAGGGGACTCCTGAAAAAGCTGGAGTGGGAACAAAGGTGTGAGAGGTATTCGAAGAGGTAATGGAGATGGACACCTTGTTGGCGTAACTGTTCAGCAACTCAGACAAGGAAAGCAGAGCCCCGTCTCAGGTGTGTTTGGTTTGGGGCAACTGGAAACCTGGACTGGGGATCTTGAGGGTGTGTGTGATGGCATGAGCTTTTCCAGAAACCAATGGACCCAAGGAGGACCAAGTAGACTTATGAAGGAGAGTTGAAAAGTTGAAAAAGATTTGGGAAGGTTGACCTCCCTTTTCAGAGATGTATGGAGGACGGTGACCTTACCTGTGGAATGAAAGTAGAGGGTGTGTAAAACTTTCAAGAGATCACACTTCTCAGCCTTCCCCGCAAGGTTTACTGTTGGGTGTTGAAAGCTCCCTGTACCCTCCTTATGTTTGGTAAGACTTTGCTTCAAGCAGAGGTGTGATAGGACAGAGCAGGAGACAAATACACAGTTTGAGGCTTTGTCAAGAGTAATATTGGCTGGACTTTTGAGATGAAGAGCTGAGCAAGAAAGCAAAGCTCTCAATTTAATAGACAATCTATTACCTGATCTTCACAGGATCATGGAGCTTAAATTGGCTTCCTCAAAGAGTAAACTTAATGCTCCTTTGCATCAAAATCACGTCAGGTCATTGACGTGATTCAAGGATCTGATCAGGATGCATCCTGGGTACCTAGATTTGGAGGTTTTTTTCAGGCACACATCCCACTGGGAGGAGACTATAGGGCAAACCCAGATTTTGCTGGGTTGTCCTCAGGGCCAGTGTAGATAGCCTTATCAGATCTCTTGTTAGATGGTTTAATAACTCTATATGATGCAACAGCTAATTAACCAATCTTAGCTTGATTAGATTCAATAGGTGACCAGCAGCTCAAACACAAAAGAAAAATAGTTTGGATCTTGCATTTTGTCTGGTCCATTATGTTTTTGATCTTGTATGTCTTCACTCATTTTCCCCCTGATCTTCGGTCAGGTTGGTCCACCGTGCAGTTTGAGTGTCTGGAAGCAACAGACCTGATTCTGATTCACTCTAACAAACTAAACTACACCGAGATGGAAGATGGACACTCCATCAGGCTAACTGCTGAAGGTACAGAAAACATCAATGAAAAACATGTCTCTCTCTCTCTTGTTTAGCTCAATTCAATAGAGTTGATTCATACAGCGCTGATTTACAACGACAAATGTCATCTCAAGGCACCTTACACAAAAAAGCTAAATAGTCAAACCCTAACAATCAAGCATGTGCTCCATGTGTGGGGGCTATTAGTCCTTGACTCAACCGTCAGGGTTTGATTCTAGACCTGTTCCTGTCTGAATTCTCCAAAATAAATGCAACTAGTGCCAAAGAAAAACTTTTAAAAAGTTTATCTCAGTAATTAAAATCAAAATAATTATTTCCAGTTCTGTTGTAATGGCCCAGTCAAAGTCCAGACCTCAACCTGATTAAAATGCTGTAGCAGGCCCTTCAGAGAGCGAAGCTTAAACAAATGTCTTGTAGTGTCTGATAACACATTAGATCTTGAGGACTCAGGTTGGTTTCAGAGTCTTCTCACTGGAGCATTCTCACATTAGCATTTTGAAGGTGAGCAAATATCCATACACAGCAGTCTGTACACTTCAATGAACTGACACAATGTTGGAAAGCAAATCCCTCCACATTAACGTGAGAGACTGATAAAGTCAGACAAAAAGCTACTACAGAGTTATTCCCCCTAAAGTGGTTCTGCCAGTTGTCATTAATTGGAAGATATTTAACAGTTTTCTTTTCATTCTCGCCGTCTTTTCCAGGAGGTGAATCTGCTCCGAACATCAGGTCAACTTGGCTACAGCTTCAGACCCAATATCTGGTCATCGAGCTAAGGAGTAGATTAACTCCAGGACAGAAGTATCAGATGTACGCCGAGTTCACCGGAGAGCTTGCTGATGACCTGGCTGGATTTTACAGAAGCGAATATGAAGAAGATGGAGTCAAAAAGTATGTTTTTCTATCCTGTTTCACTATCTCTGTTAGGCTTTTTAAATAGAGACAGGCTTTTTAAAAGTTGAAACTCTTCACAGGATTGTTGCAACCTCTCAGATGCATCCCACTAATGCCAGGAAAACCTTTCCTTGTTTTGATGAGCCGGCCATGAAAGCAGTTTTCCACATAACCCTCATCCACCCACAAGGAACTATCGCCCTGTCCAACGGCATGGAAATGGGTAAGAAAACAAACTATACCTGGACAAACCTGCAGCTTTAGTCCTAAAACGGATCTGAAAGGGTATAAATTTTATTTTTCAATGGTTTGACCAGAAAGTGAGTAGATCTGTGGATTGGTTTACAAAAGCCAATCTGGCCCAGTTCAAATTTTAAGCTTTATTATATGGAGTTTATTTTGTGTCTTTATTATTCAATAAAAAAGCAGTTCAAACAAACAAACAGAAAAACAAAGTTGAAAACAAATTTTGAAAATCTGCAAACAAAAAAATTAGTTTAAACTAACAAACAAACAAGCAAAAACTTACCTTAAAATTATACACTTAATATTCTACAAAAGGCTGAATTACAAATCAAATAATTTTTTTGTTGTTGTTTATTTTAACTTCTTTTTTTGTTTGCAGGTTTTCAAAATTTGGTTTCAACAATGTTTTTTCTTTTGTTTGAACTGTTTTTTTATTTAATAATTAGGACCCAAAATAAACTCCATAATATTTAAGCTATTATAACCTTAATGAGAAATCTTAAATTATGTTCTATAAGTATCTTTCTGTATTAATAAACTAAATGAAAGGTCAGAAAACCACAGCAGAAACCCCCTAAAAGGGCAGTAAAATAAGTTTGTGATAAAATTTGAGGATTAGGGACTCAAAAGAGAAACAACAAATTTTTTATCCAGGACCAATCCATAAAAAATTAGAAAGTACATGTCTATGAGGTGTCGTTTGTAAAGTTACATAGTCAAAATTTAACAGCAATATTTTGGGTTATTTAGCCTTTAATAAGAGAAATAAATAGGGACTAACCCCGACATCTTGCAAAAAATAAAATGTATGTAAGTATTCCAGACTGGAGGTGCAATGGAATTGAATACCTGGAACACATATTTGAAGGAACAGACTTTATCCCATTTAATACATTAATTACACAATATGGAATTGATAAAAACAAATTCTTAGAATATCAACAAATTAAATCTATTATTAAAGGTAAATTTAGGCTCAATACAGTTGAATTACAAATTTCAGCAAGAGTTTTAGATTTTCTTAATCTCAACCCCCCCAAATTGCTGTCTAAAATATACAACACTTTATCTACATTAGATGAATCAATAGCCATCCCTATTTCAAAATGGGAGGTGTATTTATCAGCCAGCTTTGACCAAAACGTCTGGTCTCAGATATGTTTAAGAACCTTTAAAATAACAAAAAATCCTAACTTGCAATTAATACAATACAAAATCCTTCATAGTGAACACTATACAGGTCAACGGATGTTTAGTATGGGTTTTACGTCATCTTATACCTACTTACAATGCACAAGCAATATACCAGATACTTATATTCATGTGCTTTGGTTCTGTCCACCCGTTAAGAAATTTTGGTGCCAGATATGTGAGGACTTATCAAAGTGTCTGAAATGTAAGATTCCACCATCTCCCTCAGTTTGCCTGTTAGGAGATTTAAATGATGTCACCTTGGACATAAAGTCAGTTCTAATGGTTCACATTGCCTTATGCATCGCTAAGAAAACTATCCTCCTGAACTGGAAAAATAAAAAGGCTCTTAATATTAATCAGTATAGAAATCTCTTGTTGGACCATATTGGTCTTGAGACGGCCTCTGGCTCCATATCTGATCAATCTCTCTGGGCTCCTTTGATTGACTCCATCACCTAGTAGGGGTGGGGGGCACTTGGTTTTGTCGTTTAGGATACTGTTGCTGTCCTGGGGATTCAGGGCTCTGGGGCGCCGCGCCCCCTAGCTGTGGTCCTGGCCGGGGGTCGGCCGGCGTGGGGTCTCTGTTGCCTGTGGGGGTCGGGGCCGGCCAGCATGTGCAGCCGCCTCTATCTTTTTTTCTGGGCCGATTGTCATCGCCGGTCCCTGTCTGGCGTCTCGCCTTGTTTGCTGGTTGGGGTGCCTGGCTGCTGGTCGCGGCGGCTGGGTGGCATTTCTGGGCCTGATCAGTCCTTTTTCGCACAGGACTTAGCTCCTGGGTCTTGGTCTTTGTGCGCTGCGGGGCACTGGGGTCGGGCGTTTGCCCAGGTTCGGTCAGACCTGCGAGTGGACTGGCCGGGTAGTGGGCGTGCAGGCCAGGTGGGTGGGGCGCTGGGTTTGGTTGCCTGCCGGGCCATTGAGCAGCACTGGTCGCTCCTCATGGGAATGGGGATGGTGGATGTCGGCCTGGTGGGTGGGTGGGCCGCCCGGTTCATCGGTTTGCTCCTGGTCCGGGCGGGTACGACGCCGGGGTTTGGGCTGCGGGGGCCTCCAATGCGCAGGGGGCGCTGGGGGCCTCCTTTGCTGGCGGGGAGGCTACTGCAAACTAGCGACAGGTGCTCTCCTCCTACGAGGGCACTTGGACGGGGGGGAGGGGTGTGCTGGAGGGGAGGGGGGGGAGGGGGGGGAGGGGCCGAACTCAACCTGGGTGTCTAGTGTCTTTTGTGTTCTGATAGTAGAGCGAATGTCAGGGTGGGTTTAGTTCTCCTTCTGGGATGGGGCTGGGGGGACTGCCTTGGGGTCCGTGGGGCTTGGTGGTGCTGTGGCCGTGGGTCCCGGGTTGAACGTGCCATGGCCTCCCTCCCCTGGTGGATCCCGGTGAACAGCGGTGCTTATTGGGGTCAGTGGGGGAGCTGGCTCCCTGGGAAGACATTTTGTCTCCCAGTCCTTCCCTCCCCATCCCCAAGCACCTCTGTCCACCCGCTCCATTACTTTACCACTCATATAGGGTCTTGGGTCATGGGCACATCACTGGGGTGCGAGGAGGGGTTTCCCTCCTCGCTATCCCGTGGCGTCCTGCGTCCCAATTTTAATATACAACTTAGACACTCCCACTTATAACATTTTCATGCAACACACATGTAGGGACTTTGGGGTGGGCACACTTTTTGGCATCCAGAAGGGGGAGCGGTTCAATCAGCTTCACCTCTGGTGCCGGTGCCCACTGTTAAACCACATACAGACACTAAGGGCTCGGGGTGGGGGTTGGGGGATGTGTGGCTGCCTTCCCCACATCCCACCCCTCTGTTTTAAATGCACATTATTACAACACGCATCAACACCATACTCGAGCGGGAGGATAGAGGCTAGGGGTCTTCTATTAAGGTAGACATGTGCCAAAACGCATGTAGTTGTAGCTTGCGATGTGAACACTTGTAGAATACCATTTGAGAACTTGAGCAATAGAAATCTGAAGTTATATGTCAAACATCTATCTGAACACTTGTAGAATTGCAGTTGAGAACTTGAGCAACAAAAATCTGAGGTTCTATGTGAACCATCACAGCAGGGGAGAAAAAAAATCACACACACAACCTGAATTTCAAATTGCACTAAAACCCCAAACATGTAAGACTTTTTGTGAAACAAATGCACTGGTGTCAGATTTTCGCCTGGAGAAAACTTTCACATTAACCTGTTCTGAATGTAAAGTCACATAAAGATATTCACATGTCTGCTTTCATTTTTATACAAACATAATTACAGCTCTCCGCTTATCATTAATCGTTTCCTACTATAAATATTTTTTTTATGTGTTCAGTTTTGATCACAACTTCAACGTATTGATTTCAGCCACTCAAATCTGCTGCTTAGTGCGCACACATCAGCTACGACGAATCACGGCGTGGCGAAAACAGTCCACTGAATTTTGGCACACTATCTGCGAAATGTTTATGCCAAAACTAACTTGTACTTGAAGGATAAGGGCAGAGAGCAGAGGGGCGATGGGGGGGGGGAGTTATGATGATGTCGTCAATAGATCAACCAATCAGAGCGAGAGCTCCTGTGGACGTGCCATTTCTTTTCTCCCTTTCCATACCGTCATGACCATAGACTGTATATCATTACACCAAGATGCACCAAGCTGGGGTGAGTTACTTCGCCAAACATCGTAAGACATGTCCGTTATGTGTTATGAAGAGGAAATAGACCCATGTCAACTTAATATTCCACTCCGCGAAGTCCATTAATTTCTGTCTTGGTGTATATACAGTCTATGGTCATGACGCTCTGATTGGTTGATCAATTGACGACGTCATCACTCTTCCACCCCCAATCGCCCCTCTGCTCTCTGCCCTTATCCTTCAACTACAAGTTAGTTTTGGCACAAACATTTCGCAGATAGTGTGCCAAAATTCAGTGCACAGTCGTAGCTGATGTGTGCGCACTAAGCAGCAGATTCGAGTGGTTGAAATCAATACGTTGAAGTTGTAACCAAAAATAAACACATTAAAAAAATATTTATAGTAGGAAACAATTAATGATAAGTGGAGAGCTGTAATTATGTTTGTATAAAAATGAAAGCAGGCATGTGAATATTTTTATGTGACTTTACATTCAGAACAGGTTAATGTGAAAGTTTTCTCCAGGTGAAAATCTGACACTAGTGCATTTGTTTCACACAGGGTCTTACATGTTTGGGGTTTAAGTGCAATTTGAAATTCAGTTTGTGTGTGTGATTTTTTTCCCCTGTTGTGATGGTTCACATAGAACTTCAGATTTTTGTTGCTCAAGTTCTGAACTGCAATTCTACAAGTGTTCAGATAGATGTTTGACATATAACTTCAGATTTCTATTGCTCAAGTTCTCAAATGGTATTCTACAAGTGTTCACATTGCAAGCTACAACTACATGCGTTTTGGCACATATATACCTTCCTAGTCTTCTTACACCCCTGTTCGCTACCGGCCATCAGGGGTTGGGGTCCGGGGGAGGAACAGGTGGTCTGGTCGGGGTCCTGGGCTGTCGGGCTGCCTCGCCACTGTGGGGCCTGCTTGTCTCCGTCCTAGAAGGTAGGAGGTCCATCTCCTGGGTCCGGGGGCTGGTGGCTCTACTGGGGCATCGGTACCTGGACCTGGGAGCATGAAGTGTGTATGGGTTGTATGAGTGAGGGTACAGCGTCATTTCTTGGGTGTCTTGGTGAGGTAGTGAGAATGTATGTGTTTAAGAGCGAGGGAATGTATGACTGTGTCTGTATGTCTTTGTCTGCCTGTCAGGTTGGGTCTTGGGCTGCCCTCTCGCCTGGCGCACCTCAGGCCTTACATTTAATTGGGGGGCCAATTTCCCCTCCCTCACTCCCCGCCGGTGACGGATGCCCCTGCCTACTGGTGCGTCGGTGGTCAATCCGGTTCGGACCTGGTGCGTGCCTGGCCGGGCCTGGGGGGGCCGGTGTGTCTGTCGGCCGGGGCTCTGGGGGTCCTTTGGACGTCTTGGCTCTGATCTCCTTCATGTCTGCATAGATTCCTGGGAAACGGATTGATGGCTGCTCACACCACCTATCGAACACTCTTATGGAGAAACCTTAAATGCACCAGCATGCTCACGCACACACATAGATGTTGGGTCTCCGGTGTTTGCAGATATATTCTTGGGCTGAGGTTATCATTACAAGAGCTTGATTAATCAATACCATGAGTTTTTCTGTGACATTGTTGTTGTATTTTTATATCCATTCTTGTGTGATGTGGTTGTTTAGTTCTTAGTTCACGATGTTTGGTTTGTTTTGTCAATGTTACTTTTTCGTGTTTAGTTTAGTTTTTTTCCCCTCTCTCTGCCGTCCTGTGGGTATGGAGGCAGACTTCAATGTTTTCCTGTGTTTTCTTTGTTCCCTTTCCTCTCTTGTATTTTAAACTCACCCTCTCTCATGACATTTTGTTTCCTACCTCTCTTCTTCATCTTCTTTCTTTCTTCCTCTTAATTTTCCGTCTCCGTGTCCATAACATCAGGAAATAAACCCCCCAGCAATTCATAATAAAGATTTTTCATACATATATCAAGTGGAGTACTATAGCAAAAGCTGTACTGCTCCGCTTGTGAAAGTAAATCTGTTGGGCTACAATCCAAATACTTAAATTACAATTTAAATGTTTAGCTAGCAAGTTAAACTGGCTAGCTAAATACATAGCTTCAACCTAAATATTAAGCTAATATGCAAATTTACTTGCCTACGTGGACTACCAAAATAAAAGCTGCGTCTTTCAAACCTCATTTTAAACGATCATTGTTCATTTTCCTCCCGACATTTCCAACATTTCAGCTTAAAACATAGGATAAGCTGTTTTAAATAATACAAATACAGACCATTTACCGATTGATTTAGAGCAACAGTGACTGCACCAGCAGCAGGAGTTGACAGTGTAACTTTACAAACGGCTCCCCATACATGTCCTTCCTTTTTACTGACCTTTGGTTTAACAAGGAAAATAAACTTTTATAAAATGAAGGAGAGTTGATCTATTGCTGCTGAGTTACCTACAACCAGGCGACAACAAATTAAGTACTTTATATCCATTAATGGACCACAGAGAGGAAAAACCTCTGCTTATTCATGGACAGGGAGAAAAAACAGTTGAGAGAGAACAACATAGATGCAGAACTTTCTGGGTTCTGCATCTGTTCAAGGGTCTCCTCCCAGTGAGCTAATCACAAAAGAGCTAACGGAGGGTGCTCAGGAAGAATCCTCCTTAGATACCACGCACAAATCAATTGGCTCCTTTTTACGATGGAGTCCTGTTCCGAGCTCCTTTCAATGTCAGAGCTTTTCATTTTGACCTGAAGGCAGAACTTTCCACCCTATTTAGGTAGCTCTATGAAACCTCCTGTAACTAGGATTTATTGACTCACATCTCATGACCAGGGGTGGGCTGATGTTGAAATTCAGCCCGGGTGCTTTGTTCAGAGAGTCCTTTTATCTGATCGCACAAAGGATGCAAGTGGAACCCTAGAGCTGATCTGATGTTCTGATCAGTTACTCAGTAGGCTACTTGGCAGCCTATTTACATATTACTATTTTACTATTACTTGAGCAATTTCTTGGGTGGCTACTTTTTAACTTTACTTGAATAAAAATTTGTTCAAGTAATACTACTCTTACTTGAGAACAATTTCTCGCACTCTACCCACCACTGGCCGTGACATAAAAACATGTGTAATTAAGAGCACCAGAGAAAGAGAGATTTTTCTGCGGCTGAATTCGTGATTCAAGAATTGAGAAAATATCTTCAACCAGAGACTTTGGACCATAATTAGTTTTTTGTAAAACAATCCTCGGATCATATAAATGGCCGCGGTGAGCAGCAACATTCCAGGTAAATAAAAGGGAAATGATTCATTACATTCAGCATGTTCGAGAAAATTCAGCTTAAAATAAATTACTTACAAAAAGTTATTGCCTTGCATGAAAAACTTTTAACCCACATTCTAAATCAAATGTCGAGTCCAAATAGTACTGAAATATGTAAGCTCTTCATAACAACAGCAGAACTGCAGCTCTACAGACGCATGCCAGTGCATGCCAAGGCCCATTGGTGTTGACCGCCTGGCGATAAAGCTTTGATTGTTGGGGCTATACAAAGGCTCAGCTCACAGAAGCCACAAGAAGTCTCCTCCACGGAGGACCATCGACCTATAGGGAAGCATTTCAGAGTCAAGCGAGGGAATGGGGCTGAGCCAGGGCTTTCCAATTTCCAGTATCTCAATCTGGATCTAGAGATGTGACACCAGGCATTAACCCCACTGGTGGAAAGGAGCCAGGATTGGTGTGTGAGTTTGACCTGTACTCCACATATATTTGAACTCACCTCCACACAAAGTGGTTGTGGAACCCAGTTCCTTAGCATTTCATTTGCACCTATCTTTCCTATTCCGGAGTTGCCAACGGAGAGAGGCATCAGATCTGTGTAGGGATACTTACAAGCGCCAGGCTGAATGCCTCAGGGTTGCTGTTCTCTCTGGTGAATGAGGAGGACCACCTCTTTGACTTGCAGATGGCAGGTTCTGTCTGGACGGGGTAACATGTAGAGATTTTATCCTTAACGCTCTATAGAGTTACATGTAAGTGTGAGTCTCAGAGGACTTCTTGATCTGAATCCAAAAAGAATCTAAAAAACAAAACAAATGGTTTGAGTGTACAGTCTTTAAGTGTTGATGATACTAAGGGCCAAAGAGCAATGATGGATTTTTGTATTTGCTCATCAGACCAGTGATTTGGATCTGATGGTGAGGACCACTAGACCCTGAACAAATGGGGTCTGTGGCAAGAGGTGGGAGTACCTGGTGAGATCCTACATATGCACAGGGAAGCACATGCAACTCCACACAGAAAGGCACCAAAAAACATATAAGCCAGAAAAATTTAACTATCTGAATTTTTATTTCAAGTAGTAAAATTAACACATTGGATTCCTGCCCTGGTACAGTACAACAAAGATAACGTTTATTTTATCTTTAACTACAACATCATTAGATTGTAATAAACAACTGCCATTGTATTTAAAAATTTTAACTCTCTGCACTGTTTAGGAAATGCAACCATCACTGTTGACGGACAGACATTGCTGCAGACAAGGTTTGAAGCCACCGAGAAGATGTCCACTTACCTGCTGGCCATCATCGTGTCTGACTATGCTCACCTGAGCACAACCCAAGGAAACTTTCAAGTCTGACATCTTATACTGTCATCTAATATAATACTACCTTAAGGAGTATTAGGGAGTCAATAGGCACGTTTTCATTATTGGAATTTCAGGTTAATTTTATCGGACTTTCCTGTTTCGTGGGTAAATCTGTTGGCCCGTTCCTCTCAGCCGTTGTGTCTCCAAACAAAATTGGCGCCCACAGCTGCAGGGAATAACAAGAGATTGATATGGAAGAAGCAGGGATGGTTACTGCATTTCTGCAATGTTGTTATAAACTGCTTCGCCAACAACTTTTATTATCTTACAAAGCCGGTTGTTTGGCAGGGTCATCCTCATTTCCCTATGAATTACAACCAATTAGAGCAACTTAATCACAGATCCCGCCCAGTGAAACGAGCCATTTCCGAGTACATATCCTTAAGGCACATTCACACCGGTCAGAAAGTTGGAGAAGTTAAAAGAAAATATTTAACTGCTTACCTGGCACTCCAATATCCTCCGATAACTTCCTCCAAATAAATCCGATCTCTTCCTGTCTTTGTAAAAAGACGAAGACGGGTCATATAATTCACGAAAATTACAGACAGCAACGATTAGTCCATTTTGAATGAATGACTTGCCGATTCACGTCAGTACAAAGAGTCCCTATGGTTGGTTGACGCCCTGTGTTTGCTGCCCCAAAGTTCATTTTTCCCAACTTCATGTAGCAGCTGCTCCGACGGTCCGTCAATGCGTCCGAGCAGCAGCCGCGTGGACGTGCTGATGCCAGCTGCGCCGATGAGCGCGACTTGCTGAGGGGCAGCTTGATGCCCACTTAATGTGTAGGTACCTTAGACTTGCATGTAATCTAGCTGCCCTGCTGCCTGGACGCGCTGACCGGTGTGAACGCACCATAAGACTGGTAGTTGGTTGGTTCCTGAAATGTCCCTGTCGACCCTGCCCAGTGTAGTGAAGACACACGCATACCGTGAAGGTCCGGTAAAATTAGCCTGAAGTTCCGACAGTGGAAACGTGCCTAATCTGGTCATTGGCTTCAAACTGTTTTGTCTATAACCAGTCTCTATCCTGTTATATTTGTAGTTTGCCCTGATTATTCATTGAAAAATTTGCTGTTGTGTGGTCAGATTCGAATCTGGGCTCGCAGGAAAGCCATTGAGCAGGGACAGGGAAATTATGCTCTCAATGTAACTGGACCCATACTGGACTTCTTCCAGTCCTACTATAACATCTCCTACCCCCTAAAGAAGTCAGGTGAGTGTTCTGTGAAAGAGCTCTGCAAACTCTTGCTTCAAACACAGACGAACCCCGCAGGTCGTCTCAAGTCCTTCAACTCTGATTCACAGATCAAATTGCTCTACCAGACTTTTACTTTGGTGCGATGGAGAACTGGGGACTGGTCACATATAGAGAAACCAACCTCCTCTATGACCCTGAGACCTCTTCTAACAGCAATAAAGAAACCACAGCAACCATCATTGCTCATGAACTCGCACATATGGTAACTTTTTAGCCATTTTAAATTGGAAACTTCATGGATTAGTGAACCAACAAACTTTTCCTTGGCATGCTGCAGTGGTTTGGTAACCTGGTGACACTGAGCTGGTGGAATGAGGTTTGGCTGAATGAAGGCTTTGCTTCATACGTATCCTACTTGGGAGCTGACTATGCAGAACCGGACTGGGATGTGGTAAGGAGCCAGTAATAGGTACAGTGCTGTAAAAAAGTGTTTCCCCCCTGAAAGATTTTGTTTTTTTTGTTTGTAACACTTAAATGTATCAATAAGGACATTTTATTATTGGATGATCATAACCTGCTTAAATACAAAAAGAAGTAATTGACCCTCTTGGTTTAATCATAAATTAAGTTATTCGACACTTATACTGTACTCATACTAAAAACTTTTTTTTTAAGCTGAGCTCCATTTTACAAGCCAAATCAAGGCCTGATTATTTGTTCAGTTTTGTTTTCTCCTTAATGTTAAAAGACAAAAAGTGGATGCTGATTGGATATGTCATTAAAAGTAATATGTTAAAGTATTTTTTAAAAACAGCAGAAACACAAAGTTATTGGCCCCATTTCTGAGGCTCAGCAGACCATTACTGTGAAAAAACGCATGCAGCAGAGAAACCCCTTCCCAGGAAAGGCCGGTCAACCTAAATCACTCCAAGAGCACATTGACGATTTAACCAGGAAGTCACAAAACAGCCCAGAAGAACCTCAAAAGCAACGCAGATCTCACTTGCCTCAGCTAAGGTCAGAGTTCAAGATGTAACAGAAGAAAGAGAGACTCAGCAAAAATGGCCTCCATGGGAGAATTCTTAGGCCAAAGCCACTGCCGAACACAAAGACTCAAAAACACCTCAATGATCCCCAAAATTTGGGGGAATGAGTCATTGGACTGAATGTGGACCGTTTTGGAAGGTGTGGGCCATCTGACCTAAAACTAACCCAGCATTTAAGAAGCAGACCAGCCAATCAAACATGATGAAGATGGTGAAGGCCCTGGACAACTTTCTAAAATTGAGGGAATCCCTAATTTTGGTCTCTGCCAGAAAGTCCTGCAGGAGAATGTCCAGCCATCAGTACCAGACCTTCAGTCCAATCACACTTTGGTTCTATAGCAGAACAGCACTTCAAAGCACATTAGCAAGGCCACCTTTGAATGACTTAAAAAACAAAATTAAGTTTTGGATTGGCCTAGTGAAAGTGTTGATTTAAATCTATTTCAGATACTGCATTATAACCTTAAACACGCTGTTTATTGTCGAAAAGGCTCCATCTTGATTGAAGAAACACATTTCTGCAAAGCAGAGTGGATCAAAGTTCCTCAGTGGTGATGTTGAAGACTCATTGCCACTTATCACCAACTCATGATTTCAGTTGTTGCTGCTAAGAGAGGCACTACTAGTTACTGAATTAGTTATTTAAATCATTTGAAAACTGTTTCTATTTACCCAAGTTACCTTTATTCAATACAAAAATTTTATTGATGCTCTGAAACATAGTGTGACAAAAAAAGAACAAATCTTTTTCACAGCACGACATTTTTGTCATATTCTACACTAACAGTTAATGAGTCTATTCCTATCTGTTTTGTTCAGAAAGACTTGATAGTTTTGGACGACGTGCACAAAGTGTTCGCAGTCGACGCCTTGGCATCCTCTCATCCTTTGACTTCTAAAGAGGACGGGATCGTCTTTCCGGGACAGATCATGGAGCAGTTTGACACCATCTCCTACAGCAAAGTACACACAGCCAGGCTGTCCAGCAGACAGTGACATGACAGTTTAAACTTAATTGTTTCAAAATTTACAAACAAATTTCATTTATACCAAATTTAATCATTTAGTATTTAATTAAAATCTTACAAGGTCAAAACCCCACAAAGATTTCTGAATTTTTCCTGTCAGCTGGTCTGAAACCAAGACATTTAATTTCTTGGTATATCATCTTTAATTCATTTGTTAATATCCATCCCTTGTTCTTTTAGACTCCAACAGGTTCCTAAAAAGAAGCGGTTTTATTGAAGTGTTCCCCACTTTTTAATGTTCTGACATTAAGGGTTCCAGATCATGAAGACCTCCAGTAATGTTTTCCCATTTTGAAAGCCAACCCATTTGCATTTCTGGTTCCAAAAGTCTCTATTGCAGATAAGTTATGGTTCCAGACTACTAGTCATACCGTCTTTTTACTGCCATACCTTAGGAATGTGGTTTTCCATTGTATTACTGAGGACTGCATGGGTGCCGCTGGAAAAGATGTGATCTTGAAGGCAGCAAATGGGTTTTTCTGCATTTTTGCTGGCATCACAAAAGCGGAAATTAGCTTTACGAAGGCCACTGATACAACCCCATACCAATATACTAGCCCATACAACAAGGTGAATGCTTCTTTTCCTTGTTGCTCCATTTCTTCCTACAAAGATATGGAATCACGATCTCTCACCAGAATCCACATTAACAATGTGGATTGGTCAATCCCAGACACCTCTGATACCAGAGAAGTTGATAGTGGCTTTGGAGAAACCTCCATTATGTATAGGAGGTTAACCAAATCTTAACCTTAACCAAATCCAGTTTTCTTTGTCATGGTGTTGCATTGACTCATTATGAGAACATGCCCTTTTATATTTATTGGCAAACATGATTGGTTGTTGATAAATGATGAAAGGGAAGGGGGAAGGTCGAGAGCATTAAAATAATTTGTTTGAGCCAGAATGGTGTGGATGTGACGTTTTCTTAAGTTCAACTTCAAAACTCAAAAAAGGAATCATTTTGGCTTTAGGTGATTTTTATTATATTAATAGCTTGATTCCTCTTCTGTGTGTGTCTCAGGGTGCAGCGGTGTTGAGGATGCTGTCGGACTTCCTGTCAGAGTCAGTCTTCAAACAAGGACTCAGTGTATGTGTTTTTTTCTTTCTACACAAAAATGGAAAATCAGTTTATATCATTGTGGTTTACATTAGCGTTCATCCTCAAAGCGCCCAATTTTCCTTTGTCCACAGAGTTACCTCAGATATTTTTCCTATGGTAATACAATTGGGAGTGACCTGTGGAAACATCTGCAAATGGTAAGATGATGACCTCTGATTTCTATGTCTAAAAGATCTGTATAAGGTTTACCTCTTCTTGTGAGTGATCTGGGTTCTTTGCATTACTGTTAGATAAAAACATGAACTTTTTCTCGCCGCAGCATCCAGATACTTTGTTTATTTTTGGGATGCATTAGCATCCTTGATTTAAAGTTCAGTTTGTGAGTCTTTTCATTGCATTAACACTATTTCTGCAGGCCGTGAAAGACAACAATGTGTCTCTTCCTTATCAAGTTGACACCATTATGAACCCCTGGGTGCTTCAGATGGGCTTCCCAGTGGTTACCATAGACACAAGCACAGGAAAGGTTTCCCAGAAGCACTTCCTGCTGGATCCAGAATCGAATGTCACTGTGCAATCACCATACAAGTACGCAACACTGTCACACCAGATTTTGTGAATATTTTTTCTAAAGTCCAACCTCTTGCAAAAAGACATGGAATCAGTCATCTTGACTGCTGAACGGTCATGTGGAAAAATTAGAACAGCCATTAAATATTTTGTTTTCTTTTTAAAATGAAATGTTCAATTATAGGTTTTCATCCTTTTTGGTATTTGTTTCTCAAAAATAAAGTTAACCATCTATTATCTTCTGCTTAATGCTGGGTCGGGTTGCGGGGGCAGCAGCCAAAGCTCAGAGGCCCTCCAGTGTTTTCTGGGTCTTCCTCTGGGTCTCCTCCCGGTGGGACGTATCTAGAACTCTTCACCAGAGAGGTACCAGATGCCCGAGCCACCTCAGAAGCGGCTCTACTCTGAGCCCCTCCTTGATGACAAAGCTTCTCATCATATCTCTAAGGGAGAACCCAGACACCCTGTGGAGGATTTCCTTTACTCATTTGTATCCTCAAACTCGTTGTTTCGATCACTACCCAAAGCTTGTTACCAAAGACGAGGGTAGGAACATAGATAGACCGGTAAATCGAGAGTTTCACCTTTTGGCGCAGCTCTCTCTTCACCATGACAGACAGGTACGGTGCTCGCATTAGCGTACCAATCCGTCTAGCAGTCTCCTGCCCCATTTTCTGCTCATTCGTGAACAAGCCGCAAAGACATCCTGTCAAATTTTGGTGCAAATGAGGACCTAAATGCAGCAAAATAAAGAACTTAGAATTTAATTAAACAAGGAACTAAAAACTTACAAAACCTCAGGGGAACACAGAGACCAGGAAAATGCAGCAGGAACCGGACAGGGAAGAATGACGATGAACCAGCAAGTAGTGACTGAATGAGAGCTGACTATATACTGAGGAGGGAATGAGGAAGTGACAGAGAAGACCAAGGACTAATTAGTGAAAGCAGATGCCGGTGAGGGCAATGAGTGAAACTGGGTCAAGAGAAGAGTAGCAGGGAGACAACATGAAAGGGAAAAAATGGCAAGGGAGATAGAAAACTCTTAACTAGAAATTAAAGATAATGTGTCTAAGGAGGAATCTAAGGGAAACTTAAGGAAACACTGGAGAACAGAAGGAAGTAATAAATTAGGAAACTATCTAAAGAGAAATAAACTAAGGAAACAAATAAGGGGGACACAAACAAAAGGTGAAAACATCTAAGAGGATGAAGGGAAAATGAAAACAAGGAAGTGCCATAAAATAAATACCAAAGAATACATTAAGATGATAATTAAACTGAATAAGGAAAAGAACTAACTTCAAAACCCCAAAACTGAGAACTATGACACATCCATCCATCCATCCATTATCTGTACCCGTCCATCCTATGCAGGGTTGGGGGGGGGGGGCTGGTGCCTATCTCCAGCAGTCACACGAGGCAAGAGGTGGGGTACAACTTGGATGGGTCGCCAGTCCATCGTGAGTCCCCGAGACAGGTAAACTTAAAAAAGTAAGCTTGTTTTACTCAAACAGATATATCAACAAAAATGTGTATTCTAACTAAGGACCTAGTGAGGACAACCTGCCCTTAAGTCATCAATCAATATTTGTCATCATTCTCATGAACATTTATCAGTTTTTCAAATTCTTGCAGACCAAGACAGACCATCCCAATGTGTCTAGGACACATTGCCATAGTGCTCCGTTCAGAACCCCTGTGTTGCTGCAATAATAAATCATTCCAACCACAGCTTCATTACAGAAGTTAAATGCACGCTGAAACCACTTGGAGAACTTTCATTCTCTATCACACCTAATGGAGAACCATCTGTGTGCCTTTAAGCCCCTGAAGACATATCCAAGACTTCACTGAGACCATCCTTGTTCTGGCAGATTTATTACAAAATAGCACGGTAAACAGGTTTACTGGTGGTTCCTAGGATTTCTAAAAGTAGAATGGGAGGCAGATCTTTTAGTTCTCAGGCTCCTCTCCTGTGGAACCAGCTCCCAGCTTTAGTCCGTGAGGCAGACACTCTGTTTACTTTTAAGGCCAGGCTTAAAACTTTCCTTTTTGATGAAGCTTATAGTTAGAGTGGCTAAGGTCATCCTGAGCTATCTCTGTAGTTATGCTGCTATAGGCTTGACTGCTGGAGGACAGACTGACACACCGTTCTTCACTCTGCTACTTTTCTCTTCTACTACTCTCCAGTTGCATTATTTGCTGTTATTTTGTCTGTTAACTTTATTTTTTTTCGGTGGTTTTTTCTTTCCATAGAAGCTACAACTGGTCTGCCATCCTGCTCACATGTGATGCCTTGTTGGACGGGGGGTATCGACTGGGATGATGCTCCCAGTAACTCTTCATCCTCCATGTCCTGTTGTTAACGTTTTACTTTCTTTAATATAGAAAGGACTCTTACATCAGTCCTTCTGTTTTTTCTGTGTTTCTGCTGTGTCTTCTCAAACCCCCAGACGGTCGTGGCAGATGGCCGCTCCTACTGAGCCTGGTTCTGGTTCTGCTGGAAGTTTCTTCCTGTTAAAGGGGAGTTTTTTACTCTCCACTGTCGCTACATGCTTGCTCAGTATGAAGGATTGCTGATGGATTGCTGTGGTCGGAATCTGCATCAACGGGGCACAACTGCAAGTCAATGACTTGATGCAATCTGTTGGGAATCCTTAAATAGAACACTTTCAAACTCATTCATACATATGTATGATTGAATTGAAGTAACTTTTCTTGTAAAAGGCCTTGGGATGACATATATTGTGAATCGGCACTATATAAATAAGCTGAACTGAATTGAATTAATCCTGTGTAGCATGGCCCTAAAAAAGTTTAACATTTTGTCAGACCAGGGACAAAGTTAAATTGTCATCATAAACAACTTATAGCTAAATGGCTTGAAACTACAAAAACTAGGCACCTGAAAAGTATACAATGAGGCTAAAATGAAACCGTCAAACTGTGGGTGATTAGATAAAAGTGGGATTTAGTGTTGAATCCCCAAGCTGCACTGACCAAGGAATAAAAACGCTGGAACAAACATCTAAACATGAGTTTGTAGAGAGAAGCAAAACATCAGCAGTCAATGCTGATCTAAGGGCTGCATGTCAGGTGAAGAAGCAGGGCAAGAAATGCACAGGTAGATACTGAACACTTTTCTCAATCCAAATGAGCTTGATTGATCATCAAGGCATTTTTTACAATTACAACATATCTGTACACTGAGTAAAGTAAACACAAACGTTTCTCCAAGAAAACAGATAAACTCAGTATCATGGTTTTCAGACCATTTGAATAACTAAACACTTATGGTGGAACCTTATTAGCAATGACAAGGAACAAATCTATCAGCTTGATGGACTAACATCCTCAAACAGTGTCTATTTATTTTATTTTTTTTAATTTTGCAAGAAGTTGTGCATCAACACACGTTCCACTGCAGCTCTGCAGGTTAGGCTCTGACAATGTTGAGTCTTTCAGATATAAGTGGGTGATCCCTGTGCGCTGGATGAAAGACGGTGACATCCGTAAAGACATTTGGTGGCTGTTGGAGAAGGAAGGTGTGCAATAAAATTTATTAAATCTGGAGAAAACTATGTGCTGAAGATAATAAAATGTTTTTGTTTTTGTCAGATCTGAATGTGGACATGACGAATGGGCCTTCATGGGTTCTGGCTAACATCAATGTTACTGGCTATTACCGGGTGAACTATGACCTGGGCAACTGGGAGCGGCTCTTTTCTCAGCTCAGCACAGATCACCAGGTTACCAGTTACACTTTACCTGGTGGACCCAGAAGAAGATCTACCTGCTGATAAGATTAACCCTTTAGTCAACGTTGCTCTTCAGAAATATTTCAGCCTCTGCAAATTGTCTCATGATTCTGTATCCCAACTCAGGTAATCCCACTCATCAACAGAGCACAGCTGGTGGACGACGCATTCAACCTGGCCAGGTAAGACCAGGCAATTAATTGCATTTATTCAAGTGCAAACTGCAAATGCTTGTCCTCTCAGAAGTCTTTAGTGATTTTTGCTTAATGGTGGTTACCTTTAAATAGGCAAGCAGACAATTTAACAAGAAACTCATTTTAAATTGGATCTTTAAGATCTTTGTTACCAGAAACTCATAAGACACAATTTTTGTTATTTCCAGTCTGAGAAAAACCTTACAGGTAGCACAGCTTGATTAACAGAGAATCTGATTTATGCAAAAACAAGATTACCAAAGCACCACTACAATTTGGTAAAAGAGTAATGATCAACCAAAAACACTACTCATTAGCCTATCTCAGAGTAGCTTACTTATTACCCTAGTTTATTCTATCTTGTCTTAGCTTAATTTAGCACACCCAATCCAATGTTGTAAGCTTAGACTATGTTAGATGGGTTTGTATATCTACTGAGGCAAATGTGGCTCAGTGGGAATCGTCATTGTCTTGCAATTGGAAGGTTGTAGGTTCAAATCAAGCTTTGTCCTATCACATGTCAATGTGCCCTTGGGCAAGACAACCCCAAATTGTCTACTGATTAGGGTGTCCAACCGTTTTTCCCGGACATATCCACTTTTCATGCTGTCTGGGGGGGATTTAATAGATTCATGAAAATGTCGGGGGTTTCATCGTTTTTCAGAGGACTAATAAGCATATTTAAACTGACTGGTGCAACATATGGAATACAACAGCCTTTCTCTCATCGGACGTTCTCCCCGAGCTGCTGCCTTAAGGGTGGTTAGGATCCGTTCATAGACGGAACAGACGGTGGACAGTCCTGCCCTGCAATGCACCTCTTTGCACCGTGTTGTGCTGCGGCTGTTTTACAGGATCCCAAAGCCCGCGCTTTATGTAGCTTTATGGCCGAACATAGAGACTGGAGTATACACTTTTTTAATGTCTTTCTGAGACTGCTGCTTTTTTTTTTATACATATATTGGGAAAAAAAAAGATTTGTTTGCTTGTTGTTTGTTTGTATTTACAAAGATTTATAGTCCTCTTTTGTACTTGTGAAAGCCGATCTGAAGTTTATTTAACTATTCATTCTAACCTCATGGAGAATGTACACTTTAAATATGTTATAATCAAAATTCTATGCCTAATAGGCTACTGAAAGTGTTTCAGGACAGGGCCAAGTTACCTCTTTTTTGGAAATCAAAATACAGTCACCCTACTACTGATCTCTGTATTGGTGTATAAACGTGTGTGTAGGTGTAGTGAAAGTGTTTTGAGTAGTCAGTATGAGTCAAAAAGCACAATATAAAACCAGACTAGTTATTAAAACATTTACTTATTGTAGCTTTCTTATGCTTACCTTAGCTCTGTTGAAACATGAAAATATCCTTAGCTAATTCTAATTTACCTTATTTTAGCCTACCCAAGTTTAGCTAAACATAGCTTAAGTTACTGAACTTTAGTGTAGTTTGTTTAGCTCATATATACTCACTGTATCTTATCTCAGCTTAGCTCAATATATATTTATTTGCTTGACTTAACATGATTGTTCACACCCAACTATACCTTAGCGTATCTTAATTTAGCTTAATTTAGCCCGCCTAGACACACTTTATCTTGGCTTGTTTAGGCTACTAAAACTTTCCTTTTCTTAGTTTATCTTGCATTAGCAAGAGTCTACCTTATTTTAGGCTACCTAAAAATTAGCTTATGTTTTTTCTCCCCTTATGGTAGCTTACCGTAGTTTGCCATACCTAGATATACCTTAGGTTAGCTGTTTTGACATACCAAAACATTTCCTATCTGGCAAGCTGCCAGGTACGTCTTCGGCAAAAAGCCGGTAACCTCCAGATCTCCGGTTTTTAAGCCGGGGACGTGCTTCTGACGACCATATCAGGTAACCAAGATTTCAGCTTCTTCAAGCCAAGGAAGTCTTCAACCAGAGTCGAAACCTTCATCCGACAAGTGCCGGGAAATCACAATTTGTTTTTACTCAAACAAATAAGCTAGTGTTCCTTTAATTCTCTGTTTCACTCTGTTTTTTGGTTTTTACTTTTTTCATCAGTATGAAACTTTTTAACAGCTGGTTTTTGTCCAATTAGGTCTTGCCTCTGCTCAGGGCTAAACTTAAAATTAATTATTGAATAATTGCCAGCTGCTCTTTTCGTGCATGCAAATTTGGCCTTAAAGCATGTATTCCAGACATGAAGCTGACATGAATAAAAACAAAGGAACTTTCTGACATCACCCAGGAAGCATCTTCATCACACTCCGACGAGAATATTCAAATTATTTTCTTTACCTTAAAGGGTAGATTTGGCCGGCCTTCCCGTCAGAGTGAAAATGTCGATGACGTCCCTAGAGACCCGTCAGCCTGCCTTGGCTCGCCACAAATGTTGGTTATTTTGAATGTTGGACCAGGTTGACATGCAAAGGAATTGAGTTCAGTTAAACAAACAAACAAAGTCAAGACAACTTAATTTCTGGAATACAGCCTCTGTCGGTTTATTAGTTTACATACCTTCTCTGAGCAGGACAGAGCATAGATGACATACAGTTCTGTCGTCTTCCAATACCCCAGCAAGACTCTTCGGCAAGCCCCAGACTAACCAGCTCTCTTCTATTATTAACACACAGATTTTATACTTAGTTCGTGCATCATATTGGCACACGAACTGTCCAATATAATCCAGAAGTTTCCTTTCGAGAACAACACGCTCTCTGAGAGAACATGTTCTGCTAGCCAAGTTTATAATTTATCGTGTCTGACTGATCCGAGCCTTCCTTCTCTGAAGAAACACACAAATTCCTTCACGTACCATTTTTGATAAGAACATTTTGGACATTCATCATTTACCACAACAGTTTAAGTTAGTTTATTCTTGTCTACCTTATTTTAGCCAACCTAAAGTTTTCAGCTTGACTTAACTCCAATTAGACTGTTGAACCTTACATAACCACAGTTTAGCCCATGTTAACATACTTCATCGTAGTATATTTTAGCCATCAAAATCGTATCTTTTATCCTTAATTTCTATTGAAATTATATTTTAGTTCAGGTTTTCGAAACTTCTAATATATAAAAATAGACTTGAATCAGAGGAAAAGTGGAACCTACCTATGAAAGCAGAGTTTGAGCTCTAAAATTTAGGATTAATCTTATGAAATAGCCGATCAGAGGCCGACAGTGTTATGGCATCTTCTTTTCAGCCCTGCATAGTTTAATGGAGCCTCAATATAAGGTTCTAAAAAAGGGGCTGGTACCATGTAACCATTACTATTGCAAAACCCTCAGAACCGTGTACAGCCAAGTAAGTTGAGCCAAATGAGTAGGCATTGGTGGAAAAGGGCCATATCTGTGATACCTTAAAATCTCCAGTTTGGATGAGCTAATTCTCCCCTCTGCAGAGCTCAGCTGGTGCCCACCACTCTGGCTCTCAGGACCACCTCCTACCTGTCCAAGGAGACCGAGTACATGCCTTGGCAGTCTGCGCTCAACAACCTGCACTATTTTGACCTCATGCTGGACCGAACTGAAGTCCATCAGCCCATGCAGGTAAGGACTTCTCAGACTTTAGCTGTTTGGATGCTATGAGCATTGTAACATATAAGCCACCACCTTTTTCCCGTTTCTGTGTTTCATCAGGAATATATCAGGAAACAGGTGACTCCGCTCTTCCTGTACTTCAGAAATATGACGTCAAACTGGACCAAAGTTCCTGAGAAGCACACCGACCAGTAAGTTCATTCACACATGAAGATACATGCATACATACATGCAGTTATGATAACATGTAACTATGACCCCGGAAAAACATTGTCTGGAACCTTAAATATCTAAAGGGAGTTAGATCTTATGGAAAGGTTTAGCTTTTATAACAATCAAACAGGATTTTACATTTTATGGCAAAGCTGAATTAATAAAGGAGAGAGAGAAAACATTGAAAGACAGAACAGACGGAATTCAGTACACAGCAGAAATGTGATGTTTTTCAGACAAAATTAGTCAGATGTGGAAGAAACCATATTAGGCAGCATTATTTTTGTGGTTTCCAGCACACATTCATACTGCCAAGCAAATGTGGCTCCATGCTAAGTGGTCCGCAATGTCATTTTCTTTCCTGAAACCACAGAGCTCTGGAAAAGTTGCACACAGATATATATATATATATATAAAGAAGAATAGGACACTGTACGGTAACACATAGGAACACACATAGGAAAAATTATATTGAACAGGTAGTAAATTTACCATGTCTAGATTAAAAAAGAGTAGGATAATTACCGTAACAAAAAATTGCAAGATGTGTATGTTTGTGCACAGGAAACAGCAATAATTTATAAATCAAAAAGACTGTGCAAATATTGACAGGGATGTTATTCAAAATGAGAAAACCTGTGCAAATAACAGCAGGGATGTAAATGCTTTTTGTGTCTGAACTTGTTGAGCCCAGTTATGGCTATAGAGTCTTACAGCTGCTGGGAGGAAAGATCTGCGATGACGCTACTTTAAAATTCAATTTAATTCAATTTAAAACGTCATCTCCAGGCATTTTACAAGACAATTCATTTCAATACAAACATTCCAATCAGTTTAAAGGTTTAGCTAGTTTTCTATTTAAGGAATCCCAGCAGATTGCATTGAGTCATTGACCAGAGGATGCGCCCCGTTGATGCAGACCCCAACCACAGCAATCCCTCATACTGAGCAAGCATGTAGTGACAGTGGAGAGGAAAAACTCCCCTTTAACAGGAAGAAACCTCCATCAGAACCAGAACCAGAACCTGGCTCAGTAGGAGCGGCCATCTGCCACGACCGTCTGGGGGTTCAGGAAGACAGAGCAGAGACACAGAAAGAACAAAAGATCTGTGTAAGAGTACTTTCAATAAAAACGAAAGTAAAAAGTTGATAACATGAGACGGGGGATGTTCAGTTACTGGGAGCATCATCCCAGTCGATGCCCCCAGTCCAACATGGCATTACAGCTAAGCAGGATACCAGACCAGGTGTAGCTTCTATGGAGAGAAAAACACTGAGAAAAAATAAAGTTAACAGTCGAAATAACAGAAAATAATACAACTGGAGAGTCGTAGGAGAAAAGGAAGTAGCAGAGTGAAGAAAAGTGGTAAGTCTGTCCTCCAGCAGTCTAAGCCTATAGCAGCATAACTACAGAGATGGCTCAGGATGACCTTAGCCACTCTAACTATAAGCTTTATCAAAAAGGAAAGTTTTAAGCCTGGCCTTAAAAGTAAACAGAGTGTCTGCCTCACGGACTAAAGCTGGGAGCTGGTTCCACAGGAGAGGAGCCTGATAACTAAAAGATCTGCCTCCCATTCTACTTTTAGAAATCCTAGGAACTACAAGTAAACCTGCAGTCTGAGAGCGAAGGGCTCTGTTAGGAACATATGGAACAATTAGATCTCTGATGGAGCTGATTATTAAGGGCTTTACATGGAAGAAGAAGTATCTTAGATTCTATTCTGGATTTAACAGGGAGCCAATGAAGGGAAGCTAAAACAGGAGAAATGTGATGTCTCTATATTTAATATTCATCAGAACTCTTGCTGCAGCATTTTGGATCAACTGAAGACTTTTAATTATGTTTCTGGACTTCCTGATAGTAAAGAATTACATTAGTCCAGTCTTGAAGTAACAAATGCATGGACTAGTTTCTCAGCATCACTCCTGGACAGGATGTTTCTAATTTTAGCAATATTCCGGAGGTGAAAGAAGGAAATCCTAGAAACCTGTTTAATATGGTATTTAAATGTCAAGTCTTGGTCAAAAATAACGCAGAGGTTCTTTTCGTTATTAATGGAGGCCAATTTAATATCATCCAGATGAAGTGATTGAATAATCAGTTTCTTTTTAGAGCTTTGGTCCAAAGACGGCAACTTCTGTCTTGTCAGAATTTAAAAGCAGAAAGTTTAGAGTCATCCATTTTTTTATGTTTCCAGACATGCCTGTAATCTACCTAACCCCACCAGACCACTCAGGTCCTCTAATTCCAGTCTACTCAACATCCCTAGAATCAGAACCAAACATGGAGAAGCAGCTTTCAGTTTCTATGTTTCTCTAATCTGGAACAAACTTCCAGAAAACTGCAAAGCTGCTGAAACACTGAGTTCTTTTAAATCACAACTAAAAACGTATCTGTTTAGAGTTGCCTTTGAGTAATACTTTGTTGTATCATGTTTTGTGTATTTTTCTTGTTTTACTGCTGTTTTCAAATACCTTGATGTATCTGTGTGTGCTTCTTGCTTTATTGCTGTTTTTACTTTATATGCTTTGTCTGTGTTTTACTGCTATTTTTATTTTACCACTTAATCATGTAAAGCACCTGGAATTACCTTGTTGTTGAAAGTGTGCTATACAAATAAAATTGCCTTGCCTTGCCTCAACTGACAGGATTCATCAGGATTTATGGATAAATGTAGTTGTTGGTCATTAGCATAACTTTGGAAATGTATCCCATGCTGTCTAATAGTTTTACCAATTGGAAGCATACACCAAGGATGCAGCAGTCTGTCACAAAGAAGCTCTCAAGTTCTGACTGCATGCATGGTTGTTTTTCCTTTGGGGCTGTGTTGCCATGGGATGGATGGATGGATGGATGGATGGATGGATGGATGGATGGATGGATGGATGGATGGATGGATGGATGGATGGATGGATGGATGGATGGATGGATGGATGGATGGATGGATGGATGGATGGATGGATGGATGAATGGATGAATGGGAACATGTTTGCATTTAAATAACAGATGCAGGAGGAAGAGGAAGTGAACAAGGCATTTAGAGCCTCAGCTAAACCATGTACTATATCTACTTTTATCAACATAAATGATTCTGAGGCTAATACATTACTTTTTAGATGACACAAATCTGCAGCTGTACAGGTTACAGTGCCCCCTTTGGTCATACATGACAGCTCTACATCAGTGTGCTTCATGTGCTTTAATTCCTGCTCTAACAGGTTGTGTCTCCCCCTGCAGGTACAATCAGGTGAATGCACTCCGTACAGCCTGCAGGACGGGACTAACAGAATGCCAGAACCTGACCTGTATGTGGTTCAAACAGTGGATGGAAAGCCCTGAACACAACCCGTGGGTCTGATACATGTAACATTTCTTCGTGTTTCTTTTAAAATGTTTGACAATGTGATCCATTAACTGAAGAAAATCCTACAGAGCATTTATTTAACATCATATGTTGTCCAAGTGATTAAAATGTTTCTTTAGCTTCCAAATAAAACAATAGAAAACTTTTTTTTTAAATACCATTAGTCTATTACTACTAATGTAACACCATAGCAAATTAGTTTTGCCAGAGCCAGTCCAATATTGCATGGAGCTCCTAAGCAGATTCTGATTTGGGTGCCCATTGTGCTATTTATTAAATAATTAATATATGAATATATTTTGCTAATATGTTTATTTTTCTAACTTATTCAAATGAATTAAAAAAACATCTCCTTTGAACAACCTTTCAGTGCTGATGTGGTAAAGCAAGTAAATAGTGGCTAGATCTAATTAGTTGTTCCACTATCAGTTATGTAAAATTCTTAATCATATATTGAAATATATTTTTAGCTACAGGAAGAATTAAATTATGATTCTTAAAAGACAAGTCAGACTACAAGGGATTTCCTTTGCATGATTACAACTAGAAGATTTGTCAAATCTTCACAATCTTAAACAACTCTACAGGCTATTTTAAGTTTGAAAGAAATGCAATTTTTTTTTTCTTCAATTTGATATAAAAAGAAAGTTTATACTTCATAACTATTGAAAATCTAAATTGTGATGTTTATTCCAGTGTGAACGGTTCAGGGCCCTAAAGCGGCCGCCATGCGCAGAAGAAGACCAAACATCACACACAATGCTCTCTGTTTATGGAAGTAAAAATGGCGGCTACAGATGTTCGTGTTTGTGCAACAGTTTCGCAAAACATTTTGACAAATTAATTAGAGAAAGAAGAAGACTGAGAGAAAAGAGAGCCCACATTTTAACAATGGCTTTTTGTGGAGCTGTGGCTGCTACCTCCGTACAGAGATATGTATGGATCCGGAGTAAGAACCACAGTCTGTGTGGGAGTTGTGATGTGAAGGGGTTTCATCCATGAGTTCAGGATTTCATGACAGACCTTTGAATACCTCTGTCAGTACCTCTTCCTGTGCAGATTAGTACATCTGTCTTGTGTCAGTGACGTACAAGACCGATTAATGCAACATGACTGTTCCATCCATCCATCCACCCATCCATTCATCCATCCATTAACTATACCCGCCCATCCTCTGCAGGGTTGCGGGGGGCTGGTGCTGATCTCCAGCATTCATTGGGCGAGAGTGACAGAGACAGGTTGCAATTCCATCACAGGGCAACAAACACTGCCTGGCCAAAAAAAAAGTTGCTACCAAAAAAAAGGTCACACAATTTAATATTTTGCTGGACCGCCTTTAGTTTTGATTACGGTATGCATTCTCTGTGGCATTGTTTCAATAAGCTTCTGCAAATTCACAATATCTATTTCCATCCAGTTTTCCATTCATTTTTCACCAAGGTCTTGCATTGATGATGGTAGAGTCTGGCCGCTGCGCAATGCCTTCTCCAGCACATCCCCAAGATTCTCAGTGGGGTTACGGTCTGGACTCTGTGGTGGCCAATCCATGTGTGAAAATGATGTCTCATGCTCCCAGAACCTCCCTTTCACAATTTGAGCTCGACGAATCCTGGCCTTGTCATCTTGGAATATGCCCGTGCCATTAGGGAAGAAAAAACCCCATTGATGGAATAACCTGGTCATTCAGTATATTCAGGTAGTCAGCTCACCTCTTTCTTGGAGCACATACTGTTGCTGAACCTAGACCTGACCAACTGCAGAAACCCCAGATCATGGCTTGTACATTAGGCACTAAGCATGATGGGTGCTTCACTTCATCTGCCTCTATTCTTATCCTGATGTGCCCATTACTCTGGAACAGGTTAAATCTGGACTCATCAGACCACATGACCTTCTTCCATTGATCCAGAGTCCAATCTGTATGCTCCCTAGCAAATTGAAGCCTTTTTTCCCCTGTTTGCCTCACCAATTAGTGGTTTTCTTACGGCTACACAGCTGTTCAGTCCCAATCCCTTGAGTTCCCTTTGCATTGTGCGCATGGAAATGCTCTTACTTTCACTATTAAACACAGTCCTGAGTTCTACTGTTGTTTTTATTCAATTTGATTTCACAAAATGTTAAAGTCTTGACCGATCACCATCATTCAGGAATTTTGTTCCGGCCACTTTTCTTCCTCGAAGACGGTGGGTTCCCCATTATCCTTCCACTTTTTATTAATGCGTTGGACAGTTCTTAACCCAATTTTAGTAGTTTCTGCAATCTCCTTAGATGTTTTCTCTGCTTGACAGATGCCAATGATTTGACCCTCCTCAAACACACTAACATCTTTTCCACGATCACGAGATCTATCTTTCGACATGGTTGCTTATGAAATGAGAAGCAACTCATTGCACCAGTTGGGGTTAAATAACTTGTTGCCAGCTGAAAAATAATCGCCCATGCAGTAACCAATAGGAGGCTTGGACCTATTTGCTCAGTTAAATCCAGGTGGCGACTTTTTTTTTTTTGGCCAGGCTGTGTAGAAACAAACAGGACAAACAACCATGCATGCATGCACACACTCATACCTAAGGGCCATTTAGAGAGACCAATTCACCTAACAGTCATGTTTTTGGATTGTGGGAGGAAGCCAAAGTACCCAGAGGGAACCAACGCATGCACAGGGAGAACATGTAAACTCCATGCAGAAAAGCTGGATTTGAACCCAGGACCTTCTTGCTTCTTGGATTTAGTATCACATATGAAATGACCTGAAAAAAATGGATTTGTGCTGTTTAGACTGTCACAAAAAAGATCAGATATGGGTTGCATATGGTCATAAAAGTCGGATTTGATGCGTTTTTGCCTGCAGTGTGTACGTAGCCTAGTTTGCTCGTACCTAGGCCCGTCCCTGGTGTTTTGCACTTTTGCCTTGTACTATTTAAAGTGTTGTCCTTTGTTGCCGTTTTTTTTCTCCTATGGAAAAAAAAAGTTTCATCTAAGTACAATGCTATTAGGTAGGCTACTTGATTTTTTTGTGTGTGTTTTGTTCAAAGAACAAGTAATCTAATATGCAGCTGTTCCGTTCAGCATCCACCCAAACCTGCGCTCGACCGTGTACTGCAGCGCCGTGGCAGCAGGCGGCGAGGCCGAGTGGAACTTCACATGGACGCAGTTCAGGATGGCTACGGTGGCCAGCGAGGCCAGTAAACTCATGTCAGCTCTGGCCTGCAGCACCAACATGCACCTGCTAGAGAGGTGAGCCTGACCTTCACTGATCCTGCCTCATATTTAAGGCCTTTGGTCGATCAGTAGCTCAAACCAAACTGCAAATTTAGGCTCACTTGTAACTCTTCATGTACTCTTTGATCTTTGAAGGAACAGTGTGGTTATAGGCAAGGCAAGGCAATTTTATTTGTATAGCACACTTTCAACAGCAGGGTAATTCAAGGTGCTTTACATGATTTGGTGATTTAAAAAAACAAAACAAAAACAAACAAAAACACATGGAATATAACATTGGAAATTAAAAGTAAAAGAAACACAGATTACACATGATACAAAAATCAAAAAAGCAAGAGAGCATGAACACATTTTATACATATGACATCAAGCATTTACTCGAAGGCAATTCTAAACAGTTGGGTTTTTAGTCTCGATTTAAAGCAGTTCAGAGTTTCAGCAGCTCTACACTCGTCAGGAAGTTTGTTCCAGATAAGGGGAGCATATAAACTGAAAGCTGCTTCTCCATGTTTAGTTCTGAGTCTAGGGATGTTTAGTAGGCTAGAGTTGGAGGACCTGAGTGGTCTTGGTGGTTGGTACTGTGACAACAGTTCTTCAACATATTTTGGTGCTGAGCCATGTAATGATTTATAAACTAGTAGGAGTATTTTGAAGTCTATTCTCTGAGCTACAGGGAGCCAGTGTAAGGACTTTAGAACTGGGGTGATGTGCTCTACTTTCCTGGTTCTAGTGAGGAACATGAGCAGCAGCGTTCTGGATGAGCTGCAGCCATCTGATTGACTTTATAGGCAGACCTGTGAAGATGCTGTTGCAGTAATCAATCCGACTAAAGATAAATGCATGGATGAGTTTTTCTAGATCCTGTTGCAACATCAGTCGTTTAATCCTAGAAATGTTCTTCAGGTGATAGAAGGCTGACCTTGTTATTGCCTTTATGTGACCCTGGAGGTTCAGGTCTGAGTCCATTACTACACCTAGATTTCGAGCCTGATCAGTAGTTTCTAGCTGTATTAACTGAAGCTGTGTGCTGACTCTTGATCGTTCCTCCTTGGGTCCAAAAATAATTACTTCAGTTTTTTTTCTATTCAGCTGGAGCTGAATAGAAACATATGGCACATCCATCCATTTATTTGGTCAATGCATTGATTTAGGGTTTGAATGGGTTCAGAGTCACCTGGTGACGTAATGTAGAGCTGAGTATCATCCGCGTAGTTATGGTAGCTAATGTTATTGGTTGCTATAATCTTGCCTAGTGGGAGCATGTAGATATTAAATAAGAGGGGGCCCAGGATGGAGCCCTGGGGCACCCCACATGTGATTTCTGTTCATTCTGATGAAAAGTTTCCTATTGAAACATAGAAGTCCCTGTTCTTTAGGTAAGACTCAAACCAGCCAAGTAGTGTACCAGAGAGTCCGACCCAGCTCTCCAGTCGTTCCAATAAAATATCATGATCAACAGTGTCAAATGCTGCATTGAGGTCCAACAGAACCAGCACTGTGGTTCTACCACAGTCTGTATTTATGTGGATGTCATTGAATACTTTGACGAGGGCAGTCTCGGTGCTGTGGTGAGCGCGGAAACCAGACTGAAAAACAACAAAACTGTTTGTCATTGTTATGAAGCTATTTAACTGCTGAAACACGGCTTTTTCAATATTCTTACTGATGAATGGAAGATTAGAGATTGGCCTGTAGTTCTGCATTAACGTGTTGTCTAGATTTTTCTTCTTTAGCAGTGGTTTAATAACTGCTGTTTTTAAAGGATGAGGGAAGACACCTGACAGGAGGGATGAGTTCACCATTTGAACAAGATCAGACTCAATAACAGGAAGAACTTTCTTTAGAAAAGCTGTGGGTAGGATATCAAGACAGCAGGAGGAGGAGCTTAATTGGATAATGATTTTTTTCACTAAAGGATTAGTTAGTCTTTCCACTGTTGCAAATACAGTCCGTGCATTATTAATGTTTCTGTTGATGATTTCAGAAAAGAACGATTCCCTAGCATCTTTTATAGTTAGCTGATATCTATTCAGTCTCTCTTTGTAGATCTCACAGTGAACCTGGAGTCGAGTTTTCCGCCATTTTCTCTCGGCTCGTCGACACTCTCTTTTTTCACTACGTACCAGTGGATTACTTGTCCACGCAGACTTCTTTCTACCTGAGACTACTTTCACTTTAGTTGGAGCAATGGAATCCATAATGTCTGAGATTTTCGCAAGGAAATTATCTACTGTTGTATTCTACTTTTTTGAGGCTATTTTTTATTATGCAGTACATATGTTTTAATTATATCTTTTTTAAGCTTTAGAAGTAATAGGCCTGTTTATATTATTCAGGGTAGTAAAACATGACTCTGTTACCAGTATTTTATAGGGTTGAAGGTTTTAAGTAAACAAACTCTTGAGTAAAGATATGAATTGAAAGCAGGGAGGATCAGCTATAACTCTAAAGCCGCGTTCACACCGGTCAGCGCGTCCAGGCAGCAGGGCAGCTGGATTACATGCAGGTCTATGGGATCTACGCATCTAGTGGGCGCCAAGTTGCCAAGCAGCAAGTCGCGCGCGTCGGCGCAGCGGGCATCAGCGCGTCCACGCAGCTGATGCCCGGACGCCCCGACGGACCGTCGGGGCGTCTGCTGCTCAAGTTGGGAAAATTGAACTTTCGGGCAGCAGACGCGCGGCGTCAACCAATCAGAGCGACTCGTTGTACTGACGTAGTAACTCCTTCCATGGGGGAATCGGCAAATTTTTTATTCAAGATGGAGGACAAACTGATCGTCGCTGTATGTAATGTCCGTGAACTGTATGACCCGTCTTCGTCTTTTTACAAAGACAGGAAGAGATCGGATCTGATTTGGAGGAAGATATCGGAGGATATTGGAGTGCCAGGTAAGCAGTTAAACATAGAAAAAAATATTTTTTCTTTTAACTTTCTTGTTATGTTAGCTAACGCTACGCTAGCCAAAACCGGTTAGGGCAACTACGGTACTAAATACGCATTACCAGTTTCCCATTGTGTATTTAGACGAGATCTGCAAAAAACGGTGGAAGACATTGAGGGACACATATGTCAGGCAGAGCAGAAAAGAGAAAGAGAGAAGGAAGAGCGGAGCAGAAGGAGGGAAAGTGCAGAAATGGAAGTACCTCTCTGTCCTGTCCTTCCTCGAACCCTTCATCGCCCCCCGCGAAACATCGAGCAACATGGGGGTCGAGGAGGAGCAGGCGGAGGGGTATGACCACCCAGAGGAGCCAGAAGAAGAAGCAGCAGGGCGGTTAGAGGCAGAAGGTTGGTGATTTTGAGAAGAAAACCCAGACATAGTGGCACACAAACACACACAAAAACGTGCTCAGAAACATGAAAGTAATTATTGTAAAGCTGAAACCTACATCATTTTGCTACTACAAAGTTTTGCTATTTATTATTAGTGCTAGCAGTAGAAGTATTTGTGATCTTGGTATAAAGCATAATAAACAGGAGGGTCAATAATATTCCTTTCTGTCTTGACAGATCCAGCTAACATGGAGGCAGGTGACATGGCTGAACCAGAGTCCCCTGGCCCTTCCTTTTGTGCTTCTGACCAGCCTGGCCCTTCCTCTGCTGCTGCTTCTTCTTCTGACCAGCCTGGCCCTTCCTCTGCTGCTGCTTCTTCTTCTGACCAGCCTGGCCCTTCCTCTGCTCCAGCACCTGCAGGTGTGTAGTGCTGTTTGGAAAGGTTGGGAATGTAGGTTTTATTCAAAGATGTCAATCTGTTTCTTTCGGTTCCCAGACACTTGGCGAATTACTTTTTGTACTTTCTGAAATGTCTGTGTATACCCTGGAATTCACACTCAGCCTTTCATACAGACTTAAAATGTTGCTTATAATTTTATCTAATTTGTATATTTGTTCAACATAATTGTAAGCATTTTTAACACATTTTTCTACTGTGTTTTTTCACAGGCCCTCCAAGAAAACGAAGGCGGAGGCAGCAGGACTTGTCAGTGCCAACAGAGTTCCAGCAAAAGCTGCTTGATGCGCTCAAGGCCCGGCCTGAACCAGCTCCTGCTCCTCCTGCAGATGATGAAATGCACTTCCTTCTCTCTCTTCATCCTCTCCTGAAAAGGGTGTCACCTCTAGAAAGAGACATCCTAAAATTTGACATTCATAGACTGATTTTTGAAAGAATGAACAATTTGACCCATTTGGACAATACTCAGTAGTTTTACTGATCGGGCTGACACCTTTTTCAGGGGAGGAAGGAGACTCCTTTCTGTGACCCTCCTGTCTTCCACCGCACTTCCTCCAAATAAGGTCCTTTCTCTTCCTGTTCTTTATTTTATTGTTTGTTTATTATATATATGTTGTATGTATTTTTTTATATTAAATATTTTTATATGTAACATTTTGGTCAGCTACTTTCCTTAATTTAATTCTACTGTCCTATGTAATGCCATTTGGGTGAAAATATTATTTTTAATAACAGATAATAATTACCTTAATGAAATATACCTTTTTATTGACTATATAAAATACCACAGAAGTACAAAAGCAAGAACTATTTGAGTTTATTTGATTGATTTCACCATATCCATAGACGAGTTTGTGGGAGAAAGCAGAGCAGTCTGTCAGTCATTACCTGGAAACGAGAGCTACAGGTGAACAGGTCAAAAGTATATAGGTACAGAACAAACAATAATCCATAAATGAAAGGGATTTGTGAATGTATATATGAATGTATAGAGAAAAACAAATTACTAAAATATAATATAGTAAATATAGATGTGGAAATTTTCAGAAAGTTTTGCTCTTAATTTTTTTACTGGGTGGCTCTTAAAAGAGCCGTTTTGGGTCAGTCCTGTATGGACATGACTATTCTGCCGGCTGCCATGGCACTGCCCCCTCCTCACTGAAGTGGGCCATGAAAACTTCTCTGGTCTCCACTGCCTCTCTGGTTGCGTTGTTGGCTCCGATTCGCCCCACAGCTGGAAGTGGTCTTTCTCCATGAGCAGCGGCAGCTCCCCTCACAACTTCGGGGTTGACTTCCAGTCTGCGGTGAAACATTCTCCGCTGTGCAGACCAGATCCCGAATGCATCTTCCACCACCAGCCGGGCCCGGGAGAGCCGGTAGTTGAAGACGCGCTGCTGATCCGACAAGATCCGCCATGTTGTAAACAACTAGCAACAGACAAATCCACGCCCGCACGCTGACGTAATGATGTGACGCGCTGATGCCCCGACGCGCCGACGCAGACCACAAGTGTGCAAGCAGCTGGGTTTAGATTTTAAAGCGTCGACTTTCGTCCGTTTGAGCGATTTGGCGCCTGGACGCGCTGACCGGTGTGAACGCGGCTTAAGTCATGTTATAACCCAGTTCATGGTACGGTCAAGAGACCTGGAGAAAATAAATGACCTGTCAAGATGTAGAAGGAGGAGAGAGGAGTCATGTGATATGTTCTTTGTTCTTTTTGAAATAAAAATGGTACAGCCTTGTAAGAGAAGGAGTCAGATCTTGTCTGGCTCCCATCTGCAGGTGCGTCCTTCAAACAGATATCTGTTGTTTGTGTGTATTGTTGTTACTCTCTGTCTCTCAGCTCTGGGTCTTATTTTGAAACAGTTCCCGCTGGGGTTTTGGAGTTCGGCGCCCCCACCTCTCTGAGCAGGAAGTGAGTTGCAGAGCACATTATGAGAAGAAGCCGACACTACCAACTTATTTACTGAGTTTGAGTTGGGAGATGAGGGGGGTGTGGTGGAAGGGTAAATACGTTTAAAGGTTTCTACTGAAATGTCCCCTAGAAAATGCTTTTTTATAGTGGTCTTACTGTGGCTGGATAATTTAGCAGACATGGTACTTTCAAAGGAAATACAGAAATGGTCAGATAATGCAATATTAATTACCGAGATGTTGGAAATATTTAAACCTTTGCTGATAATTAAGTCCAGAGTGTGTCCTTTATTGTGCGTTGGTTGTTTGACATGCTGGGTCAAGCCGAAGTTGTGGAGAGTATCATCTAATGTTTTTTTTGTCTATCTTGGATGGTTGTCGGTATGGATTTTAAAATCCCCCACACAATGATTAGTTCGTCATAGTCGATACATATTACAGAAAGAAGGTCATTGAAATCATTAAAGAAGTTAGAGTTAATTTTTGGTGGTTTATATAAATTTAGAATAAATAAATAAATTTAGTCATTGATAAGAAAAGACTTCCTGGATAGAGATCTAATGTTTAATAAAGCTAACTTAAGTATTGTGATGATGGGCAGCTGAACCTTCTGACAGGTTATCAATTTGAGATTTTGTTTAATATGAGAGAGTGTGATTAGCGGTTTATGTTTCCTGCTGCTGATAATTGCTGGTATGCTAAGTTCAGGGGTGCCGGGCGACTTCTGGGGGACAGTACTGATAGATTTACTGCCCGGTTCCCTCAAATATCAGATATCTGTAATAATCAGTGGGGGGAAGCTCCCAGGCTAGTCCCAGGTGTTTGGTGTAGTCTAAGTTTAGGTGTTAATTGTGTCCCAAATTTGATTTGCTCGTTCAGTCTGTCTGTAAAGTTTCTAAATGGAGACTCATTTGATGTAGCTGAGTCACATGAAGATGAAGACTTAATCTCTGATGGTTGTTTATCTGTTCGGTCCTGTGGTGTCATCATGACTTGCTGTTTATGTTCTCTGATATCCATGGGCGCCTCGAGGTCAGCTTTTGGGACCAAGTGTTTTGCTTTCTGATTTTGATAAGAAAAAATGTTTGCTGCTAACAGCCTTACTCCGGCCTTGTTAAGATAACGTTGGCCTTTGAACAGATGGTTAGCACTTCCAATTACTTTGAAATTATTAATAAATGTGAACGACTTCTCAGCTGATTGTTTCTTCAACCATTTATGGAGCATGCGGAGTCTGCTAAATCTTTCATCATTCCCTTCAGGGACTGGTCCGCTGATGAGGATGTTTACGTTAAGTCCATCAAGTCTCTGTAGGAGATCAGAAAAGTCTCTCTTCAGAATCTCTGATTGTCTCATCGCGATATCTGCTGATCCAGTGTGAATGACAAGCTTTTCCAAAGCAGGATGTTGGTCCAAGATTTGGGGGATTTTTTCAGATATTTCTCTCACTGTATTTTTGTAGCAACTATAAACTCTGGTGTTCTTGCTACAAAAAGCCTCAATTCCATTAACTGATCCGTCTTGTATGATAACAATCTTTGCAGGGGGGGCTCTTACTTTGTTATGTGTCCGTTTGATGCGGCTGGGTTTCTCCTGGTGGCTTTGACTGGTCCCGGGGGCTGCATCATCTTTCAGGGAACTCAGGGCTGTGAATCTGTTTTTAAGCGGGATTCCTGGTGGAGAAATATCTCTTATTTTTGGCTGAAACCTCTTTTGTTTACTTTTAGCAGAAGCGGGAGGTCTGGGTTCAGAGCTTTCTCTGTGCCGGAGTTTCTTTTGTTTTTTCTTCCTCGGAGAACAGGCTGGGGTTGATGATTCCATGCATTTTAAAGCTGGTCAGTCTTCATTAGAGTGTGGAGTTCTACCGCTCAGGCGCCTGTAGGGAGTCTCTGTGACACGGTTAGACCGATGTAACAGAGGGCTGCGAGGCTGTTCCCTGTGTGAATTCAACGGTAAAGTTGTGTCGTTTGCATAATCAGCGTGGAGATCAAAATTAATTTCCAGACGACGTAGCTTTGTTTCAGTGCCCTCAATTCTGTGGAGCAGTTTTTCAAAATCCTCAGCTGAGCAAAAAGCCATGTTGATACGTCCATAAAAAAGTAATCCAAGAAGAGATCCGGTCCAATACAGTAACTCCAGGGGCTGGGTAGATAAAGTAACTAAGAAAAGGTTAAGAAAAGAAGACAAGGAAAACAAACAGAAAAGAAGAAGTGAACGGATCTGGAGAGAGACAGAGAGCAGCTGCTCCTCCTCCCAGTCTGTAATGCTCACACCTAGTGGTTAACAGTTAAAAAAAGCTCCAGGGAAACCTCATTTTGCAATTTCCACATATATTATTTTACATATAAATGTTGTTCCTCTTTTTGCTTTACTACTGTCAGAATAAAACAGGTGGTTTTTAATGCTTTGAACAGCTTTTAAAAGTGAGGCTCAGGGCTCAGATTTCTGAAAGCCCTTCGCTTCTGGTGAGGTAGAGAAACCAAAATAAAGGTTTTTGTAAAGGGAAGCTGGGAATCCTGACATTCCTTTCTGCCTCTTCCTGGTTTTCTGTTCTTCCAGGTATCTGGAGTACACGTTAAACCCGATGATGATCCGGAAACAGGACGCCACCTCCGTCATCACGGCCGTGGCCAGTAACAGAGAGGGACAGAGTCTGGCCTGGGACTTTGTCAGGGAGGAATGGGAATACATGTTCACACAGTGAGTGTCAAACTCAGAGGATGAGACTGAAGCCAATTTGTTGTGTTGCTTTGAAACCTCTTAGTTGAAATTTTGAATCCAGATTTGATTTCTGAGCTGTTATTTTCTCCGTTACATCACTTGAAATTCATCTCTTCCAAAGTCTAGAACTTCAAGTTGCTACTCCGCCTTTGCCTTTTGTCAAAGCGTTTGTTCGAGTTTCATCCTTCCCACTGAGGTCACTTTAGTAATCTGAGATACCTAATTGTTTGAGATTGTTAAAAGCCGCTGTAGGATCTTGACACCTTCCTGGGTTGTTGTTTTTTTCAGTTATGGTGTGGGCTCGTTTTCCTTTGCCTCTCTGATCAGTGGGGTCACAGCAAGGTTCTCCACACCTGATGAGCTACAACAGGTATGTGATTGTGATTTTGCTAACAAATATATATGTTGGGCAACAGTTTGGCCTGCTGTTTGAGATAATCTACAGTCAAAGCTGGAGTCTGAGCTGATTTGTAGTCTGTTCTCCAGACTGACCTATGCAGTCTGAGGTATAGACCGAGCTATAGCCTCAGTAGCAGCCCGAGTTGCACTGTAATGGTGCGTTCCATTTACCTCTGTTGTCAGAACTTGGAGATGGGTTTGATGTCGCGCCCGAGTAAACAGCATTCCAGTTAACGTAGTCAGAGATTTCAATATGGCGAGGCCCTGGTAGCCATTGTTCATACTGTAGTACCTCTTATAAACATCGTTTTAAGCTGTACCTTCCATATGCAAACACCACGTTTATTTTGTTAAGCTTAGAGTTGCAGGCTCTACATGCAAGATTGACTTTAGACATATTCTTACAAGTGTGTGTTGTAAAATAGACATGTTTCCACAACAGCTACTATTGTTTATGCAAGGAGCGGCCATGTTGAAAGTCAAAGTAGGAGCAAGAAAAGAATCTCAGACTTTCCGAGTAGGAAGTCCAACTTCAGGGGGCATTCCAGTTGATTTTCTTCCCACTCGGGAAGCCTGTATTTCCGAGTTCCAACTACAAATGGAACGCACCATAATAAGCTGCAGTCTAAACTGTTGTCCTGTGATTCATTTTACAGCTGCTGGACTTTAAGAAGAAGCACCAAGATGCAGGATTCGGTTCTGCAGCGCTGGCAGTGGATCAGGCTTTAGAGAGGACTGAGGCCAACATCAAGTGGGTGCAGCTAAACAAAGAGGTCGTCCTGCGCTGGTTCAGCAGCCAGACTGCAAATTAGCAGAGCTAACTGAGGGCTGTAAGTCAGGTAGAAGAAGCAGGTGATCAACCACAGACTAAAGGTGTACAGGTGCAGGAATGAATGTCCACAGAGAACCCAAAAAAGGACAATGATAATGCAAAACATTCTTCAAAGTAAATAAATATTTCTGTACATACGGTCAACTGAATCTGGTTGTTTTGAAAAGTGTCTTGAGATTACATTTTGTGATTCAGTGCTAAATCTGGTTTGAAGTTAATTGAATTAGAGGCTGTTCTTTGCTTAAGTGCGGCATCAGATGGAAATAAATGTAGAAAATCAATTTAATATGAATTATTGCAAAGTTCTTTTCATGGATAAAGTGTACTTGTATTATTGGAGTGGATATACATTTTGAAATAAAGAGATACCCTGATCTGGCTTCTTTCTGAAGACACAAACTCAACCATGTATCCCATAAAGTAGAGTTCAAGGCATCAGGTACAGTTCATAGCAAAAGTATTGACAACCCTTAAACATTATCAGTTTGTGATGATACGACAAAAAATTAAAAAAAAGATAAAATAGTGCATAATTGTGGAGTGAAAATCAATGTTTTTTACAAATCAAAGTCCCAAAAAGCGTGACATGTATTCTTCCCACTCTACTCTGATACCCTGAATAAAACCAACATGAGCCAACTGCCTTCAGTGGTCACCAAATCAGTAGATGGAGTCCTGCTATCTGTAATTTAATCTCAGAATAAATGCAGATGTTCTGTGAAGGCAGATTTCAGCAGGATGACCCTAAACATTTAGCCAAAGGTATAATTTTAGTGGTTTAGATCAAATCATTGTAATATGTTGGGAAGGCCTAGTCAAAGCCCAGACCTAAATTCAGTTGAGAATTTTGTGGCAAGACTCAGAGTTGATGTTCACAGACTCTCTCCGTCCAGTCTGACTGATTTTGAGCTGAAGGATGTGCAACAGTAGCAGCTGCCGTTGGTCAACAAAGTGCATACAATGCATGCCACACTTTTCCGATTTTATTTGTAAAAAAAAAAAGAAAAACCATGAAGCATTTCCTTTCACTTTACAGTCAAGCACTACTTTGTGTTGGACTGTCTCACCAAATCCCCATAAAATACATTTGTGGGGGGGAGGGGAATCTGAAACGGGGTGTAAATACTTTTGCAGGAGTTTTTCACCCCACTGAAACAGAAATTTTTCAGTGTTAGGAACAACAAGGAGAAAAGATCCAGGCCTTGATGTGTGATCCAGTGCTCCACTCTCCTTCTATTTATTGAGTAAAAACCACAGTTCAGACTCAGACCATGTTACACTTACACATTATGGTGAAAACGCAGAGCCAAGAGAAAACACCAGACAGACATGCAGCAACCTACACAACCAGAAACAGACCAAAACCAGACTGAACAAGATAAAGAAAACAAACGTGCGCCGGCGCTGAATGGCTTGTAGAGCCGAGTCAAGTAACAGGCTCAAGGAAGTTGATGGGGAAAAAGTTCCAAGATCTCAAATTTGGTCATTTCTTCTTCTTCTTGACCCACTTCAATCTTGGATGCAGAGAAAATCTGGAGAGAAAAAATGTCCTGGATGATTGTCTATTTCCTCCACTAGATGCCACTTTAATCACATTCAGATCGATACCAGTCGAAGATGAGCGTTAAAAATGTGAGGAAACAACAAAAAACAATCAGGAAGGGTGAAAACAAATTTAACTCCGAGCACACAGCTTCTTAAAGTTAAAGTTACACACAGTTAGGTTTGTCTTTCTGAGAAGATCCAGCACACTCAGGATGGCGTTTCTCATGCAGGTACACACACAGGACAGTAAGACACACACAGCTGGACTCTATAGGACCTATAAACTGCTCTTACAGTTATTCTGCTGATGAGAAGCATCAGTTAGTTTCACGGGATGAGAGTTAGAATCTGTTGGTGGGATGAAGCAGCCGAGCAAACGAGGAGCCACTATAAGGTGCAGACAGTTTAACATTTAACAGGATGAAACAGCGGCTGCAGCTGGGCTCCAGTAGCAAAGGCTGCGTTTGGATTTAATACATTTACTTAGAACCTTACAGGTTGAGAGTATATTAACCTAATACAGCTTTTTTAAATAAATAAAAAATTAAATATCAGGAAATGCTGATCTGGAATACAAATCTGGAATCACTCCTCCTGGAAGACGTTCAATCATTTACCAGCTGAATATTCTGGTTCGTAAAACATACTTGGGAAAGATTTATCAGAATGCTGTAATTCATGGTTTTTCATGTGAAGCAAAAAAATAATAAATAAATTTAAAAAATCACATTTATTTAACTATTTTTTATAGCCTAGATATCGAGGGATAAATTGTTTTAAAAATTATAATTTAACCTGATAATAAATTAAAAGGCATGTTTGAAAATCCAACAAACGTCACAGTACAGTTTGTTTCTTCTGCTGTTTAAACTCTTTGCTTTGCACGGCTTATCCCATGAGAGCATCAATTAATATCAATATACTTAAAAAATATATATCCTACTGTAATAATTGTGTACAGTTTAACGAGCTGTTGCAGTAGGTCAGAGGTCTGCAAAAAGCAGTTCTAGAACCGTCCACAATGTCTCTCATGACTGCCACTGACAATGATAAAGAACCAACTATTGTTTTTAAATATAAATATAATAAATAATATAATAAACCATTTTTTCAAGGAATAATTGCATTGAATTTCCACAACAGAATGATACTAGCAGTATCAGTAATTTCTTTCTTTTTTTTTTTTACTATTTTTCTTGTCATTGATTTTAGAAAAGGTTGGACAATTTACCCATTCTCTGTCTATATGCAAAAGATTAGTTTTTTCTTATTTTAAAACCTAAAAATAGAAACCAAACAGTTTTATTTAAAAATAAAAAAAATCCTGTTTTCCCATGGTGGATATTTATCATTATTAGAAGTTGCCTTTTTTCAAATGGTCATGTGAAATTTCTGTCTCTAAAGGGGTTTTATTTTTGCTGGACTGAGGGCAAAATTGGCTCTTTGGGTTGTAAAGGTTGCAGACCTCTGCAGTAAATTGGCAGGAATCGGGATTAGCACTTCTTTGAGAAGGTAAATCAACATGAAGGCTGGAGAAAAATGATGTTTCCAAGATGTTAGGGGGTGGAAAAAGGAAAACATCCAGAAAGACATCAAAGTGCCCGGACAGAAAACTGTGAGCAATGAAAATACAAAAAAAAAAAAAAAAGGAAATACGAGAGAAACGGGAATCAATGTCTGTATGTCTTTTTTTTTTTTTTTTTAATGGCAGAAGGAAGACAGTTTCTGGTCCAGAAAAGCCAAACTAGAACTATCATTAACACCTAAACAGAAAGAAATGAGAGAGAAAAAAAGAGAAGATGTCACAGACTGTGCATTACTGGATGAAACACGGAATCAAAGATGAATCCTGGAGATTTTCCTGGAATGTTTGGGATCATTCCAATGAAAGATCTGATGATGAAAGTGTGAAGAAAAGCAGAACATGATACGATCTAGAGCTGCATGTCAGAATACAACCAGCTCCCCTGCAGTTCATCCTCTCCTTGCATCAAACCAAAGATTGTTTATTATGAAGTGATTATTTCAGGATGACTATGATTATGATGATGAATCTGTCCAACTAAAAGTCTATGGGGGAAACTGGAAAAACTGGAGCAGGAAAAAGACCTATCCTCCAGAGGTGAACGATAATGTTGGAAATTAACTAAAGCAGAAGTTTTTGTGTATCGATGAAGTCCTCCAAGAATTCAAGGTATCAGAAACTGCAACAAAAGGGTGATAGATTTGGATGGATTTGGCTCATGATTCATCAGTTATAGTCATAATGAACTAATAAAACTTTTGCCATTAACTGCAACCGTGACCAATTGCTTGATTTTTAATTAAAATAGTTTTGGTTAGTCCCTGTTTTCTTTCACAGCTTATTGAACAACATCCAGATGCCGAAATTAGTTTGAGGCTTTAACATGTGACGCGTTCAAGATGGACGGTATAAAACCTTGATAACTACTTCACTTCGCATTTTGGAAGATGGCCGTTTGCACAATTTGCTGCTGCAGCTGAATTTCATCAGAAAGGTCTGACCAATAATATCGATATCGATTTTTGCAGAAGGTTGCTTCGGTGATGAAAGAGCCAAACTAAACAACCACAAACCATAAATTCAACCTCATGACCAAAGATTTCCTTCAGTAACTTAAAGATAATCACACAAGCGTAAACCCAGATTAGGAGGAGAGATTCCAGAGGTTTTTGAGGTGTTTTAGTCTTTAACATCTAAATCAGGATTCAGTGCACAAACTCTCTTTTTTGGCAGATTTGAGGGGAAATTAGGTTTCCGTAAGTGCCGTTTGTGAACTTTAGGGGTTGAAAACTTGAACGAGCGTCTTTCACAGCATCAACATACAGACAGGAATTTTCTAAAACTGCTGTGAAATTACTCCTCATGCATGGAGCTCCTATTGACAGACGGGAACCAGAGGATGGATCGAGTGATCAGTCATCTGTAGGTCCACCACCTCAGTGGTTTTAAGGTGATGGACTGAGCTGAAAAGAACCCCCCACCCCTTCCTCAACCCTGTGCAGATGATTATGGTTCACATGTAGAGACGAGCGCTTGGCGTTTGACTTGAACAGCTGAGGTGTCTCTGTTCTCGCCTTCTGCAGAGTGCAACGTGAAGTTCGACAGCTTCCGGCCATGCCTAGGCCAAATCACTGCAGGATTTTCTGCCGCGTGTCGGGCAGTTTGAGGGCCACCAGGCCGCCGCAGACCAGAGCCGTGAAGGACAGGAGGATGGGGATGGCTTTTGTGATCCCTACGAAGCTGGCGAAGATGGAGCTCCCCAGGATGGCCGCCAGCTTGCACAGAGCGTTCAGCACCCCGAACGCTGTTGCCCTGCGATGCAAAAAAGAAACAAACAAAAAACGATCTGATCAATTCCAGGTTGCTGCAGGAGCGACTGACTGTAAGCAGGACTTTTAGTCTGAAGGTCTTTGTTCTTGTGACAAATACTGTGAAAGATTCATTCTTGCTATTTAGGATAAAAAGCTGGATCAGGGTTATTTTGGACTTGGAATGTGGTGATGAGTCTCTGAGGAGCAAAGATGTTCAGAGCGCCTCCAATTTGGCAAGAAATCTGGGAGAAAATTAGTAAATTGATTTCCTCACAAAGAATTGAAGGGATTTGCATATTCTCTCTATAATTCAATTCAGTTTATTTATATAGCGCCAATTCACAACAGATGTCATCTCAAGGCACTTAACAAGAAGTCATTTCAATACAATTATACAAACATTCCAATCAGTTAAAAAGTTTCCTATTTAAGGAATCCCAGCAGATTGCGTCAGTCATTGGCGTGAGGTTGGGCAGATTTCCAACCACAGCAATCCTTCAGCAATCCCTCATACTGAGCAAGCATGTAGCGACAGTGGAGAGGAAAAACTCCCCTTTAACAGGAAGAAACCTCCAACAGAACCAGGCTCAGTAGGAGCGGCCATCTGCCACGACCGTCTGGGGGTTTGAGAAGACAGAGCAGAACACAGAAGGAACAGAAGATCCGATATAAGAGAACTTTCTATGTTACAGAAAGTAAAAAGTTGATAACAGGACACAGTGGATGTTCAATTACTGAGAGGATCATCCCAGTCGATGACCCCCGTCCAACAGGGCATTGCAGCCAAGCAGGATACCAGACCAGGTGTATCTTCGATGGGGAGAAAAACACTGAGAGAAAACAAAGTTAACAGTCGAAATAACAGAATGTACTGTAATACAACTGGAGAGTCGTAGGAGAAAAGGAAGTAGCAGAGTGAAGAAAATTGGTAAGTCTGTCCTCCAGCAGTCTAAGCCTATAGCAGCATAACTACAGAGATAGCTCAGGATGACCTAAGCCACTCTAACTATAAGCTTTATCAAAAAGGAAAGTTTTAAGCCTGGCCTTAAAAGTAAACAGAGTGTCTGCCTCACGGACTAAAGCTGGGAGCTGGTTCCACAGGAGAGGAGCCTGATAACTAAAAGATCTGCCTCCCATTCTACTTTTAGAGATCCTAGGAACTACAAGTAAACCTGCAGTCTGAGAGCGAAGGGCTCTGTTAGGAACATATGGAACAATTAGATCTCTGATGGAGCTGATTATTAAGGGCTTTACATGGAAGAAGAAGGATCTTAAATTCTATTCTGGATTTAACAGGGAGCCAATGAAGGGAAGCTAAAACAGGAGAAATGTGATCTCTCTTTTTAATATTCATCAGAACTCTTGCTGCAGCATTTTGGATCAACTGAAGGCTTTTAATGGCATTTTGTGGACTACCTGATAGTAAAGAATTACAGTAGTCCAGCCTTGAGGTAACAAATGCATGGACTAGTTTCTCAGCATCACTCCTGGACAGGATGTTTCTAATTTTAGCAATATTCCGGAGGTGAAAGAAAGAAATCCTAGAAACCTGTTTAATATGGGATTTAAATGTCAAGTCTTGGTCAAAAATAACGCCGAGGTTCTTTACGTTATTACTGGGGGACAATTTAATGCCATCCAGATTAAGTGATTGACTAATCAGTTTCTGTTTAAGAACTTCTGGTCCAAAGACAGCAACTTCTGTCTTGTCAGAATTTAAAAGCAAAAAGTTTAGGGTCATTCATGCTTTTATGTCTTCCAGACATGCCTGTAATCTACCTAACTGACTGGGTTCATCAGGATTTATGGATAAATATAGTTGTGTATCATCGGCATAGCTGTGGAAATTTATCCAGAGTGCAGAATATTATGAAACCATGCAAACAAACTGGATAAACTTTAGTGGCCAAGCCCAAGCTGGACCTCTGCAGAAAGTTCGGGACTAAGAGATAATTTTTTCTTAGTTCCACCTTGGACCATAGGTGTCAAAGTTTCATGTGATTAACATGCATATTCCAGATGTTAATTTAAAGTTGTCTGCAAACATTTTCAGTTCATCCATGTAGAAATTATAACACCTTCTATCCACAGTCTCCTCATCTCAAGGCTCCATCATGTTTCGAGACAATCACCAACATTATTACCAACATCAGAAGAGAAAATGATGGAGAGGAGAGCTTTGGAATCACAAAAGAAGACTTAATAATCGGAAACACAGAGGCTGCACAACGAGATCAAACAACAGGATGGTTGGATCCTAGTTTGGGGACAAAAGTGGAAAAAGTTGTTTTGGACATACAAGACAAAGATTAACCTGGATCAGAGGGATACATGGAGTAAGGTGTAGAGACAGAATGGAACCAAAAATCCAAGGTAGAGCTGATGGACTTTCATCCTGCATCATCATCATCATCATCCCAAACACCCTGTTGAGGCAACATGGTAATTTTCCACAGCTAAAAAACCCCCCAGAAAATTCCATCTGTTGAAGAAGATACGTACAGAACCAATTTTTCCTGAATTCCTTCCTTCTAATTTCTGAAATTAATTTGATTTTGTTATGTCCTACAACTTAAGAGTTGAAAGTGTAGAACTAACTGGAGATTGGAATTTTTATTTAATAAACAAAATAGTACAAACAGACATAGCCGGAGTAGAAAACAATATTACTTGAAAATAGTCGGTATTAATGTTTAGAAATGTTTAAATAATAATACTTTGCCCATATTTGTGAATAAAAACATGCTTAAATAACTTTGGAGTTGTTTTGATATTTGTTGTACTTGAATGCAGCATGGACAGCTGTTGGGAAAAACCCCTTCTCATCAACCGGGATTCCGCTGACTTGCTTTTTACCCAAAATAAGGAGTTTGGACTGATTTGGATGCTACTGGTAGCATGTTTTTCTCTAATATCAGTGATGTTTACATTCAGGTTCCGCACATAAACATTCTACTTGTGTTCTGGTAGAAAACAGCTGTATTGATTCAGTTAACCTACCAAACCGACAGGGCCGTACCGAAAAATCCAAATACATGTACCATCACACCCCTATAATATACTGAACATTATAATGTGGTCCAAACAAGACGGAGCCCCAAGTTTATGGAGTGCAGAGAAAATCTTTGGGTATTTTTACACGATGGAGTTGAAATATCTGATTTTAAACTTTGTAATCTGCATTGAAATCCTGTTTTTGTGGAGGTCATAGTTTCAATTCTTCCATAGATACAGATGCAAACAGAGCATGAAGCCAGCAAAAAATACCAATTAAATGACTGTTGCACTTCAGAGTTAAACCCCCCTGAGAAGACAGCTCCGCATCCTCTAACTGAAGGACTTCTATCTGCCTTATAAGGTTTATGCTCTGCTGCATCAGCGTTCCGTAAATCCAGGTGAGTGAGTTACCTTTTCGAAGCAGGGTAGAGCTCCACGGTCACCACCTCGATACCGTTCCACGCAGCGGCGCTGACGGCACAGAACATGCACTGCAAGGTAATGATGGCCGATTGGCTGAAGCTCAGGAACAGGAAGAAGGAGCAGCCAGCAGAAATGAGCATAGAGGCACCTGAGGAGACCACAAATCACCTGTAACAGAGCTGTAATGTGTGAAACCTCTGTAATCATCTCGCAGAAGCCCGGCGTCACCTATGATCTTGACCCTGCCGATCTTCTCCACGAACAGCGCCGAGATGATGTTGCCCGGCAGCACGGCCAGGCTGCCCAGGAAGCTGACCAGGTAGATTAACACGTCATTCTCATCCACCGTATCCAGGTGGCAGCCGTGTTTGTTGTGCTCAAAAGTGGTGTTCTCCATCCTGCAGTTGATGAACTTCTCCTCCCACAGGTCTGCAAAGAGCATGAGAGGATTTGTTTTGGGGGAACAGCCCCCAAGTCCACGAATTGAGCCCATTAGTGTTAAAGTACTCCAATGCCGATGCCTCTGGATTGAAAGAAAAGAACTACTGTATAAATGAACTAGCAAACAGGAATGAACTGATATGGCAAGATCTACGCGCATATGAACAAAGGAAATAATCAAAATACAAACAGATGAAAACCAAACCTCAACCATTCAAGGATTGTGACATTATATAATTAGAGCCAATTATGCAAGAACCACAACTGAACAAGGAGCCCAGGTTCAATTGTTTTTAGGGTTTTTTGTTAACAGCCCAACACGTTGGTCCTGTTTCATTAGCTGAACATAGGAAAAATCCCAAAGTTAATAGAGTTTAAAAGAGAAATTAAGAATTTAGCTTCAACAAGGTGATTTCACAAATCTTATAAGCCAAAGACTGTGGCAAATACAGTATATGACCAAGTGTAGGATGTCGCATGCCTTGTTTCAGCACTTTGCTGGATTCTTTCTATGTTTCAAAAAGTTGTGAAAACTGTGAAGGACGATAAAACATCTCAAATCTTGCTATCACGATGGGACAGAAAGAACAATAAAACGTGATACTGAAATAAGGGCTTTTAAAGTCCTTCACACAGAAAACATTTGCAGATGAAGACCAAGTCCAGCTCTTTGGGTGGAGAATTTAAGTGCAGTTTGTGGGTTACATGATAACTTACATGATAACTAACAGAAAAGCAAAAAGATTCAACCCAGGTTTTTCAAACACTTAACTCTGACCAGAAGACATTAAGTTATGAGGTGCCCCCTGGGACATTATTCAGAATTACCTTACATAAAAAGATTAACCTTTCATAAACACTGGTGAGAACCTTTCATACAACCTTGTGAAAACATTTCATTCATACTTGTGAAAACCTTTCACACATACTAGTGAAAACCTTCATACATACTAGTGAAAACCTTTCATACAACCTAGTGAAAACCTTTCATACAACCTAGTGAAAACCTTTCACACATACTAGTGAAAACCTTTCATACATACTTGTGAAAACCTTTCATACAACCTAGTGAAAACCTTTCATACATACTAGTGGAAACCTTTCATACAACCTAGTGAAAACCTTTCATACATACTAGTGGAAACCTTTCATACATACTGGTGAAAACCTTTCATACATACTGGTGAAAACCTTTCATACATACTGGTGAAAACCTTTCATACATACTGGTGAAAACATTTCATACATACTAGTGAAAACCTTTCATACAACCTAGTGAAAACCTTTCATACATACTAGTGAAAACATTTAATATATACTAGTGAAAACCTTTCATCCATACTAGTGAAAACCTTTCATACAAACCAGTGAAAACCTTTCATACAACCTTGTGAAAACATTTCATACATATTGTGAAAACCTTTCATACGTACTAGTGAAAACCTTTCATACAAACTAGAGAAAACCTTTCATTCATACTAGTGAAAAACCTTCCTACATACTAGTGATAACCTTTCATACATACTAGTGAAAACCTTTCATACAACCTAGTGAAAACATTTCATACATACTTGTGAAAACATTTCATACAACCTAGTGAAAACATTTCATACAACCTAGTGAAAACATTTTATACAAACTAGTGAAAACCTTTCATACAAACTAGTAAAAACCTTTCATTCAACCTAGTAAAAACCTTTCATGCATACTAGTGAAAACCTTCCATACAACCTAGTAAAAACCTTTCATGCATACTAGTGAAAACCTTCCATACAACCTAGTAAAAACCTTTCATACATACTAGTGAAAACCTTTCAAATAACCTAGTGAAAACCTTTCATACAAACTAGTAAAAACTAGGGCTGTCAAAATTAATGCATTAATGCAGGTCGATTAATTCGTGGAATTAATGCCATTAAGCCCCTTGAGTTACTGTATTGGACCAGATCTCTTCATGGATTACTTTTTTATGGACTTATCATCATGGCTTTTTACTCAGCTGAGGATTTTGAAAAACTGCTCCACAGAATTGCGGGCATTGAAACGAAACTACGTCGTCTGGAAATTAATTTTGATCTCCATGCTGATTATGTAAACAACACAACTTTACCGTTGAATACACACAGGGAACAGCCTATCACCCCGGTGTTACATCGGTCTAACCGTGTCACAGAGAAAACACAGGACAAAGCTACTCCCTCAGCAAACAGACGTCTTACGAGCTGAACTCCACACTCTAATAAAGACTGGCCAGCTTTAAAACGCACGGAATCATCAACCCAGCCCGTTCTCTGAGGAAGAAAAAAGAAAAGAAACTCCAGCACAGAGAAAGCTCTGAGCCCAGACCTGCCGCTTCTGCTAAAAGTAAACAAAAGAGGTTTCAGCCAATAACAAGAGATATTACTCCACTTGAATTCCCGCTTAAAAACAGATTCACAGCCCTGAGTTCCCCGAAAGATGACGCAGCCCCCGGGACCAGTCAAAGCCACCAGGAGAAACCCAGCCGCATCAAACAGACACATAAAGTAAGAGCCCCCCCAGCAAAGATTGTTATCATACAAGACGGATTGATTAATGGAATTGAGACTTTTTGTAGCAAGAACACCAGAGTTTATAGCTGCTACAAAAATTCAGTGAGAGAAATATCTTGGACCAACATCCTACTTTGGAAAAACTCGTCATTCACGCTGGATCAGCAGATATCGCGATGAGACAATCAGAGATTCTGAAGAGAGACTTTTCTTATCTCCTACAAAGACTTGATGGACCTAAACATCCTCATCAGCGGACCAGTCCCTGAAGGGAATGATGAAAGATTTAGCAGACTCCATGCTCCATAAATGGTTGAAGAAACAATCAGCTGAGCAGTCGTTCACATTTATTATTAATTTCAAAGTATTTGGAAGTGCTAACCATCTGTTCAAAGCAGGCCAACGTTATCTTAACAAGGCCGTAGTAAGGCTGTTAGCAGCAAAAAAAATTTCTTATCAAAATCAGAAAGCAAAACACTTGCTCCCAAAAGCTGACCTTGAGGCGCCCATGGATATCAGAGAACAAAAACAGCAAGTCATGATGACACCACAGGACCGAACAAATAAACAACCATCAGAGAATAAGTCTTCATCTTCCTGTGACTCAGCCACATCAAATGAGTCTCCATTTAGAAACTTTACAGACAGACTGAACGAGCAAATCAAATTTGGGACACAATTAACACCTAAACTTAGACTACACCAAACCCCTGGGACTAGTGTCAATAAGCCTGGGAGCTTCCCCCCACTGATTATTACAGATATTTGAGGGAACTGGGCAGTAAATCTACGCTTACCGTCTCCCAGAACTCGCCCGGCACCCCTGAACTTAGCCTACCAGTGATTATCAGCAGCAGGAAACATAAACCGTTAACCACACGCTCTCATATTAAACAAAATCTCAAATTGATAACCTGTCAGAAGGTTCAGCTGCCTATCATCACAATACTTAAGTTAGCTTTATTAAACATTAGATCTCTATCCGGGAAGTCTTTTCTTATCAATGACTTCATCACTGAGCATAATTTACATGCCCTTTTTTTAATCAGAAACTTGGCTAGATGAAAATAACGAAACAACTGCATTGATAGAATCTACGCCTCCAAATTACAATTTCTTAAGCGAGAGCAGAAAACACAGACGGGGTGGAGGTGTAGCCACCATTTTTCACAACTCAATGAACTTTAAAAAAGGTAACCTTGGGCACGTTTGAGTCTTTTGAATACCTAGCCACCCAGATAAATGAGCCTAACAAAGCTTTATTTCTAAGTTTATATAAACCACCAAAACTTAACTCTAACTTCTTTAAGCATTTCAATTACCTTCTTTCTGTAATATGTATCGACTATGACCAACTAATCATTGTGGGGGATTTTAACATCCATATCGACAACCCCCAAGATACACAAGCAAAAACATTAGATGATACTCTCCACAACTTCAGCCTGACCCAGCATGTCAAACAACCAACGCACAATAAAGGACACACTCTGGACTTAATTATCATCAAAGGTTTAAATATTTCCAACATCTCTGTAATTAATATTGCATTATCTGACCATTTCTATATTTTTTTGAAAGTACCATCTCTACTAACCTATCCAGCCACAGTAAGACCACTATAAAAAGCGTTTTCTAGGGGACAGTTCAGTAGAAACCTTTAAACGTATTTACCCTTCCACCACATCCCCCTCATCTCCCAACTCAAACTCAGTAAATAAGCTGGTAGATCATTTCCTTTCGAAAATCTCGGACATCATGGATTCCATTGGTCCATCTAAAGTGAAAGTAGTCTCAGGTAGAAAGAAGTCTGCGTGGACAAGTAATCCACTGGTACGTAGTGAAAAAAGAGAGTGTCGACGAGCCGAGAGAAAATGGCGGAAAACTCGACTCCAGGTTCACTGTGAGATCTATAAAGAGAGACTGAATAGATATCAGCTAACTATAAAAGATGCTAGGGAATCGTTCTTTTCTGAAATCATCATCAGAAACATTAATAATGCAAGGACTCCATTTGCAACAGTGGAAAGACTAACTAATCCTTTAGTGACAGTAGCCCCTGAACTAAACTCTACCAGGGCCTGCAATTAATTTGCCAGCTTTTTCACTGAAAAGATTCTAACAATTAAACGGTCAATCTATACCTCAATATCGAACACGCAACCAGCGCCATCCCCAATCAACAAAAATGTAGAGAAAATTTCTGAATTCCACGAATGAAACCAGAACAGCCTTGAAAAAATCATTATCCAATTAAGCTCCTCCTCCTCCTGTCTTGATATCCTACCCACAGCTTTTCTAAAGAAAGTTCTTGCTGTTATTGGGTCTGATCTTGTTCAAATAGTGAACTCATCCCTGCTATCAGGTGTCTTCCCTCAGGCTTTAAAAAGAGCAGTTATTAAACCACTACTAAAAAAGGAAAATCTGGACAACACGTTAATGCAGAACTACAGGCCAATCTCTAATCTTCCATTCATCAGTAAGATTATTGAAAAGCTGTGTTTCAGCAGTTAAATGGCTTCCTAACAATGACAAACCGTTTTGATGCTTTTCAGTCTGGTTTCCGTGCTCACCACAGCACCGAGACTGCCCTTGTCAAAGTATTCAATGGCATCCGCATAAATACATACTGTGGTAGAACCACAGTGCTGGTTCTGTTGGACCTCAATGCAGCATTTGACGCTGTTGATGATGATATTTTATTGGAACGACTGGAGAGCTGGGTCGGACTCTCTGGTACACTACTTGGCTGGTTTGAGTCTTACCTAAAGAACAGGGACTTCTATGTTTCAATAGGAAACTTTTTATCAGAACGAACAGAAATCACATGTGGGGTGCCCCAGGGCTCCATCCTGGGGCCCCTCTTATTTAATATCTACATGCTCCCACTAGGCAAGATTATAGCAACCAATAACATTACCTACCATAACTACGCAAATGACACTCAGCTCTACATTACAATGTCACCAGGTGACTCTGAACCCATTCAAACCTTAAATCAATGCATTGACCAAATTAATGGATGGATGTGCCATAACTTTCTCTAGCTGAATAGAAACAAAACTGAAGTAATTATTTTTGGACCCAAGGAGGAACGATCAAGAGTCAGCACACACCTTCAGTTAATACAGCTAGAAACTACTGATCAGGCTCGAAATCTAGGTGTAGTAATGGACTCAGACCTGAACCTCCAGGGTCACATAAAGGCAATAACAAGGTCAGTGTTCTATCACCTGAAGAACATTTCTAGGATTAAACGACTGATGTTGCAACAGGATCTAGAAAAACTCATCCATGCATTTATCTTTAGTCGGATTGATTACTGCAACAGCATCTTCACAGGTCTGCCTATAAAGTCAATCAGACGGCTGCAGCTGATCCAGAACGCTGCTGCTCGCGTCCTCACTAGAACCAGGAAAGTAGAGCACATCACCCCAGTTCTAAAGTCCTTACACTGGCTCCTTGTAGCTCAGAGAATAGAATTTAAAAAAAGTAGACTTTAAAAAAACTAAACTCAGCAAAAAAAGAAACTTTACAACTGTTTTTAATTTCAGTAAACTTAATGTGTGTAAATATTTGTATGGACACTGAAAGAGTCAACACCATAAAGACATAAACTAAAAATGTTTCACAGACATGTGACTAACAGAAATAGAATAATGTGTCCTTGAATGAAGGGAGGCTCAAAATCAAAAGTACCAGTCAGTATCTGGTGTGGCCACCAGCTGCTTGAAGTACTGCAGTGCATCTCCTCCTCATGGACTGGACCAGATTAGTCAGTTCTTGCTGTGAGAAGTTACCCCACTCTTCCACCAAGGCACTTCCAAGTTCCTGGACATTTCTGGGGGGAATGGCCCTAGCCCTCACCCTGCGATCCAACAGGTCCCAGACGTGCTCAATGGGATTGAGATCCGGGCTCTTCGCTGGACATGGCAGAACACTGACATTGCTGTCATGCAGAAACTCACGCACAGAACGAGCAGTATGGCTGGTGGCATTGTCCTGCTGGAGGATCATGTCCGGATGAGCATGCATAAAGGGTACCACATGAGGGAGGAGGATGTCTTCCCTGTAATGCAAGGCATTGAGATTGCCTGCAATGACAACAAGCTCAGTCCCATGGTGATGTGATATACCGCCCCAGATCCATGACGGACCCCCCACCTCCAAATCGATCCCGCTCCAGGGTACAGGCCTCGGTGTAACGCTCATTCCTTCCACGATAAACACGAATCCGTCCATCACCCCTGGTGAGACAAAACCGTGACTCATCAGTGAAGAGCACTTTTTGCCACTCCTGTCTGGTCCAGCGAAGGTGGGTTTGTGCCCATAGGCGGCGTTGTTGCTGGTGATGTCTGGTAAGGACCTGCCTTACAACAGGCCTACAAGCCCTCAGTCCAGCCTCTCTCAGCCTATTGCGGACAGTCTGAGCACTGATGGAGGGATTGTGTGTTCCTGGTGTGACTCGGGCAATTGTTGTGGCCATCCTGTACCTGTCACGCAGGTGTGATATTCGGATGTACCGATCCTGTGCAGGTGTTGTTACACGTGTTCTTCCACTGCGAGGATAATCAGCTGTCCTTCCTGTCTCCCTGTAGCGCTGTCTTAGGCGTCTCACAGTGCGGACATGGCAATTTATTGCCCTAGCCCAGTATTTCTCAAACTATGGGGCGAGCCCCACTAGTGGGGCGCAGAGGTATTGCAGGTGGGGCGTGACATCAATGGGATTTAAATAGTTTTTCCCCCCTAGATTCTGTCGTTGTGAATGTTTCACTGCACTGTAAATTAAATCAACCAGCTCCCCCCTCTCACAAAATTAAACACTAAAATAAATTAGCAATTGTGATCATCATTGTAAACAGAACCGGGACCTGGAACATCGGGCTGGGAGTTTGACGTTGGAATATATCGCAGCAGAACAAAACAAGCTGAAGTAGCCGCATTATCAGAGATTCCATCTACAGAATGAACAAATATCTAAAACGATCAGGGAACGTTTCAGAGTCAGATAAGTCACACGGTCAACCACGGAGGAAATACAGGGATGAGTATCTTGCTCTTTATTTATTTTATTATAATTTTTTTTATTTTGTACTTTTGAAAGCTTTGTAAATTTGATAAAACTACAACTTTTATTTTCTCCAACTGTGAGCTGAAGTTATACATGTAGCAACTACTATTTCTGAGCCGGTTTTATACCAGTGCGCAACCCCTTTTTCCAACTAATTTATACACTTAAAAACTTGTAGACTAACTCGGCTATTTAAATAAATAAAACACTTTAAAAATCAGGCGTGGTCACCATTATGTTGGGGCTATAAAAGCATGGGGGGGCTTGTGTATGCTCCTGTGTCCAAAGTGGGGAATGATAAAAAAAAGTTTGAGAAACACTTCCCTAGCCACATCAGCAGTCCTCAAGCCTCCCTGCAGCATGCCTAATGCACGTTCATGCAGATGAGCAGGGACCCTGGGCATCTTTCTTTGGGTGTTTTTCACAGTCGGTAGACAAGTCTCTTTAGTGTCCTGCGTTTTTAGAACTGTGACCTTAAATGCCTACTTTCTGTAAGCTGTTAAGGTCTTAACGACCATTCCACAAGTGCATGTTAATTAATTGATTATGGTTAATTGAACATGCATGGAAAACATTGTTTAAACCCTTTACAATGAAAATCTGTAAAGTCATTTGGATTTTTACAACATTATTGTTGAAATACACAGTCCTGAAAAAGGGATGTTTCTTTTTTTGCTGAGTTTAGTTTATAAATCATTACATGGCTTAGCACTAAAATATGTTGAAGAACTGTTGTCACAGTACCAACCACCAAGAGCCCTCAGGTCCTCCAACTCTAGCCTACTAAACATCCCTAGACTCAGAACTAAACATGGAGAAGCAGCTTTCAGTTTCTATGCTCCCCTTATCTGGAACAGACTTCCTGACGAGTGTAGAGCTGCTGAAACTCTGAACTGCTTTAAATCGAGACTAAAAACCCATCTGTTTAGAATTGCCTTCGAGTAAATGCTTGATGTCATATGTATGAAATGTGTTCATGCGCTCTTGCTTTATTGTGTATCATGTGTAATGTGTGTTTCTTTTACTTTTAATTTCCAATGTTATATTCCATGTCTTTTTTTCTTTTTCTTTTTTTAAATCACCAAATCATGTAAAGCACCTTGAATTACCCTGCGGTTGAAAGTCTGCTATACAAATAAAATTGCCTTGCCTTGCCTAATCTTGATTAATTTACAGCTACCCTGTGATTAATTAGATTAAAATTTTTAATCTTTTAACAGCCCTAGTAAAAACCTTTCATACATACTAGTGAAAACCTTTCATACATACTAGTGAAAACCTTTCATCTTCCTGTTTAAGTTATCTCAGTGAATATATTTATTAACTGGATTTAAGAAGAACCCGGTAAACATTTTACAGAATCAGAAACATGTGACTCCACCTCCTACCAGCTGAACCCACCTGTGTTGTAGAAGAGTGTGGAGCGGATGGTGCAGTTCTTGAACACCGTGTCTGTGGACCGGATGTCTTCAAAGTGGCATTCTTCAAACAGGGAGTCCTCGAACGTCACTGATTTCATCTCTATACCGACGAACCTATGAGGATGGGATGGGACACACACCAGCAGACAGACACAGGGCCTTTCTCAGTGCATAGCTCCCCGACTCGTGTCTTTGGGAACTCGGCGGGGGGGGGGAAGAAACCAAGCCAGTGGAATATTTTTGTGGGGTCAGGAGGCTTGTTGATTGTACTGAGCCGTCGACACGTTTAGGTCCCCAATTTAAGGCATTATAAGATAAAGCACGTGGTTAGAATAAAAAAGGAAACATGACATGTCTTGTGTTGCCCAAACTCTTTCTCTGATTGGGTGGTCAGGTCACATGACAACTCCTCTCCTGGTAGCACACTGCAAAGGGGAGAGCCAAATCCAGGGAGATATAGAAAAGAAAAAGTAGAGAACCAAGCCGGAAGCCTGATCCTTCTGTCGAGATTGAGTTCAATGTTTAATTTATTTATTCGCACTGTAGGTTTCTCTATTTCTGTGTAAAGCTGTAAAAAAAAAAAAGTCATAAAATTTTTTTGAAAGGCACTTTTTTTCCCTTTCACATCCAACCTGGTTCCGAATCCAAAATTGCAAAAGCATCCAACGTACTGAGAGATTTCCAGTCACTGAGTGACAATCCATCACACCTGCTGAGATTCCACCATGAGTCAAGCTGAGGGAAAGCTCTGTGTTAGTCTGGACTGAATGAGTCTGTTCCACGATTCAGCCAAAAGAAAGATTCCAGACTTGCAGTAAGACGCTTTTTTCTTTCTTTAGTGGTGATATGCAAAGCTGAGCGATCATAAAATGTTGTGAAACGCTGAATTCCTAATTTCTTTTACCTTTCGCCCCCAAAATGAATGTTCTCAGAAACCAGGGAAACATTGAATTAAAGTCAGATTTTAATAGATATTTTTAACATTCAGTTTCTAATTTATAAAGCTTCCCCTTTTATGTTAAATAAATTGTAGAGTGGAATAAAAATTTTATATTTATTTTTATGCATTTTAATCAATGAAATCAATAGTAAATTGATTTTATACTGATTGACAATGAAAATCAATTCTTACAATCACATTAATGCCACGGGGTCCCTGTGGGTTTCCCTAAAATACTTCATTGAAGTGTAATTACTTTTCAAAGATAAAGAATATATTTTAATCTGAGAAACACAATCTTCTTTAGATATCTGATGACATTAATTTAATGGGAAGGGAATAATTCATTGAAATTGAGACTTATTTATTCATGTACATCAAAGTACAGCATAGAAACACTGCAGAGGATCCTACCATAAAAACTGCTGATGTGGAGGTCATCATTAACAATAATTAACAACGTTTTACCTAGAGTACAACATTTGGGCCTATTGAGTTCCCCATCCCTGTCCGCTGTGCTTGAGCTTTGCTTGTAAAAGCCCCTTACATTTTCTGCAGTGTTTACCCAAAACGCTTTTCAAAAAATGAACATGCCAACAGCGGTTACGATGGAAACGTTGTGAGAAATAATCGCATCTGAAGGAAATTTTGAAGTTTTTCAGTGACAGATTATGTTGGATGTGAACACGAGAATTGTTGTGGACTAACTATTTTTATTAGAATACATAAATAGGATGCTTTTGGATGTAAAAAAAATTTTTTCATTTAAGATGGCTGAGTTCTGTCAATGATATGAGGCTTCGAACAATGAAATGCGTTTACTGTGTCTAAAGCTATTGTATCCTTGATTGGCATACATCACCGGGATCTTTAGCTTTCCAATGATGATATGTAGCCTATATGTACATAGAAAGGGTATCGCAAACAAATACAGGGCTGCCTCATTCCTGTATGTATTTGGGTCTTCAAACAATAAAAATCATGCACCCATGAGTACGTTCTGTCATTTGGTTTAAGTTAATAGCAGATATCGTTTAATAAATCCCAAAGAACACGTGGGGAGGCAGTAACGCAGGTTGAGAAAGGCCACCATCGACTTCTATTGCTGCAGAATGAACAGAACAGGCCCAGTGTGGAAATGCCAACATGTTTCATGTTCCAGCAGCATGTTGGGCTGATAATGGTGGATTACAGAACGTTCTGGTGTAATCCAAGTAAAGGGGCCCATTCTGTCCGTTTCATTCTGCTAGAAGCATAGAGGTTTCATAATATACAGCAGTGGTACATACTGTATATCTGCTCCGAGAGGAAGAGCAAGATCTTTGATCCTTTTGGTAAAACAAACCATAGAATAGCTGAAATTACAGCAAAAGTCAAAGTTCCACTGTAAAAATATGAATGAGATATGAATGTTTAAAAGCAAACAGGAAGCAAAAAACAGAACAAAAAACAACAACGACTGAAATTGCTTTTCAAGACATTTTAAATACGTAGCTTTTCCCAGCAGACTGTGGTGACGACCTGTTGAAAATAACATTTAAATTTTCAATCTAAAACACTAAAGCTCCTTTCAGAGACAATGTACATAATAAAGAACATCCAACACACACAAGTTTGTATTTCTACCCATATTAGAACTTTGTGTTGACTTGCCTTTGTATTCGTCACTGCATTTATGCCTAGCTGAGTTACCAGTATATTTCTAACTCTAACCAAAACTTTCTTTACATTATACATCTAAACCTAACCCCTAATCCTAAAAATGGGGGTTCACCACATTACGACTGGATTTGGCCCACATCGCCCCTATCGGTCTTCAGAAGATTAGTGAATATGCCAGAGAAGTATGGGGTGCTGTTTGTTAAAGTCACACAGTCAAAAGTTGACGGCAATAACTTGAGTTATTTAGCCTGTCAAAGGGGAAAAGAAACGGGGGTTAATTTTTCCGTCATATTGCTTCCATGCCATTTATTCATTTCACAGTTTCAAATAAATATTTAGTTAACAAGCTAAATATTTAGTTTACAAATTACAAAAATGTCTCCAAACTAAACAGTTAGCTTGTAAACTAAATATTTAATCTACAAACTAAATATTTAACTTAAAGCTAGCAAGCTACACTGGCTAGCTAAATATTTAGCTTCAAAATTAAACATTTAGCTCAGAACAAAAATATTTGCCATTAAGCAGAAGTGGACTACCAAAATAAAAGCTGGGTCTTGTGTACCTCTACATAGACTGCTGGGGAAACTGAATGTCATTTCTTTATCATTGTTTATTTTCGTCCCGGCATGGCCAACATTTCAGCTTAAAACGTACGGATGAGTTGTTTTAATTCCACGTTTACCGGTGGAATTACAGCAACAGTGATGCACCAGCAGCAGGAGAATATTTAGAAGTTTGCGGGACCCAGCTTTTATTTTGATTCTCCGCAAGTGACTTTGCAAATTAGCTAAATGTTTAGTTCTATGGCGCAGTATTGGGGCCAAAATCAAGACTACTTCCCTGCCGTGGGGAGGCTATATCCATTCTGAAGCCAGCAAATGATTTGACTATTGTTGGGCCGGCTTCGGCAACTGAGAGGGAGACAGCTCACTAGTGATCGCATTAGATAGGCTGGCAATAGCATTGGATTGGCTCGCCACTAGCATTCCTAGGCTAGCCACCCGATTTATTAGACGTGTTCTTCTTCTTCTTCTTCTGACTTTATTGCGGTTGGCAAACAACTTGAGGTGCATTTTCGCCACCTACTGGACTGCGGTGTGGACTGGAATGATTTTGATGATTTTAATAATTGAAGTTTTAATTATTTAAACCTCACTTGCGTGTTACTCTTAAAAAAATCACAATATCGTGTTGTAAGTTATTTCCCCCTATAATTCTGCAAGATTTAATTAATCCTTAACTGAACACTAATTATTTTGCTCAGATTTGAGTATTTTCCTCTCCTGCCTATATTTATCAGTCTACAGGTGCAAATGTTTCCTCTTGTACCCACAATACCTGTCACTGGGTGTGAAATTAGGGTCCTCTGGATGGAATATGTGATTGTCCAATTATTGTTGAACATTATTTACACTTCTGTGGAAACGTCAACACAATCAGCAGTTGGACTTTGCTGGTGTTTAACGTAACTTGAAAGAGTGGAGAAAGCATTTTTTATTTATAAAAAAATCAATTATTTTATCCAAACTCCCCAGACCTAACAATTAGTAATCACAATGTAAAGACTACCTAGGGCACTGTAACAAAAAAAGTCCAGACAGCCATTTTAAGGGTTAGGTGCCGTTTTCCCCAATTAACTGTTATTCACCCAGTGTTGTGTCATAGCATTACGACCGTTTAAGTTAAGGATTAATTAAATCTTACAGAATTATTGGGGGAAATAACTTACAACACGATATTGTGATTTTTTTTAAGAGTAACACGCAAGTGAGGTTTAAATAATTAAAACTTCAATTATTAAAATCATCAAAACCATCCCAGTCCACACGGCAGTCCAGTAAGTGGTGGTAATGCACCTCAAGTTGTTTGCCAACCGCAATAAAGTCGGAAGAAGAAGATGAACACGTCTAATAAATCGGGTGGCTAGCCTAGGAATGCTAGTGGCGAGCCAATCCATGCTATTGCCAGCCTATCTAATGCGATCATTAGTGAGCTGTCTCCCTCTCAGTTGCCAGCGCCGATCTCTCAGTTGTCGAAGCCGGCCTATCAGTAGTCAAATCAGTTGCTGGCTTCAGAATGGATATAGCCTCCTGCGGCAGGGAAGTAGTCTTAATTTTGGCCCCAATACTGCGCCATATTGTTCGGAGCTATACATTAGGCTTCAAACAAAATAATTAGCTTGCTAACTACATATTTAACTTGAAGCTAAGTATTTAGTTTAGTTCAAAATATTATTTCAAATTTTTTAGTTTAATTTTTCTCCAGTATTACTTAAAAAGTTAACTATTAACGTTACTGGTAAATTTTCTAATTCTGGGGATTAATTATTTCTATTATTAATTGATCTCAGAGATTTTTAAGTCCTTTTGGTATTTGTTAAACCCAAACTGAAGTTTATTTAACTATACCACATGCCAAATGTCCTCTTTTTTGGTAACCAAAATATAGTCACCCTAAACTTAATATTTAGTTTGCAAGCTAAATGTTTGGGGCTAAATGTTTTATTTGTAAACTAAACATTTAACTTGTTATCTAAATATTTAGTTTGGAGCTAAATATTTAATTTGTATACAAAATATTTATTTTGAAACTGTGACATTTATAAATGAATAAATAACATGGATGCAAATATGACTTTAGAAAATGAACCATTTATCTTATGAGAGGCTAAAAAGCCCAAATTATTGCTGTTAACTTTTGACTGTGTAACTTTACCACCCCATAGAAAAGGTCCTAAATAGAATAGATAAACGAGTACACACACACATGCACTCTACAAATCCCACAAAAACACCAAAATGTGAACTGAGGTACAGGACTGTATGAAGTCTGTTTTCCTGAAACCTTAATATTATTTTACCAACATCACGGCTGTCTCATTTTAAAGCTTATTAGTAAAATAGAAACATCAATAATATTTGGTGGTATCTCTGCATAATTTCCTCAATTTCAGCACCTACTGTTTAGGAAAAAACTGCAGAGGGCTTTTTCATATGTCAAGCAGTGGTGCAGGAGATGTATGTTTGCTTGGACTATGACACACATAGTGACTGGTATCTCCCCATAATGGGTTGCTCCAGAAAAGGAACAAAATGCTTGTTCAAATATATAATTATAACAATATAAATAATAACGGCTTGCATTTATATAGCGCTTTTCGAGACCCTCAAAGCGCTTTACAACTCCATTATTCATACACTCTCACATTCATACACCGGTGAAAGCAAGCTATGAATATAGCCGCAGCTGCCCTGGGGCAGAATGACAGAAGCGAGGATTCCATATTGCGCCATCGGCCCCTCTGGCCAACACCAGTAGGCAGGTAGGTGAAGTGTCTTGCCCAAGGACACACAACATGTAGCAGGTGGAAACTGGAATCGAACCCATGATTTCTGGGTCGCAGGCCCGACAACTCTACCACTGAACTACAGCCGCATTTATCTGCTGATTAATTCATGTTTAAAGAGCAGGTATGAAAGGAGCTTTAGAAGAAGAACATTTAAAATTAACTTCCTGTCTGAGTCACACTTACCTGTCCCGTATGTAGTCTCCCTCTCTATGGATCTGGTTCTCCAAGGTAAAGTTGAAATGGGAGTTCTCCACTCGTTCTCTGTGGAATATCTGAACAGAAAGAAAACAACATGAATCTTTTTATTTTATCCGATACATCCAAAAAAACATATGCAGATGTTAGGTCCTCACGGTAGTGGGATGAACTTCGTATTCCAATACAAGAAGCATACAGATCTGTGAACTACACCATTTGTTCTCACATACAACTGAATGCTTTATTTTTGTTTTTAATATTTTCTTGTGCTGAAAATTTTTTCTCTCAGAAGTCCCATGTGTATGGCTTCATTCATTCTGAACTTCCTCTGATCAGTTAATTCTGCAGGGACTTTAACCTGCCTGCAAATCTTTCACACCTTGGACAGGTAGGCAGTATATCACAGGGGAACACAGAGGCATGCACATACAAAATCATACCTACGGGCAAGTTATAGTAACTTATTAACCTAACAGTCAGGTTTTTGAACTGTTGGAGAAAGTCAGAGTACCCAGAGAGAACCTGAGAATGTACATGGAGAACATGCAAACTCCATACAGAAAGACCCCAGGCTGAGATTTGAAGCCAGGGCCTGTGCGTACAATATGTTCACTGAATGTCTTAATTCTTTAGGCTGACAGGCTGTAATTTATTCCGTTTCTAATATAACAAAAACAAAATCGCCTGCCTACTTCCCCTTATTTCAAAATTTCCTCTCAGTGAGAGATAAGAAATTAAAAAAAAACACCTGGCTAAGATAAGGACTTCTTCAGATCATCTTTGTTTGAAAAAAAAACCCTATACAGGTTTTAGTTCAAACATACTACTGGGAATATATGGAAGCATTTTGCTGTCACTTGAAAAAAAAAAAAAGCTCTGTTTTTCTGAATTCACGATATAAACTGTGGGGGGGGGGGGTAGAAAATCCGATGGGGGTTTACGCCTGAACAGGCGCAAATTCCTCAGGTGTCTGCGCAAAGTCAAGAAACTAAAGAAAATCCTATCTACATACTGTAGTTAGAGACAAGAGTATTTTTCATTTCCATTTCTCAATAAAGTAAAAATGTATCAACTCAACAAACAGAACACACCAGTCCATCGCATTGCCCTACAATGGACTGGCGATCTATCTAGAGTCTACGCCCCCTTTCGCCCACAGGATATAGGCACCGGCCCCCTGCAAGGTTAAGCGTATAAACAATGGATGGATGGAAACGAAACATGTTTGACTACATTTTATTTTGCCAGTTAATAATCCCTACAGGCACAGAATATTGCCTCGTAAAAACAGTGCAGAAGTATTATTTCATTTCGTTATTTTTTATTATGTCATTAATTAAAAAAAACAGATCTTTATTTATTTTTTGCAAAAACATTATCTAGTTAATAAAAATTAAAAAACGTGTTTTCACCTGTTAAAAATATCTTTAATTAAGAAAAACAAAGTTTTTTTAAAATTGTAAATATTATCTTGTTAATTCAGAAAAACGAAGCTCTTAATTTTTTTTGTTAAAAAAATATCTCGATAATTTTGAAAAACTAAGCTTTTTTTATTCTTTGTAAAAATTATATCATTAATTCAGAAAACAACTTTTTTTTGTAAAAAAAATGATCTTGTTAATTTAGAAAAGCATAGCTTTTTAATAGTTTCTTTTCTTTCAAGTGAATGCAATATGCTTCCATGGGAACAGAACTTATGTATAAAAAATATTCTGTTATGTTGCTCATATTTCAGAGAAAACCTGAAAAAGCTGAATGTTGCTGCAGGGTTCTGTGGTCCTGCTTTAGATTTTTGGTCTCATTGAAATATTTCTTTCTTTGTTGGGCAACTGTGGCTCAGGAGGTAGGAGCTTGTCCTGTAACCAGTGGGCTGCCGGTTTGAACCCCAGCTCTGTCCGTCTTGGTCGTTCACCCGCCTTTCCCCACCTGCTGGTGGTGGTTTAGAGGTCCCGGTGGTGCCCGTGAACGGCAGCCTCGCTTCTGTCAGTCTGTGAATGACTAAAATTTGTGTAAAGGCTTTGGAGTCCTCTGACTTGAAAAAGTGTGATACAAATGCAGGCCATTTATTTCTGTAAGCTCATTTGTTTCAGTGATAAGATACCCCCCCATTGATGTTGTTCTGCTCACCATCACTTTGTCCTCATACTCCTCCTGCTGCAGGTGTTTGATCATGTCGGGGAACCACACAGACAGACCGTAGTAACTGTAAAAACACAACAGAGAGGACATCGGATATAAAACACCACAGATTTAATTGATCCTGGCAGATTAGGGCATAAACTTCTACAGCAGCAAAGCGTAGGAAATTGTTTTTCTGCATTTATAACCTGCTCGACCTTACTGTCTGCTCGTAAGCAGGCTGCATGATGAATGCTGAACCCACCTGAAGGCCATGCAGAACCAGATGATGGCCATGAAGAGCGTGGCAAACCTCAGCTCTGCAGACAGCAGGGACGCCATGTTTCTCAGCACCTGCAGCAAACATGCAAACACAAGAACCCGTTCACTTCACATTTACTCCCACTGATCATCATGTCACCAGCGTCCTGGATGGTCCACAGGTGGTATGATCTTAGCCAACACCAGAGGGAGGAAACAAACACAAAATGTTCTAAGAGGTCATTTTGATTCAGTGACACAGTGCATCCTGAATGAGCTCCTGAGCCAGCTTTCATCACCACACAGGCAGAAACAAGCAGCAGAGAGAAAGTCTATCAGGCCCGATTGATTGATTGACTGCAGCGTTCACCACCTTCAAAACATGTGCAAACTACAGCCTGTACATCTGTATCAGAGAGGTGATCAAACTCAGGATGAAGATGTTTAACGCTCTATAGAGAGTGTTTCATCTGTGAGACCAGACCAGTCTGAACCAATTTGTGTTTCTAGCATACCAGTTTGCAGAGTGTGAGCGAGCGAACGGCCCAACGCTGCACAGGCGTTCCAGTGGCGCTCTGAATTTCGATGAACTCGTCCTCGGCCGTCTTCGGTGCCTTAATTTGAGTCACCTGAGAAACAGGAGAAAAGAAGTGGGTTCACTGGTGCTTCAGACCAGCATTACTGGTTTCACTTCCATCATCTAAAGTAGCCAGCATGATTTCATGGAATACCATCATCTTTTTATGTTAAATGCAAATTGAGAGAATTAAACATTTATTCTCTTCTCTGGATCCGATTGATCCAAAAGTTGGTTTTATTAATGCAAATTATGTCTCTCAAAGCATAAAACTTGTTTTTTTGTGCAGTTATTTCCAGACAGAGTTTTCTTATTTCTGTTTTTTTTTATTAACATAAGTTATTATTTCTCACTTTAAACATGTTTAAAAGCTGATTTTACAGTATAGTTAAATTAATAGAATGCAAATTATGTGAGATTATCTGAAATTCAAACTGAAAAGAAAAAGGAAATGAAACCTTTAAATAATGAATAAGTGCAAATTATTTATTTTAAATTTATGATGAAAACCATTTAGGTACAAGAAAAAATTTTTTTTTAAGAAAAATATGCATGTAAAAGAGCCAACCATGAGAAAATAATTTGGTTATTTTGTTTTTGCTAGACTGTTAATTCTATTGTTATTGATATTTTCTCATTTATTGTCTTATTCTCTTGTTGAAGTATTTTATCTCTGCCAGTTCCATCTTATCATAGAAAGGTACTGTCTCTGCCTGGCTGCAGGAATAAAACAAAGGCATGGACCCATATGCCGATTCTGGTCATTGAAGCTCACATCAGCTCGGCTTGAGTAGATCCACTGCACTCAAACACAGCTACAGAATGTGCACCTTCTCCTTGTTTTTAAGCAGGAAGAAAAAAAAAGGATCTAAAACCTAAAAATACATTATGTTGACGTACAAATGAGACGAACGCAGTAAGCAACTCCTCGTCTCACTTTACCTTTTATATGTTGGGTAAAAACTGGGACAGCAGGGATGTGCATAAGAATCTATTTTGAGAATCTCAGTGGGAACTGTCAGCTTTGCTTTTAAAAGTCTGCTTTATCCTTCATATCAAAGAATGACAGCTATAGATTTTTTTTCTAAATCACAATCCATTTGCTGGTTCCAAAACCTTGTAAAAATAATGAGCTGCCTGTGATTTTCTGTATTGATGATTTTATTGCACTCACAGTGAAGACTTTCTCCGGCTGCCCTTTGGCTCTCCAGTTGGTGTCGTGGACCTGCTTCAGGATCATCCACGCCTCGTCGTGTTTGGCATGCTGCTCCACACGCACACAAACAAACACACACAGATTTTATTATTTAACTAAATAAACAGCTTTCGTATTCTGTTAGTATCTCAGTAGTAGGGATGTGCATTGGCAAAATTCTGGCGATACGATATGTATTGCGATACATGGGAGACAATACAATATATCTCGATGTATCGCAATACTATAAGACTATATATTGTGATTTTTTAAAACTCATATTAACAGTAGGAAAACTGTCACAGCATTCTAAACGCTCCAACCTGTTTCATACTTTAACACATTCAGTTTTATTACTAGATCTAGTTGATCCACTGGAACGAAGAAGGTGAAAACAGCCACAAACTATACTTTTTTTTTTTTTTTTTTTTTTACTACAAAAATTACTGTCATCATTAATGGTTCCATTCAAATCCTTAAAAAAAATACAAATAATATTTAAAAAAAATTTAAATAAAAAAAAAATCGATATTTTTGTTTTGAATATCGATACAATATCGGGAAATAAAATATCGTGTATCGATATTTTCTTACATCCCTACTCAGTAGTATTAATAAAAGTAAAACTGTCATGGTTTACTGGTGTTTGTATTTTGGTCATTTCTGAGTCATTATTGTTTGGGGCTTGTTCTCTGTGTTTGTTATTGGGGTCGTACCATATCATTTCATTACTTTGTGTCTAGTTTCTTATTTTTTGTGTCTCCCTGTGCATTTCCGTTTATTCTATTACTCTATTTCCAGTTTGTTCTTCCTTTTCCAGTTTGTAGATCCTTTTGTGTCTTATTTTAGCTCCCATTGTGTTAATAAGTCTCCCTCCCTCAGATTCTCTGTTGTCAATCTGCCACAGGTGTTCCCCATTCCCTCTAATTAGCCCATCTGTAACTTCCCACCACCTGCCTCAGTATCTATCTATCTATCTATCTATCTATCTATCTATCTATCTATCTATCTATCTATCTATCTATCTATCTATCTATCTATCTATCTATCTCACCTCTCTCCCTTTCAACAAGACAAACGTACCGATATATTCACACAAAAATATATAAAATGAGGAAGCAGTTAGTACACCGTACCCTCTAAACGCTACTGTTCCCCTTTTAAGCTTAAATAGCTTCAGTGAGTTTACTCCCCCTCACTTTCAGCTGTGAAATGTTGGAGGGGTTCGTTGCATCTGAAAGAGATCAAGATCTGCACTTTGATGAGGCCCAGGACTTTATTAAAGGCATATTCCACCCCTAAGTAAAATTTTGTCTGTTGCCATATTCCCCAGAGTTAGATAAGTGAGAAAAAAGCTTTTTGTGACCAGCCCCGTCATTCTCCTAATCTGACAGCAGTCTGTTTGCTTTAGCTTAGCATAAACAATGTAAGTTAATGGGAGCAACTAGCATTTTGTGTGCAAAAGTGATTAAAATGACTCAGTAATTATCCTAATTATTCCTGAACTCAACAATCATATCGACTGCAAATGAAAAGTAAGTATTAACAAGAAGGAATTACAGGAGCCGATTTAAACTCGGGACTACATTAAGACAAAGCACCACTGTAAGCCGCCGCTGCAAGGTGTAAGGACACGACACAGCGCCGAGGTCGCAAAAGACAGCTGCTTCCGTAAACAAACACAATTCTGTGAAACATCCTGTTGCTGTATGTCTTTGGCTTTGTTTTCACAACCCTTTGCTACACAATCAAGAACCATTTTCTTGGATTAGATCAATTCCAGCAGCTGCAGTAAAGTCACTAAATGTTGTACTGCATGCATATGAAAACGCAAAGTGTCAGCAGGTGGAACTGCGTGGTCTCACCTCCAGGAGGAAGCGGGGACTCTCGGGCATAAAGGTGAGTCCAACCAGAGAGGCGATGCCCGGAAGAGCTGCGACGAGGATGAAGACCCGCCAGCTGTGGAACTGGAGCTCTGTGCCCATACTGAACCCCCAACCTGTTCAAACACACGCATGATGACAGCCAATCAAACTGACTGGAGATTAGATTAGATTTTTTTAAAATAAATTAAAAAGTACAAGCCGACATAGCCAGAGTAGAGAACAATACAACCATTTGAAAACATTCAGTGTTAATGTTTAGAAATATTTAAATAATAATTTGCCCATATTTGAGAATACTACTACTACTACTAATAATAATAATAATAATACATTTTATATGAAGCGCCTTTCAAAGCACCCAAGGACACATTATAAAACTACAGTGGAAGAGATGAATAAATCAGAAATACAAGCAAACAAACCAACAAAATAATCATTAAAACAATTAAGAAAGAGCTAAAACTGGATTATTGATTAAAACCAAGTTTGAACAAGTGAGTCTTAAGATTGGATTTAAACAAAAGAAGGGAGTCAGTGTTTCGAAGGTTGGGTGGGAGAGAATTCCCAGGTTTAGGGGCAGAGAAACTAAAAGCTACAGCTCCCATAGAGACGAAGCGGAAAGAAGGGGCAGTGAAGTGAAGAGAGAAAGAGGATCTGAGGGAACGTGAGGGAACAGCAATTTGGACGAGGTCAGACAGATACGGAAGGGGAAGATGATGAATGGCCATAAAAGTGAAAAGGATTTTTTTTTTCTCTCGAAGTTATGGAAAGCCAGTGCAGTGGATGAAGAACTGGGGTGACGTGGTGGGAGTAGGGAGATTTTGTAATCAGGCGGGCGGCAGAATTTTGAACCAACTGGAGTTTGTGAAGCAATTTCTGGGTAAGACCAAAGAAAAGAGAATTGCAGTAGTCAAGACGAGATGTGACTAAACTGTGAACCAAGAGTGAGGAGAAAGGGAAGGGCGATGGATATTGCGAAGGTGAAAATATGCGGACCGAATTATATCATTTATATGGGTTTGAAAGGAGATGACACCCAGGGGTCTCATTTATAAAACTTTGCGTAGAATCATTACTAAAACCGTACTTAAGCTCAGCAACTTTTTTTTAATTTACGCCTAGTAAGTTTCCGATCTATCAAACTTGGAGTACGCACAGCTGCACTCACTTTCCGTTTTATAAATGTAGCAGGATGAATAAACCTGCTTCTGATTATAATTGAAAGCAGCCTGGCTCCATAGGTCACCAGTAGGGGAGCTGTGGGGATATAAACGGGTCAGAGCAGTGTTTCCCTCATGCTCACAGAAGCGGCTGCTGTCATTCCTGTGGCTGGTGTAGCAGCGTAAACTGGATGTGTTTCTGATTGTGGCAGAGGCAACTTGTGGAACAATGTTTTGGAACAATTTCTGAGAAATCTAAAACTGCAAAGCTGAATTCAGACCGGTTCCATGGAGTTGACTGACCTACTACCTGCAGCAACTGGTTGCTGCTTGCTGGAGCTGTTTGAAAGAACATTTTATTTATTAAGTGCTCCCTCACCAGGCTTCTCCTACCCAGCATGCCGGCTGGAACGTGCAGGGAGGTCCCCCCCCCCCCTGCTCATGAGGGCTCGGGAGCACTGTTTTGTATTTTAACATTGTTTGTTTTTTTTATTGTTGTGTTTTTGTGTTAATCCCCAATTGTTTTGTCCAGGCTGGAGCCGAAGGGGGTGGCGGTCCTCTGGTGGCGTTTTGCTGTGTATGCTGGTGCTGGGTTCCTTCACATCGGTGTGACTGTTCACTATTGCCTGGGGTGATTTTGTATAAAGTTTTCTTTATTTTGTCCAACCTCCATTGGCCCCACTACACCTTTGGTAAGCTCCAGTTCTGTGACTCTTAATTTTCCCTTTCCCTGAATTACGGTTGAAAATATTTAGATTTAACTTGTCTTTTAAAAATATATAATTTTTTTTTATTAAATAAATTTATAATCATTTTGCAACCTCGTTTTCTGCTGCCTTTTTGTGGAGCAAACCTTAATGTTACCAAATTATATGTCCTTGGGTGAAACTCCCAAGGTGGCGTTGTTGTGTGTTTTCCCAGTTGGGAGCAGCTTTTAAGCAAAGTTAAAAAGGGTAAGCCCCATAAAGAAAGTACCCCACTCTGAGTACTGCCACATGAATCACACTGCCTGGAAATGTGCGCAGGTGTTTGTGGATCATATCCCGCCTCCTACACACCCACTTTCTGCCATAAACGGTCAATGTAAAGTGTCTAGTGAATATTCTGCATCGATTTAAGCCAGCTAATATGGGGTGTTTCACGGGTAACCATGGCAACCGAGCGGCGGAGAAAGTAATTCCACAGAAACAGCTGCAGGCTCGTGGAGGCACGGAAAACTGTTTTATTTCAATCAATCACTCAATCAGCGCTTTACTCAGCCGAATCCAGCCAAAGTGCTTCACATTAAAAGACAAAAATACAGTTGCAAAAAGAAAATATGTGACAAGAAGAGAGTAAAAAGATTTAAAAATGTTATAATAAAAGCAGCACAAGCAATTAAAAAGATAAGAACAATTAAGCTTCAATTAGGCCTATATGATTACTTCTTGTAGCAACACTAAGACTAGAATTTATTAAAACAAATAAAACTAGATATTTAAAGCCTGACAGAAAAGGTGCGTTTTAAGTCTACTTTTAAAAAGTATCATCCTTGCAAAATATTGATTTGGAATCACAAACAAACGGAAGAGCTGCAAGTTAAGCAGCATTCATGCAGCAGCGTCTGATATAAATAAGAGCGAGGGACGGGATGCACGGTTCCAGCGGGTCAGTAGATCCAACACCGGGTCCAGTTCAGCACATAGATCTAATAAGACTGCTTTAAGGAATCTACACCGGGTCCCCCATCCAGATGCTTCCAGTGGCGTGATCCAAGCATCCATTGTGCATCATTATGCAGGGGACGCTGCAGTATTCGTACTTCACACAATTAATACACCAATAAGTGCAATTTCTATATAATCTGAATAGATAAATACATATGAACATACTGTGATATAATTCTTATGTGCAACATATTTTCATTCTGATTCTCATTTTTATTCTCAGTTCAGAGGTGGGATGAGGGGGGACTGCTGGTGTCTGTGTGCGCAAAGCTCTACAAGTTTGAAATTGTGGCTTTCATTTTTGCCATCTCTCCTGCTGCGCTGTCAGTGTCCTCTGTGTCCACAAAGTGCGTAAGCAAGATCCTTAGTTTGCTTAAAGTTGCGCACATTTTTACGTCACATTTTTTTCTATAAATCCCAAACTTTGCGTAGAAAGTTGCTTACGTAGTTTTCAGACCCCGTTTTGTGCGTAAGCAAGCTTTATAAATGAGACCCCAGACCTTTTACTTGAGTGGAGAGCAAACAAGAGCGTTGTCAATGAAGAGTGAAAAACTGTTGGAAATGGTAGAAGGAGAGCCAATGAGTATGAACTAGGTTTTTTTACTATTAAGTTTGAGGAAGTTGGACAAAAAACAGGATTTTAAATCATGTAGACAGTAAGGAAGGGAAGGGGGTGGGAAAGAAGAATTAGGCTTACAGGAGATGTAGAGCTAGGTGTCATCTGCGTCGCAATGGAATTGGATATCATGTTTCGAGAAAATCTTGCAGAGAGGAAGGAGGTAAATTATGAAAACAAGAGACCCCAGTACAGAGCCCTGAGTAACACCAGAACTGAGAGGAGACTCATGAGAGGAGAATGACTTAAGCTGAATTAACTAAGAGCGACCAGAGAGATATGATTTAAACCAGAGGAGAGGGATTTCGCAGATGCCAATAGAGGATTATCCATTGAGAAGAACGGCGTGAGATATTGTGTCAAAGGCCACGCTCAAATCAACAAGAATAAGAATAAAAACCAGGTCGGAATCTGCAGCACGAGGTTATTTGTGATTTTAAGAAGTGCAGATTCTATACTGTGACGGGGAAGGAAGCCAGATTGGAACTGTTCATACAGATTTTTGAAAGTTAGATGGTTGTGAAGTTGTGAGGCAAAAGATTTCTCAAGGATTTTGGAAAGAAAAGGACGTTTGGAGAGGGGACGAAGATTATTGAGGTCATTCGCATCCAAACCAGGCATTTTTTCAATATGGGTGTAATGACGGCAGTTTTAAAGGCAGAGGGGACAATTCCAGTAGAAAGAGAGGATTGGATGATGCTGACATTGAGGGGAAGAAAGGAAGGAAAACCGGCTTTAAGGAGAACCGTAGGGAGGTGATCAGGTTGACAGGAGGAAGGTTTGGATTTCAGGATAAGATCGGAAATGAATGAAGGACTATAGCTAAATGAAAAACAGAAAACTGGTGAGTTGGCAGAGGAAGTCCAGAAAGGAGAGAGGGGGAGGCTGGACGGAGAGGGACTGATGAATGGAGGTGATTTTCTTGTTTAAAATGTTAGTAGAGAATTACAATGAGCAGAGGAATAAAAATGAGAGGGAAGAGAATTAGGGGACAGAAGAATGGTATTTTAAATAGAAAAAAGTGCCTTGGAGTTACCCTTATGTGATGATATAGTGGAGGAGTAAAAGTTATTTTTAGCTTGAGAGAGGCAGTCTTTGTAGTACAAAACATGGTTAAAATACATTTCTTTATGAATAGTTAGTCCATTTTTCTTATATAGACGTTCAAGTTGGTGTCCCTTAGCCTTTAGCAGACGTAGTTCAGGAGAAAACCAGGGAGCAGAAACAGTAAAAGAAACCGCTCTTGTTTAAAGGGGAGCAAAAGTGTTTAAAATATTGGATAAATTAGAATTATAGTAAGACACCAATGCAGTGAGATCGCAGAAGTTAAAAGAGGATTCCAAACAGGTGAAGGCATAGAAGAGACGGTCAGGGTTAATAGCATTGACATTACGAAATGACATAAAGCGTTGAGATTTGGTAGAGGAAAGGATGAGATTGGTGCTAAATGACAGAAGAAAATGGTCCAATATCAGCAGTTCATGCTTAAATCACTTTCGATTTGTTTTGATTTTTCGACAGCCTAGTCTCCCAGCAGTACTTGAATGCAGCATGGGCCTCACTAGAACCAGGAAAGAAGAGCACATCACCCCAGTTCTAAAGTTCTTACACTGGCTCCCTGTAGCTCAGAGAATAGACTTCTAAATACTCCTACTAGTTTATAAATCATTGAATGACTTAGCACCAAAGTATGTAGAAGATCTTTTACTATACCAACCCCACCAGAACACTCAGGTTGACTAATTCCAGTCTACTCAACATCCCTAGAATCAGAACCAAACATGGAGAAGCAGCTTTCAGTTTCTATGCTCCTCTAATCTGGAACAAACTTCCAGACGACTGCAAAGCTGCTGAAACACTGAGTTCTTTTTAAATCAAGGCTAAAAACCCCATCTGTTTAGAGCTGCCTTCGAGTAATGTTTTAGTGTATCATATGTTTTGTGTGTGTTTCATCCGTTTATTGCTGTTTTTACACTATCCTCTGGTCATGTCTGCTTTTGAGTAATGTTTTCACGTGTCATGTCCTCTGTGTGTGTTTTATGCTTTACTGCTATTTTTATTTTATCCCCTAATCATGTAAAGCACCTTGAATTACCTTGTTGTTGAAAGTGTGCTATACAAATAAAATTGCCTTGCCTTGTCCTTCTGTTTTGTTTTGGTGTCAGTTTTTAAAGTTGCACTGCAGAACGTTGCAGTGCGCTCTGAGTTCCGCATTATGCATGTGTTCAGGTAAAAAAAACAGCTGCATGCGTACCCAGGTGACAGGGCCATACTGAAAAATCAAAATGCATGTACCCTTACAGCCCTAATAATAACACAAATAGAGTATAGTCATAGCCGGCTGATTATAAAATGTCAACTGGTAAAAAGTTTAGTCTCTAATGCAGTGTTTCCCAACCCTGGTCCTCAACCCACACTGCTCTGCATGTTTTAGATGTTTCCCTGCTTTAACACACCTGATTCAGATGATTGTTAATTAGCCATCAATTGAAATCAGGTGTGCTGAAGCAGGGAAACATCTAAATCATGCAGTGCAGTGTGTGTTGAGGAGCAGGGTTGGAAAGCACTGCTCTCAGGAAATCAGCTGATTGTTGTTATAGTTGTCAGCTTTGCAGCAATACATCTTCCTGAAAACGTAGGGGGAAAAAAATGTGGACCATGCATCACTTTGCTGCTTTTCAGAAAGCATGGATCCGTACCGTATCTGGGGATGATTCCCCACGCAGTGAACGACGCGTAAATCCCACCGATCATCCAGAACATGCACAGCCATGACAGATGCTCCCCTCTCTTATCCATCTGCAGGAACTCAGAGAAGTACGAGTAGACGATGGGCACCGTGCCGCCGATACTGACAGCAGAGACAGACAACACAGAAAATAAACCACTGTGAGCAAATCAATTTAACACCACAAAAAAAGATATCAAGCCTGGTTTTAAATAGAGAAATACCACAATGGAAAAACAGATGACAGGAAGGAAAACATAAACAATAAAGGGATAAATATAAGGTAGAGTTAAAAGAACATAAATTTCAGATTCAGATGGTTTCATTTACCCAAGATATTTTATTGATCTGTTTCTGTTGCTTTCTGCGTATAAATCTTATGTTGTCTTTGAGGTTCAGCAGGCAAACTGCACATGCATCAGTGGTGCTGCAGACGGTTTTGACTGTTCTGAGCTCAGTTTGTGACCTTGTTTTGGAGTCCCTGTGGACCACAGTTATTCTGAGAGCAACTCTGCTGCGTCACTGCAATCCAAAACCAGCCCAGCTGCAGCTGCATGCACACAGCTCACCTCAGATTAGACTCGCTGCCTTGATAAAAAAAAAAAAAACACCCAACCTTTTTTTAGTTTTGCATCTTTATCAACTGTTTTCTAAGATTATCCTTTATTATATATATATATGTGTATACATTTTTTTATATATATATATATTAGATTTAGGGTAGATGGCCTACAGAAGAACTTGGATAACTATTTAAAAAAAATTTAATTCTCAAGAACTTGTTCGTCAGGAACATCCCACAAACGGATTTGATTAGGATCTACAGAATGAGAAGGTCAAGTCAACACCACAAACAATAACTACAGAAAAGCTCTTTAACGTGAAAAAGACATTAAGCTCAATGTGAACTAACAGACTGATAGTTGATTTACCCAATGCCAGACAACAGCCTAAAGAAGAGGAAGAAGCCATAGCCTTGAGCAAATGATGACAGGAAGGCAAAGATGCAGTTTATGGCCAACGCCAAGATCAGACAGCGCCGACGACCAGTTTTATCAGCCAGACCGCCCCACAGGAACGCTCCGACCATCATGCTCAGGAAGACCACCAGACCTGCACAGAGACAGAAACAAATAATAGATAAAGGCAATTAAACGACAGGGTTTTGTAGTTTTTTAGGTTTAAAGTGATCGATCATCTGCTGCAGAAACTGCTGCTTTGTTCTTATTCAGCATCAACCTGCCTCAAAACTAGGATTGTGAACAGCCAGCCTGCAGCTACTCTGGCCATTAAAAACAAAGTGCTCTGACAGAACTCACAAATGAACTCGACTCAGTTCAATACTATTTTTCATCTTGTCAGACAGTCAGGCCAATTCGACTCATCAAGTCTGAGTCACGTTTGTTCGCTCAGCTCTTTCTGAAATCTCCAGACCTCTCTTAGCTGGGCACTGCAGCCTCTGCCAAGAATAAACATGATCGATGCCAGAAACCAGCTGGTTGACAACATTTCACCAGAGTCTGCAGATGGTCATGCAACAGGGGACAACCGACGCCGTGACTCAGCACACGGATCCCAAGTTAGAAAACGCATCTTTGTATGTCTTTTTTTCATAATAGGAGGAGGCTGCAAGGAGACTCTGCAGGGCCCCTTCCAAGGTCGGCACGGTCAGCATTGATTGGTCCACTGCTGACTCAGAACAGCAACACAGAAGGAGGTGGAAGCGGCTCCAGATAGAAACTCTGGAAGGTGGGTGGACCGTGGAGGCGTTGGACAGAAGCAGAATGTAAAAGCAGAGAAGCAGGGATGAGATCAGTGTTTCAGAACAGAGTTTGATCCCTTAGGATTCTGCAGGGTGTCTATCTGACGGAGTGAGAGGAGGAGGATGCAAGACCTGGTTACAAACTGTTGGGAGAAGAATCTGGGAAATGTCACTGTGGAGGGGGTAAAAGACCAGAAAAAAGCCATAAACACACACTTAAATACAGTTTACTTCTAATATTACAAATTAGACTTTCATTTTTACAAACTGGCACAGAGAAAGTGTTTTAAATTGTTTGTGACATCTCCAGTGGAAAAGAAAAAAACCTCTATGCTCATGCCAATAATTAAAGTTTCCAGAGCATGTTACTATCAGATTCTGTTCATCTAAAACACAACACAGAACCAGAAAAGCAAGATGAGGCAGGCTAAAAGAGTTTCAATTTAAAGGTACAGTGTGTAAAAAAAATGGACTCTTTAGTGCCAGTTCAGAGTAGGTAATTCAGCTAGGGTAGTCCACACACATCAAAAAGGCAATATGTCATCAACGACTTCCAGATTTCAATCCATCGATCAGGTTTGTTCTTTTTATTTTTATTCTTTTCTAAATTTTATCTAAATGTGTTGAGTAATAAAAACTGTGTTTTTTTATGTTAGCTATGTTGATGTCAATTATGTTTGCTATATTTCATGGCTAACACCAACTAGCAAATTTGTAATGACTCAAAGCTAATGTAACAAGCAAACTATATTGTTTTGTTCATTTTATTTTATATATTTGAGGCTATTTTTATGATCATTTGCCATTTTTGATATATACAAGGTAGTGGAGTCTGTAGTATTTTTTTTCCCCTCTGTAAACGGACTAAGATATCATCCGACGATTCAGCGTCAGTTGAGACAGGCAGAGGAAACAGACAGTGATGTAGAGGCATAGACATAATAAAGAACAGACCCCACATTGGCTGCTCTGAGGCAAGAAATGCGGCCACCATCTTGGACAGGTATACCCATCTGCAGACTTCCACCAAAACAGCTGCAGTTAATACAAGATGCCTGAATACTGTGTGGAGTATTCCTGTTCAGAATAGCGGACTGTGGAGAGTGGGGCTCGGAGGATAACTTTTCACAAGGAAGATGGAACATTTTTATTGTTTGTTTTTTATATATTTATGAATATAATATTAATGTACTGTATTTATGTCCACCAGAGAAATCTTAGCTAGCTAACGTTATGTACGGTAATTATAATTAGGTAATTATAAATCGTATTACTCAACCACCAACTTAGATTAAAACTGACACAAGAATGCTACTGTGGAAATAAAACAGTGTTTACTGGTATAAAACGTTTCTTATTCATCCAATATAGTTATATACATAATTTATGATGTAAAGCATGTGCGGTAATGATATCTATTGCGATATATTCTTTTCTTCTTTACATACATACATACATACATACATACATACATACATACATACATACATACATACATACATACATACATACATACATACATACATACATACATACATACATACATACATACATACATACATACATACATACATGTCAAAATGACAGTTTAGGAACATTCTCACTTTCCAGATACATTGCAGCAGAACAACAACTTGAATGTATTGTGCAAAATGCATTTATAAAATATTCAAATCTTTTTTCCAAACAAATGCAACACAAAATTATCACAACATAAAGATGAAGATATTTTTTAATAAATTAAAAGCTAAACGTTATTAAAAAACACACAAAGTTCAAAATTGTCCACTTTCCTGGTAACTTATTTATAAATTTAATATCACACAAAAATAAAGCTGCACATATTTAAATCAAAAATGGTTCAAGTTCACCGGGTTTTTTTTTTTTTCATTAAATGGAAAACAATAAATTTTAAACAAAATGAAGTTTAAAGACGAACACTGAACATCAATATTTATTCTCCTTCATGACATCAAAATGAGCAATCCCGATAGGCCGGTATAGTCAAAATCTCTACCTTTGGCTAAATTTATATAATTTTTTACCTTATACATGTTACATCGCCCACCACTACTGTATATAATAATCAATTATTAAAATGGCTATGCAGTACTTTCTGCTTCTCTATCTTATACCATTGTGTTTGTTTTGTATACATTTTATGAGTAAATCAGAATATTCTATTACTGTTAAGCCAACTATGAATAATAAATAGGCCAAATCATTTGTCTTGTATCATAGCTAAATGTTTTCCTTTTGCAAACAAAAAACCTGGCGTAAAAATCAGTTTAGTATTTAGCGAGTTATGATTTAATAAACGCGCTGACGCTTCACTGCATCTGCCAAACAGAGTACAAAGAGGAGTGGGGGATACTGGTCCAAGATGGCGGCCCCACGGATCATCAGCGCTAATAGGCAGTAGCGGTCGATACAGTGTCTACTCTTTATAAATGTCTATGGGTCGAGGTGCGTCACATGCGGTTGAAGCAGGGAAAGCTACCCAAGAGGAAGGAGCAGAATTTCCCCAAACCACACAACGTTTAGAGGGAGAAGGAGAACCGCTACAAATTCTCAAAGATCTGTGTTTTCAAGAGAGGACGTGAAACGCTGAGCATTTTTTCTTGCAAGTCCCTAAAAAGCTACTGTATTTCAAGTTGGCACATGACTATGGAGGGTCAACCAAAGTTTATGTAAATAAACTTTGGTCGTGGATAAGATTTTTTAATTTTTTTCCCATTCCCAACTTTCTAGCGCCGAGGCGACCTATATTTGGAAGCACTGTGAGGTTAGGCGGCCTTCCTTTCAAAGCAGAAGAGAACTACTTACGTCTCGTAGCAGCTAGCAAACAATTTCCAAAGAGTTGACAGCAGAATCCAGTGCAGCAGTGTGAGGTACTAATCACTCGCAGCTGCACCAGTAGCACGTACAAAGTTCTTCAATACAGGAAGAGGCCTCACTCACGTACACAAGCAGACACACAGCAGGATCATAACAGTGGCTCAACTGTGACTGCTTTTGGAGTGCAAAAACAAACGTTCTGGTCTAGAACAGACCGGCCGCTCGGGAAAACTCCCTAACCTCCCTTTGGCACTGGTCCCCCCAGCTAAACTGCCCTAGCGCCGGGTCTGGACCAGCCAACCAAAATTACTCCAAGCGCACATCAATGACTCATCCAGGAGGTCACAGAACCAGGCCTCACTTGCCTCAGTTAAGGTCAGAGTTCAAGATTCAACAATAAGAAAGAGAGGCAAACTGTCCTCCATGGGGGAGAAAGTGAAAACCACAGTCACATCATAAACTATTCTGTGGACTGACTGAGACGAAATTGGATTGTTTTGGAAGGTGTGCATCCCGTTACATCCGATGTAAAACTAACACCGTGTTTCAGAAACAGAACATCCAACTAACAGTCAAACATGGAGGTGGGGCGTCGCGTGGCACAGTGGTCTAAGACAGGCGCCCCATGTTCAGAGGCCTTAGCCCTCAATGCGGTTGTCCCGGGTTCAACTCCGGCCCGAGGACATTTGCAGAGTGTCTATTCCCCACTCCTCTCCCCTTTCTGTATCCTATCCACTGTCAAATAAAGGCCACTGTGGCAACAAAACCTTTTTTTTTTAAAACATGGAGGTGGTAGTGTGATGGTCTGGGCCTACTTTGCTGATTTCAAACCTGAAAGACATCTTGTAATTGAAGAAACCATTAATTCGGTTCTCTGCCAGAAAATTCTGAGGAAGAACAGGTTTGTGACTTTAAGGTGAAGCACACTTGACCTAGGCAAGAGGACTATAATCTAAAGCAGGAGTCTGCCACTCCAGCCCTCAGTGGCCATCATCCTACAACTTTTGGATGCATCCCTGCTCCAACACATCTGAATCCAAAGACTGATTTACCATTTGTAAGATTTTGTCCAGGTCATGAACCATTCCTTTGATTCAGCTTTGTTGGAGCATCCAAAAGTGTAGGATGGTTGCACTTGAGGAATGGAGTTGCAGACCCCTGATCCAAAGCAAGTCCATATCTCTGAATGACTCAAAAAAACTAACTTGAGGCTTTGAAGCAGCCAACATTTTCTCCACATTGATGTAAAAGACTCATTGCCAGTTGCAAATTCCTTTTTTTACTTAATAAATGAAATGATTATTTGAAAACGGCATGTAAGTGTGAAAAAAGCAAAAACTGAAGAATTTGTTTAAGGGAGAAACACTTTTATAGCACTTCAGATGGACGGACATACGGATTGATGGATGGACAGACGGCTTGGAGGCAACTGTGACTCAGTAGGTAGAGTACTTGTCTTGCATTTGGAGGTTTGGAGGTTCAGTCCCAGCTTCCTCCTGTCAGAAGTTGATGTGCCCCTGGGCAAGATACTTAACCCCAAGTTGCCTACCGAGCTCCGTAAATGTGTGCACGTTTGTGAGTGCGAATGGGTGATTGTGGCTCCAGTGTAAAGCGCTTTGAGTGGTCAGTATGAGTAGAAAAGCGCTATATAAGTTCAGTCCATTTACCATTTAGATATGATGGATGGATGGACGGACAGATGACAAAATGCCTGAGACACGCCACAGCTCTGTAGCACAGACTCTCTTAGTAAGCAGAATAAACAGCCTAAGTTGACTGCAGCATTTTTTTTTCCGCCCTTCACCTCCATCCATCCAGCTGAGTCACGGTTGCTCATTAGCTAATTAAGCTGCAGGAGAAATGAACAGCTCCCTCTAAAAAGGTTTAACGGCGTTAATCACATCAGCGCCACTCTGTTTTCAGACTTTATTAGATCAACTCACATTTCTCAAGTATGTTTGTTTGTGTTTGTGACTGTAAAGCAAATTGAGTATCATATGATGGCTGGCTTCTGATTCTCGGATCATCCAACCTTCCATTGACTTCCACTTATCTGAGGACAGGTTTGCAGAGGTAAGAATTTCAGAGGGAAACCCTAGATATTCTGTTTCCAAGCTTCTACAGGGAGATCCCAAGGTGTTAAAATCCCAGAAGTCCAGAGAGTTCTTGGTATGTCCCAGAATCTCCTCCCAGAGGTGATTTAAGGTGATTTTGTTAGCACCTTCAGGTAGATTTATCTAAGTAAAATCAAATACCTGTGGCTGCAAGGAAACAGAGCTATACTACTACTCCACTATTCAGCCCAAGATGAATTCAATGGGATTTAAGACCTCAGCTCTTACCCAGCATTCCTTTCTCTGCATTGGACAGACAGAGATCCTTTTCCGCCGATGGCAGAGCAAACGCAACCACGTAGCATTCGACTCCGTCAGCCATTAGAGCCAAACCCAGCACCACGAAGAGCGTCCACTGGAACCTCCCATGGCCACAGTCCTCCATGATGTCCTCATACTGCTCCGATAACTCCTCCAGCTCAGAAGCTGCGCTGCCTCCTTCTCGAGACTTTGCTCTGAAACAGAGAACAACAACAACAACATTTGGACATATTTTACACAGATGATGCTTTGATAAGACGGAATCTGATGGTTACGGGTGGAGGCTCACCATTTCAGAGCAGCCATGTATGTGTAATACCGAATACAACATTCAGACTCTGTGATGGATGTGGGAGTTAAGGGAGGTGTTTCAGGATAAACGTGATGATGAATGAATGAATGAATGAATGAATGAATGAATGAATGAATGGGAGATGAGCTGGTTCCCAACTTCACAGGACACCTGTTAGCTTTCAGCCTTTCAGCTTTTTCATGTTTCCAAGTAAAAATGTTGTAAAATCTATTTTACAATATAAAATAATGTAAAAATTTTAATTATTGTAAAAGAGTAAAATAATGATTGGTTTTAATAATTTTGCAGCCATTCACTGAACAGGGCTAAAAGAAACGAATAAAGGTTCTTAATTGCTTCTTTTAAATCTCAGACTGATCAGTTTCAAATTTATTATATCAGTTAATATCTTAGCAGAAATGTACTGAGAAATCTGACTCATGGCAAGAATTGGAAAACCTTCCGTTTGCCCAAGTCCATTTTGAAGTCTTTCACTTTTTCAGCTTTTTCAGCCTCGAAAACATTGGCAGCCTTTTGTGATCTCAGAGATTAAGTAGTTATGTATTAAGAAGTTATATTTTCATAATTTCATTCATACATTTAGAAATATCAGAGTTCCAAACTAAATATTTATTAATTAAAATAAATATTTAGCTGCAAACTTAATATTTAGATCCAAGCTAAATGTTTAGATTACAAGCTAAATGTTTAGCCTGCAGTTAGAAAAATCGTGGTTCGTATTTCAAAGGTTACGAACTGAATATTTAGCTTGGAACTAAATATTTTGTTAGCAAGCTAAATATTGAGCCCTTATCTAAATACTTGGTTAGCTAGCTTCAATTTTAGCTCAAGCTAAATATTTAATCTGCAAGCTAATTGTTTAGGTCCAAGCTGAATGCTTAGTTAACAAGCTAAATGTTTAGGCTGTCATAAGAGAAGAAAAATCGGTGTTCATTTTTCAAAGGTTACGAACTAATTTTGCGTGCTAACTGAATAGTTAGCTTGCTAACTAAATATTTTGGTCTGAGCAAAATATATAGTTAGCAAGTTAAATATTGAGCTCCAAACTAGATATTTTGTTAGCAAGCTAACAAAGTATCCAAATCAAATCAAACTTTATTTCTAAAGTGATTTTCATACAAAAATTGTAAATATTTAGTTTGGAATTCAAATTTATAAATGAATAAATAACATGGTAAAAATATGACCTTGAAAAGAAACCCCATTTTTTTTCCTATGACAGGATTAAAAAAAACTCAAAAATGTTGCTTTTATCTTTTGACTGTGTACCTTTACAAACTGCACCCCATAGTTTTATACGTGGTAAGATATCACCTTTGCTCCAATATTTATAGTTAACTTTCTATTCAAGAATGTGCTGCAGGCTTAATGATTTTCCAAAGAACAAAGGTTTTAGTTGGGCTCAGGATTTTAGGTGTGAATCAGCGTCCTTAATAAGATTTCTTTACTTATTGTTCAGAATACATTGAATTTAAAAAGATCACTTAGAGTTGTTTATCTGATATTAGACAAAAAGAATCACACAATGTGTCAGACAAAAGATAAATATAGATCTATTACATACAGAATCAGAGCAGCGACCATGTTTAAAAGCCATGACGTCTTAGATCAAATGCATGGCTTGTTTGATCAGGATTCAAGAAGAAAACATCTTCTGTCTAAATAGAATATTGTTGAACGAATTAAATTTGAAAACCTTCATCTAAAGGAAGCGCAATTCATCTGGAACAATGTCCATTAGATGGATGGCCGCAATGCACAGCAGCATGTTTGAAGAAAACCAGACAGCATATCAGCTCAAACACCTCAAACCAACAGTGAACTTTCTGTGAAATGGGTAGCCTGTATTTTAGCAACGCTTTTGCTTCCTTGGACGTCATTTTTCACCCCAATATCTGAGGTTAGTAATTGTAGAAGCGTGACCCTAAACAGGCTAAATGATTGGGGTGTAAAGCGATTTATTGAAAAGAAAATTTAAGGACAGAATGGAGAGTAATGTGTGAGAAAATGCAGTGCCTCACCGTGCAGCTCTCTGCGCAGCCTTCACCTCGTCAGGGTGTGGGATCCCCTGGTACTCTCCTTCATACATCTGATCTTCTTCATCGTGTCCTTCAGTCACGTCGCTCGCTGCGTCCTCTTCCTGAGGAGGATAATCTGCCTGGTATCCGTATCCATCAGGGCCACCGCCTTCTCCGTAAGTCCCATAGCTGTCCCCACCTCCCTGGTGATATATGTTGTTCTGGTAATGGTCCGCCATCTCAGCTTGGAAGATCAACTATATTAGTATTCAATAATGAGGTAACTAAAAGGTTTCCTTTGACTTGTTTGCTGTCTCTTCTGAAGCAGAAATGCAACTGAATGGAAGTTCTTGTTTGCACGTTTCAGTGACTGAAAACTAAATTCTACAGAGATCTCTCATCATTTGTTTATGGTTTGGTTCAAACGATAGAGTCAAAGTCGCTGCAATCTTGTACTGCTGGTGGAAAGTCCAGAATCCACTATTGAGTCTTCATCAGCTTCGCCTCTGAAAACAGAAAAATACCCATTACTTTGTTCTCACTCAACGACACGGGCATCTATAAAAACACACACAACGCTGGATTCACTGTGGACCTTTCAGGTCGCTCTGTGTACCGTACCATTGTACTATGGACGTACAACTGAAGGGGGCCATGAATGGAGCAGTAAGGGTCAGTTGCATGGGTTGCGTTTAGATTAGAAAACGACAGAATAGTTCACAGATCCATGCCAGACCACTCGGTGGAAACGAGGCAGAAGATTTAAATCCTGTTATAGATTGGTTCTTTTTCATTCCTATTTAATGAAAATATACAATTGTTTCACGTTGTCTGTAACCAATTTTAGATGGTTACAGACAGACAGAGCTCACATGTGGGGTCCCCCAAGGCTTCATCCTGGGACCCCTCTTATTTAATATCTACATGCTCCCACTAGCCCATATTATAACAACCAAGAAGATTGGCTACCATAACTATGCAGATGACACTCAGCTCTATACATTACAATGTCACCAGGTGACTTTGAACCCATCCAAATGCTAAGAAAATATATTAAGCAAATCAATGCATGGATGTCACATAGTTTTCTCCAGCTGAATAGAAACAAATCTAAAGGAATTATTTTTGGACCTAAAGAGGAACAATTAAGACTCAGCATACAGCTTGAAAATTCTGACAGGCCCGAAATCTAGGTGTAGTTATGGACTCAGACCTGAACCTCCAGGGTCACATAAAGGCCTTGAAAAACTCATCCATGCGTTTATCTTTAGTCGGATTGATTACTGCAACAGCGTCCTCACAGGTCTTCCTCACTAGAACCAGGAAAGTAGAGCACATCACCCCAGTTCTAAAGTCCTTACACTGGCTCCCTGTAGCTCAGAGAATAGACTTCAAAATACTTTTACTAGTTTATAAATCATTGAATGGCTTAGCACCAAAGTATGTTGAAGATTTACTGTTACTATACCAACCCACCAGACCACTCAGGTCCTCTAATTCCAGTCTACTCAACATCCCTAGAATCAGAACCAAACACGGAGAAGCAGCTTTCAGTTTCTATGCTCCTCTAATCTGGAACAAACTTCTAGACAACTGCAAAGCTGCTGAAACAATGAGTTATTTTAAATCACAACTAAAAACGTATCTGTTTAGAGCTGCCTTTGAGTAATGCTTTGATGTATCATATGTTTTGTGTATGCTTCTTGCCTTATTGCTGTTTTCACTTTATATGCTTCGTCTGTGTTTTATTGCTATTTTTATTTTACCCCCTAATCATGTAAAGCAACAATTACAATTACCTTGTTGTTGAAAGTGTGCTATACAAATAAAATTGCCTTGCCTTGCCTAAGTGAGCCACAGACCCGAATAGACGTTTCCAGCCCCACAGCTGCTGGTTGCAGATCCCTGATTACAACTGTGATTCTATCAGTACTGCTGAAGCTAAAAGTGCAACACCAAATTTTTTTGTTTATTTCTAACAAAAAAACTGTGAAGGTAAAATGAAATTGGTCCCTGGGAGCAATTAGTTACACTTTCTGTGCCAGCACATATCATCATAAGACACTGATTCAATATTATCTTTTCAGTGCAGGGTCCACAAGAGGGGCCAGGACCAATTCTACAGGAGCTCTGGCCCCTGTTGGCCCCTGTCTAGAACCGACCATGCACAGGATAAATTAAAAAATTTTCGATGTGAGAGTGAAGATGATACGCTGAACTGTTTTCCACTTTGTTCATCAGCCATAACAGCAAACAGATCAGTGAAAAGAAGCTTTTGTGGGGTTTTTCTCCCCCCCAAGCTGATGATCAAACAACATTATTCCATTAGGTTAATAGCAGAGCATCATTAGTGGTCTGGGGTGAACACGGCTGGAGTTACTTTGTTCTACACAAACCAGGACTGTTTAGCCGCCCACTGAGGTTTGTTGGGTCGTGCTCGGGTTAATGCGACATGATGCAGCAGTGTAGTGCCCACAAGGTTTACCGCTCTACTCTGGTCATTTCCCTCGGCTAGGGAAGCACAATATAGCTCCATTTGTTTTAGATGTATTTAGTTATTATCAGTGGCATCCTAGGGCTTGCATAACAGCTTACAAACAAAGCACAACAAAACAAAAGAAGTAAAGTAATAAGACCGAGTTGTTAATTAGCAGCCGCAACAGAAAAATGTAGTGAAATAATAAAAAATTACAGTTTACAGAAGAGAAAAGAACACAGTCCAAAGAGGAAGACAGACTCAGCAGCAAAGATTCAGGGGTGACAGGTCTGGTGACTGAAAATCCAGCGTTTTAGATTACAGCAGAAGTTGTTATATATATATATATATATATATATATATATATATATATATATATATATATATATATATATATATATATATATATATATATTTTAATGCCCCTAATTGTTGTCGGAATTGAATTCCATTCCTGTGAGGCTCTAACCGAGAGCGCTGACTGACTAAAAGCACTTTCTTTGTGGTATCATACAGTCACCTCTGGACACTCCTCTTCTGATTCTGTGTAGTTGTTCTGAAACTGGCAAATTCATTGAGAGATGGTAGAGCCATCCTGCGTGAGATTTTGCATAACCCCGACAGAGATTTGTGAACTTAATAAGATTTTCACCTACTTAGGGAACAGTATTTTTGATAAGATGGCACATTGAGTAAAATTCTTTGGATCTTTATCAAGTACTTTGAGTGTCTTGTTTCATAGTGGTGGAGTTAGTCTGAGAAGAAGTTGTTAGACAGTAGGGGAAGTGAGAAAAGATCATGGAGTGCATGAAGGTTTTGGCAGCTTGGATAGAAATGGAATTTTGTAATAAACTGGAAATTAGCTTAATCAAATGTCCCCTTTTTTCTTTTTACAGATTTGTTTTAAATGTATTCTAAAATTGAGTTTGGAGACCAAATAAATGCCTAGGTATTCATGTTCTTGGACAGTTTGTAGTTTTATTTTCTCCTGACACTATAACTGCATCTTCAGTTACCTTATGACAATCAGACAGCTGCAGCTGATCCAGAACGCTGCTGCTCGTGTTCCTCACTAGAACCAGGAAAGTAGAGCACATCACCCCAGTTCTAAAGTCCTTACACTGGCTCCCTGTAGCTCAGAGAATAGACTTCTAAATACTTTTACTAGTTTATAAATCATTGGATGGCTTAGCACCAAAATATGTTGAAGATCTGCTGTTACTATACCAACCACCACCAGACCACTCAGGTCCTCTAATTCCAGTCTACTCAACATCCCTAGAATCAGAACCAAACATGGAGAAGCAGCTTTCAGTTTCTATGCTCCTCTAATCTGGAACAAACTTCCGGAACACCACAAAGGTGCTGAAACACTGAGTTCTTTTTAATCACAACTAAAAACGTATCTGTTTAGAGTTGCCTTTGAGTAATGTTTTGATGTATCATGTTTTGTGTATTTTTCTTGTTTTACTGCTGTTTTTAAATGCCTTGATGTATCTGTGTGTGCTTCTTGCTTTATTGCTGTTTTTACTTTATATGCTTTGTTTGTGTTTTACTGCTATTTTTTTTTTACCACTTAATCACGTAAAGCACCTTGAATTACCTTGTTGTTGAAAGTGTGCTATACAAATAAAATTGCCTTGCCTTATGGGATTTAGTGAAAAACACACCTGCAGTTTTCGACACATTAAGCTGTAGACAGCATTGCTTCAACTATGCTGTGGCTTTGACCATCGCGTTTGTCCATTCTTCAGCTACCTCCAGTTCTGTAGACCCGTGTAAAAACCAAATTGTGTCATCCGCATACATTTATATATTAACTTCCGGACATACCGATGGCAAGTCATTAACCTACATACAGAGTAGGACAGGGGTTAATATGGAACCCTGTGGCAGACCGGTCGATAGTGAGAGAGGTTCAGACTGAATGTTATAAATGCAAACAGTTTGTGATCTTTGAGAAAGGTTTGAGCTCTTCCATTTTAGTGCTATATCTGAGTGAGAGATTAAAAGAGGATCATTTGGCTAGTAGGATCCTGCGATTTACTGTATCAAATGGTTTTCTACGGTCAAGAAAGACTGCTCCCACAATGCTATTACTATCTATTGATAACTTAATTTTCTCAATAAAATAGCAGTTAGCTGACTCGGTTGAATGGTTGGGTCGAAAGCTAAATTGTAACGGGTTAAGAAAAAAAGAGCTGTTGCTTAAATTATCTTGTTAATTTGTTTAATCCATTTCTCAAGGATCTTAGACATTACAGATAAAACACCTTTGGGTCTGTAAGTGTCTGTCGTGCTGAACTTGTGTTTTTGAGCATAGTTGTATCCATTCCATGTGTATCTTTAGCTTTGGAAGGTTTAAGATCTTTAATAATTGCTTCAGTATTTGTTTCGGTGTCACACGTAAAAACCAGTCTAGGTTCTGTTGATGGAGTTTTACACACTTCCGTATTTGCTGGTGAAATGCTCTGTGTAATAGCTGTAACCGGGTCAATGCTAATTAAATGTCACAGTAATTTCGGCAGGTTTTATAATACGAATTCCATCCACAATAAGTTCAAAAGGTTTTTGTGGTTTGTGTTGTTGCCCCATGAACTTTTTCAGCTGATGCCATATAAGCTTCGAGCTACCTCTCGCCTCACTGATTATGGTCAGGAAGAAATTGGCCCTCAACTTTCTCAGCATAGTTGTTACTGTGTTCCTTAGCACGGTAAAGTGTTGTTTATTGTGAGATAGTTTTGTTTTAATAGCCCTTTTAAATGCACGGTCTTTCTTTTTTTTTAGAATATCTGAGGTAATCCATGGAAGACTACTTCTTTTTTTTTCCTGTGTTAACCCGGCAAGTGAATTCTTTGATTAAACACATTAATTTATTTGAAATAATTTTGCTTCCCCCATGTACATCCTTATCAATTAACAGAGTCCCAATAAAAATGATTCACCATTTCTTTAAAGAAAGATATTACCATAGTTCCTTAATAGCCCCTGTCCTATTCTGTATGTACATTAATGACTTGCCAAATAATCCTGTGATCATATTGAGGTATTTAATAATTCTTTCTGGTCTGCTGCAAAATGTCAGGTTAATCTGAGTTTTGGTTAACTGTGTTATTCTTGTTGGGCCTTTAGTAACCTGTGTGAGGTTGAAACTGTCTGTTAATTGTTTGAGCTTTTTCCTGGCTGATCGATCTTCCCAGTTGACGTTAAAGTTCCCTATTATTAATACCTCTTCATCCAAAATTGCAACTTGTCAGCATAGTTTGTAACTTAAAAAAAAAAAAAAATTGAGCTGGGTGGATAGGAGATTAAGAAGTTATATTTTCATCATTTCATTCAAACATTTCGAAATATCACAGTTCAAAAATATTTATTAAGTAAAATAAATATTTAGCTGCAAACATAATATTTAGATCCAAGCTAAATATTTAGATTACAAACTAAATGTTTAGCCTGCCGTTAGAAAAATCGTGGTTCTTTTTTCAAAGGTTACGAACTGAATATTTAGCTTGGAACTAAATATTTTGTTAGCAAGCTAAACATTGAGCCCTTATCTAAATACTTGGTTAGCTAGCTAAATTTTTAGCTCAAGCTAAATATTTAATCTGCAAGCTAATTATTTAGGTCCAAGCTGAATGTTTAGTTAACAAGCTAAATGTTTAGCCTCTCATAAGAGAAGAAAAATCAGGGTTCATTTTTCAAGGTTTACGAACTAATTCGTAAATGAGACAAAGATTTGAGATAAGATTTGAAACATTTGTGATAAAACAAGTTTTGGTGCAATACATTCTAAATCACAGTTTGCTAAAGTTATCTCCTCACATTGAATTCTGTTCTTTATATAAACTATAACTCCACCTCCTTTAGGTTTCTCCCTGGCTCGTCCATAGATTTGATTGCCTGGCACCATGATTGCGCTTGATTGTGAATTTGCATGCAGCCAACTTTCAGACCACCAAAGAAAATCTAAATTTGAATCAGTTACGATATGCTGAATTTGGTCAGATTTAGGTACGAGGCTGCAAGGATGTCCTTCAAATAATCGTTTTTGTTTTAGTTTGGAGTCCCATATTATTTTGGACTGGTTAACTGTTGTGGTTCTATGTCTGATATAATACTTCAGTAAGGCTATGGGTTACCTTAGTGCTCTTATGGGGCTTCTAATAACAGGCTGAAACGGAGCGGTTTAGAGTAGTGTTTACTGTAGAACCACTGAATAAGTTAACATTTTAGTGGTAAAAATTTTTAACATATCAGTCCGATAAGTGAAACTAGGCCCAGTATTAAACAACCAATGATTATTTCCATCTTGTTGCCATTTGTGTTTCAGGAGGCGTGGGTGGTGGCCATGTGGTATTTGTTTGGTCATGTGACAGTGATGTAGAGCAGGATTGTGAGGTGTTGAACTGAAGCAGAGAAGCAATGTTAGAAGTTTGGTAATTTCTTTCCACGTTTTGTTTTCTCTCTCTTTCTGCAGGTGTAGAAGCAGGCTTCTAGGGTCTTTTCTTGGATTCTCTTTACCCTACTTCCTCTTCTCTGTTCATATCTCCCTCGCTCCCTTTTAACTTTTTTCCCCACCTCTTCTTTATCATCTCCATGCCGCATGTGAAGTAAACCAAAAGTAATTTCTAATAAAGTATATTTATATTTACCAAGTGAAGCATTATAGTGAAAGCTGTAATACTCCACTTGTGAAAGTAAATCTTTCGGGATTCTCATTGGTACTCAGACATTGGAAGAAGCCTAGTCTGGGTATGTTATTACAGGCCAATATCTAGCCTAACATTGCTGGCAAATATCAAGAAAAATGTGCTTTGTGTTTTTTTGTGATTTATTAACAATGTTAGCCTTTCTTTGAAATAACGCTAACGGTACACAAAAATCAGAGTTCAGTATGTATTTGGGGTTTTAAAGACACGGTTCAGACAAATAAATACAAATGTGCATATGACTTTTTTGTTTTGTTTTGTTTTTTAAATTTGATCAGCATTAAACAAATAATGTTTTTTTCCCAAAATCCTTCTTTTCAATTCCTAGAATTCATTTGATTAAGTATAGAACTGACTGGAGATTTGATTGGATTAAATAATAATAATAATAATAATACAATCAGACATAGCCAGAGAAGTAAAATTATAACCACTTGAAAAGAGTCAGTGTTAATATTTAGAAATGTTTAAATAATATTTTTGCCCATATTTAAGAATAAAAGATGCTTAAATCATTTTGGAGTTGTTTTGATATTTCGACAGCCTAATGTACTTGAATGCAGTATGGGCAGCTGTTGGGAAAATCTCTTTCATCAACGGGGATTCCACCGACTTGCGTTTTATCCAAAATTAGGATGATAATTGTGCATATTTTTGTTTGCTTGAAGGCAAACAAAACTGTCTTCATGCACATAGGACAGCATTTTAATTATGCATTTAATTTCAATAACAATAGAAATATTCCTGTTCTGATAGTTGATTTGAGGGTTTTGCTGTACAGCACTTCCATCTGTTTAGGTTGTTTGGAATCCGCTTCATAAACAGACATATGATTTGAACTATTGATGAAATTTACATAGGTCTTTCGGAACCTATAAAAGTACAAAAGTGACAATGACATTTGGAAGGTTTTGGTTATTTCTACTCTCAACAGTGGAAACCATGAGGCTGAAAAAACAAGGAACTGTCTTGGGCTGAAAGCTTTAAAATTCAATAATCAAACAGGGAGAAAATGAAGCAAAGGAAAGTAAGCATTCTCATAACATTAAATTGATGAAAGGCATAGCAAAACAGAACATTTGTATCAATTTAATATCTGCTGAAAGTCAACAATAAGTAAATAAACAGACAAATGAGGCAGGTGGAGATAAAGAAAGTCTGAAAATGCAGTAAAACTATCTGATAAACAGTGATGCAGCCGCATGTTGTTCAGCAGGAAATTAAAACAGACTTATTCAGACGCCGCCTTCATTCTGACCGCATCATATGATTGAACCGAGTTTATCATTCTGGCTGTCAGGCTGTTCCTCAACAAAAACACATAATTAGCCATTTTGTTGCGAACAGCTTCAGGAATCAACATCTTACAGTCATATGAAAAGTACGATTGTTAAGAAAGCCTTACTGCTCCACATGATCTAAGAGGGAAAGTAGCAACCTGATGCTGCTGATCAAATGCACAGATTAGCTCAGGGGTCTGCAACTCCAGCGCGACTGTCCTGCAACTTTTAGATGCATCCCTGCTCTAACTCACCTGAATCAAATAAACTGTTAATATCCAGGCCTTTGCAAAATATGCTGACATGCCAAGGACGTAATTCAACCTTTTGATTCAGTCCTCGAGGACTGGAGTTGGAAAGCCCTGGATTAGCTGATCACCACCCGTGTGAAAACCTCTAGAAAAGCAGGAGATCTGGTAGTTTGACCCTCCAGAGCATGCAGGTTTACGTTAACACAATGCCAAAGTGGAGTGACCCCAGCAATCACTGTAGAGAAACAGCTGATGTTATCCATTCATCTAGGAAGTTTTAAAAGGTGGTTTCTGGACTACCTGAATTCCATTAATCTACAAAGGGGACAATTTTTTAGACAGATTCCAGTTGGAGTGGAGGTTCCTGCGAGTCCCCCCCCCCCACCAAACATCTTTAACTATGTGCGCTGAAAAGATGAAACCAAAGTAGATGTGTTTGGGCATTAAGCACCACATGTTATGATCCTTAGGTGTTGTACTTTGAGTTTCATTTGGTTTTGGGCTTTAAACATTTCTTATTTAGACCTCATCCCAACAGGTCAAATATTGATCCTGATCCTGCCAATATTCCAGATACTGTAATCCAGAACAAGAAAAAAACAGGGGACCTTTGATAACTGCAAGGGAACAAATTAATTAGTGTGCCAACGGATTCCATCCATCCATTTTCTGTACTCGTCATTCCTATGCAGGGTTGCAGAGGGGGATGGTGCCTATCTCCAGCTGTCATGGGGCGAGAGGCGGGGTACAACCTGGACAGGTCACCAGACCATCGCAGGGCAACACAGAGACACACAGAACAAACAACCATGCACACACACAATTTTAGAGAAACCAATTCACCTAACAGTCATGTTTTTGGAGTGTGAGCTAGAGTACCCACACTAATCAAATCAAATCAAATCAAATTTTATTTATAAAGCGCTTTTCATACAAGAAGTTGCATCACAAAGTGCTTTACAGATTAAAATGACCCCACATAAAACCACCTTCCCTTCCCTCCCCCACAGATTTAAAAGCATAGTCACAGTTATACCCCCCTCCCCCCAACCCATCTCCCATGCACACACACAGTTAAAAGAAAAAGTTAAAAAGGACATTGGGCCGAGTGTAGATGAACCACGCAAGGAAACGCCATCAGAGGAGCCATCTGCCCCGGCAGCGGTAGACTAACAGCAGCAGCCGAGGCACCGACACAGGGCACCCAGTGGAGGCAAGGCCAAGACCCCCACCTCCACCCAAGCTCCACCTGGAGAGCACCCAGGCAGCTACAGCCGACCACCGCTCCCAGGGCAGAGGGCTCCCACAGAGGAAACACTGGAACGGGGATTAAGATAAATTATATATAATCATTTAAAACATGCAGAGCAATTAAACAAACAGTAATAAATAATAATCAGTTAAAAGCTAAGCTAAAAAGGTGAGTCTTGAGCCTGCTCTTAAAACCCTGAACGTTCTCTGCAGCCCTGAGGTCCTCCGGCAGCCTGTTCCAGAGGTGAGGGCCATAAAACTGGAAAGACGCCTCGCCATGAGTGTGTGTCCTGACTTTTGGGGTGACAAGTAGACGGCTGCCAGAGGAGCGCAGAGACCGCGAAGGTTTATATGGTAAAAGCAGTTCAGAGAGATAAGAAGGCCCAAGACCATTAAGACACTTAAAAACCATTAAAAGAACCTTAAAGTCGATCCTGACATGTACAGGGAGCCAATGCAATGATTTTAAGACCGGTGTAATGTGCTCCCGCCTCCTGGTCTTTGTCAGGACACGTGCTGCTGAATTTTGTAGTAGTTGTAAACCTGATATACTCTTTTTGGGAAGACCAGAAAGCAGGGCATTACAGTAATCAATTCTACTGGAGATAAAAGCATGCATCAGTGTCTCCGTATTGGCCCGAGAGAGAATGGGGCGGACTCTGGCGATGTTCTTTAGTTGATAAAAACCTATTTTACTGATATTTTTAATGTGAGGGATAAAAGTCAGCTCAGAGTCAAAAATCACGCCCAGGTTCTTCACTTGTAAAGAGGGATTAAAAGACAGTGATTGTAGTTTTGGTAAAAGCTTCTCTCTCTGAGCCTCAGGACCGATGACTAAAACTTCAGTTGTGTCCTGGTTGAGCTGGAGAAAGTTTTCTGCCATCCAGGATTTATTGTCTAAAATGCAATTAAAAAGTGCATCCATTGGCCGTGTGTCATTGGGAGACATGGAGATGTATAACTGTGTATCATCAGCATAACTGTGAAAGTTGACTCCATGTCTCCTGATGACGCTGCCAAGAGGGAGCATATACAGGTTAAAAAGCACTGGGCCTAAAATTGAACCCTGGGGCACACCACATGTAATCCTGTGGACCCTAGAAGAGCAGGTATCTAAACTTACCATTAAAGTCCTGTCTGTGAGATAGGATGTAAACCATTTGTGAACATCACCAGAGAGGCCGATCTGTTTTAAACGGGTTAAAAGAATAGTGTGGTCTACTGTATCGAAGGCAGCGCTTAGATCCAGTAGAACCAACACTGTCACCTTCTGAGCGTCATAATTTATTCTAAAATCATTTAAAATCTTCAGAAGGGCCGTCTCTGTGCTGTGGTTCACCTTAAAACCAGACTGAAATTTCTCCAGGACATTGTGCTCATTAATAAAATCATTAAGTTGAATTAAAACAAGCTTTTCTAAAACCTTGCTTAAAAATGGTAAGTTAGATACTGGTCTAAAATTATTAAAATCATTCAAATCTAAATTGCTCTTCTTCAGCAGGGGCTTCACTACCGCCCCTTTAAAGGCGGCTGGAAAGACCACCCCTCTGAAGGGAGCAATTCATCATGGTTAAAATCTCATACCTAAAAGATTCATAAAATGGCTTAAAAAATGAAGTGGGAATCGGGTCCAAAACACATATGGTGGGCCTCACTGAGGAGAAACCTTTATCAAGAGTCCCACCTTCTACCAGGACAAACTGTCCAGCGTTTCCTCTGGTAGAGACACACATTCAGATTTGTCTAAAACCATGTGACTTTGAGAAGATAAAATATTACATCTGATGGTGTCTCCTTCCCTCTGAAGTGGTCTGCGAACTCCTCACAAAGATTGTTTGAGGGGGTTTTCTGAAATGCATTAGTAGTACAGTTAAAAATTTTATCAATAGTGGAAAAAATAATTTTAGGATTATTTTTATTGTCTGATATCATTTTTGCAAAGTAAGCATTTCTTGAATTTCTTACAGCATTATTATAGGATTTGAGAAGTTCTGTGTATAATTGATGGTTTATCGTGGTTTTATTCTTTCTCCCTTTTCTCTCTGCCGCCCTGCAGTCCCTCTTTAGTTTTTTAAGATTGTTATTTCTCCATGGCGATGCAAGTTTTGAATGTGAGCGTTTCACTCTAAGTGGAGCCAGCAGGTCAAGAGCGGACTGAAGTCTTCTGTTAAAATCACTGGCGATAAAATCAGAGGGGGCAGGTAAGAGAGTAGGAGGAAACTTTTGGAAAACTTCTAGAAAACCTGCAGCCACTTAAGGGGTTAGATGGCGCTTCCTGACAGTTCTCACAGAGGTCTCCTGCTGGATAAAACTGGTGATGAGACAGCCAAGTCAACAACAGAGGACACACGGGTGGACAGGCCATGCGTGATGACCAAGTCCAGGGTGTGTCCTCTGTTGTGAGTTGGCTGCATGACATGCTGACTAAAATCCATATAATTCAAAATATTTTAAAATTCTGTTGATAAAGGGTCTAAAAGGTTATCCATGTGTAGATTAAAATCACCAGCTAAAATGATCCTTTCAAAGGAGTTGTACAAAATTGATAAAAACTCTGAAAATTCTTGAATAAAAAGTGCACTCTTTTTAGGAGGCCTATAAACTGTGACACATAAAATCTGAGGAGTGCTAAAAACAGTTGCATTATATTCAAAAGTACTAAAATTATCAAATAAAACAGGTTTGGCAGAAAGCGTTGATGAACTAATAAAAGCAGTTCCGCCTCCCCTTTTGCAACCCCTCGTGGAATAAGTGAAGTTAAAATTTGGTGGGGAGGCCTCTGTAAGAACAACAGGGGCATCTGTACTCAGCCATGTTTCTGTTAAAAATAAACAATGTATATTATGATCTAAAATTAGGGCATTTATTATAAAAGTTTTATTCAGCAGAGAGCGAACATTTAAAAGTGCCATATTAATAGTGGTTGGAGATGGAGTGACTGAATGATTTACTGGGGGTAGGACTTTTGGTAACTGTTTGAGATTGTTAGAGTTGCATTTGCTACGTTTTTTATTATTTGTCCGCTCTCTGCTGATAATAACGGGTATAGATGATTTAGGGCAAGGTCCAAGTCCGATATGTGAATTACTGTTAATATCAGAACTGAGTTCGTAGGAGCAGGGACTACCACGCTAGCAGCACGCATGCACAGGGAGAACATGCAAACTCCATGCAGAAAGACCCCAGGCTGGGATTTGAACCCAGGACATTCTTGCTGCAAAGCAACAGTGCTACCAACTGCGCCACTATGCAGCCTCTAACAGATTCCATGTCTCGTAAAAAGCTATGGAGCAAGATACAGAAGAAAACCGCAATGACTGAAAAAGTGATTTTCATGAATAACTACTGAACTAATAAGGATATCACCAATAGAAGGCAATAGTTAATTGTGTTTTTAAATTCATAACAAAGTATCATATATAAAAATATATATTATTTTCGGAGAAAAAGCTCGCGCTGCTGAGCGGCTGAGGCGACAGAGAGATCGCCCCAAGCAGTGCAGCAGCCAGCCAATTACTGACAAGAAATTCGCACATGGCAACAGGAAATTATCCAATCAGCGTCATTAATTCGGACGCTTGAAGGCCGATAGAGAAATCACCCCAAGGCTGGTGTGAGGGCGGGCAAGATATCTGGTGGTGACATTGGCAGTGTGATTTCTCTGCCACAAGGGGGCGCTGCTGTAAGAGTTAACAGCTTTGTGTGTAAAATTTTTGTGTAAACCTAATAAGTAATTTGTTTCCAGTTTGGTTCTAAACTTGTTTGTGCAATATTGTATTTATGTTTAGTATAATAATACCTCAAGTTTTTAACATTGGCATTAAAATAATCAGTATTTCACATACTTTTGGGATGATTATTGAAAATGACTTGATGAGCTATATGCACAGCTCCACTACTTCCTGAACTAAGTACAGGCCTTTTTTTTCCTGTCTGTATTGGACAAACTGATCAATCCAGGTGTGTCTGACCTCAGTAGTCACAACAACAATGGTCAGACACACCTGGATTAATCAGTTTGTCCAATGATGTAAGACAGGAAATAAAAGAGCTGTTCTTAGTTCAGGAAATAGTGCAGTTTTGCACAAAGCTCAGAAAGCACAAGTTTGATTTTAAAAAAGAACAAAAAAAGCACAGCCCCACCAAGAATTTTTTTCACCAGCCGCCACTGGATATCAGTGTGAATTCACCTGCAAAAGTTATGTTTTCATGGTCAACATTGGTGGGGCTGAGGTGCCTTGGCGGAGCTCTGCGCTTTCTTAGTGCTTTTCTAGTTTGCATTTAGGATTATTGTTTTGTGATTTGAGTTTCTTTCTCCTTAGTGTTCATGCCTTTTTGTTTTCCTCCTCTGTTCCTTCTGCTCCATTTATTTTTTCTCCCTTCTTGTCTGTCCATTGGGGTTTGAACTTTGAGTTTCTTAGACCTCATCGTTTTCAATTCTGTCCTCTGCGTTAGTTCTCAGCGTAATCTTTTTGAATTTAATATTCTTTTAGAGTTTTCTTTATGTAGTGTTTAAACGTTTATTTCCCTTTCTCAGTTCGCTCTGTTTTGCTTGTCTCCTCCCTGCCGTTCTGTTTCCCTTCCCAGCTGCTAGCTATCTTCTCTGCTCTCCCACTCCTCGCCTCACCTTTTTGCCCTTTTCGTTTTATTAAAGTGTTTAGGTTTAGGTTCTCTTTAAAGCACGGCAAATATTACGCAGCATTGTGTTAGGAGGCCACAAACACCTCATACCAACTGCTATGCCCCACAGTGGAGGGTGTTAAGGAAGAGAAGGGCTTCAAACTCACAGCAATAACCTGTATAAAATATTTTGGATTTCAATGAGGGAAATCCCACACAGTGATGTACTCTGTGTCTCAATCCTCATAAAGGCCCGCTGTCCCAATACATTCAGCGGTTTAAATACAAGAGACTATCTATGCCACCCTCAGCATGATATCTGCATCAAATTTTCTTGTTCAACATATTTTTCACATCAGATGGACTCTAGAGGATAACACGTCTGCAGACTGAACATTTGCTACTGCTGTCTTTGCTTTCTACTACGCCATCCTCCCAAGGTGGATCTGGAGTCAAATGTGAGTCCATCTGTCTGGCAGCTGAAGCGTGGCCCAAACTGGGTCATCAACAGGGCAAGGATCCCAAAACACAGCAGCAGATCTACAACAAACTGAGTTAAAAACAACAGAATCAGGTTGCTGATATGCTGTTATGGGACCTTTGGCGAGCCGTGTAAAAGCAAATGTCAAGGAACTGAATCCATATTGGAAAGAAGAGTGGATGAAAGATCCTCCCTAACAACATGAAAGATTATTAAAAGTACTCCCATGTCTGTCGATTGTTTTCTCAGATGTTCAGGAAACAGGAATGGGTTGCAGGGAGCGGAGTACATATATATATATATACCTCTGCACAGATTTAAGAGTCGTGTGTGACATGGAAACGCGTCAACACCAAAACTGTGTTTTATGTCATAGAGATAGAGCAACTTTAACTCTAACATCCCTGATGAAGACCGAGCTGCATCCAGCAAACACACAGCTAAGGAGAATGCGAGAAAGAGTGGAGTTTAAATATCAGTTTTAAAGATGAAATGTGGCCGGAAAGCATCTTCAAGGATTGTAAACAGGTGCGGGACGTGGAGGAGCAGCAGCTCTTCCCTTAGCTCGCCCCACCCCCTCCCAAGATCTTCACATGTACAATTATACAACGATTTTCAAAAGGCTTTCCATAAAGTGCTTTATATCTGCGTTACAGTGAAACCAAGAAATTTTGTTAATGTCACGCAGAACAATTTCAGTGCAGACATCAGAGTGGAACTGTGAAAGCACTGTGCTTCCTGAAACAGCCGCCAGACAGAGAGGAGAAACGCTCCACATGGGGAGGAGACGTCTCGCTCCGAGAGATAAAAGCTACACCTGCACCAGAACACGTGGCCCGTTTCCCTGGCTTCACCGGGCTGTTTCCAGCCCCATGGTTGGAAACAGCCTATAGTTGAGGAGCTAGCTGGGGGGCTGAGGCATGTGCAGACGGAGAGCAGCATCAGCCCATTCGTTTAGAGTAGATTAATAATGCATCGAGTTTCTATCTACAGCAGGAGGCGTGGAATGAAGGTGCTTTCCTGCTTCAAAGTGGAGCTGAAGGTACCTGCTGTCCTACAGCTGCTTTAAAAGGACGGAAGTTGCTCTTTGGTACGGATGCTGCTCGTGTTTAACGTTTTTCACATGACCTCATTTAGAAGAACATCATGTTGTTGATGTAAGCAAGATTTACAGAAACCACTCAGAGCTAGAAATTTACGCCTTAGCTGTTTCAAAACCATGTCCCATCAAGAATATTAAGGTGGAAAGAAATCTGACTGAATTTAAATACTAAAAGTGAACTGTTTTCACTTATTAAACAAAAGATAGCAACAAAGATATGTTTTCTGAGGAAAAGGTTAGTACACCCTACGCCCTAGCAGCTAGAGATACCACCTTGGGTTGATATTACTTCAGTAAAATGCTTCTTATGTTCATCTACCATCTCTGACAGCAGTTTAAGGTATGTTTGCCCCACTCCTCACATTCGGCTGTGCAATTTCCGAGATGTCTATTTTCTCGTATTTGAGTCTTTTTTGGTTTTTTGGGGTTTCTTTCGAAAAAATGCATGGTGCGTTCTCAGAAACTCCGACTTCCGAGTGGAAAAATCAACTGGAATGCCACCCCCCCGAAGTCGGACTTCCCACTCGGAAAGTCTGAGATTTTTTTTTTCTCTGAAATTTGGTTTCAAAATGGCCGCTCAGCTCGTCAACAACAGTTAAAGGTCTTTGCACACCAGGTCCGTTTTTTGTCTGATTAATTCGCACGACAGTATTTTCTTTCGAATCAATGTCAAGTCAATGGGGACGTGCACACCACTGACGAAATTCCATCCTGCGATTTTGCGAGTTTTATTTTTTCGGATTGAGGTCGATCTTTTAAAAACTCGTATCCGACAGATAAACACTTGACCAATCAGAGAAGGCGTGGTGATGGTGTCACCAGAGCAAAGAGTCGAGAACTGAAGTGTCACTTTCATTGAAGTAACTAATTCTTTCTTCACCATGGCTGAGCGTCTGATCCTTTTTGTGACCCAGCACCGCTGTCTCTTTAATAAAAAAGAGAAAAACTACAAGGACAACGATTATAAGGATAACGTGTGGCGATCCGTTGCCGAAGAACTTGGATATAAAGATGGTAAGTAAATCAATGTGTGCAAATAGCTGTGCAGCCATCAGCTCTCGATACGTCATGATTTGACACCTCTTGGAAAATGTACACAAAAGTTTACAAAACTTGAACGTTAATCAAACACATAGTCACAAATCCATAACATCTCAAACGAGATGTGGTAACTTATTAACCTGGAGTGCGTGAAATCGTCTTTTGCGCTAGATGTGATTTGTTTTCTCACAGTTGAAATGCTCGTCAATGGTCTGGCTACACGTTAAATAGGACAATTTACGTTTTTTTTATTGTTGTGTATGTTATGATTGATTACAGAGGAATATCATATTTGTTAACTACAGCCGTGATGTTCTCATCATAACATTCCCTTCCCGGTGTTCTCTGTTGTTGATAAGGGATGTGCGGAAAAAATGTTTAATAGAATATTCATAATTTATTCGCAATTTCACAGGGCGTCTGGTGTGCATACACAACACTTCGATTTTCGGCCTCCGATTTTTCCCAATTTTGTGTCGTTTATTCATATCGGACCCGGTGTGCAAAGACCTTAAGTCGTGTTGTAAACTTGCTTATTTTACACGACACACTTGTAAAAGTGCATTTAAAATCGGTGTTACACGTAGTTGTATGAAACTCCTCATTGAACAAACCGAAAGTGATATTTGCATCTGGTTCATGTTTCATCTTTGTTTGATTGTAGTCTATTAATGTTTTAACCGCTTTTTAAGCAAAAATTCCGTAGCTCAAGACTCGGCATTGTTGTCATAGCAACATGGAGCGTCTCTAGCCAATTTAAACTGCACAAGCTACAAAATAACTTATTAGGCGGCACGTAATAAGACTGTAGCGACATGCCTATAGGTAACCGTATACACTGCTATTTGTACGACTTCTACATTTGGTTACAACAAAGACAAAAGTGTAGAAAACCACAGTGTTTACTTATGCGTGATGCTCGTGGTAGCCATTTTGTAACTGATCTTGGGGTCCTCTGAGCCTCGACGAGTTGACGACCTGTTTTTACGACCTCGGGGGCGTTCTATTTGCAACTTCCGGTTCGTAATTCCGGTAACCGACTTGCAAACCGAGTTCGGTGGACAAATGGAACGCAGCATAAAAGTCGGACTTCCCACTCGGAAAGTCTGACTTTTTTTTCTTGCTCTGACATTTGGTTTCAAAATGGCCGCCCAGCTCGTCAACAGTAAGTTGTGTTGAAAACGTGCTTGTTTTACAGTAAAAAATTTATTTTGCAGTAAAAACAACAGATACCTTCTGTGTCTTTTTTGCCTCATCAAGAATGCTTTGCAGATCAGCTAGATGTTTGTTTGGCTGTCTTCTGTTTTCGAACAAAGCAAACAAAACAACGGCTTTCTTGGGAGTCACCATGTTGAAATCCCGACTTCTCCGACTTTTTTAACTGGAACGCTCGCAACTTGGGTGTGACGTCATTCCCAGTTCCGACTTCTGAGTTCCGAGCTAAATAGAACGCACCAATACAGAGGCATGAAGCGCATCTGATGGTGTTGTGATTTTAAAATGTCTGTCTTCGCTTTATGTTGTCTGTTTTTACATTGTACTTATTTTATTTGGAACCATTTTTAGCTTCTGTCTTGGCTAGAAGTCACTGGAAAACATATATTAATCTCGATGTGATTTTTTTTTTCCCAAGTAAAAAAAAAGTGCTAATTGGACGTGTCTCAGAAGCGTTGTGTCGCGGCCCTCTCCTAAATTAATGCGTCAGGTCTATTTTTTTTATGGGCTACGCTTCTAAAACGGATCAATATCAGCAGTTTAAATTGGCCAGACAGGAAATCAGGCACAGAAGCAATGTAAAATAGCAGGAAATAAAAAAAAAAGGACATGCAGATTTCCGTCTGCTTAACTACGAAAAAAACTAAACAAAACATCATCACCTATGACACCAGGGTAGAAGTCAGTCGGTCTGTGGGTCTAATTTGTTGTTTTTTATCGTGGACGATAAGAATTTAATCTTTGAAGTGGAGAATCACCCAGTTTATCTGATCCAAGTGATCATTTTTACAAGGACAACGTGAAAAAGGAGAAGACATGGACAGAAATATCTGCAGTTTGGGGAGTGGATGGTGAGTTAGGTTAGGTCAGCAGGGGTTCGGTTAATTGCCTAAACTGTACCAGTGTGTGCATGGTTGTTTGTCCTGTCTGTCACTGTGATGCACTGAATCTCTGTGGCTATTTTTCATGAAACCAGTTGTTATGTTTGCTCAGCAACAGTTATTTCCCCTCTGTGGTACCATTAAGTTTGTTGCACGTCAGCACCAACTTTTAGCTGGGTCAGAAGCTGGCTTGTGGAGACCAACAACATGAATAAAACCTCAGATTATTTATAAAATAGATGACCTCACCTATTCTCACCTTCCTGAATTTGTAGCCGCATCCACAAATTCTGTCAGCAACTCTGTTTATAAACCATGTCTGCTCTTTCAACAGCAGCTAGAGTTTATAAGTCCTGACTTATAAATGCTGAGAGGAGAACCACTGGTAATAAATCCTGCAGAGCGTTCACAAACAACACCTGTTGTGTAAAGCAGGGTTTTATAAATCAGACAGGAAACTGCTTCCAGAAAAAAATTAGACAAATTCAGTGATTTGACCAGATAAATTGTCCCCCAAGAGACTCTGAGACCAACAGATTCAGAATGGTACTTTTTTCTTTTTTAAACAACTATTTAAAAGTCAGCTCCAGCGCCGTAGCTGGATTTCGAACTGCTTTGGTGGCGTTTTCACACACAGGTTTAAATTAAAGGATGAATAAGTACATAAACTGTAAAGAGGTGGTTTTTAGCAGAAAGTTTCGAACAGAAAACTGCAGCATGAACAAACAGTTTAAGTCTTAAACTAGTTTAAATTATCTGGGAACTTTCTGGGAACTCAGCAGATTAAATTGCACAAAAACCAAGAAATTGCCGTAAACATCTGTGAGTATCGATGCTTTGAGTTTCTAACAGCTGCTCTGGGACGGTGAGATGGGTCACCGCAGTGGAGAGTGAAGCCCAGGAATCCTGTTGGTAATGAAAAATTGCACTCACAGATGTCCTGGTTTTTGCAGAAAGCTTTCACGCTTTGTGTTTTTGTTCTCAGCTGGAGTCAGGTCTCTGAAGGTCTGCTCCACTAACAGCAGATGAGTCAACAGTAACAATCTGTTTCTTTGCTGTCAAACAGAGTTGGCATACAGCATGAAAAGGATTTGGTAACGTGAGACTAGTGTTTGCTTTGGTGTGTGATTGCATAAGGCTGTCGGTGCTAAATCTCTGCTGAATAGACGCTTCAAAGCTTCCCGGAGCTATTCAGCAACAGATCTATGTTCTGATTAGAGACATAAAACTGAAAGTCCATGCATCATCCATCAACTCATCTGTATGTTTTCCTGCATTGTATCCAAGAGGAAAAAGTTCTGATGCAAATCTGACATGCTTTATTTTGATTAAATCATCTGTTTTGCTTAATGATCAGATTAAACATTACAATAAATCTCCCCCAGACTGAATTTAAACCTCCAACTGACACAATAAAAACAACAGCATAAAAAAAAAAAAAATCACTTCTCTTACCGGGACAAATAGAAAAACGAAGCTCGGAGGAAATCCTTCTTCTCAACTAAAAATCCGCTGTGGACTTTGCCAAGAGCATCCCACGCAGAGGCAGGACTGAGGGATTAAAGAAGGATGCTGCAAGCCTTTCCTGTTTCACTGCAGAGCTCCTCCCTGCTACCGACGACCCCCACCCCCCCTTCCACCCTGCCACGCCCTCAGTGGTTCAGTCCTTAGAGCTCCATGATGAGGGGGAACGTGCTACGTTTCTTCCAGGAGGGAGGGGGTCTGAGGAGGCAGATTGTTGACTGGTGGGGAGGGGGATGGAGAGGAGGAGGAGGAGGGTTGACAGATGTGTTGACTTAGGGCAGAGATGCTTGATGTGATTCAGAGAACACATCACCACTTTGATTATCCTCTTTTCTTCATGCTTGTCTTTATTTATATTTATTCTCTATCTCTCTATCTCTCTCTCTATCTATCTATCTATCTATCTATCTATCTATCTATCTATCTATCTATCTATCTATCTATCTATCTATCTATCTATCTATCTATCTATCTATCTATCTATCTATCTCTATCTATCTCTCTCTCTATCTATCTCTCTCTCTCTCTCTCTCTCTCTCTCTCTCTCTCTCTCTCTCTCTCTCTCTCTCTCTCTCTCTCTCTCTCTCTCTCTCTCTCTCTCTCTCTCTCTCTCTCTCTCTCTCTCTCTCTCTCTCTCTCTCTCTCTCTCTCTCTCTCTCTCTCTCTCTCTCTCTCTCTCTCTCTCTCTCTCTCTCTCTCTCTCTCTCTCTCTCTCTCTCTCTCTCTCTCTCTCTCTCTCTCTCTCTCTCTCTCTCTCTCTCTCTCTCTCTCTCTCTCTCTCTCTCTCTCTCTCTCTCTCTCTCTCTCTCTCTCTCTCTCTCTCTCTCTCTCTCTCTCTCTCTCTCTCTCTCTCTCTCTCTCTCTCTCTCTCTCTCTCTCTCTATATATATATATATTAGCTTAAATAATGAGCGTGATCCAGCTTGGAGATGTATTATCTGTTTCTCCTTCTCTTCGTATCAGGGGGAGACCGCAGGAGGAGCTGGGAAAAGGAGGAGGAGGAAGATCCTTTGGGATTTTCTTTCTCATCCAAAGGGGGTTGAACCTGCTGCTCCACCTTTTGAAGCAATTGTAGAGGAATATTAGCATCGAGCAGCAAAATCTCTTGACTGTTCAAAGTAAAAAAGAAGTGGCTGATTTAACTGACAAAGTGAATAAAAACAAGAGGATGGTGTAAGGTTAAAGCAGCTCGTTAAACAAGGCAACCCTTGTTTATTTGTCTTCCCAGATCATTCCTTTTGGAGTTATAACAGTCTCCTGTCCATTGATCAATAATATCTCTTCAGCTCTATAGGTAAAAAAACTCTGAACTCTCCGTTCAGGTTCTGCATCCTAGTAAAAGAGTAATTACAGTCAGAGCGAGCCCTACTTCCTAACAGCAGACCATATGGAGCCGCTCTGCGTGGCTCATTACTGCGTTCATGTTGGGAGGGACTGTGTTCACCTTCAGGTGGGGCAGGAGGTGTCAAAAAGGAGGAATAGCCCTTATTATCTTTGAAGGATGAGATAAAATCTGCGCAAACAGGAAAAATTAGCTGGTCTGACCTGCAGTGAAGTTGTACTGTAAACAGAGCGGCTCACACGTCTGGTTCAGATCAGAGATCTCCAGACAACAAACAACAGTGACGAAAGAGGCACAGTTTGCAACTTTACAGTAGAGTTACTGCAACATCCAGTGGACCACGACATCCAGGCAGAATGTCCAGGAACAACAAAGGCTCATGAAAACCCATTTATTAATTGGAAACAAATCTGAGAAAACCATCCTCACAGAAAGCAGGAAAAAGCATTTATAACCAGATAACCAAAATGTCAAATCAGGAGATGAACTAAAATGGAAAGTAAAGAAGACATTCTGCACAAAACCACCGTCAAAGTTAAACAAGAACTGAGGTCTACAAAGAGAACAACTTACTAATCTACTGAATGGAGGCGTAAACAACAAAATGCGGTACAGTACTCATTATACAAAATCCAAACAAAGAAACGTCATGACAACATCTGTAAGAAACATTAAATGATCTAGCTGACACAAACCAGAGAGGTGCTCTGTTATTTAATTAGGTGACAAAGCAGCCAAAGTCCATAGAAAAAACTTAGTAAAAGCTTCATGAAGCCTCGAGAATCAAGAAGAAGAAGAAGGAAAATCAGAAAAGCAACATTGTCCCACAGTGGGGAAAATCAGGTGTACCAGTAGCAAGTAAAGGATAAGTGGAAGAATGTACAATCACACAAAGGTATAAGATTAAATACATTAAAAAAAAACTGAAAAAAATAAGAGACTGTACAGTAAGGGTAAAGTTACAACATGGGAAAAATAATTCTCAACAGTTAATAAAATAGCATACTCTGATTAAAGGAAATGTCCAAATCAGCAGGGTCATTTAGAGACAAAATGTACAAGATGTGCACATAAAACAAAAATAGTCTACTTGCAAGAAGTGAACAAAAAAAAAAGACAGACAAGGGATGTAAACACTTGTTGAGTTTGTTTGGAGCAGTGATGGTTTTAAAGTCTAACAGCTGATGGGTGGAAGGATCTGCGATAATAACACTTATTTGTGCACCTAGGATGCAGCTCCGAACAATCAGGATCACGTTCACATATTACTGTACAGAACGGTTTGTAATGGATATGGTGGGTTTGCCCCAGCTAGAGGTTTGTTATTGGAAACCTATGGTATGTGGAGAACATGCAAACTTTTACCAGACCACTTTGCCCAGAACAGAACCAAGGGAAGTAATTTTAATGACTTCATAATATTATTTTTGATAAATATATTTCTCTGGTAATCTGGTCAGACAAATTGAATCTACGCCACAGAGATTTGAATTCTGTGATCCAGATTTGAACCTGAAATGTTCATTGTACGGTTTGGTTCTCCCTCCCATAAATGCACTTGGTTGGGACCAGCTGACCTTAATCCTTTCTCTCCAGGAGTGACTCTGGCTCTGCGGTCAGACCACCAGCTGTGGGTGTTCGAACACAAACACACAATCAGGCGGTGGGGAGCATCCATAATCCCAGTGGCACACTTCAGCAGGGATTACACGGATGTAAGCATTGGGACTGGAAACGCCACGGTGAATCATTGCTCTCCTGTCACTATACATGTAACCTCACAGAGGTTACGAATTTCTGGTTTCAACGTCACTGTAGATTCGGTTGTCTGCAACATCGGTCCTCGAGGGCAACTTTTGGGTACATCCCTTCTCCAACACAGCTGAATCAAAAGGCTGAATTACCTCCATGGCAAAGGCGAGGGTTTCAACCAAAAGCTGCAGGACAGTGGCACTCAAGGACAGGAGCTACAGACACTTCTGACATCTGTAAGTTAGGTCCATACGTCCTGTCTCTGAACAAAAGCAGATCTAAGAAAATCTCTTTCTGCGTTTTAGGGCTGGAACCACACCCTGACATTCACATGAAACCTCTGCCATCACAATAAATGCAGATGTTTTACATTTCTATTGTATCTGCAGTTGAACCTTCTTCCTCGAGTTAATTAGTGAAGAGACAAGCCCAAGGGGGGGGGGGGGGATTGTTTTCTGACTTTAACAAGAGCCTACATCCATGACTCTGTAAAGTATTTCTTGTCTTGGATCCAGAAGGCTGGAATTTCTGAGATTGATCTTCCTGATTTGGCACGTCTCAGCACATTAGATTGGATTGAACCTTTCCGTGGAACGTTTCTGCAGACGGGAGCGAAGGCTGATCAATGAGCAGGATGCTGATTAAAATACAACCCCTCCCTTTTCTACTGGAACAATCCATGCTGGCTGGTTTCCTGCAACATATTCAGGCTTCGGATCATGCATCAGGCCTCTGGGACTTGAATAATGCCACATCCACACTGCAAAAACCGGGAGTATTACATTTAATATTGGGATTTAAATAATGCATTCCGAAGAAGTTTGCTCACAGTTTCTTATTGTTCATCTGAAATCAGCTTTTCTTGAGTTTTCATGGGTGCAGAAATGAAGTACAGTTTCAAATTAAAACAGAACAACTCCTCATGTGAACCTCGAAACTGAACTGGTGCAGGAATCCATTTGCATGATAAAGAGAGATCCTGTGGATGTTTACCTCACTTACCCCTGACTTGCTGAGTGCTCAGTTTTCAGTGTCATGTATTCATTAATCAGTGCTACAACAGTTTCTTAATTTTCCTCAGAGATACTCAGGAAGGCTCCAACTTGATAAATCAGAAGGCTTGAGAGGATCAGGACCCTCTTCTGGTGTTAAACGTCAAGTTTCTTGAACTGGATCAATCAGCTCGCTGAAACAGCTCCACAGCAGCAAATAAATCCCACATTTCCCGTCCTCATTTTCCTCCCCTCCTCCCTCTTCATCTTTTTTCTGATTACACCCTCTCCCTCACCGTTCTGTTTCCCATGCCATGCATTATAAATCAGGGATAGCACAAACAGCCCTCTCTGCAGCCTGCAGTCCTGTCGGCTTGTTCCTCTGAACATTAATGAATTAACTGGAGAGCTCTGGGGCTTGTAGGAAAATAAGAAAGCTCTCTGCAGTTTCAGGAGCAATGCGTGATGTGTTAGAACCCTGTTTTTTCCTTCCAATCTAGGTGCAGGTGGTTTAACGAGATTGGTGCATTAAGCCAAACTGGTTTTTTAAAAGCTGAGTGATGACCGGTTTGCATTTCTGATTGCACAAATAAAAGATAAAGCCTTAAAAAAATCTATTGAGTCAAGCTTGTATTATCCATGCAATAAGAATACAGCAGTTTGAAAACTTTGTGGAGAAATCAACAGAACTCAATGTTTTTAACGCATAATTTGTTGAATAAATGGAAAAACTTTAAGAGTTCTCATGATGATTAAAAAGAGAGATCACATTTCTCCTGTTTTAGCTTCCCTTCATTCGCTCTCTGTTAAATCCAGAATAGAATCTAAGATCCTCCTTCTTCCATGTAAAGCCCTTAATAATCAAGCTCCATCATACATCCGAGATCTGATTGTTTCATATGTTGCCAACAGAGCACTTCGCTCTCAGACTGCAGGTTTACTTTTAGTTCCTAGGATTTCTAAAAGTACAATGGGAGGCATTATCAGGCTCCTCTCCTGTGGAACCAGCTCCCAGCTTTTTTTTCTCAGTGTTTTTCTCTCCATAGAAGCTACACCTGGTCTGGTGTCCTGCTTAGCTGTGATGTCTTATTGGACTGGGGGCATCAACTGGAATGATGCTCCCGGTAACTGAACATCCTCCATGTCCTGGTATCAACTTTTTACTTTCTTTAATATAGAAAGTACTCATATCGGTTCCTTTTGTTCTTTCTGTGTCTCTGCTCTGTTTTGTCGAACCCCCAGACAGTCGTGGCAGATGGTCGCTCGTCCTGAGCCTGGTTCTGGTTTTTTAAATTTTTTATTTTTTTAAACATGTCCTGTTTGGCAGTGTGGAGCTCAGAATTGGTGTCTGAGTACCAAGTAGAAGCCCAACAGATTTACTTTCACAAGCGGAGCAGTACAGCTTTTGCTGTAGTCCTCCACTTGATATATGTGTGAAAAATCTTTATTATGAATTGCTGGGGGTTTATTTCCTGATGTTATGGACATGAAGACGGAAAAATAAGGGGAAGAAAGAAGATGAAGAAGAGAGGTAGGAAACAAAAAGTCAAGAGAGAGGGTGAGTTGAAAATACAAGAGAGGAAAGGGAACAAAGAAAACACAGGAAAACATTGAAGTCTGCCTCCATACCCACAGGACGGCAGAGAGAGGGGAAAAAAATAAACAAAACAAAACACGAAAAAGGAACATCGACAAAACAAACCAAACATTGTGAACTAAGATACAAAACCACATCACACAAAAATGGATATGAAAATACAACAACGATGTCACTGAAAAGCTCATGATACCAATTAATCAAGATCTAGTAATGATAACCTCAGCCCAAGAATGTATCTGTAAACACCACATACCCCACATCTATGTGTGTGAGCATGCTGGTGCATAAAAGGTTTCTCCATAAGAGTGTTCGATAGCTGGTGTGCGCAGCCATCAATCCGTCTCCCAGGAATCGATGCAGACATGAAGGAGATCGGAGCCAAGACGTCCAAAGGACCCCCAGAGCCCCAGGCGGACCCGGGTGGGGCCGACCGCATCCCTCGAAGGGAGGAGCAAAGGAGAACCCCAGGGGAACGTCCAGCGGATACTATGCAGGGGCCCGGGGGGCAGCCCCGCCAGCAACCGGCTGCGCCAGGGCGGGCCGGTCCATTGACCGGGAGAGCCAGGTCTCAGGGGCGCCCCAGCCCCCAGCAGGGACTCGACAAGGGACCGGCCGATGAGGGGCCACCGCCAACATCCCAGCGCCCCACCGATAGCCGCAGCGTAGGGACAGCATCCCCAGGCCAAGCTCAGCCAGCACTTGGACACCAAGTTGTACCAGCTCCCGAGTCCTGATCCCACGCAGCGCAGAGCGCCAAGATCAGGCATCCAATAAAGGCCAGGGCGGGTCCAACCCGCCAATGAACCGACCACGCACGGTGCGTACAGAACAGGTGATCGAACGAGCAGAGACGCTGGATGCATCGGCCAACAGACACACCGGCCGACCGACACACCGGCCCCCACAGGCCCGGCCAGGCACACACCAGGTCCGAACCGGATTGACCCCCACCAGTAGCCAGGGGCATCCGTCACTGGCGGGGAGTGACGGAGGGGAAATAGGCCCCCCATTAAATGTAAGGCCTGAGGTGCGCCAGGCGAGAGGGCAGCCCAAGACCCAACCTGACAGGCAGACAAAGACATACAGACACAGTCATACGTTCCCTCCCTCTTAAACACATAAATTCTCACTAACTCACCAAGACACCCAAGAAATGACGCTGTACCCTCACTCACACACCCCATACATACTTTATGCTCCCAGGTCCAGGTACCGAGGCCCCAGTAGAACCACTAGCCCCCAAACCCGGGAGATAGACCCCCTACCTTCTAGGACGGAGACAAGCAGACCGCCAAGGGCCCCACAGTGGCGAAGCAGCCCGACAGCCTAGGAACCCGACCAGACCACCTGTTCCTCCTCCGGACCCCAACCCCTGATGGCCCATAGCGAACAGGGGTGTGAGAAGACCCCTAGCCTCTATCCTCCCGCTCGAGTATGGTGTTGATGCGTGTTGTTATAATGTGCATTTAAAACAGAGGGGTGGGATGTAGGAAAGGCAGCCACACATCTAACCCAACCCCCACCCGAGCCCTCAGTTTCTATATGTGGTATGCCGAAAAGTGTGCCCACCCCAAAGTCCCTACATGTGTGTCGCATGAAATGTTATAAGGGGGAGTGTCTAAGTCGGATATTAAAATTGAGACCCAGGATGCCACGGGATAGCGAGGAGGGAGACCCCTCCTCACACCCCAGTGATGTGCCCATGCCCCAAGACCCTATATGAGTGGTAAAGTGATGGAGCGGGTGGACAGAGGTGTTCAGGGATGGAAGGACTGGGAGACAAAATGTCTTCCCAGGGAGCCAGCTCCCCCACTGACCCCAATAGGCACCGCTGTTCACCGGGATCCACCAGGGGAGGGAGGCCATGGCACGTTCAGCCCGGGACCCACGGCCACAGCACCACCAAGCCCCACGGACCCCAAGGCAGTCCCCCCAGCCCCATTCCAGAAGGAGAACTAAACCCACCCTGACATTCGCTCTACTAACACCCAGGTTGAGTTCGCCCCCCCGTCCAAGTGTCCTCGTTTGGGGAGAGCACCTGTCGCTAGTTAGCAATAGCCTCCCCGCCAGCAAAGGAGGCCCCCAGTGCCACCTGCGCATCGGAGGACCCCGCAGCCCAAACCCATGTCCATCAGTGCAACCCCCCTAAGGCACCGCATGCAGCCATCAAGAGTTACCACCCAAAGCCACCAAACCCCAACCCCAGGTTGGGGCCCCGACGTCCAGCGCCCCGTCCGCCCAGTGATCCCACCCCCAGGGATCCCCCCCAGATGCCTCCAACCCCAAAAAAGTGCCCCCCACCCCTACTAGGTGATGGAGCCGATCAAAGGAGCCCAGAGAGATTGATCAGATATGGAGCCAGAGGCCGTCTCAAGACCAATATGGTCCAACAAGAGATTTCTATACTGATTAATATTAAGAGCCTTTTTATTTTTCCAGTTCAGGAGGATAGTTTTCTTAGCGATGCATAAGGCAATGTGAACCATTAGAACTGACTTTGTCCATGGTGACATCATTTAAATTTCCTAACAGGCAAACTGAGGGAGATGGTGGAATGTTACATTTCAGACACTTTGATAAGTCCTCACATATCTGGCACCAAAATTTCTTAACAGGTGGACAGAACCAAAGCGCATGAATATAAGTATCTGGTATATTGCTTGTGCATTGTAAGCAGGTATTAGACGACGTAAAACTCATCCTTAACATCCGTTGACCTGTATAGTGTACTCTATGAAGGATTTTGTATTGTATTAATTGCAAATTAGGATTTTTTGTTATTTTAAAGGTTCTTAAACATATCTGAGACCAGACGTTTTGGTCAAAGCTGGCTGATAAATACACCTCCCATTTTGAAATAGGGATGGCTATTGATTCATCTAATGTAGATAAAGTTTTGTATATTTTAGACAGCAATTTGGGGGGGGGGGGTTGAGATTAAGAAAATCTAAAACTCTTGCTGGAATTTGTAATTCAACTGTATTGAGCCTAAATTTACATTTAATAATAGATTTAATTTGTTGATATTCTAAGAATTTGTTTTTATCAATTTCATATTGTGTAATTAATGTATTAAATGGGATAAAGTCTGTTCCTTCAAATATATGTTCCATGTATTCAATTCCATTGCACCTCCAGTCTGGAAAACTTATCATACATCATTTTTGCAAGATGTCGGGGTTATTCCAGATGGCTGTACGTCTGCATGGGATTATTGTGGACTCTGTCATTTTTAGAAACTCCCACCATGCTGTCAGAGAGGAGCTGATATTTATGCTTTTAAAGCATTAATGTCGTTTTATATTTGAGCTAATAAATGGTAGGTCTGAAAGTTTTATCTTATCGCATAGTGTCATTTCTACGTCTATCCAGGACTCATCTAGGTAGCTATGTTCCATCTTGAGATGTATTGGAGCCTGTTGGCTAAGAAATAATGATGGAAGTTTGGTAGATCTAGTCCTCCTTTTTTTTTGGTCTTCCGCAGTGTTTTTAAGCTGATACGTGGGGGTTTATCTTTCCAAAGAAATTTAGAGACAGAGGAGTCCAGAGATCTAAACCAGTCTAGTGATGGTTTCATCATTGAGAATAAGTAGTTGATTCTGGGCAAAACCATCATTTTTATTGAAGCAATATCTAGCAATGATGTTGCTAGATGGAAATTCCTACCCATATCACTTATGGGAAGGGATTTCCATCTAGCAGGATCATCTTCCACTTTTTTTTAAAGTGGGATGTAGTTTAGCTTTATTATATCTGCCAGTCTTGGTGAAACATTGATACCTAAATAAGTAATGTTCCCTGACTGCAGTTGTGTATTAGTTGGATTCTGGACAGAACAATTGATTGGAAGAACTGTAGATTTTAACCAATTTATAGAATAATCTGAAACGTTTGAGTAAGAGTTATCAACCCTGTTACCTGAGAGAAAGAGGTTAGTGAATGCTGGAGAAAAAGTAATACATCATCTGCATAAAGACTGATTTTATGTTCTATGTTATTTCATTTTATGCCTTTAATATTGTTAGTTTGCCTGATCGCTGCAGCTAGTGGTTCAATAAAAATAGCAAACAGGGAGGGAGAGAGAGGACATCCCTGCCTGGTATCTCTCTGAAGATAAAACCTAGATGATGTTTGGTTATTAGTCCTGATACATGCTTTTGGTGAACTGTATAATATTTTCAACCAGTTTATAAAAGAATTTCCAAAGCCAAATTTATGTAAGGTTGCAAATAAGAATTTCCAGTTAACTCTATCAAATGCTTTTTCTGCATCTAGAGATAATATATTAGTTTTAATGTTTTTACAGTAAGAAAAATCTATTAAATCTATTAATCTATGTGAATTTGTGGATGAATGTCTCCCTTTAATAAAACCAGTTTGATCAGGATGTATCATAAGAGGAGTTACTTTCTCTATCCTTTTTGCGAGGGCTTTGCAGATTATTTTAAGATCAACATTAATGAGGGATATGGGACGATAGCTGGTAGGAAACAAAGGGTTTTTCCCTGATTTTAGGGGCTGTTTACACAACAAAGTTTTTCAGCAACAGGGAGGTTTTTCTCTCCTATTCGGCCTCTCGTTTACACGACAACGGGAAAACGGGGGGGTGAAAACGCATCTTTTGGGAAACGGCTTCCAGAGTGGAGAGTTTTGAAACGCTGGGGGATTCGTTGTCGTGTGAACGCAAGCCGGAGACTTTTGAAAACGATGACGTCACTGCCAGCCACCTAAGGACGTGTTGCACTTGCGCACTCCGCCTTTCTACAGAAAAACAACAATGGCGGATCCAGGTATGCTGTTACTACTGATGCAGCTTCTGAAGTTATTTGGTCTCTGTAAGCAAAACTTAGAGATCATCAGGCTTCTATGCGATCGCCAACGGAAACGCATACAGTACATGCGTCAAATAATTAATACGCCTTTATTTAAGCGGAGAACTACAAGAAGACCGCCATTGTTAGTTATCATGAAACCTTGGAACACTGCATACATGGGGCACACTGCCATCTAAAGGCCGGGCATATGTACTACATCGTTTTCCATCGCGCGCCCTGTCTTGTAAACGCAGTGCGTTTTCACCCGCGTATTTAAACAAAAACAGCAACGTTGTCGTGTAAACAGCCCCTCAGTAGAAGACTAATGTAGGCAGAATTCATATTTGTTGGAAGTCGGCCATTTTCCTTGGTTTCCTGCAGCATTCTGTGGAATGTTGGTGCCAGAATATTCCAGAATTCTTTATAGAACTCTGCTGGAAATCCATCTGGGCCTGGAGCCTTTTTATTGGGCATGCTTTGGAGGGCCTCCTGGAGTTCAGCTGCTGTTAGTGGTGAATCCAGGGCCGTCGCTTGACTTTCAGATAATTTAGGTAGTGTTATGTTATCCAAAAATTGTTCAATTTCATGATCTGATGGGTTTATCTCTGGTGAGTATAAAGCCTTGTAAAATTCTTTAAAGGTGTTGTTTATTCTTATACATTTTTATTTATTAATATTGCTACTCCCCTTTGTCTAGAGTTATAGCATGCAGAAAACACATTAGGAAACTCAGGGGATTTAAGATCAACTGCAGCTGAGGTAGATTTATGGGTTTCTTGTAATAAGACGACATCTGCCTTCAATCTTTTAAGCTGGTTAAAAATCTTAACTCTTTTCTCTCTGGTGCCAGCTCCATGAATATTCCACGTGACAAACCTTAGAGTAGCCATAGGGTATTTCTCAATGCCAAGGAACCTCGCCTTGATACCTTGGTCCCGCCCCGGTTGCCAAGGAGACACGTCATCAGGGACCGCCAAGGCTTGTTTCAATGTTCATTTGCTACCGAGGCGTCTGTCCTCCGTTTGTCTGCCGTTTAGCTAACTGACCGAGGATACATGGGAGGTTCCTTGATGCCTTCCCTCTGTCAAAAATTTCCCAGAATACATCGCAGTATTTTCAAAGTTGCAGCTTCGGTTGCTAGCAGGTGCTAACTCGCTTTCACATTTGATTTAACCAATATATACACAATTTAAAAAAGTAAAACTCTCATTATACATCTATATTGAAACTTATACATATAAAATATAACGATAGGCGGGACGTAAACAGAGCGCGTAAGCAAAAGGCGGGCCCTAGGCAGCCGCGGTCACGCGATGTAAGTCTGTTCCATTTAACCGTTTTCTTTGACCAAGGAAGGACAGTGTCCTCGTAAGCAAGGCGCCTCGCCTACCGAGGCATTCCCTTGGTAGGCGAGGCGCCTTGACATTGAGAAACAACCATAGTTTTGAGACAAAAGTTGTAAAGTCCATATCCCCATAGAAACAGATAAACACAGGTGCATTGTTAGTTTGTGCTTGGAGTTGCCTGATTGAAAATCCAAAAGCCGAGATATAAGAAAGAGAAAAATAGAAGAAAGTTGCGAAGGTGTTAAGGGTGATAGAGAAATAAATAGTTATATTATGAAAAAAAATATTTGTGTGTGTGAGTGATAAAAGAAGAAAAAAGGAGTGACAAAGACATTTGGTGATAGACATGTGAAGATGAGAAAAGAAAAAAGAGCCAGTATCCCAGTGCTTAGCCCTGGCCCCGCCCACATTGAGTAATGTAAACAACTTTATAGAGCTGTGCTAACATTAGATTATAGTTGACTGATAAAACAACTCTTATCTGACCAGTGTTACATGACTAATAAAGCCAAGGAGTAAGCTGGGGGTCCCTGAACAGCTGCCCGTTAACATACAGTTTATCTACCGCTACTGTAGCTCTGGTGCCTTCACTGATATATTTCTTCCTGATTGGGAACAAAACGCGCCTTCTATCCAGGATCTCCTTCGGATATTGATCGTTAACGCTGTAATTCGTTCCCCGCAGCTCTCTGCCCTGGCCTCTGACCTGCTCTTTTTGATTGTAATGCTCGAATTTTGCAACAATAGGTCGCGGCCGGCTGTTGTTGGGCTTCTTACCTCCGAGCCGGTGGACGCGGTGAAAAGTGATGTTTTTTACCGTGTCGCTTGGGAGCTTTAACTGATGTTGGAGAAAATCTCGGACGGTGGATTCAGCGTCGTCCTCAGCCTGTTCTGGGATCCCGGAAAAAACAAGATTGTCCCGCATTCCCCTGGCCTGTATATCCAAGATAGTTTCTTTCATCCTCTTACTTTCTCCGGACAGCTGCGTCATCCCCTCGGGGAGTTTCGTTACACCGTCTCTAAGCATTTGGTTTTCTGCAGCGAGCGATGCTACCTGTTGTTGGCTATCTATTGAGTCCAGGACATCGCTGTAGCTTTTCTCTGGAGAGATTGTGGAGGTGCTGGCCTCAGAACGGGTGCGTTTTTGTGATGGTGTGCTTGTCGGCACAGCAGAGGTGGATTTTTGTGGCTTGCCCATAACAATGATGTCAAAGCACTCGTCCAAGTAGCTTTCCAGGCTGTGCAAGGTTTCCTCGTCCAGTTTGTTTATGGAGAAATAAAAAATAATGGTTATTAAACGTTTGCTACATTTGGCTCGAATGTTATAGTTTGTTTTTACCCGAGTTTGTTTGTTTTACCAGTTTACCGCCATATTACTTACGCACAGCTCTCGCGAGATCTCAACAGCAGCTCATCTCCTGTTCTGGTTCTGTTGGAGGTTTCTTCCTGTTAAAGGGGAGTTTTCCTCTCCACTGTCGCTACATGCTTGCTCAGTATGAGGGATTGCTGTTGTTGGAGTCTGCATCAACGGGGAGCAACTGCCAGTCAATGACTCGATGCAATCTGCTTCCTTACATAGAAAACTTTTAAACCAAGTGGAATGTTTGTATTGAAATGTTTTTTCTTGTATAGTGCCTTGAGATGACATCTGTTGTGAATCGGCGCTATATAAATAAACTGAATTGAATTGAAAAATGATATTTTTTATTTATTCAGGTACTTTTTTTCTATTTAGGTTTTTTATTTTTATTTTTAAAGTGTATACACTTTACTAAACTCGTCTTTGTCTGTTAGAGTGAAATCACTTAAAAAAAAATTAAAACAGATCTTTTATTCCAGTCAGTGTGTTTGAAGTGTTGCAGGAACGGCGCTTCATATTTAATTTTTTTAATGCAATATTCTTTTAATGGCAGTTTCAGATTATTTTAACAATTTCCTTTAAACGGCGACAGTTTTTGTTACGGGCAAGATCTAGTACTTGCATAAGATGGGTTTTCTATTCCATATTTGCATTTCCAATTCATATGAAACAAATTGAATCATGGACAATTGTAAATCGTTGATTTTTCTTCTTTTTTTTTTCTGTATTCCCAGCGAATGGACTAGAGACGGAAATTAGCCCTGGCTACAATCTCATGTATTTACATAAGCAAAAACATGGGGAGGCTGAAGTTCAGTGGTAGAGTTGAGACCCAGAAATCATGGGTTTGATTCCTGCTTCCACCTGCTACATGTCGTTGTGCCCTTGGTCAAGACACTTCACCTACCCGCCTACTGGTGTTGGCCAGAGGGGCCGATGGCGCGATATGGCAGCCTCGCTTCTGTCAGTCTGCCCCAGGGCAGCTGTGGCTATAATCGTAGCTTTCACCAGTGTGTGAATGTGAGAGTGAATGAATAATAGAGTTGTAAAGCGCTTTGAGGGTCTCAAAAAGCGCTATATAAATGCAAGCCATTATTATTATTATAAAAACATGTGTTCATTAATACAGACTGTCCATATATAAATAAAGTGAAAGCAAAGGAAAGTTTCTTCTGTAGTGTTCACAGCCCATGCACTGTAGACAAACAGTGCTATACATCAGGAGTGTTGATTTACTCTGAATTTTAGTTTACACCCCATCCATCCATCCATCTAGGATTTTTTTATCTGACATTTATAATTATGAGTGGGTTGGAGGAGTAAGGGGGTGTTTTGGAGGAGTTTTGCTGTACGTCATGGAATGAGAAACCCACTCTGTTACAGTTTTTCTCAGTCACTTTGGTGATTTTCTCAGCTAACTATCAACATTTGAAGAACAGCCAGTGCATTTCTCAAAACAGGTAATACAAATTGATAGTTAATTCCTCGAAAACACGTATTTATATCTATGAAAGTGTCTGTGTCATCAAAATAAAATACCTATTAACAAGATGGCTTCGTCATATGTTTATTATGACAGTTCACACTGTGAATGACCCAGTCAGATCCCGGTGGCACATGAATTTCTTTTATTATTATTTAAAACACCCTTCCAGAAATATTTGGGAGGTTCTAATAACCTATCTGTCAGAAGGGAAGAAAACCTTCAGATGAGAGCCAAAACATCATAAAAGATTTAAGGAGTTTTGATTTTTTTCTGTTAAAAAGTGAAGAAAAATCATATAAATCATTTAATCATCACTTCAAAAGCTTATGGAAATAAAGAAATGAAGTTAGAAAATACAAAAGATTCAGTAAAAAGCATTATGTTTCTGCGTCAATGCTAAAGCTAAACTCTTGAACTTTATCCAGAAACAGCTCTCATCAACACTGCTTTTTATTAAAATCAGGCATCCATCCATCCATCCATCCATCCATCATCCCAGATTGGGTTATGTGGGCAACAGGTCCAGGAGGGAAGTCCAGACATCTCTCTCCCTCCAGCTCATTCTGGGGCGTCCCAAGGTCTATCCAGGCCATACAGGCTGCATAGTCCCTCCAGCCAGTTCTGGGTCTTCCCCCAGTGGGACGTACCCAGAAAACCTTCAAAAGGAGCCCGAACCACCTCAACTGACACCTTTTGATGCAAAAAGCAGCAGCTTTGCTCTGAGCTCCTCCAGGGATGATGGAGATCTTCACCCTATCTCTGAGACCGAATCTGGCAACCCTCCAGAGGAAACTCATTTCAGCCGCTTGATCTTGTTCTTTTGGTCATGATCCATTTCACTTGACCACAGGTGAGAGTCGAAACATAGATGAACCAGTAAATTGAGAGCAAAGAACCAGAGCAGCGCCCACATATTGAAATAATAATTGCAGGGAATAAATCTGGGTGTAGGCTACCACTACTCACTGCATCGCCTAATAAAATTGTCACATACAGAGTTCAGCGTCCGCTGAATGTTAAGCTACTTCAATTATAATATCTCAAATCTATTTAACTTCATAAGCATCTCAAGCTGCTGTTACTGCAGACTGAAATCAGGACCTGCAGATTAATGACGAGAAGCAAAAATCCAAAGCCCCAAATAACAAGATTTACATTTTTCCTTTAAACTGAAAGCTGACAGGGAGGTTTTTTTTTGCAGATATTAAATGTGTTTTATTAGCTGAACAGCTGTTCTTTGTTACACACCAGCGAGCAAAGCATCACATTATGTAACAGCTGGAAGATATATAATAAAACACATCTAGTCTGTCCGGATGCATTGCAGGGAGTTTCAGGGAAAGAACTTCATCAAAACTAAATGTGGTTTTTAAAGCGGTCAAACACGCCGACTCACAAAGAAGAATGAAATATTCATATTTAGATGAATGAGAGCTGCGTAGCGGGGATGAGAAACAGCAAAGAGGTTGTTTACTTGCCTTTTTGTCTTGCAGGATGGAAAGAAGAGGAGAGGGATTTCCATCCGATTCCTCCTTCCCCTGCCTGGATGAAGGAGATCCCAATACTTCAATGCAGGGAGGAGGAGGAGTTTTCTATCCTGATGCAGTCTAGACAAGGTCTGAATACTTATCAGCTTCATAAGTTTCCTGCTCACTCCACCTCATTCTATGCAGCAGCACAAGACACATACTGAGCTCTTAATCAGCTGCTTCTGAGAACTCATTATAATCCTTTTTTATTATAATTTAAACCAGTGTTTTTTTTTAAACCCTGCTCCTCAGGGCACACTGCCCTACATGTTTTAGATGTTTCCATGCTTTAGCACACCTGATTACTAGGTTTCTGCTGAAATGTAACCCTGTGAATCAGGTATTTTAAAGCAGGGATACATCTAAAACATGCAGGGCAGTGCGCCTTGAGGAGCAGGGTTGGGAAACACTGATTTAAGCAGACAAGATTTGAGATGGGCGTCAAGCCTGAAATTATTTAAATGAACTCATGGACCTGAACTTTATGGGTGACTAATAAATGCCTTAACACTTAACCAACCCAATTTTTTAAATCTGCTTATAAGATCTTTTAAAAGAAATGAATATTTTTAAACAACAGCTGGTCCCAGAGGATTCATTACCATCTGTGATTTACTTTCTACAGAGCCAACCCACAGCATAGGCAAAGTAAGCAGCTGCTTAGGGTCACCCCAGTTCTAAAGTCCTAACACTGGCTCCCTGTAGCTCAGAGAATAGACTTTAAAATATTTTTACTAGTTTATAAATCATTACATGGTTAGCACCAAAATATGTTGAAGACCTGTTGTCATGGTACCAACCACCAAGACCACTCAGGTCCTCCAACTCTAGCCTACTAAACATCCCTAGACTCAGAACTAAACATGGAGAAGCAGCTTTCAGTTTCTATGCCCCCCTTATCTGGAACAAACTTCCTGACGAGTGCAGAGCTGCTGAAACACTGAACTGCTTTAAATCGAGACTAAAAACCTCCCAATACTTCAATGCAGGGAGGTTTAGAATTGCCTTTGAGTAAATGATTGATCTCATATGTATGAAATGTGTTCATGCTCTCTTGCTTTTTTTATTTTTCTCTTGCTTTATTGTGTATCATGTATAATGTGTGTTTCTTTAATGTGTTTCTTTTAAATCACCAAATCATGTTAAGCACCTTGAATTACCCTGCTGTTGAAAGTGTGCTATACAAATAAAATTGCCTTGCCTTGCCTTAGGGTCCCCAACCATCATGGTCCTCCTAAAAGATTTACTTTTAACACAGACCATATATCTAAAAAATGTATTTGATATTAAGCTTCTGTCATGTTTTGTGTATAAATTAGGACCCAAAGTCAGCAAAAATAAAACTTAAATGATTTAATTGTAACAAAAACAAGGAGTAACAACTTACAGAACTAGGAGAACCAATAAATGCAGAGATGAGGAAAAACAGGAACTGGGCCGGAATCAGGAACCAGACAGGGAAAGAATGATGACTGACCAGCAAGTAGTGACTGAATGAAAGCAGAATATATACTGGGGAGGAAATGAGGAAGTGAGAGGAGACCAATGACCAATTAGGGGAATCAGATGCAGGTGAGAGGGAGAGAGCAGGTGGAAACAATCAACAGCTGGGAAGAGAGGAAGAATGGTAGGGAGACAGAAAAACTCTTAAGAAACTAAAGATAATATGTCTAGGAAGGAGACCTAAGGAAACACTAGAGAGCAGAAGGAAGAAATAAATTAGGAAACTATCTAGAGGGAATAAACTAAGGAAACAAATGAGGACACAAACAAAAGGTGAAAGCATCCAAGAGCAAGAAGAAGATACAGAAACAAGGAAGCGCCAGGATAAACTAATAAAGACAAGGAATAACCTAACAAGATAAAACTAGATAAGGAAAAGAACTAAGTTTAAACACAAACAGGAGGGACAAAACAAGAGAGCACCTTGGGGTACAGAGGGGAAGGAAATTAAGTGGAAGGAAACAAGCAAAAATTCCACGGAACCTGACAGCTTTGGTTTGTTCACAAAGACAAAGAATAACCGGCTATCCACAATGACTGGAAGTTCTCCCGGGTTCTCCAGCTTCCTCCCACAGTGCAAAAACGTGACTGTTAGGGTAATTGCCCTTAGGTGAATGTGTGCATGCTTGTTTGTCCTGTGCGTCTCAGTTGTTCTGTGACCGACTGGCAACCTGTCCAGAGTTTACCCCGCCTCTCACCCAATGACGGCTGGAGATTGGCACCAATAATAAAATGAAGAAATAATGAATGAAGAGCCATTCCTTTGGGAGAACTCTGCTCTGTCGCCTTATCATGAGGTTTGCAAAGGTTGAACCTTGTTGATCTAAAGCAGCTATACTCTGTTAAATAAAAGCAAGGCAACTTTATTTGTATAGCACTATAGAATTTTTGGGTGACTAGGTGATAAACTTAAAGCAAAACAACAGTAAAAGCATAAAACACAACATGACACATAACATATGGCACATTTAAAACATATTACATTCCAGTTATTATTAATCACTTACTCAAAGGCAGCTTTAGACAGGTGGGGTTTTAGATTTGATTTAAATTAACTCCGTGTTTCAGCAGCTTTGCAGTTGTCTGGAAGTTTGTTCCAGATAAATGGAGCATAGAAACTGAAAGCTGCTTCTCCATGTTTGGTTCTGATTCTAGGGAGGATTAGTGGGAGGAGTTGGAAGACCTGAGTGGTCTGGGTGGGTTGGTATAGTAACAGTGGATCTTCAACATACTTTGGTGCTAAACCATTCAATGATTTATAAACTAGTAAAAGTATTTTAAAGTCTATTCTCTGAGCTACAGGGAGCCAGTGTAAAGACTTTAGAACTGGGGTGATGTGCCCTACTTTCCTGGTTCTAGTGAGGAACACGAGCAGCAGCGTTCTGGATCAGCTGCAGCTGTCTGATTGACTTTTAAGGCAGACCTGTGAAGACGCTGTTGCAGTAATCAATCCGACTAAAGATAAACGCATAGATGAGTTTTTCAAGGTCCCAGCTGAAATTCAGTCAATCAGCACACTGATTGTTGTAAAAGCAGATGTGCAGAAATTGCTGTTTTCCTGAGTTAGCAATGCTTCAGAGGAATGGTGTGCAGCAATTATAGCTTGGCTTTAACATGGACTCACATCCAGAAACTGCTCCTTAAATTAGCAAAGAGGATCAGCTGAAGATAAGATGGTTCTAAGGATGTTCAAATGGGTTCATGAGGCTCCATAATTTTGTCCTTCTGATTGGCATGCTGCCACCCGTTCAGAGCTTGCTCAGCTTTGGCAGCAGGTGGGAGTGAGCACATCTGCACGTGCCCAGACCAAAATAAAAAGCTTTGTGTTTTTTTTAATAGCATAAACTGCTTTTATATGATTTTCACTCTACTATTGAAGCAGTTTCCTATTTGTCCACAAGGTGTCGCTAAAACACTAGCCACGTACAGACGTTGATTCAGAGAGAACATCACCACAGTGACTGCAGAAGATCCAGAAGTAGAGGAACACTTTTTTAGATATGATGATGTAGGCAGTAGGAAAAACATTTGGTCACCTCCACTTTTCTGCCTGGACTGAATACATAAAAAAAAAAGACAGTTATGTTCAGATTTGGGGATTTTTAAGGGAATACTGAAAATTCAAAAGGACTGCTTGTGTGCCTAAAGTTCCCAACAGGAGCTGATGGGGATTCAAACTTGCAAACAAACTGAGGTTACTAAATAAAAAGTAGTTTAGTTGCCCTCATTAGTGTTCAATAATGGGATTTAATGTCTTCTTCACTCAGCAATTGCCTACGTTGGGACTGCAAAACGACATACAGAAAAAGCAGTTGCATAACATTGATGGGAAAATCAACATAGAAACAACAGATAAAATGAGAAAGCATGCAGTCCTAGTCAAATATTGATAGAGAACACACAAAAGATCCAGAACAAGCTCAAAATTTAGTTTAGAAACAAACCAAAATCTCCTTAGAGCCACAGAAATGTATAAGACACACAAATAAACACAAAGAAATTTAATGTGCTGCAGAGATACTAAAATGAGTTAAAGAACAAAATCTTCAAACGGAAAAAAGGAACTGCAGGAGCAGAACAAACACAACTCCACGCTGAACAGATAAAACACCAATTCAACCAGTTCTTGTGTTTAAATAGTCTGAAACTAAATATGTACAAGGAGACTTAAAGATCAGAAATGAATGAGCAGAAAGAAAACAACAACAGTAACAAATATTAAAACACAGTCTCACAAGAAAAGATTCAGGTTGAAGATCGTTCTGTGCAGGAGAAATAATTGCTTGGATGCTCAAACCCAAATGTTTGGTTAACCTTGGTCCAGCTAGGATTACGCTTATTAGCGCCGCAAAATAAGTGAAGATGAAGAAACCGTTGACAAAAGCTTCATGTAAAAGGATCCAAAATTCAGTCAGAAAAAAAAAAGAGTACCGGATTCAGGAAAGTCAGAAATCTCTGTACAACAAAAGGACAATCCCTATTTTCGTTATAATATAATATATACTGTCCAAACTACTTTTCTTTAAAACAGTGTTATACTTTATTACTTGTGTGTTAACATTTACAACTAGAAGTACTTTACAAGAGGATGTTTTAAATTGATGTTTTAGACGCTAAAATGAGAAGAATTGCTTGCATAATATAAATTAGGCACTAATTAGGCTGATTTAAATAAACAATTAAAATGTACATTAACATGACTAACAATGTAACCTGTTTATCTCTAGCTCTGATAGATCCTCCACAAAACTCTGCCACCAGAACCAGAACCAAAAACCCTGCTTCACATCTGGATTCTTGAGAGCCGCTGCTAAGGATGGCAGGCTTGTTACTGGCATATAAAATACAAATTAAATTCAAAATTACTTTATTAATCCCAAAGGGAAATTAAATGTTGTTGTAACTCATTATCCCAAGTTTTTTGTGAAAGATTTGTTGTAGATGCTGATGGCTGTGGGTAGGGATGATCTCCTGTAGTTTTCTGCAGATCTGAAGAAGCCTCTGACTGAAGACTCTGTGTAGTTGTATGATAGTCTGATCTAGAGGATGCTCAGGGTTGTCCAAAATGTTCATTTTATGAAGAATCATTTTTTGAAAGCTAATCTCCAGAGGGTCCTCACGATCCAACCTGTTTGCCAACGATCTCACATTAACCATTATGATTGATGGAGATGGTTTGAAATTCCTCCTCTTCTCTCTCCTCTTCACCCCTGCTCTCTATCCATGGCGTCTCTTTTTCAACTCATCAGGGGTTTGTGGCTGCAGTTGAGGTATTATTCGTGCTTTTGTGATGTTAATCAGCTGCTCCCAGTTGTAAACCACCTGGTTGCCATGGTTATGCATCATAACAAATGTCCAAAAATAAAAAATAAAGTAGCAAAGGTCCTTCCAGCTGCACAGCATTCAAATCCAGAGAGAACAATTGTCAACAAAATATTGTTTCTACCAGAAATGGAAGTTTTTAAAATCAAATAAAAATCAGAACGAAAATAACAGAGCTACTCCAACATGCTGCCACCTTGAGCGGCGCAATTTCGGAATTTGGTTCTGTTCCAAACATAATTGGTTCTGACAGCAATCTGAGGAAAATCCCAGCAATCATTGACTCCTATTGTACTCCCCCGGTCCAGTCCAGCAGAGGGCGCTAAGCAAAGAGGATCTCGGTCTTGGACCTGCGTGAGATGTTTCCCCGGTTCGGCGGTGGTTTGATTCAGTGTTTCAAGCAGATTCGGTTTGGACCTTTAACTGGTGTTCCTGCCGCTGGCTTGGTCCCGGTGTTCGGCGGATACGCCCGGTCCACCCGCCGGTTCTCAAGAACTAGAGCAATGCCCCGGAAGCAGAAGGAGGTTAGTGTGAAACTGAGTTCGAAGCTCAACCGGGGATGGTGCGGTGCTTCTGTCTGAATCTTTGACCAGAATCTTTATTCAATAAATGACTGTTTAACAGTTTCCAGTGATTCGTCAGACTGAGCCGAACCTGAACTGGGCTTTTATACGATGAACAAACAGAAAAGCTGCCCGAGGCTCTTGGCTGCATTCAAATACACATCCTGCACTAGAAAAGCTTAAATGATTAGATATGTCTTCTAAATCGGCCCACGCTATTGTTTTCCACTTTGCGTTTCAGTGGCGTAGGAAGATGCACAGCTTTAAATAAACAAATAAAAATGTCCGGTATCTGATACTGTAGCGTAGCCCAGTGGTCCCCAACCCCCGGGCCGCGGACCGGTACTGGGCCGCGAGCCACACATAAAGAATGAATAACTTCCAGTATTTCCGTTTTATTTATTATCTGAGGGTGACCGCTGTTTTATTTTGAAAAATAACCGGATATCCCCGTTACGTAGCTCAGTCTGGACACGTAATCCCACAAGCTAGCAAGATGGATAGAAAACAAACGTTTCTTTGGAAAGGGGAAAAGGCCCAAGGCTCTCAATGTTTGTTTTATGTGGGGTCATTTTAATCTGTAAAGCACTTTGTGATGCAACTTCTTGTATGAAAAGCGCTTTATAAATAAAGTTTGATTTGATTTGAATGATTCAGCGTTGTGGTGAGTTAGATTTTTCATGCACTTTGTATTTGTTTTTGTGGTAAATCTTGAATTATTAAAGGTGTGTTTACATGTTACCATGGCGACCAGAGAGCGTTAGGGGGCTGAGTGTTAAGGCGCGTTCACACCAGTCAGCGCGTCCAGGCAGCAGGGCAGCTAGATTACATGCCAGTCTATGGTATCTACGCATCTAGTGGGCGCCAAACTGCCAAGCAGCAAGTCGCGCGCGTCAGCGCAGCTGGCATCAGCGCAGCTGGCATCAGCGCGTCCACGCGGCTGATGCCCGGACGCCCCGACGGTCTGCTGCGTCAAGTTGGGAAAACTGAACTTTCGGGCAGCAGACGCGCGGCGTCAACCAATCAGAGCGACTCGTTGTACTGACGTAGTAACTCCTTCCATGGGTGAATCGGCAAATTTTTTATTCAAGATGGAGGACAAACTGATCGTCGCTGTATGTAATGTCCGTGAACTGTATGACCCGTCTTCGTCTTTTTACAAAGACAGGAAGAGATCGGATCTGATTTGGAGGAAGATATCGGAGGATATTGGAGTGCCAGGTAAGCAGTTAAACATAGAAAAAAATATTTTTTCTTTTAACTTTCTTGTTATGTTAGCTAACGCTACGCTAGCTAACGCTAGCGCTGATGCCCCGACGCGCCGACGCAGACCACAAGTGTGCAAGCAGCTGGGTTTTAATTTTAAAGCGTCGACTTTCGTCCGTTTGAGCGATTTGACGCCTGGACGCGCTGACCGGTGTGAACGCGGCTTTACTCGTGTTATGTTGTCTGCTCGATGTTAGGAGAAGGCTGTTAATAAAGCTGCGAATACACATTGGATTTATGTCTAATGTTATCATTTTAAAAATAACCCGTTTTTATACCGTCTGTTATCATTTATCCGCCACACCTTAAAGGCCGGTCCGTGAAAATATTGTCTGATATTAAACCGGTCCGTGGCGAAAAAAAGGTTGGGGACCACTGGTGTAGCCTACAAGTTTAAAGGTGATATGTTATGCCTTCTTTAAACAGGTTATAACAGCTATATAGTCTGTACAAAACATGTTAATGAAGTCCTTTGCACAAAATCAATCTCACATAAAGCGATCTCAGCAGCTCAATTCTTGACAATTTCATTTCCTTTCAGAATGAGCAGTTTAGTAGGCTCGTTTATGCAAATTAGTGGTTGCAGACCACGCCCACCCATTTTGTTACTAGGCTGCAGGTTTGCCACTGATCCTGCCAAAACCGAAAATAAATAAATGTATAAAAAATTGGAAATACAGGTGTAAGTAAATAAATACATTTGGAAATACATAATTATTTTTTTATATCCACATATTTATGTATTTCAAATTTATTTCCTCATATATTTATTTCCTTCCAATTGTGCTTACACATTTATTTGTTTACTTGCACATTAATTTACTTGTTTCCAATTGCATCTCCAAATTTATGTATGTCGTTATTTCCATATATATATCTATATATAGATGTATAGGTATATATAGATGTATAGGTATATATATATATATAGAGAGAGAGAGAGAGAGATATTGAGATATATATAAATATATAGATATATATAGAGAGAGATATAGAGAGAGAGATATAGATATATATATTGGCATGATCAGTTCTCCATATAAATACTTGAGAATGGAATTGAATCTGGTGGGCGGGGTTTGACAGGTGAGGGGCGGTTATATGCAAGTTCTGCTTATTGCGACGTCACAATAAGGCACTTTTTTCAATGGCTTGTAGAAGCACAGGATTTCTGACAACAAAAATGTGCATAAAAGTAGATGGATGGTTTTTACTTATGTTTGGAGTGTTTATAGAGGCACCAGAGACTCAGACAGCAACACAAAAAAGTGATATGTGCATAATATGTCCCCTTTAAACTGTAGATCAACCAGGCTCCTACAGACTATTTAAACATGTTTTAAAAAATCCCCATCATAAGCGTCATAAATCTGAGAAACCATATATACAGTGATCAATCTATCCCTCAACAAAATCAATACAAGTTCTACTTAAATGTTGCACCAATAACCCAGTAACGGCATTGCTTTACTTCATACTAACCTATGCATATGCACTGTCTGCGCTGGTGAAGATTACCTCTCCTCCGGATGCAAATTGCCTAAACTGATGGCAGCCTTACTCGTTTCCTGACTAATTAAGACTGAATCATCTGAGTTATTTAAAGTAGATTGTCTAGTGTAAAATTGGTAAGGGATGCTACAATAAGCTACGCTAGTACAAATAAAGATAAAATAAGGTAAGCTAATTCAATTCAATTCAAAAATACTTTATTGATCCCAGAGGGAAATTAAGTGTTGGTATAGCTCATATAATTAATTCTTTAAGGAGTTGTTGTAGATGATGATGGCTGTGGGCAGGAAGGATTTCCTGTAGCGGTCTGTATTGCAGCGAAACTGAAGAAGCCTCCGACTGAAGACGCTCTGTTGTTGTATGACTGTCTCATGAAGAGGATGCTCAGGGTTGTCCATAATTTTTTAGATTTTGTGAAGAATCCTTCTTTGCATTATCATCTCCAGATGTTCCACAGTTGTCCCAAGAACAGAACCAGCCTTCTTTATCAGGTTGTTTAGCCTTTTTAAGTCCCTGGCTCTGATGCTGCTACCCCAACAGATGACGGCTGAAGAGATTACACTCTCCACAACAGACTTGTAGAAGATCTCCAGCGTCTTGCTGCAAACTTTGAAGGACCTAAGCTTCCTCAAGAAGTACAGTCTGCTCTGTCCCTTCTTGTAGACGGCTTCACTGTTGCGCCTCCAGTCCAGTCTGTTGTCAAGGTGAACTCCGAGGTATTTATACTCCTCAACCACCTCCACTTCTTCTCCCATGATGGAAACAGTGTTTGACTTATCCCTGTTTCTTCTGAAATCTACAATCATCTCCTTTGTTTTGTTCACATTCAAGGTGAGACAATTGTTTCCACACCATGTCACAAAGCGGTCCACCAGCTCTCTGTGTTCAGCTTCTTCTCCATCTCTGATACACCCGACAATTGCAGAGTCATCTGAGTATTTCTGCAGATGACAGGTCTCTGATTTGTACTGGAAGTCTGAGGTGTACAGAGTGAAAAGGAATGGTGAGAGAAAAAAAAAGGATAAGATAGGATAATGTAAGCTAAGGTAAACTAAGAAACTCATCAATAAGATAAACTACATAATACTAATCAAAGTAAGGTTAAAAATGACATGAAAATAAGTTGTAATACAATTTATTATAAAAAGGCAATATGTCGGTAATTTGAAATGAAAGTGAATATATGGGATGCTACAATAGGGTAGCATATGCTAAGCTACGACAAGCTAAGGAAAGATAAATTACACCAAGCTAACCTAAGGTGAGCTAAAGTAAGATACATTTGCATAAGGGTTAGGGTTTTAAACTACGCTATAAGAGAATGAAATGAGATGACTACACTAAGATAACATAATGTAAGCTAAATTAAAATAAGTTAAGATAGGCTAATGTTAGCTACAGTAGATTAAATGATTCCAAAAGTAGCTAAAGTTTCCGAAGATAATCCAAGGGGACCTAAAATTAATCCTGAATATACATACAGAAATTAAACTAAACTGTAGGAGGCCGAGATAAGATAAACTACAGAAAGACAGGACGATCACGTTACACAGTGAAGCCATTACTGTCGTGATAACTGTCCAAAAAATCATAACGCTGAAGGTCTGACACGCCAGTAATGTCTGTGCTGTTAAACAGGTGAAGGGACAGGTGAAGACGGCTGGAGGTGGAGCGACCGACACACCGGCTATTGGTCCGGTAACCCGTGACAAGAGCGGAGCTGTAGCCATCACAGTGCATGCGAAGCCAGGCTCCAAACACAGCAGCATCACAGGTCAGCCTCACGTTGCACCAACATCTGCTTTGTTCATATAACTGCAACATAGAACTTTGTTCTGATGTCCTTCCAGACATTTCTGCTCAGGCTGTAGGTGTTTCCATCGCAGCGCCGCCTACAGATGGAGAGGCAAACAGTGAGCTTGTCCGCTACCTTGCAGAAGTCCTGGAGCTGAAGAAGAGCCAAATTTCACTGGACAAGGTTCTAAAAACTCAAAAATTTAATTTTACTTAAAGCAGGTATGTGTCTGTGCAACAACCGTTGGAGTCTAAGGTTTCAAAGGATAATGGCAAAATGGCTTTGAAAAAATACGGGAAAAAATAAAAAGCAAAGACGTGAAGATAAAGTGAGGTGTTTGTCCCAAAATGGCAACCATGACTAGTATTTGCTGAACAGTTTTTCAGTCAGGATATCTTTAAACTTCAGTTAACGTCACATCGTTTGTATTAACTCTTTTTCAAACAATTTTTACTATCCTGTGCATTTTATTCTAATGGATCAATAACATTTCATCTTGTTTTCCTTCTATTACCATTAGGGCTCCAGATCCAGAGACAAAGTAATCAGAGTTGACTCCTCTTTGGATCCAGAGGAGGTGCTAAGGAGGCTGCGACAGGCTGCCGACTGATCAGCGAACAGCAGGAGGAAGCAGACTGGGTTCTCATCAATCAGCTGGACCAGTAATGGATGCACTGACCTGGGACATCTCACACATTGAGCTTACCATCACCTTTTCATCCTTCAATTTCCTAAAACAGACACTGTTCCTAGGTTGGAGGGATGGAGCTGAAGTGAGGAGACCAGAGGCCCCTATCCTCAGGTTAAAAAAACTCCAGATCCCTGCAGGTGATGTCATTATGCTGGTTACAAACCTTTCCACAGCTTCATGTGGAAAAGTGTGTGTGTTCATGGAAAATAGGAGGAGAACTGCTTTAAATCTGGATACGTATCCCTAAATAAAGACCGGGGGTCTCATTTATAAAACTTTGCATAGAACATTTACTAAAACCTTGCTTAAGCTCAGGAAAAAAAAATGTTACTTACACCTAGTAGGTTTTTAATCTATCAAACTGTTGAGTACGCACAGCTGCACGCAATTTCCCCTTTATAAATCACACTTTTCCTAGAAATGTGCTCGGGTGATTTTGGATCATATCCCGCCTCCTACACACCCACTTTCTGCCATAAACGGTCAATGCAAAGTGCCTGGTGAATATTCTGCATCGACTTAAGCTGATATGGGGCATTTCAGAGGCTACAGAGGAATCCCACAGAGACTGAAGGAGGCTAGGAAAACTGTTTCATTTCAATCAACGTTTATCTATATAGAGCTTTACTCAGCCAAAAGGCGACCAAAGTGCTTCACAATAAAAGACAAAAATATAGTGGGCAATGAGAAAATGTAACAAGACAAGAGTAAAAAGATTAAAATAGAAAAATAAAAGCACAAGCGACAAAACAAATAAGAACAATAAATGTAAAGTTTGAATTATATGATTATTTTTTTCAGCAACAATAAGATTAAAATAAAAGCGGATTAAAACAAATAAAAACTAAATTACAGCAGAATGTAATAAGTTTCAGCACTCCTAGACATTTAAAGCCTGACAAAAAAAGGTGCGATTTAAGTCTACTTTAAAAAAGTGTCATCCCGTGCAAAATATTAATTGGGGGTCACAAATAAACGGAAGAGCTACGATTGACAGCATTGAGACAGCAGCATGCCTGACATGAAAAAGAAGGAGGGGGACGCACGGTTCCAGCGGGTCGGTAGAACCAACACCAGGCCCAGTTCTGCTAATAGATCTAACAGGACTGCTTTAGGGAATCTACATCGGCTCCCAGATGCTCCCAGATGCTGATCTTCAATGAGCGCCACAGCAGCCATTATGCAGGAGGGTCATTGCTGTATTTATATTTGTACTTCACACAATTAATGCACCAGTAAGTGCAATTGCTGTATAAACTGAAGACGTACATATGAACACACTGTGATGTAATTCTTAAATGCAACATCCTGAAGGTGGACCGGATCACAGTTCAAAACAATGATTTGGAAAAGAAAGCTGGTCAATCCAAAGAGTTCTGGATCTACCTGGAGTCTCCTAGTACCTAGATAACCTCCACAGGGAGGCGTCCTGATGACTCCTTCAGCTTTGGAGGAGTCAAATCTCCAGCTCAGCTCCTTCTTCACCACCACAGACCAGAGCAACGCCTTCATTACTGCAGATGATGCCCTGAACCATCTATTAATCTCCTGCTCCAACCAAGATACTGCAACTCCTCTGGTTGAGGTAGAGACTCACCCTTGACAAGAGAAAAACACAAAAACAACATATTTTACATCATTAATAGAGGCGAATAAGAACAATAGGTTTCTTTTTAGTACAGTTGCCGAACTTACACAGAGTCATAGCTCTGTTGAGCCAACTATTCCCCCAGCTCTTAGTAGTGATGACTTTATCGGGTTCTTCATAAATAAAATAAATTATACTAAAGTTAAAATCATTGGCATCCTCCCAAACATGATTACTCTTCTCTCAGTTAGTGATGCAGCATCGGAGAGAACTGTAGAACCTCATTTGTAATTGGACTGTTGATTCAGTCGAGCTTTCGGAAATTTTTAAAAAATATTAGCCTAATCTAAACCTTCAACTTGTATGTTGGACCCAATCCCAACCAAATTATTTAAGGAAGTGTTCCATTTGGTTCCTGGCCCCATTTTAGATATGATGAATCTATCCTTAGTAAATGGATACGTACCACGGGAATTTAGAGTTGCTGTAATTAAACCTTTACTTCAGAAACCTTCTCTAGATCAAAATGACTTAGTTAATTACAGACCTATATCTAACCTTCCTTTCTTATCTAAACTCCTTGAGAAAATAGTTGCAAATCATGTTTGTGAGCATCTAAACATTAACAACCTGTTTGAAGAGTTTCAGGTTTTAGAGCTCATCATAGCACTGAAACAGCACAGGTGAAGGTTACTAATGATATTCTCATGGCCTCAGATAATGGACTTGTGTCTGTTCTGGTCTTGTTAGATCTTAGTGCTGCTTTTGACACAGTCGATCACAATATTCTCTTAGAAAGGCTTGAACATGCTTGGATCAATTCTTTTCACCATATATATGCTTCCAATTGGTAGAATCATTAGACAGCATAGGATAAATTTCCACAGTTATGCTGATGACACACAACTATATTTATCCATAAATCCTGATGAACCCAGTCAGTTAGGTAGATTACAGGCATGTCTGGAAGACATAAAAGCATGGATGACCCTAAACTTTTTGCTTTTAAATTCTGACAAGACAGAAGTTTCTGTTTTTGGACCAGAAGTGCTAAAAAAAGAAACTGATTAGTCAATCACTTCATCTGGATGGCATTAAATTGGCCTCCATTAATAACGAAAAGGACCTCGGCGTTATTTTTGACCAAGACTTGACATTTAAATCCCATATTAAACAGGTTTCTAGGATTTCCTTCTTTCACCTCAGGAATGTTGCTAAAATTAGAAACATCCTGTCCAGGAGTGATGCTGAGAAACTAGTCCATGCATTTCTTATTTCAAGGCTGGACTACTGTAATTCTTTACTATCAGGAAGTCCACAAAATGTAATTAAAAGCCTTCAGTTGATCCAAAATGCTGCAGCAAGAGTTCTGATGAATATTAAAAAGAGAGATCACATTTCTCCTGTTTTAGCTTCCCTTCATTGGCTCCCTGTTAAATCCAGAATAGAATTTAAGATCCTCCTTCCTACATACAAAGCCCTTAATAATCAGCTCCATCATACATCAGAGATCTGATTGTTTCATGTGTTCCTAACAGAGAACTTCGCTCTCAGACTGCAGGTTAACTTGTAGTTCGTAGGATTTCTAAAAGTACAATGGGAGGCAGATCTCTTAGTTATCTTGTCAGGAGTTTAAAGCCAGCCGTAAACGAGAGCTATCTGCTGAGCAAAAAGTCATTTGAGGCAGTTTGCTCAGCAGATAGCTCTCGTGTGCGGCTGGCTTAAAGGGGAGGTTTTCCTCTCCACTGTCGCCACATGCTTGCTCAGTATGAGGGATTGCTGCGGTTGGAGTCTGCACGAACTGGGCAAACTGCCAGTCAAAGACTCGATGCAATCTACTGGGATTCCTTAGATAGAAAACTTTTAAACTGATTGAAATGTATGTATGATTGTATTGAAATAGCTTTTTTTGTTAAGTGCCTTGAAACAACATCTGTTGTGAATCGGCGCTATATAAATAAACTGAATTTAATTTAATTGACCCACAGCAGGTGGGGACTCATCGCAGCGGTGATGCACTTTATAGTTCATAAAGGGTCAAGGCCTGAAAACGGCAAAGATGATACATAAATCAAAAAGGTAAAATGATAATCCTACCAAGCAGCTCTGCCATCAAATCAGCAGGAGGAACCGGCCTGCTGTTCTTTTTGTTCGATTGAATAAGGTGTTTCCTGTTTTTGAGACATGATTAAATGTTTTCTGGTGTAATTCTGTGCTTCTGATGCTCCTATAAAATACACGTCTTCATTAACAATCTGTTGTTTTGGAAAAACCTCATTCAACTGGTCTGTAAAAAGACAAAAATTATCTGAGGTCCTTCAGAGCAAGTAAAGAAGACAATAAAGGAATTTATCTGTACACCAGATAAAAATAAAAATGGTTCTCATTAATGTCATACATAACTCTACTTGTAGTGTTTTGTTTTTTTAACGGTGTTATGTATTGGTCCTAAATGGCTAAAACTACTAAACCTGGAAACCTAACCAGGTTTGTAGCATCAGTTGCCATGGTGATTTGTCACAATAGGGAGAACAGATCCTAAAAATAAAAACTCTGAGGACCTGATTCAAGATGAAAAGCCACTACAACTGCAGAAAGCACATTTTCTGATACGAAACCAGTTAATCAGAAATATGCTAACAAACTGCTCAGCTGTCGGGTGATGGTGCTGTTTGACGCCTAACTGATTGGAAAGTTAATGACGTTCTGCGCTGTTGAGACAGAAATGCACACATCGCTTCTAATCCTCTGAATATTTTCATGGACACTTACCTCTGGAAAGAAATCAGGATAGAATTGCTGAGATAAACTGTTTCCAACTGCCTCGGGTCACTGTCAGCCCTGTTTGGAGTGAGAACGTCAGAAAACAACACACACGTCCCGCTTTGTTCTGAAGTCTGTTTCTATCTCAGCCTCACAGCTGTGTCAAAAACTCTGAAACAGCCACCTTCCTGATCTTTGTTCAGCACTACAGAGGAGAATTATGTAAAAAATAAAATGAGACTACGATTGGAAGCAGTTTCACTGGCCAAGACTGTGTGCACAAACAAGAAATTTCCCATCACACGGACATTAAGCATTAATATATATATTTTAGAGGAAATATGATTAAAAATAAAAGGAACAGTATGTATGTATCTACAGCCATGTTTTATAAATAAAGAAAAAGAAAGGCAAAAATGCTTATTTAGTTTTACAGTATAGTACTCCGGCAGTAAGGTGTTCAGAAGTAATTACTTTTGGACTTAAAGAGGAACGATCAAGAGTCAGCACACGGCTTCAGTTAATACAGCTAGAAACTACTGATCAGGCCAGAAATCTAGGTGTAGTAATGAACTGAGACCTGAACCTCCAGGGTCACATAAAGGCAATAACAAGGTCAGCCTTCTATCACCTGAAGAACATTTCTAGGATTAAAGGACTAATGTCACAACAGGACCTAGAAAAACTCATCCATGTGTTTATCTTTAGCCGGATTGATTACTGTAACGGCGTCTTCACAGGTCTGCCTAAAAAGTCAATCAGACAGCTGCAGCTGATCCAGAACGCTGCTGCTTGTGTTCCTCACTAGAACCAGGAAAGTAGAGAACATCACCCCAGTTCTAAAGTCCTTACACTGGCTCCCTGTAGCTCAGAGAATAGACTTCAAAATACTTCTACTGGTTTATAAATCATTGAATGGCTTAGCACCAAAGTATGTTGAAGATCTGCTGTTACTATAGCAACCCCCCCAGACCACTCAGGTCCTCTGATTCCAGTCTACTCAGCATCTCTAGAATCAGAACCAAACATGGAGAAGCAGCTTTCAGTTTCTATGCTCCTCTAATCTGGAACAAACTTCTAGACAACTGCAAAGATGCTGAAACACTGAGTTATTTTAAATCACAACTAAAAACGTATCTGTTTAGAGCTGCCTTTGAATAATGGTTTGATGTATCATGTTTAGTGTGTGTTTCTTGCTGTTTTTACTTTATATGCTTGTTTGTGTTTTACTGCCATTTTTATTTTACCTCCTAATCATGTAAAGCATGTTGAATCACCTTGTTGAAAGTGTGCTATACAAATAAAATTGCCTTGCCTTGGTGTTCATCATAGAGACAGCTTGAGGGAAGAAACTGTCTCTGTGTCGGCGGGTTTTTCTGTAGCGCCGACCTGAACGTATAAGTCTAAACGATTTGTGTCCAGGATGTGATGAACTGTCACATTTAGTTTTTGACTTCTGGACTCTAGGGAAGCTGTTCTTTTGTTGGATTGATGCTCAGACTCACTGTATTGATGAAATCGCTCTTCGTCTTCAGCCTTCTAGCAGAGACCTGAACAAACTGATGCTTGGAATTGTTATTTCATCTTCCTTAAAACAACCTCAGTTCCACTAGAAGAAAAGTAACCCCACAGTATGATGGTGCCGCAGCTATGCTTCACTGTGAGTGCGGTGTTCTTTCTGTTTTTGTGCTCAACAAACCTTTAATAATAATAATAAACTTTATTTATAGAGCGCTTTTCATACAAAAAATGCAATTCAAAGTGCTTTGCTGAATAAAAATACCCCCCACCACCCCCACCCCAATCCTATCCCCATGTGCGGACACATTAAAGAGCAACATTAAAAGGAGATTAAAATAGAAAGTAGGATGGACCTGGGCCAAGTACAGATGTGCCAGGTTGGGTAAGGAAACATCATCAAGGGAGCCGTCTGCCCCAGCAGCAGCGGGTCAACAGCAGCAGCCGAGGCACCGACCCAGGGCGTCCAGAGGAGGGGATTGTGACCTCCACCCAAGCACCCCCTGGAGAGCACCCAGGCAGCTACAGCCGACCACTGCTCCCAGGGCAGAGGGCTCCCATAGAGGAAACACTGGAACGATGTGTCTGTTTTTTTTGTTGTTTTTTTTCATCCGTGTAAAACAGGCTAACATGTTAAAATACACAAATAAATAAATAAATAGATCGATAGGTAGGTAGGTAAATTAATAAATAAATTAAATTAACAAAATAAGTACAAGACCAAGTAGTAAAACACTGATCAATAAAAGCATTAAAAGCAAATAACAGGCAGAAAATAGTAATCAGTTAATTAAAAGCTAGGCTAAAAAGGTTTAAAAGGTGAGTCTTGAGCCCACTTTTAAAAACATGAACATTCTCTGCGGCCCTGAGATTCTCTGGCAGCCTGTTCCAGAGGTGAGGGCCATAATAATGGAAAGACGCCTCACCATGAGTGTGTGTCCTGACTTTTGGGATGACAAGTAGACGGCTGCCAGAGGAGCGCAGAGACCGCGAAGGTTCATATGGTAAAAGCAGCTCGCATAGATAAGAAGGCCCAAGACTATTAAGACACTTAAAAACCATTAAAGGAACCTTAAAGTCGATCCTGAAATGTACGGCGAGCCAATGCAGTGATTCTAAGACAGGTGTAGAGTGTTCCCGCCTCCTGGTCTTCATCAGGACACGTGCTGCTGAATTTTGTAGTAGTTGTAAACCTGATATACTCTTTTTAGGTAGACCAGAAAGCAGGGCATTACAGTAATTAATCCTACTGGAGATAAAAGCATCAGTGTTTCCGTATTGGCACGAGAGAGAATGGGGCGGACTCTGGCGATGTTCTTAAGGTGATAAAAACCTGTTTTAGTGATATTTTCGTCGTCGGGAGACATGGAGATGTATAACTGTGTATCATCAGCATAACTGTGAAAGTTGACTCCATGTCTCCTGATGACGCTGCCAAGAGGAAGCTTATACAGGTTAAAAAGTACGGGGCCTAAAATCGAACCCTGGGGCACACCACATGTAATCCTGTTGACCCTAGAGGAGCAGGTATCTAAACTTACCATTAAAGTCCTGTCTGTGAGATAGGATGTGAACCATTTGTGAACATTACCAGAGAGGCCGATCTGTTTTAAACGGGTTAAAAGAATAGTGTGGTCTACTGTATCGAAGGCAGCGCTTAGATCCAGTAGAACCAACACTGTCACCTTCTGAGCGTCATAATTTATTCTAAAATCCTTTAAAATCTTCAGAAGGGCCGTCTCTGTGCTGTGGTTCACCCTAACCACTTTAGGAAATTTGGACCCCTAACTTCCAGTTTAGCAGAGCCTAGATGTTATTTTTTTAAGAAAAGGATACAGATTTGCAACTCAAGTCCTTTGTTCAGATATTTGGAGAATACAGTAGAACTCAACCTGTACTCCTTGTTAGCTTATTTGCTTGCGGCCTTTCGACATCCTCTCTCTCTGTTCATAAAGTGGCCCAGCTTTTGTGACGTCTCGGTTTTTCCAAATTATTTATAATTATTGTTGACGGCCCTCACTGTGCCATGGCATATAAACAACGTTCTGGATTTTTCCTTTTTTGTTCCGTTCTCTTGATTGATACTTTATTAAAATGATAACATTTTGATTTTTTGTGATTTCTCTGCAGACTATTGCTAAAGGATATAGTAATTAATAAGTAAATACATTAAAAAAAAGGTTCAACTCATTTAAAAGGTGCTTCAGAAATGTTTTACGGCTGTGCACGCGTATGCAACCAGGTTATTGCAGCTTTCTGGTTACTTATACATTCCTTCAATTAGTTTCAGTTGAGCAGCAGACGTGACATTAAAAGGTGAAATAATTTATGCGACAACCTAAAAGCTGTTATTTTAACAGGACCACGTACGTCTCTAAGCTCAGTATCTGACAGAAGTGAAATTGTATCCGATTTCAAAAAAGACACTTTTCCAGTCTGTAACCTTCGCTACGTGACTGCCGATATGTTGGTCCAGCAGCAGCAGATAGAGAACTTTTGAGCACATAAGCTTCTGCATCCTTTAAATGTGGGAGGAAAAATGTTTGTTCAGTTTTTTGAGGCTTAACGTCTAAAACATTTCGTCAGCCTGACAGCCACAGACGTAAAGCTGCTGATCCTGGATCAGCAAGAGGAAGACAGACACTGTGAAGAACTGACTCTGAGACTCTGAGGTGGTTCTTATGTAATCCCTCAGCTTTCTAACCAGGCAGAAAGTTTGTTTGCCGAGCTGGCTGCAGCGTGAAAGTCAGCGGACCTTAGATATTCAGTCCTTATCTGTTCGTCCTTCCATGTCCCATTCTCTGAAGCCTTTTAGTTTGAACAGGAACAATCTGAGCCTCATTACAGTTTCACTAATTCACAGCTCTCCTCTGATTCTGAGGCTGATGACTGATGCTGATCAGAGATGTCTTGAACAAGGAGGCGTTCAAGTCCTTGGAAACCCCAGGAGCCCTGGTGGGGGCCAAAGTTAAACCTTCTGCAGCCCCCTCTGTTCTTCTGACGAACATTTCTCGTCTTTTTAAGCTCTTGTGTAAGAGCACACACTTAGAACGCATTCATTAGCTCAGTGTTTCTCAAACTATGGGGCGAGCCCCACTAGTGGGGCGCAGAGGTATTGCAGGTGGGGCGTGACATCAATGGGATTTAAATAGTTTTTCCCCCTTAGATTCTGTCATTGTGAATGTTTCACTGCACTGTAAATTAAATCAACCAGCTCCCCCCTCTCACAAAATTAAACACACTCAAATAAATTAGCAATTGTGATCATCAGTGTAAACAGAACCGGGACCTGGAACATCGGGCTGGGAGTTTGACGTTGGAATATATCGCAGCAGAACAAAACAAGCTGAAGTAGCAGCATTATCAGTGATTCCATCTACAAAATGTACAAATATCTAAAAGAGATCAGGGAACGTTTCAGAGTCAGAGAAGTCACACGGTCAACCACGGAGGAAATACAGGGATGAGTATCTTGCTCTTTATTTTTTTCTTTTATTTTTTTTTTATTTTGTAGTTTTGAAAGCTTTGTAAATAAAAAAAAAACTAGAACTTTTATTTTCTCCAACTTCGAGCTGAAGTTCTACGTGTAGCAACTACTGACAGCATATATTTCTGAGCCGGTTTTATAACCCCTTTTTCCAACTAATTTATACCCTTAAAATCTTGTAGACTAACTCGGCTATTTAAATAAATAAAACACTTTAAGAATCAGGCGTGGTCACCATTCTGTTGGGGCGATAAAAGCATGGGGGGCTTGTGTATGCTCCTTTGTCCAAAGTGGGGAATGATAAAAAAAGTTTGAGAAACACTGCATTACCTATATGATTTCAGTAAATCAATTTTAAAAAAAAAAAAGTTCCCTCAAACTGCTTGTACTTTGAACAAGGTGACCATTTTCATGTTTTAAAAATGGAATCATGACATTTCATAGGATTTTAGTTCATTAAAATGTTAGTGTGAAATTAACTTTTTTTCTATTCACAGATTATTCCATTGAAAGTCACCTGCGAGCACATATTAAAGCTCAATCCTGTTCATTTATAAAGCACCAATTCACAAGACTTGAGATAAAGAGGTCCAATTTATATCCAAATATTAAATCCGTTCATCCATGATGCCCATCTCCAGCAGTCATTGGGTGAGAGGCAAGGTACACAGGTTGTCACTCCATCACAGGACAAACTATCATGCTCACAAACACCTAAGGGCAACTTAGAGTATTTAATTGACCCAAGTTAAATTTTTGGACTGAGAGAGAACCCACTCAGACACAGGAAGAACATGCAAACTCCATGCTGAAGGATTCAAATGCAGGAGCTTTTTACTACCAGTACTACCAACTGCGCCAACGTGCAGCTATATAGAATCCACTTTGCTCCCAATTTAATTTGAATTCATTTTTGGGGGATTTGTTCATATGGTCACAATTACATCCATTTGCTTGCAAATTCAGTTGATCTGAACATATATGTGGCGACAGTGGAGAGAAACAACTTCACAGCCAAAAAAAAGAAAAAGAAATAAAAACTACAGCAGAACTGGAGTCAGGCTTAGTGAAAGAGGTAATCTGCCACAACCAACTAGGGGTTGAGAGAAAAGCTTAAAGAAAATGAAAAAAAAATGAGAAAGGTGTACTTTCACTTGAAAAACAATGTTTGTGCCAGCTACAATTGCAAACCCACTTGGTACCTTGTATCCAGATGAAGCACTATGAAAATGTTAGAACTGCAAAACAAATTCTACAGTTACAAGAGTTGGTAGGATAACATACTGCAAGTAATGTTTTCACACCAACTTCAACTATTTAGTTTACCCTTTACTTGGGTTTGCCGAATCCATAGCACTTATATTTTTCTCCCCATTCATCTTTAAAAATGTAATTTCTCCCCCGGGATCCACAGCCTATGGCTGCATGCTTTATAATCTAATAGAAATGCGTAGTTTTTCAGCAGCTTTCATATTTATGCCACACGTATTTTGCAGCTCTAGACAAATTGTACTTTATAGCAGGCGGGGCAAATGTTGCCATCTGATTTGAAAAAGCTGCTGATCTCAGATATTTTGGAAAAGGAAATTAAAACTACTCACTGTTTCAGTGATGAGCAATTAACATTCAAAAAGCAAATACTTAAGCTGCACTATGGATTCCACCAACCATTGTATGCCAAGAGGAAGTCACAATGCAAGCAGATAAATTAGGCATTTTATTGGGCAGGTATAGAAAGAATTTTGAGACAAATCCAGTTGCACACGTCTATGGGTCATGTTCTGTGCAGTCTCTCCCAGCACCCCAAGGTTTGATCAAAGACCGCAACGTGTCATCTCCCCCCTTCATAAGCCAGCTTCCTGCTCCCGTCCGTCAGACGAACACGTTGATACCGCTGGGCCTGATGTTCGTCTGCTGCTTGCATCCAGTGATTAATGATAGTCTTTGAAAAACCTCTTCCCCCTGCTGAGACAAAAAGGACAAAATGAAGTGGTTATGTAAAGTCCAGCTTAAAAACATTTTAAAGAATTGCTTGCACAAAGCTGCTGCATAAAAGAGAATCATCCTTTACTGTCCCACAGAGGGGAGATTCAGCTTTAACAGCAGCAAAATGACAGGAAATAAAGCATTAGATTCACTGGATAAAAATATAACTTATAAGAATACTATAAATACATTAGGGTGCTGATTGGACTCTCAAAGTGCTATGCTCACAGTGCATTTAAAAACATGCACTTTAATTCAAATTAAGAGACATAAATCTGCCTTACTGTACAGCAGAGAATTTAAGTGGAGACATGCATATTTACAGAAGACGGTAGTATCAGGACGAGTAACCTATGATCAAAGTCACACACTCAAAACAGGGACCGCGGCACTGGTTTTGGTGTCATCAATGTTCAGTAACCATCCACTCACTGAGTTTCTAAAAAATGGCGGTCTGATTGTTAAGAGGCTGTCATGTTGTCCAGCCACTGTCTCCACGCTCTAGCCAATCAGTTAACAGCCATCTGACGTCGCTTTTTTAGTCCCTGCTTGGCCCTAATGGAACCACAGCGAAGCTGGTATGAAAAATGTTATCTTTTGCCCCGACTCAGCCTGACTTCTGCCAGTGGAAAAACAATGGAGCCAGGGCTGAGTCGGGCCGAGTAGGTACTAGTGGAAAAACACCATATGTCTTCCAGCAGCCTAAGCCTAGTCATGTACTCTGTTGGGAATACGGAACAATCATGAGCTCCAGCCACAACATTGTGGATAAGGTGAAGATTTCCTAATAAATTACAAAAGTCCGGCCTTGAAACAAGTGCATGGAATCCTTTGTCTCCCTCCTTGACAGGATATTTCTAATTCAGCCAATATTGTACAGGTGAAAGACTGTTCTGGAAACATGTTTTACAAAGCAGAAGGATTTTGAAAAAAATTTGAAACAGTAAATAGGTTTGCTTTCTGTCTGAGGGAAAATCTATGCTTTACAGCTTCAAGAGAAAGAAAAAAAAAGGGGGGTCTTACCATGAAATCTAATCAGATATGGCCTCATGTGCAGAGTTGGAGGTCAGCCTTGGGGGCGGGAAAAATTATGCTTTGAGGCTGTTTTTTTCTGAAAAGGGGACAGGAAGACCTACAGGAAACCTTTGACCTCAGTCATTGCCAGCCAAGGTTACATTATAAAGTAGTGGAACTTGTTATTCCCTGAAAACAACTCTGCATGAAAGACACTGGACAATCGACTTTCTGGAAAGCAGCATAGTCGCCTGGCACGTTGCGGGCCCCACAGTCGCCTGGCCACCTCTGTGCAGCTTCCACTTCATTTGTAGCCAGTGGTGCTTTAGACAAAAACCATATGATGCAAATCGTAACTGAAAGAGCAACAATTGAGCTTTCTAGTTCTAGACACCTTGCTATGGTGAGGGGTTTTGGTAGAACCTGAAGCATGTGTAGGTATTCTGGCCTTTTCAGTAATTACCAAATTAGCTCAAATGTGCAAGGGCAGACCCAAGGACGTGCGCTTGAGCCCTTTGTTTTAGACAAGTCATTTTACCTTTAGGATTTTGCAGCAACATGGAATCCATTGACTGGACACAGCCAAGCGTCCTCCTCAAAGTTGTATAATTTTCAGAGGGGTCTGTTACAAATGAGAGTGCCTTAGTGTTAAATGCAATCTTTGAAGTTAAGTTACACTTTCAGCAGGTTCTTACCAGTCTGGATCTTCTGTGGGTGATCATTTACTCCATTTGGCCAACACAAGCATATGGGTAGTAGTTTTCTTCATTTAAACGCATTTTTTTAAATCATAAGCCATTTACATTGTCTGAACAAATTGGTGTCAGATCGCTAAAAAAAACCACAATTTTATTTTAACAGTTACATGCACCTCCCAAGACGGCCAAATGCCAAAATCCAAATGATAAATTTAAAAATGAAAGTACTTACTTTGGCCAAACCCCACAACACAAAAAAAACCAGATTCCAAACACCTCCCATGGTTCCTGAAACACACTGAAGGTGCCGCTGCCATTGGGGGCTCATAAACCTAAATCTTCAGGAGGCACAGCTTTAGCACATTACCTCTAATTGGGCCTCTCTTCAGCAAACTCCCTCATTGTACCCTTGGCTTCAAATTGGCTTTACTTTTTTTTGTTGCTTTTTTTAACAACAATTCTGATTTGTTTTTTATCTTTTAATTTCGCAGTTGAAGAATAGTACGTGGAACCAAAGAAGTTAGAATATATGTAAAAAAAGAAGAACTAGAGTTTCTTGTTTTTTATATCTATATTTTAAGTAGACACAGTTACAACCGGGGAATTAAGATGACTTTTTTTTTTATGTTTGTTCTGAAAAAATAAAGGGAGTTTTCTAAAAGGTTAGATTATTCTCACGTATTTATTTATTTACTTAGGTTGTCAATCCGAAAATGCTGATTTGGATCTCATTATTATTTATTTCTCTGCAGTGGCGGTTCTATCGGTCCAAGAGATAATTTAGTTATGGTTTCTGTCCTAAATCATCTTAAAAACTACGTTAGTATTATTTTTGCAGTACAGGTGCCATAAGAGGGGCCAGGATCAGTTCTACGGGGGCACTGGCCCCCGTTGGCCCCTGTCTAGAACCGCCCATGTTTCTCTGTGGGCTTCTAAGTTTTGATTTCTCTGACAGGCAAATGGAAGATTTTGCATCCATTCTTTCAACACCATTCCTTTGGGACTGGAAATTTCTAGCACAAGCTAATTGTCATCACGCTGTGTGACAGTGATGAATGAGGTGTGATCAACAGACTCACACGTCCTTCAGTTTCCCGTTTGTTAACGATGTGAGAGACGAGGATTTTCAGATGCAGCTCCTCTGACTGTCACAAGGGTTTAAGTTGTGTTTGCCTGAACGCGGCGACAGTAATACCTTCATCCCAGCAAACTGATGGGAAATTTAAATAGTAGTGCTGCAGCCAGAAAGTGACTGCCACTTTTTTTACACTGCTTCAAAGTTTCTTATATAAGAAGGAAGTTGAATATGTTTGTTTCATTGCAGCAAGTGTCTGAGAAATAATGTCTTTGAATTTCTCAAAGCTGACTGGTTCATCCATAAACAAGCTGCTTCTTTAGAGAATCGTTTCAATGTTAATAGAAGAGGAAAACATCGTGCTGCATCAAAGATATTTGTATATTTTAAGCTTGTTACATTCTACTCATTTCTATGTATGTGCAACAGCTGTGAACAATTAGTTGTGCAAATATCCAAAAAGATGCAAATGAAGTGATTAATTTGAAATAAAGGAAAAATATTCATAATTATGAGACACAAAAAGTAGAATGACTTTCTTCAGCAGTGGTTTTCTGTCTGACTTCATCAGTGTCTCACATCAATGTGGAGGAATTTCGACCCAATCCTCTGCAAAGATCAATGAGAAGGATGAAGCATTGCAGGACGGACGTTTGTTTCTGCACAGTTCCCATTAGGTTACACCACAGCATCTGGGCTTTGACTAAGCCTTTGCAACACCTTGGTTCTTGTACTGTAGCTCTACTGGGTCAAGTTTTCAGGTGTCATAAAGATAGCTTCAGTTTCCATTCTAAAATGCTTTGGTATGCTGAGTTCACGGTCCACTGCAGGATGCTCAGGTCCTGTGGCTTGAAAACAAGCCCAGATCACCAACCACCGACCACCATGCTTGATATTTTAAAGAAATTCTTTGTTATGATATAATGTGTTTGGTTTCTTTCAAACGAGCTGCTATGGCTTATAGCCAAACAGTTCTACAGTCGTGGCCAAAAGTTCTGAGAATTACATAAATATTGGACATTGGAAAAGTTGCTGGTTAAGTTTTTATAATAGCAATGTGCATATACTCCAGAATGTTATGAACAGTGATCAGATGAATTGCATAGTCCTTCTTTGCCATGAAAATTCCACTGCATTTCTATGCTGTCATTAAAGGACCTGCTGAGATCATTTCAGTAATCGTCTTGTTAACTCGGGTGAGAATGTTGACGAGCACAAGGCGGGAGATCATTTTGTCAGGCTGACTGGGTTAGAATGGCAGACTTGACATGTTAAAAGGAGGATGATGCTTGAAATCATTGTTCTTCCATAGTTAACCATGGTGACCTGCAAAGAAACGCGTGCAGCCATCATTGCGTTGCATAAAAATGGCTTCACAGGCAAGGATATTGTGGCTACTAAAATTGCACCTAAATCAACAATTTATAGGATTATCAGGAACTTCAAGGAAAGAGGTTCAATTCTTGTTAAGAAGGCTTCAGGGCGTCCAAGAAAGTCCAGCAAGCGCCAGGATCGTCTCCTAAAGAGGAATCAGCTGCGGGATCGGAGTGCCACCAGTGCAGAGCTTGCTCGGGAATGGCAGCAGGCAGGTGTGAGCGCATCTGCACGCACAGTGAGGCGAAGACTTTTGATGGCCTGGTGTCAAGAAGGGCAGCAAAGAAGCCACTTCTCTCCTAAAAAAACATCAGGGACAGATTGATCTTCTGCAGAAAGTCTGGTGAATGGACTGCTGAGGACTGGGGCAAAGTCATATTCTCCCATGAAGCCTCTTTCCGATTGTTTGGGGCATCTGGAAAAAGACTTGTCTGGAGAAGAAAAGGTGAGCCCTACCATCAGTCCTGTGTCATGCCAACAGTAAAGCATCCTGAGACCATTCATGTGTGGGGTTGCTTCTCATCCAAGGGAGTGGGCTCACTTACAATTTTGACACAGCCATGAATAAAGAATGGTACCAAAACACCCTCCAACAGCAACTTCTTCCAACAATCCAACAACAGTTTGGTGAAGAACAATGCATTTTCCAGCACGATGGCGCACATAAGGCAAAAGTGATAACTAAGTGGCTCGGGGATAAAGTGCTTGTAATTATATTTCAGTACATCACAGAAACAACTGAAACAAAGATCTAAAAGTAGTTTTGCTGCAAACCTTGTGAAAAATAATATTTGTGTCATTCTCAAAACTTTTGGCCACAACTGTACTTTGGTCTCATCCATCTACATCCAGAGGACATCGACCCAGAAGTCTTGTCCGGTAATCAGACAAAGCTTTGCAGACCTAAGTAGTGTTGCCATAGGTTTTAGGCAACACTATTTATTTTATTGTTGCTTCCTAGATGTCCAGTCATACCGTTTACCATTTACCTGCTAAGGGTTAGGGTTAGGGTTGGAGTTTTTATTATTTCTTGAAGTATTGCACGCTCTGACTTTAGGGAAAACAATTGGTACGACATCCATCTAAAGCCAGATTTGCTGCTCCCTTAAATATTCTCTACGTGGGAATAATCTTATAGTTGTAGAATAATGCAGTTCAAACAGTTTCTAAATTAAATTATAACCCTTCCCAGATTGATAAGCAACAGCAGTTGCAGATTCCAGACTTTGTGGACTGGTGCCAGAAGAACCACCTGCTGATCAACATGGAGAAAACCAAAGAGCTAGTAGTGGATTTCCACAGGCACAGACCCACTACCCCAGGCAGACAACGGTGAGCATCCAGGGAACTGACGTAGAGATAGTGGACTCTTCAAAAACCGGGGTGTTCACCTGAACAATAAATAGGACTAGAGTCACACCAATGCTCTTTACAGGGAGGGTCAGAGCAGACTCTACCTGCAAAGGAAACTGAGATGTTTTGGAGTGCAGGGGACGCCCCTTAAGACATTTTTGACTCAATCCAGGGGTCTGCAACTCCAGTCCTTGAGGGTCGCCGTCCCGCAACATTTAGACGTGTCTCCGCTTCAACACACCCAAGTCAGACAATCAGGTCATTGGTAGAACTGGACTGCATACTGAGGAGGTAATTCAGCCATTTGATTGAGGTGTGCTTGACCAGGGACACATCTAAAATTTTCAGGACAGTTGCAGACCACTATGTATGGTATAGTTTGTTGGAGCAGCCGCCTATCTACAGCTGAGAGGAAACTCAACACAAAGGTCAGCTCTGTCGCAGGATGCCCCCTCGACCCAGTAGAGGTGGTGGGAAAAGAAAGGACTCTGGCAAAAATAACATCACGGTTGGACAGTGTCTCCCACCCCATGTACGAAGATGTTGCTGAACTGAAGAGGATATTTAGTGGCAGACTGCTGCATCCTAGGTGTACAAAGGAGCGTTATCGTAGGTCCTTCCTCCTGGCAGCCGTAAGACTTTGTAACCACCACTTTCCCCAGCAAACTCAAACTCACCAAGTGTTTTCATCCCTGCTGTTATCTGCACTTTATTTTTTCATTTCTTGCACAAATATGCATGTATATTCTGTACATTTTTAAATAACCCTTCTCCATTGCACATCTTTTAATTAGAGTATGCTATATTTGAATACAATACAGTATTATTTATCTTATGTTGTAAATTTGCCATTACTGTACAGTATCTTATTCTTATTTTTCTATTTTTTTCTGCATAAGTTTGAATATGCGTGTTTCTATTTACCTTTAACTTGTTGCTGGTACACCTGAATTTCCCCACTGTGGGACAACAAAGAATATTTTGATTTTGGAGGATATTCTGTTTTATTCTCAGGTAATTGCCTATGCCTTTTCCTTTTGGCATTGTCGTTTCACACGAGCAACAGACTCTGCAGGCTTGCCACATCATTTAGAAGTGAAACAATCCAAAGGATCAGGTTTGGATTCCAGAGATTTTCCTGAAGAGCGGATTTTATTTTCACTGAGATTTCCCAGAAGCTCAGAAAAGAAACTCATCTTCATTCTGTTTCTTCTCGTATATTTAGCACCGAGAGGTTTCCTAATACGAACTAGTGTTTAGATTTGGTCTCAGTTAAAGTGCTGGAATAAATGTAACAAAAACAAAACAAAGACATTAAATTGCCTGCGTCTACGTCACCCCAATGACGTCATCCTGAGGGGGTCCAAAGATGCCGGTGCGGAGCGCCGGTGCGGAGCGCGCTGCATTCAGTGCGTGCGAGACACAGGCGGAGGAAGGAGCGGTCAACTCGTGGAACTCCGATCTTCAACTTTCCCGCAGTTCATTTGTTAATTTTTGTCGGCATGTGGGCGCGAGCTGTCTTGTGCGCGGCGTTACTGTCGGTTCTGTGTCCGGCCGGCTCGACGGAAGCCGAGAGGGACGAGAGAGAAGTACAGGACTCCCGCTACAACTCCAACAGACTGGTGAGGCAAATTAATAAAGGACCACATTAAAAATAATAAATGTAAGAAAAACATGTAGAAACAAAAAATTGAACAAGGTTTCAGATTCGTCTCTTTAAAATGAAATCCCAGCGGTTGCATAAACTAAATTTTAAATAATATAAATTGCGTTTTGTCTGTTCGTTTTATAAATTATATTTTGTGTATAGTTAAGACCAAACATTAAAAAAATATTTCCTTTGACTAAGAAGTTTGGTTTTGATAGGAAATAAGAGGCATCTCTCCAAAAACATAAAATAATGTAAAAGGGCTGTCAGTTTTAAAGAAAAAAACAATGTTTTTTTTTTTTAATTGGCATTTTGTTAATCTTTAGCTCCCTCCACAGGTTATCCCACACCTTTATAAAGTATGAACTTTACTTCCAGTCATAAGAATCATGTTGGTCAAGCTAATAGATTACTTTACCTATATCTTCCAGGGGTATGAATAATTATGGGCTTAACTGTAATTGTTTTTTAACCATTGAGCTCTGTGTGAATAAATGCTAACAGTAGATATCAATTCATGTTTTATTTTTCATAATATTTCTATTGGCTTGATTTCTTTAAAAATGTTTAATTTTAAAAAGGAAAAGCTTTAAAATACATTTTTTAGATACGGTAAATAAATAAAAAGATCTGTGTCAAGTGTTATTATGAAAATTTAGATTTTCATCTTTATTTATTTGGAAATATATTTAGACTTCATTGAAATATTTTATAAATTTTTCAGATAATCTGAATGTCTTCGATTTTTCAAGGCATAAACCCTTCTGATCCAAACATTTATTGTCTTAAAGCTTCATGCTGTTTCACTTGTCGTGTCTTCTCAGCTCGGAGCGCTTCATGAGGTTCTGGAGAAGCTGCAGACAAAGAGGATCAATCCCTGGGAGAAGAAGTACGGACAGGTTCCCTCTGTGAGTCTGCAGCTCATATACTCCAGCTGAAATATTATCGGAGGGCAGAAAATCAAAACAAAACAATTCAGAACATCTAAAGATTTCAGGTGCTGGAGAAAATCCCCATTCCTGCCTCAAAGCTTTATTTTATTCAAGAATTTCTAAATAATTTACAGCTAAATAATTGTGAAAACATAATCTGAAAAATAGGATAAAAAAATCAACAAACAATGGGTGAAGCAAACAAAAATATTTACACTGATATAGTTGGTAAGAATGGTGCAGGCGGTCTGGTGTAAACAAACCATCTGCAGTGACGTCTTCTTGCCAGCAGATGGAGCAAAAGCATCCAGATTAGAATTAAAACCCATTAATATTAGACTTTTTCTTTTAAATATTGGGGTGTGTTTTCATGAACAGATCAGGAAAATTTACAAAGATAGCTTTCAGAGGAGACCAGAAACAAAACTTTGCTTCACACTGACCCTGTTATAATTCTCCTGAGGAGACGACAGCCAGAGTGAGAAAAGTGTTTCTGGGTGAGGAGGTGATGGTGATGATGGTCGTTCCTGCAGCTTCTCTCTTCTTAGGCTTCATTCCCTCAACATATATTCAACAAAGTCAATGTGATCTAAAGTATGTTATAATATTCTGTAATAAGGATGAGGAATGAGTCTCTGCTTCAGTTAGAGGAGATCCAGTATTCTGGTGTTTTGCTCCTGGAGCAGGATATGATAGAGGTGGATCGAATCATTAACGCTCTGGTAGGTAGCAGTAATGAAAGACGAAGCTTTGGATTGATCTACCTTCAAACCTCAATCAGTGGATCAAAACTGAAAGGACAGGCAGCTAAAATAAGCCGCGTCTGTGGGGCTGCTGGAGTTAAAGGCGAGGAGCTCCATCATCCAGAGGGAACTCGGAGTAGAGCTGCCGCTCCTCCACAGCGAAAGAGTCGGTGGCTCAGGTGGTTCACCTGATCGGGACGCCTCCTTTAGAAGGTCACGTCCCACAGAGAGGAGACACCAGGAAACGAAGGTACCATCGATTCCTTCTGGTGTTGGAAAACCCAGAGGAAGGAGGAGAAGGAAGTCTTGGCTTTCCTGCTTGACTCGTTACCTTCTGACTACTTAGTCTTGAAAGGAAGATTCTGTTGTGCTAAAATGCACAACTTGAGGATTGATGGGTTGAAGCTGCAGTGAGAACTTTTTCCCATCCTCTCATCATCAGCATGTAGATAATTAATTTTGGTCATTTACTGACTTATTTTCTTTCCAGGGTGGAACGACTGTATAACATAGATCAGCAATCATACATAAAAACAAGAATTGGGCTCAGAAGTTTGAATTCATGGATTTGATCCAATCCACTTGGGGGCAAAATTCTACATACAGGTTCAAATATATACATACTATTCCTATCAAAAAGCGTCACTGTGGCTGGATGTTCTTGGCAAGATCGGTAGAGGTCACTTAAACAAACCTGGCTTTTAATGAATCAATTATCAGCAGAGCTGGAGTCTGTGCTTTGAGGCTATTCCAGAAGCTAAATGTTAGCCCTGCTTTATCCCATCCCAAACCAGTTTGGATGTGTTTGGCATCATCGTCTCGTTGCAACACCCACCTGTGTCCAAGGTTCGACCATCGAGCTGTAGATTTGAGGTTCAGGTAAAGGACTTTATGCGGCGCAGCCGTACCACTGGAGATGAAACGGACCCACAGCATGATGCAGCCACCACCAGGTTTAAAGTTTAAGCTTTCTAGGTTCGAAACACCATCTATTGAGGCCAAGCTGCTCATATCTTTGTCTCATCAGATCACAAAACTTTTCCCCAGCAGACGTTTAGCTCGACAAATGTGCCATTTGGTCCCAATTATGCCATTTTATTATCTGTAATTTACGGGTTTCCCCCCGTAGGATAAATAAAGGAACATCTTATACATTACGCTGTAAAGGTGGACACTGGTGTTTCCAACACACAGCTGGAGCCTCTGTGGTTCTCAACTTGTTTAATCTAATAGTCTCCCTGAGGTCTTTACAGTACGGATGTGTATATGCAAGAATTTGGTGATACGATATATTGAGATATGAGTAAGACTATATATTGTGATTTTTTAAACTGAATTTAACTGTAGAAAAACTGTGACAGCATTCTAAACACTCCAACCTGTTTCATACTTTAACACATCTAGTTTTATTACTAGATCTAACTGATCCACTGGAACGAAGAAGGTGAAAAACAGCCACAAACTACCAGTCATGCTTTTATATTTACTAGAAAAATTAGTCAATTGTTCCATTCAAATTCAAAAAAAAAAAAATCGAGATAGCTTTGAGTATCGATACAATACCGTGACATAAAATGACGCGATATTTCGGCGTATCGATTTTTTTTTTTTACATCCCTACTTTACAGAGTTCCTTGGATTACCCGATTGTTTGTCAACCCAGAAACTACTGCCAAATAAACTCAGCAAAAAAAGAAACGTCCCTTTTTCAGGACTGTGTATTTCAACAATAATGTTGTAAAGATCCAAATAACTTTACAGATCTTCATTGCAAAGGGATTAAACAATGTTATCCATGCATGTTCAATTAACCATAATCAATTAATTAACATGCACCTGTGGAATGGTCATTAAGACCTTAACAGCTTACAGAAAGTAGGCATTTAAGGTCACAGTTCTAAAAACGCAGGACACTAAAGAGACTTGTCTACCGACTGAAAAACACCCAAAGAAAGATGCCCAGGGTCCCTGCTCATCTGCGTGAACGTGCATTAGGCATGCTGCAGGGAGGCATGAGGACTGCTGATGTGGCTAATGTCCGCACTGTGAGACGCCTAAGACAGCGCTACAGGGAGACAGGAAGGACAGTTGATCATCCTCGCAGTGGAAGACCACGTGTAACAACACCTGCACAGGATCGGTACATCCGAATTTCACACCTGCGTGACAGGTACAGGATGGCCACAACAACTGCCCGAGTCACACCAGGAACACACAATCCCTCCATCAGTGCTCAGACTGTCCGCAATAGGCTGAGAGAGGCTGGACTGAGGGCTTGTAGGCCTGTTGTAAGGCAGGTCCTTACCAGACATCACCAGCAACAACGCCGCCTATGGGCACAAACCCACCTTCGCTGGACCAGACAGGAGTGGCAAAAAGTGCTCTTCACTGATGAGTCACGGTTTTGTCTCACCAGGGGTGATGGACGGATTCGTGTTTATCGTGGAAGGAATGAGCGTTACACCGAGGCCTGTACCCTGGAGCGGGATGGATTTGGAGGTGGGGGGTCCGTCATGGTCTGGGGCGGTATATCACATCACCATCGGACTGAGCTTGTTGTCATTGCAGGCAATCTCAATGCCTTGCGGTACAGGGAAGACATCCTCCTCCCTCATGTGGTACCCTTTATGCATGCTCATCTGGACATGACCCTCCAGCAGGACAATGCCACCAGCCATACTGCTCGTTCTGTGTGTGAGTTTCTGCATGACAGCAATGTCAGTGTTCTGCCATGGCCAGCGAAGAGCCCGGATCTCAATCCCATTGAGCACGTCTGGGACCTGCTGGATCGCAGGGTGAGGGCCAGGGCCATTCCCCCCAGAAATGTCCAGGAACTTGCAAGTGCCTTGGTGGAAGAGTGGGGTAACATCTCACAGCAAGAATTGACAAATCTGGTCCAGTCCATGAGGAGGAGATGCACTGCAGTACTTCAAGCAGCTGGTGGCCACACCAGATACTGACTGGTACTTTTGATTTTGAGCCTCCCTTCATTCAAGGACACATTATTCTATTTCTGTTAGTCACATGTCTGTGAAACATTTTTAGTTTATGTCTTTATGGTGTTGACTCTTTCAGTGTCCATACAAATATTTACACACATTAAGTTTACTGAAAGTAAAAACAGTTGAAAGTCAGAGGACGTTTCTTTTTTTGCTGAGTTTAAATTATTTTACTCCTGGCCGCACTCAACAGCGAAGACCAGAAGTAAACAGCATCACTTGGCAAAAGATTTAGCTGAAAATGTCCCACAAGTGAAACATTTAATGACCGATGCCGATATGATTAAAGTGACCAACATCGGCCCAATGCTGATGTATTGGGCATTCCTAATTTGGATTGGAGGAACCCCCCAAATTTAAACGTAAGCACCTAAATCCTTATTTTCTAAAATCCTTCCAGTTGAAAGGTCAATCATTCCACCCTGAAGAATGAATAGACATTCCCTCTGACGTAGGGGTGGGCAATTTAAAAGGTATAAGGTATAAATGATATAAATTCAGCCAACGATAGAGAATTTGACCATGCTGGCCTACTGCAATTGCGCATTTTGATGATGTCATCAAAGGGAATAAATACTGATGTTCAGTGTTTGTCTTTGCATTGCATATTTAAGTTTTAAAAAACCTGAAGCATTTTTAATTCAAATATGTGCAGCTTTATTTTTGTGCGACATTAAATTTATAAGTAACCAGGAAAGGACAATTTTAAGCTTTGTGGGTTTTTAAAACAAAAAATTAGCTTTTAATTTAATTAAAATATCTTCATCTTTATGTTGTGAGAATTTGTTGTATTGTTTGAAGAAAAAAAAAGGATTTGAATATTTTTAAGTCCATTTTGCACGTTCTATAAATGAAATTCTAAACTTTTTTGAAGTTGTCCTGCTGCAATGTATCTGGAAAGTGAGAATGTTCACAAACTGTAATTTTGACATGTATAAAGAAAAGAATATATGGCAATTAATATTACCACAGATGCTTTAGATTATATCACAATATAGATGTGAGGCCATATCACCCAGTCCTACTCTGAAAATCTGAGGACTGAAACTCGAGCGTTGCGCTCGGATCTGAAGAATTAAGTGCAGATGCATCATTAAATTTCATCATTCATCTGTTGTAACAAGTGATCTGACACGTGTCCACGTCTCCTCCTGTGTTCAGTGTGACCTCGGGGAGCACTGCGCCGTCAGGAAAGGATCTCGGATCGGGAAGATGTGCGACTGTCCCAGAGGAGCCTTCTGCAACTTCTTCCTGCTGAAGTGCTTGTGAAGTGCTCAAAGAGTTAAGAGTATATTTTAAAACTGTAAAGTTTCCATAAAAGAGAAACACTCAGTCTCTGTAAGGAGCCTTCAGTGTGGGATCGATGTGTGTTCTACATTAAAGATGTTTTTGCTTTAAGCTGAGCCTCTCCTTCATTTTATAATCCACTTAAACTGGACCAGGGAACAGAATAAAAAAAACCTATAAAATACACAATTTAGCTTTAAAATTTGTTTAACTCCTTAATAAACATGCTGAAGCTAACTGAGGACTCCCGTTTGATAAAAAAATAAATTTCAAAGATCTGAGAAGTGACAGGATTCATTTCAAACTCCATCTAAATTTATTCTGGTAAAACATAATTTAATACATCAGAAATCAGAAGTCCTGCACAGGCGAGGCTTTTTGTCCCAAACGGATTTTATTAGGAAGAAAGTTTACAGACGCCTAGACTCCTCGGGGCTGCTTGAAGTTCATGCCGACGGGGGGCTGGGTGACCTGCAGGTTGGACAGACTGCCAAAGTCCTGCGGGACGAAAACAGAGGGAGAAAAAAGTGAGATCTGTGCTGGAGCAGGAGGGGTTGAGCGGCCGTCTGGGACAGGATCTGTCCGAGAGCGTCAGGGTCTGACAGGAACAGACGGTCCTTCAAACACGGGAAAGCTCTCGAGTTTAATCTGCCTGTATTAATAAATGACCGCAGCCACGGGGGAAGCTGCGACCACCTTTCGATACAGGGTGGAGGGAGTAGAGGCGGAGAAAAACAAAAACAACTTTGATTTTAATCTGATGGCAACATGAGAGCAGAAACCTCCAACCAGAAATGACAGAAAAAGTTCTCTGACTTTACCGCACGGTTTTGGCCTTCATGAAGGTGCAGATTTCTGCAGAAGCAACATTTTTATTTAATTTCCTTCATTTTAAAATCACATTTAAGTGATTAAGTGAAATGATTTACACAATTCATTAATCAATATTTTAAAGTTGCAGCCTTATTACATTTGAGGAGGCCCATTCTTTTATCTGTGTTAACATTCTGATTATTTTTTCTGGAGGTTGCCGTTTAGACACATAATACGTCCTGTAAGGAGCAAAACCTTGTTCGCATTTTATTTTTGATGAGAAAGTAATCTGCAAAGTACAAAAAACAGAAACCAGGGTTCCTACACTTGTTCTCAGTCCACTTAACCCCACTTAAAGGGGGGATACCATCCAAAATCAACTTTTTTAACCTTTAAATGCCTTTTGCTATTTATTTGGAGACCCTAGAAGGGGAGAAAAGTTTAAATTATTCTCTTCAGATGCTGAAAAGATATCTTTAGTTTCTACTTTGGTCCAATTTTGCAGTCCGTTAGTCTTTGCAGCGGCACGGCCAAATAAGGCAAGTGAATTCGGGCCAAACGCTTGCGTGACTTCGCCATTTTTTGTTTGTAGTCCAAGCTCGAAGATGCCGAAAGTTGCACATTGAAAGTTCTTGGACGTAATATCCCCCTCCCTACTTTACACCGTCTCCCAGGATCAGAAGCTCCTAGAAGTACCTGACTGAGTTTCTGCGCCGCTAGATAATCGTACCTCTGCTGTCAAACTACAAAAATGGCCGAGGTGCACCTCTGTGACTTGTATGTGGCGGAGTTTCAAGTTCCTCATTCGCATTTAAAGAGACAGCGCCAAAACGGGTTGGTCCCAGACGCACCTTAGAACCGGGTTATAAGAGGGGGGCTGTGGAGCTTCAATAATGAGGAATTCAGACCCAAGCATTGTAAGGACCACAACTTCATTGTCTAGATGTACAAAGGATATATTTAAAAGCATGATATATATAGTTGTGTTCAAAATAACAGTAGGCCAACATGACTAACCAGATCAATCACTATTTTTAGAAGAAATTACATTATTACATGGCGAATAATTTAGCAGAAGGTGCAAGTCGAGCCAGAGCAACCAACAGACTCAGGAGCATGCATGTCATGACTGTTGGGTCTGTGTAATTCAATAATTGGTAGAAAGGGGCTTGTCCAAAAAATAATAGCAGAGAGGACATTCATTATGTGAAGAAACAAGTGTCATTCAGTTGGCTGTTATTTAAGGATGAAGCCAGCTCATGTTGTAGATGCAGTTCTCTCTGAAAACCTGAGGAAGATGGCTCGCGCCAGACGCCGTTCGGAAGAACAGCGCGCTTTAATTAAAAAGTCGGACCGAGAGGGGGAAAACGTCTAAAGGAGGTACAGAAAATGATCGGTTGCTCGGCTAAAGTGTTCTCTGACGCTTTAAAATGGAAAGCAAAACCACAGAGATGTTGGAGAAAGCAAAAAAAGACGGCCATTCGATTGGATCAAACAGTAGCCGGACTGGCAAAAGACTCGGCCGATGATCAGAGACAGCCTGACGCCGAGACACTGTGGCTATCAGATGACGCTTTTTGAGGCTAATCTGTTGGCAAGAAGCCCCAGCAAAGTCCCACTGTGGTGCTGGAGAGGATACAATTTGCCAAAGAACATATCGACTGGCCTAAAAAGAAAAAAAAAAAACATTCTGTGGACTGATGAAGGTAAGTTTGCTCATTTAGGGCAGTTTGTCGTTTGTTGACGACCATCAAAACAAAGAAGACTCTCATAGAAAACGTGTGGGGTGACATCAAAAAATGCAAAACAAAGAAATACAAAAGAAAAAAAAAGCAAAGAAAACTGTAAAATGTTGTCAAATCATCCTGGGCTGGAATCCCAATTTCCAGTAGAGGGCGTGCCGATTCACTATAAATCGATTAACTGCATTGTGAAATGTGCAAAATTGATAGAGAGTGCCGCACGGACATTTTTAGGGGACGGACCGGCGCAAACAGCTACGTGTTTCAGCCATGCAGCGTGAAATTTACAAGCTACAGCAAATATTTTGCTCTTTAGTTGTGAAAGGAGCGTCTGTGTTGTTGTGTATCATGTTAGCAGCAACATGTCCACCTTATCTGTGATGTTCGGGGCGTCCTCCCCGAGCTGCAGCTCATGTTTACCAGACGTCAGCCCAAGCGTAGCTTTAAGTATGAAACACGAAGGAAATGTCCTTCATTCCATCCCGGTGGCGACTAATGTGTGGCGGAGAGCAGCGTATTCATAGCTGGTAGATTCGTTTCTGTGTATGATGGGTGGCAAACATCCTGCTGGTCAAACTGACGCAAAAACTATGAAAACGCTGCAAAGTTCGAGTTCTGTATTAAATTGACAGCGAAACAGACTGGAGTATAAACTTTAAGTGTCTTTGCGAGAATGCTGCTTTTTATTTTCTATCTTTTGATAGAAAAACAATACTTATTTGATCAGAATATAATTTAAGATTTGTGTAATTTCTGTCTTGTATGACTTAAAAAGGGAGTCATTATTGTTACAGGTTTATTTTCTAATAAAGAAAAGGAATTATTTCTATTTAGATTTTAAAGTCATTTCTGTAATGGTTGACTTGTAAAAGCTGATCTGAAGTTTAATTTTAACTACATAGAGCAGGAATACTTTAAATATGTTAAATCAAAAGTCTTCTTTAAGTAAACAGAAAATGATTGATGTGTTTAAGGATTGGACCAAGTTTCCTCTTTTATGGAAATCAAAATAGGGTCACCCTATATTATATTTAAATAGCCAACACACATTTCCTTTAGCTTTCTTTAAAAATAGGACCTTGATATGATTAGGAAACATATTTTGGACATGTGTTGGTGTTATTTGTGGTTTTACATGAACAAAAGACAGGAGATCAATTGGTTTGGAGGCTTCAATTATTGGAAACTGAAGAAAGGAATGAAGAAGAAAAAAACGCGCAACAAAAATATTTGTTTTATAATCGAATCATAAACAACTCAAAATTGTGCGGCACCCTAGATGGAACACCCCGAGTTTCTAGGTGTCAGAAGTTGGTCGACTCGTAAACAATGGTTATGCAACTATTAGTTTAGAGATTCACAGGAACACTAAATAGTAACTTTTGCCAGGTTATTAGAGGAAATACTTGAGTTTGCAGTGAAAAATGCAAACACTGCCATTTATTTTTACCAGCCCAATATCGTTTTTTCCTTCATTTTCTGTACAGAAATTACAATTTTGATACATTTTTCTTCATGTTTTCATGTGAAATAAAACGTACAATGTTCTCAATAAGTCGAAATAATTTTTTTTTACTTTTTATGCTTTACTCACGTTTTAGGAAACACTCCTATTTTGTACACAACTGTATAAAAGTCACTGCCAAATTAACAGCTGATGTTTTTTAATTAAACTAAATAAATGAAAAAAAAATTTTTTACTCAAACTGTGTCGTTTGTTTGGATGGAAAGGTTGGCTTAAAATTTTGTTACAGGAAAATACAAATACTTCATTTTTTCGAAGGAAAATTTCTGGACCCATTTAAAACTCCCGACACAGGGGTCTTCTACCTCATTGTTACTTAAAAAAAAAGCTCTGAAGTGAAGCCTCCAGTTCTAATGTTTAACCGGGAACCAGTTGGACCCAGTAAGCTCTCTCCAGGTCAGAAACAGGAGAAAAAGGTTATCTGATATACAGACATTCCCTAAGCTGGCTTTGAGAGCAGCATCACTGTAACAGTGATTAGATGACCGCTAATGAAACACGCCGCTGCAGCATCAGCGAGCGCCGTTATCAGAGAAAGTTCGACGATCTGATCCAAACGCTCGACCTTCAGTCTGTGATGTTGCTAACAAGCTATGAAACGAGCCACCCCCCCCCTTCATTCTTCTACCTTTAATCTTCAGGGTTTTGCTAGAAATAATCTTTCTGCGGTCGTTTGATTCACAGCGAAATCTAACCAAAGGATGGACTCCGAATGTAATTTCAGGGAAACAACAGAAACCAATTAAAGTTATCTGGTCCAGAGCCGACAGAAAGGGACGAAGAGCAGAAACTCACCAGCAGCTTCAGCATCTCCTTGGTGTCTGGATCGACCTCGATGAGCTCCTGGTCAAGAGCAGACACCTGTGCAGGAGAACAGAAAGCAGACGGTCAAGCTTCCAACACTTTAAACCAGCAGTAAAACATTTCACAATATAAAATAAAAGGACAGACGTGAGAAGTTTGGACAGCAGTTTAAATTAAAAGTTCTGCACTCTGAAGTAAAAGTTTTGTCTGGAAGCGCCAGGGTTCAAGAGGAACAAGAAGTCCTTCAAACACGGGAAATGCTCCCAGGTTGATGTACCTGTAGTATCAATGACCTGGCGATAGACACGCCATGATCACTTTCGATACAGGAGTCGATTCCAACATCAGACAGAAAGAGGAAAAGTCAGACATTATTAATGCTACGATTTTAACGTTACCCGGTTTTCGATAGCGGCACCCCAACGAAACTTTTTTCCCCCATACCTATACTTTTAAGTTCAATTTTAAGAGAGAATATTAAAGTACTAAAAGGTTGTTTTTTTTAACTAATAAGAGCATAGCAAACTTTCAGTGCAAATATTAAAAGGCGCAAAGTGCAAATATTTGTATAAAAACAGAAACAGCCTTTCAGTAATATTAATGCTTCACCTCATGTCAATAACAACAAGCCTGCTGAACTGCATTTTCTAATGCTAGTTAGAAAAACAAAAGCGGCAGGAATGTTCGTTTATAGCACATTTATGCTTTTATAAAACAGTCATCCTCAAACACCTCCAGTGTTTTTGTTGCTGATGCAGCGGAGGGGGAAAGTTGTGCACTCAGGTTAGCTTTTTGAATGAAGTAGAGCCACGAGGGAATAAGAAAGAAAGGAGACAAGAGAAAAAACTAAGCAAGGTAAGAACGGAGAACATGATGGAAGAGCAGATGAGGAAAGAATAACCCACAATTATCCAGACCTGAAAAAGTAAAATCTGATACTTTTCCAGAGTGCGTATGATTCCTGATTGTAAAAACGAAGTTCTCTACGTTTTCTTCAACATGTATTTAAACGTGTTAAGAAGTTTTCACTTAAAGCGATTTATTTTAAGAAATTCTGACTCTTCGGAAAACGGGACAGAGAAGATTTTAAATCTGCTTCTGGAAAACACCAGAAGCAAACGGTCCACTTTTCAAGATCCCCTCAGTTTCCCGAATCAATCCAAACTTTATATCCGAGTCCGGATATGTCCCTCTATAGCTTCATTTTAAAATCTCTACAGCAGTGGGCCCACTGTCCTTTATGTTTTAGCTGCATCTCTGCTCCAGCACAGCTGATTCGAAGGACAGCATTAGCTCTTGCTTGTCAGCAAGTGCTGCAGAAACCAGTTAATCACCTAGTTATTCAGGTCCGGTGTGTGGAAGAAGGGAAACACCTAAAACAAGCAGGACAGTGGGCCCTAAAGATCAGGGTTAAGAGACCCTGATCTACACAAGCTCCACTTAATCAGGAATATAAAAATAATCGGAAAGCGTCGCGAAAATGAAGTAAAACTTTCATTCGTAAACACCAACGATGCGTTCACTGACCTCGGGAACGTAGTTGTCCCTCCTCTCCCTCTCCTCCTCCTGCAGCTTGATGGAGATTCCTCTGACAGGTCCCCTCTGGATCCTCTTCATCAGATGCGTCACATACCTGGGGGAAGCAAGCGCACCAACTTAGCCCTCCTAGGCCCCCGCCGTGCCGCGATGGAGGCCGCAGCCGGCGATCGGTCGACTCACCCGGCGATCTTGTTGCGGAGCTTCTTGCTCGGGATGATGGCGATCTCCTCACACACCCTCTTGTTGGTGTGGAAGTCGTTCCCCAGCCGGGTGTAGTATTTCTCGATGATGACCCTGGCGGCCTTCTTCACCGTCTTGGTCCTGACTCGTCCCTGCAGATGCAAAGATTTCAGTCTCGGCGTCACCGTTAACAGCTCCCGCATTATTTCTTTCACGTTTTGTGCCGAACACAGCAAAAAAAAGTCGCAGAACCATCACAACGACCACAGATCATAATACCGCCTCCTACAGCCGGGCAAGAGTTTCCTACGGTGTTCCCATTAAGCAGAAAAAACATTAGGAGCGTTTCCACTATCAGAACTTCAGGATGAATTTAACTAAATCTTTTTCTGACGGGGTAAATCTGTCGGCCCGTTCCTCTCTGCCGCCGTGTCTCCATACACAATCAGCCTTTTAAGGAATCAGGTAAAGACGTCCGCATACGAAGGCAGTTTCAGCAGCGAGAAGCGTCACTGATCAGCGCAAAAAAGGCACCCAGAGCGGCAGAAATAATGAGATCAACTTCGGTAGAAGCAGGGATTGTTGCTGCGTTTCTGTTTGCTATGTTGTTATCTGATTTTTACAAAGCGGGCTGTTTGGAGACGTCTTGCTCATTTCCCTCTGGATTCCAACCAATCAGTGCGACTCAACCACAGCTCCCACTGAGCGACTCAGTCGGGCCATTTCCGAGTACATACCCCGCTGTAGGTATCTCTGTTGGTTCCTGAAATGGCCCCGAAAACGGCCCATGTTCAATGTAGTGGAGACACGTGCATACCGGGAAGGTCCGGTCGAACTACCCTGAAGTTCTGATAGAGGAAACGCGACTGATGTCCCTCCGGTGTCCACAAATACTTGAAACCACCTCTAAGCACACGGATAACCGCCTATTTTAATAGTTCAAACACAAAATACACCTTAATATTTATTATCACGCACGGTTGAAACAGTCTTGGCGCTAACACAGAAGCTAACCTCTGCAGTCTTTTTTAGCTCCACGTTTTGGGGTTCAGCCAATCAGCGCAGAGGGAATTAAATTCAGATCTGGGATTGGCTGCTTTGCAGACGCCAGACAACAGCAGCAGTCAACTAGCATTGCCACCAGTTATTCCAGCTTTCCAAGATGCCGTTTCCTTTCAAACGTTTTAGATTCACTCCAAGGAAAAAATTAATCATTTTATAATTAATTTCTATTAAGTGGACAGGGCACCAAAACTGGCTCCGGCCCGGGGCCCACATCCATCTACGTCCGGCCCTGCCTTACAGGTTGAACTGATTGGGAGCTTCTCTCCCCGATGCTTCCATCAATCTGAAATAGTCCCATGCCATAACTTCTCTTTGAAGAATTGTTTTTTTATTTTAATAAATGACCGCCTGTTACTCTTTAAACCCTGTTTGTTTTAGCAGCGGTGTGTGAATCGTTGGATCATTAGGACACAAACTGTAAATAAAGAAAAATAAGACAAAGCCGCTTCGGAACCTATCTAACCCCTGGCTGCAGCCGGGGCATTTGGGCAGCTTTTACATTTTTTCGCTCCGTTAAAACTGGGGGAGATTTCCTCCGCGACACAGCCGCAGATCTGATCCGCCCTTCGGTTGCTCTGTCCGGGGACCGAGCCAGCTTTCTAGCGGCAGACCGACACAATCCCGCAGCTTCAATTTCACCCCAATACGAACCGGTGTTAAAACACACGAGCAACAACCGGGATACCCGCGGCCTCTTCTCCATCTGAACCCGGAGCTTATTCAGACAAACGGCGGCTAAGTTAACCGGCAATAATCCGCTTCGTTTTTGTCTTGGCTAACATCAATACTGCGGCGAATCGTTAACTTTAACATCCCGGAGTTCATCGAAAAATCCAGTCGGATTAATAGGGGGACAGAACGGGAGGATTAGTGTGGATAAAACAGAAAGCCATATAATGATCACCCACCATGTTGGATCGGCCTGGTAGAAGAGACCGAGGAGACTTCCGGGGGAAGTTTAAAACCGATGGCGGAGTTTCAGCTGCAGCGCCACTCTATGGCTAAAGGCCGCAACTACAAAAACAAGAACGCTAGCTCTCACAAAAAGAGACAGATTTATGCTTAATTAGCGGCATTTTCCAGGCTAAAGATAACTTTACAAAGTATGGAATAAAGTATAATTTCTAAACATATCGGGATCCTGATGGACCCCTCCCCATCGGTTTTATCTCCTGTGTTTTCTAATACCTCGAATTCTTTGAGGACTAGACATATAAAATATGCTTTTAAATCAATCAGGCTCCAGTTTTATTCTTCAGTTTTGATCCCTTCTCATATCATAGACGGACAATGTTCGAACTCCCAACACTGCAAACCAGGAATGTAAATGAGATCATTTGAGTTTTATTTAAAAGGTAGTAAAATTTTTACTTTTTTTACTTTAAATTCTGTGTATCCCATTCACAAAGTTGTCCTTTTCCATTCAGCATTTCGCACCAACATCTATTCTAAATATTTCTAGTATTAGCTAGAAATTTCCCATTTTTATATACTGTGGTCCATTTTTTTTTCTTTTTTTTTTTTGAGTGTTCGGCAACTTTATTGAACATAGTGCAAGTATACAACTAAAGGACAGGTATACGGCACATGATACAGCAGTTACAAGAACAAACAGCCAGGGGGGTTAATTATACAAATACATGCAAAGATTCACAAATAATTGTTTTGAGAGCCTTTGTGTTTGAGGAGTCGAGTGTGATATTAATTTTATGTATGGCTCAACATCTGTAAGGAAATGAGAAAAATATGGTGTCTTATGACTAAATTTACATTTATGAATATAGAATATTGCCAGAAGAGTTAGTAAATTTATTATAAAGAAAGTCTCATCATGCTTTTTAGGGTTTTTAAAGAAACAAAGTAATACATTTTTCCACCTCAAAGAGAAATCCTTAAAGAAATGATGAATAATAAATCTACTAAACTCCTTCCAAAACCTTTGTGTGAACAAATTTATATAAGTCTATGCTGTGGTCCACCCTCCTCATGCGCCATCTTGAAATACAGTAGATGTTTAGGGATTTACAAGATATAATGCTCCGCGTTTCACCGATCTTTGAGAAGTTGTAGCGGTTCTCCTTCTCCCTCTAAACGTTGTGTTGAGGATGGCGTCGGTTCTCTCCGTGGCAGCCTGCCTGGTTTGGGGAAATTCTGCTCCTTCTTCTTGGGTAGCTTTTCCTACTTCATGTGACACACCTCTGCCTGTCTGAACTGATGCTGAATCATACAGAGGGGGGGGGGATTCTACAGACTCCACTACCTTGTATATATCCAAAATGGCAAATAATAATAAAAAAATAGCTTCAAATATATAAAATAAAATAAACAAAACCATGTAGTTTGCTTGTTATATTAGCTTGGAGTCATTACCATTAGATCTCCAGATGTTCCACAGTCGTCCCCCGAACACAACTTGATAAAGAAGGCTGGTTCTGTTCTGGGGACGGCTTTGGAACATCTGGAGATGATGATGCAAAGAAGCATTCTTCATAAAATCAAAAAAATTATTGGGCAACCCTGAGCATCCTTTTCATGAGACTGTCATACAACAACAGAGGCTTCTTCAGTTTTGCTGCAACACAGACCGCTACAGAAAATCCTTCCTGCCCACAGCTATCATCATCTACAACTCCTTAAAGCATTAATTGTATAAGCTACAACAACATTTAATTTCTCTCTGGGATCAATAAAGTATTTTTGAATTGAATTGAAGTGAATTACAAATTTGCTAGACGCTGTTAGCCATGAAATACAGCAAACATAATTAACAACAACATAGCTAAAATAAAAAACACAGTTTTTATTACTCAACACATATTTAGATCAAATTTAGAAAACATTACAGATTAAAAGAACAGACCTGATCCTGTCCTACATTGCGTTTCATTTCCTTCGTTGCTTGCATTAGAGTTTTCGTTACTTTTTTAAAAACTTTATTGCCCACTCAGAAAGAAACAATTCATGTAATCTGTAAAATCTCAGGAAAATAAAAGCAGCAATTGGTCCTCAGTATGTCTGCAGCATATTTATGAGAAACTCTTTCAAAGTACAAGAAAGAGCAAGGGAACAAAACAAAAGGCAGTTTGGGCCTTATGCTAGTTCTGTTCAGTAAATAAGTCCTGTATTTTTTTTCTTTTTCTCAACCAGAAGCAGCTGATCAGGATCTCAAAAGCTCAGATAATATCTGAACTACGACCCTAAATCCCAGAAGAGTTTAAAAGGAGGCTTCGTGAATGTAAAGAAGAACCAAAGAACAGAGGATGAGGAAGTTCAAACCATCTTCCATCCATCATAATGGGCAAGGATCATTTTGCAGACGTCCAGCTTTCTAACCATACAGCCAGACAGAGATTTAAAAAAGGAGTGACAAAACCAAAAGAGGAGGATTAGCATTGCTTGCCAGCAACTGGTTGTCATCCAGGGCATTTTAATGTATAATGTTGTCTCTGCTGCCCAGATATTGAGCGGTTAGCATGTCATGACAGTCATGAGACTGTCATAGGGCAACAGTCTTCAGTCAGAGGATTCCTCAGATTCATTGTAAGACTGAATGCGATCTGAGATTTTTCCTGCCCACCGCATCACCATCTACGACTCTTTGAATACGCTTAAAATGATATCCATTTTATAAATTTTATCTAATTAATTAAAATGAGAATTAAAAAACAGACTGAAAGAATATTTAAAATACCCACACACCTGAGAATCTATTTGAAATTTACTTAAAATGCCCTTGAATGAATTACTTCATGCCAGTGCAGCCGACAGATCTGAATTTTAATCATTACAGAAAACAAAAACATATTCATCAGATTTCTTTGCTTTCTCTTTAATTCTCACTTTTCCCACCCCCTCTATAAACAAGAATCCACCACAATAATCTGCTAGAGTCATGTGATCTAATTTATTTAGTGTAAAACAAATCTACAAAATCAGATCCAGTATAACACTGCTTATTAGATCCACCAGCTTACAACACATTCTGTAGCTTTCTATTAAAGAAACAGTCCTACAATTATGTAACTACGCTCAGGATTATTGCATGATTTACATACAGTTTCCGGCTCCAAGTGACCATTTTTAGCTTATTCTGACTTTAAAGGAAAATAACATTATTGAACAGGTCTGGGGTTTAGTTTACAATCAACTGAACGACAAGTTTACACGATTTCAGAATCTGCAGAACTCAACTCTTTTAGACCTGATGCATCATTCTTGTTTCTGTGCTTTTACCTTTTAAAAACACCTCATAGGATGTCGCACATATTTGTTTAAACAAAAACGTACTGTAGATAAACTAGATGAGGTGATAGAGAGGGAGTGAAAGTATAAAATCAAGAAAAACAGAGCCTATTAAACAGAATAAAACACTATTCAGTTTCACAGTGCCCGCTTTAGGGCAGAGAATACAAAATGTACAAATAACCGTTATATTTGCAATGTTAATTAGGATTTTTCAGTAATCTGAGGTTCTAGGAGTATAAACTGATTTATTTACTTCACAAACCATTCTTTAGGTCACTTTTTCCACTTGCTTCATCTGTCTAGTAAAAGGTTTACTGTTGGTCTAATTTTTACAAGATTTCTCCGAAGTTTCCTTGAAAGAGCTCAACTTTGCTGCTTCCACAAGTTCTCAGAGGGAACGATTAAGCCAGAAGCTGCTGATCAGATGCACTGATTTACTGGTCATCATTAGTATGAGCACTAAAAGCAGAAGTCTTGGCCGTTTGTCTGCTATGGATCACATAGGAGTGTGTTAACACAATGCCAAAAAGGAAAGGGATCAGCAATGATCTTAGAGAAGCAACTTTTGCAGAGTTACAAGGTCATTTCCATACTATTTGAAGTTCATCATTCCACAGGGAGAAAGATTAATAAGTTGAAAAGATGGACATCCCAGCAAATTCACCACAAGGACCAAAGCCACAGGACCTGGGCACCTTGCAGACGCAGAGTCAACCATGAACTCCTCCATCCAACAGCTGGAGCTTGGCCCAAACTGGGTCATCACCATGAATATGACCTCAAACACAGCAGCAAGTCTAGGACAGAACTGCTGAAATTAAGCATCAAGCTGTTGGAATGGCCTAGTCAAAGTCCAGACTCCAACTTGATGGAAATGCTGTGGTGGGAGCTTCAGAGAAACAAATCGCTGCAAGATAAAGTGGCAACGTTTAAATTTTGACTCGCTTTTCTCTTTGTGATTCGAGGATTTTAGCCACTTTAAAACCCATTGAAGCCCAGACTATTCTAAGACATAAAACCTTAAAAGTTGTATCTTTGAACACCATAAAACTACACATGAAGTCAGTGTGGTAGGAAGTAAACATGCTTTGAATGAACAAAAAGGGAGCGAGGAGGATTTTCCTGAAGGAACACCTCAGCTGCAGAGACGTTCCTCTTTATAACAAGACCGATTTACTTATTGAAAAGTGCAAACAGAAACTTAGAAACTTGCACATCATCAGAAGTCGGATCCAACATCTGACTCCAGAGTCCGATGAGACGTTGTCATGGTAACGGCAGAGGCACCAGCACGTCGACGTAGCTGACAGGAAGGAGCCCCGATCGGTCCCCGAGCGTGCCCTCGTACCAGTTGGCGTCGACCCGGCCGCTGAGGATGATGATGTCCCCCTCGCTGAAGTTCAGCTCGCCCTCGCGGCCCGACATGAAGGAGTACATCGCCCGGCAACAGGGCTGATTCAGGACCAGCCTACGGTCAGCTGAGAGGAAATCAGAGAGAATGTCGGACTGGAAAATGCCAGGGCCCTCATTTATCAATTGCGCACAGATCTGTGCGTGTTTCGTCCGTAGGAACAATTCCACGCATTGTGTGGTATTTATCAAATTGTACTGTGCATAGAAATGTTCCTAAATATAAAGCACACTTCTAATCGTGCGTACGCACAGCATCTACTCTGTGAGAACGGAGGAACTGTAACACTGAAACAGTTTTACTTTGACATAATATTTCTCTCAGCAGTTTATCGCCTCCGCCAAGGAGCTCATGTTGGTGTCTGTTTGTCTTTTAGCAAAATTAATTAAACTTTCAAGAAATATTTGAAATTTGTCAAGAAATACATAATTTAATGTTGGGGGTGATCATTCATGGAGGTCCTGTCACTCGCCAATCTGTGCAGACCCCCCCCCTTTATTTGTTTATTTGTCACATCAAGCGCTTCAGCTTAACGGGATGTTGTTGCACTTTTAATTAAAAGGTTTGCAAACTGTACTGTGACGATGGTCCCGCTTATCAGTGAAGCAGGTTGTCGCTTTTTCCTTGCGTGCTGATGGCAACCAAAGCTGGTGTCTCCACTTATAGGATGATATGATGATCGGTGCCCCCTCAGTAGGAGATCTGGCCCAGCTGTGTGTTGAGGGACGTTTTATTGTATTCAGTTTGGTATCAAACCATTTTTTCCTTTTATTTCCAACAGGATTATCTCCACTGTCCCGACCACATTTACTGCCTGTGTCACTTTCTCCCAGGGAGGGTGATTTTTTTTTTTATTATTGGTTCTCCCCGAGCTGATAGAACCAAACAGCAATGTTCAGTACGAATTTAACTTATTTAATTTGTTCAAAAAAGTTACAGGTTTCAAAAGAAGTTAATAACAGCAAATGAAATGATTCTTTGCCACATTTTTTATGTCTGGAATATGACATCTGCGTGTTGGGGAAGTGAAGCAGAGAAACTGGTGATGGCAAAAACGATCGGTGTTAAAATGAAGTTGTATTAACCATGATATATTTTTGTTTAAAGTCTGTTTATCATGAATTCTTTTTCATTGCCCCACCTATGTTTCACCTCGATCTCGGTGTCACTGAAATTCCTTTTCTCGCTCTCTTAGCCATTATTTTGAAGGAAGAACGCGAGGACTTAGTGTGACAGATGATGTGGCGTTACCAAACAGGAAGTGACGAGAACAACAGTACGAGAACAACACTGCAGGAACAACGAGTGTAACACAATCAAAAAGTACAATATTTACTAAATGTTCTGTGCTACAGCGTTGTTGTCGTCCATTTCTTCACTCATTGTGCACATCTTGCCTTTACTCCGACTGCTTCACTGCTGTCAGCAATTGTTTACCATCTATGTGACTCTATAGTGCAACTGATTAAATGCCAATGTGAAAGGGCACACTGCTAAAACGGATTTTCAAGAAAGTAAAAAAGCCTCGTTTCTGGAAATGTTTTCTTATTTTTTGTTTAAAAGAGAAAAAATGTTCTTAACAAGCAAGTTTTGCACAAGAAAATTAAGCTTATTCTAAAATTTCTTTGCCAGTTTTAAGAATTCTAGCCAAGCAACTTTTGCTCACCCCATTGGCACATTTTTTTGTTCAAAACAAGAAATTTTGGCCCTTTTTAAGAATATTTGGCTTATTTCTAGCAGTGCTGTTTTCGCAGTGCAAACAAACTTCATTCAATAATTAGATTTTCTGAGTGACATGGAAACTGGTATAAAGACTCTGTTTCTGATTAGGCAATTAGTCCGATTATCGCCAAAATTCGATTTAGATGTGCATGTAAACGTACTGAGAGTCAGAGAGGAAAAGGCTGGAACGTCAGCGGGAGTTGGTACCAGGTTAGAACCTGCTAAATACTGTTGATGATGTGTTCTCACCGTAACAGGAGATGGGGCTGCCAGATCTGGATGGTACCACTGTGAGCTGCTCTCCTGGGTGCAGGTGAGATGAAAACAGAAAAGACTTTAACAACACATAAACGTATCGGCTTTAACGTTAGAAACCACCTACCTATAACACTCCTAACCCATCTCCTCATGTTCTCCTGCAGACTCTGAAAGTCTGCTGTGGTTTCCCAGCAGAACATTGTCCCAAAGCATCACACTACCCACAACACCTTGCGGTGCACCCGGGTAAGAGATGCACACAGACGTGACCATTTACATATAAGAATATATGATCTATGAGACTAGACCTCCTCGGTTCCCTGCATTGTAACGACATAATCATCAGCACCTTGTGGACATGGGTTAGAAAGGATAGGAGTCTGCAGCCACAAACCTCATGCTCTATGTGTTCTGATTCAGCACTATCAGAACCTATTGGAGCTACAGCAGCTTCAATATTGGATCACACAACACAGGTCAGACTTCCCCCTTCTGTCTGCATCACTAACCCATGACTGTGCATGACCTAATCTCTGAACCGTGAGCATCCCATTTAACCAACATACTATGGTTGCTGTTAAAGTCGCTCAGATCTTTGCGTTGAAGATTTTTATTACTTTAACTACAAGGACAGAAAGCTCACCTGCTGCCTGATGTATCTCATCCACTGGAACCAGATAATCTAGTATTTTAATCTGTCAGTGGTCATAATGTTATTGCTGATTGGTGCACTTCTTGGATTTTAAGCCATCCAACCATCTATACCCACTTTTCTGTTCGGGTTACTCCTAGGGTCAAATTAAAGCGGTCAGTTGACATCAGGTGTGTGTTATTGGACTCTGGGAGGAACACAGAGTACCTGGAGAAAATCCAAGCATGGAAACGGAGAACGTGCAAACTCCATTCAAAAAGGGGGTGTGGTTGGGGTTTGAACTTATAGAACCAATAGAGAGAACTGCCTTAACATAACTGAGAAGTTCTTCACAGCTGAGCCGATCAGTTTGTTGTTCAACCGAGACCAACGACACGGTCAGAACCAGAATCTGAAAAGTCTAGTTTTTGTTTTTTTTGGTTCAGACCTCCAAATCACGTTTCAACATCTTTGAGAAGGTTCACCTGAGGACCGAGGAGCCACAGCTGACAGCTGGTGGTAAAAACCAACGTTGGCGCTGTGGCTGGCTCCGACCCGGACCTTTTTGGATCTGAACCGCCGCGCTGGTTTGTTACTGGCAGCAGTCAACCTGATGCAAGGGAAAGGTTAAAGGTTAACCGAAGACAGATTTAACAGATGTTGATGGTTCTGATAATTACATGAGGAAGAAAATGTCAATAAAAATATAATACATCTAGTTGTGCCACACCAAGCCTATCAGACTAAACACAACCGCTCTGGCATCTGAAGCTGAACCCGGACTCACCTGGCCTGCAGGTCGCCTTGGAGACCCAACAGGATGCGATGGGCGTGGCGGTGGAAGTCGAGGAGAGCGGCAATCAGAGCAGCTAGCTGGCGGATTCGATCCACCTGCAGCAAAAAGCACCAGAGTAGATCAGTGTGGGAGTAACAACTGCTTTGCAACAAGCACAACACATACTAGTGCAGGGGTGTCAAACCTTAGTCCTTGAGGGCCGTTTCTCGACAACCTATAGATGCGTTCCTGGTCCAACATACCTGAATCAAATGGTTAAACTTCCTCCTCAACGGGCATTTAGCTTCTATGGGGTCCTGTTGATGACCTAATCATTTGATTCAGGTGAGTTGAAACAGAGACCTGTCTAAAAGTTGCAGGACACCGTTCCTTAAGGACTGGAGTTTAACACCTGTGTACTAGTGCGTCACGTTTGTCATCACACTAGTATGACGACATCGTTAGGCGTTTGGGTTTAACCCCACCTTCCCAGTGAGCATCCAACTGGTGATACGCCAGACCATAAAACTGCACTGACCGGTGATGAACCGCTCAGTGGCAACGAGGCAAAACTTTTCACTCAGTGACCTACTGTTTGAGGCTTCAGCTCTTGTCTGTTTCTGTCCAACTGTCTGATTAAATAGTGGCCCTGTGGAAAAAGGAGGGAATCACTATAAAAACCAGCATCTTCTCGGTCCTCTGGTTAAATCGACCAGAGCTCTGTCTTCTCAAATCCCCAGTCGGTCGTGGCAGATGGTCACTCGTACTGAGCCAGGTTCTGGTTCTGCTGGAGGTTTCTTCCTGTTTCTCCACTGCCACTACATGGTTGCTCAGTATGAGGGATTGTTGCATAGGTCAACGACGCAACGCAAGCTACTGTTGTTATATGTTCGACCAGGAAAAGTTAAAGCTGCAAGTCAATGACTCGATGCAATCTGCTGGGCTTCCTTAGATAGAAAACTTTTTTTAACCAATGTGAATAAGAAACTTGACTGAATTGTTTAATAAATAGAATCTAACTATATTATACAGTGAGGTAAAGAAATATTTAGTCAGCCACCAATTGTGCAAGTTCTCCCACTTAAAATGCTGAGAGAGGCCTGTAATTTTCATCATGGGTATTCATCAACTATGAGAGACAAAATGAGAAAAACAATCCAGAAAATCTCATGGTCTGATTTTTAAAGAATTTATTTGCAAACTATGGTGGAAAATAAGTATTTGGTCACCTTCAAACAAGCAAGATTTCTGGCTCTCACAGACCTGTAACTTCTTCTGTAAGAGGCTCCTCTGTCCTCCACTCGTTACCTGTATTAATGGCACCTGTTTGAACTCGTTATCGGTATAAAAGACACCTGTCCACAACCTCAAACAGTCACATTCCAAACTCCACTATGGCCAAAACCAAAGAACTATCAAAGGACACCAGAAACAAAATTGTAGACCTGCACCAGGCTGGGAAGACTGAATCTGCAATAGGTAAGCAGCATGGTGTGAAGAAATCAACTGTGGGAGCAATTATTAGAAAATGGAAGGCATACAAGACCACTGATAATCTCCCTCGATCTGGGGCTCCACGCAAGATCTCACCCCGTGGGGAAAGAAGGATCACAAGAACGGTGAGCAAAAATCCCAGAACCACACGGGGGACCAAGGGAATGACATGCAGAAAGCTGGGACCAAAGTAACAAAGGCTACCATCAATAACAAACTACCCCACCAGGGACTCAAATATTGCAGTGCCAGACGTGTCCCCCTGCTTAAGCCAGTACATGTCCAGGCCCGTCTGAAGTTTGCTAGAGAGCATTCGGATGATCCAGAAGAGGATTGGGAGAATGTCATATGGTCAGATGAAACCAAAATGTAACTTTTTGGTAAAAACTCTGCTTGTTGTGTTTGGAGGAGAAAGAATGCGGAGTTGTATCCAAAGAACACCATACCTACTGTGAAGCATGGGGGTGGTACCATCATGCTTTGGGGCTGTTTTTCTGCAAAGGGACCAGGATGACTGATTCGCGTAAAGGAAAGAAAGATAATGGGGCCATGTATCGTGAGATTTTGAGTGAAAACCTCCTTCCATCAACAAGGGCAATTAAGATGAAACGTGGCTGGGTCTTTCAGCATGACAGTGATCCCAAACACGCGGTTACGAAGGAGTGGCTTCGTAAGAAGCATTTTAAGGTCCTGGAGTGGCCTACTCACTCTCCAGATCTCAACCCAATAGAAAATTTTTGGAGGGAGTTATAAGTCCATGTTGCCCAGCGACAGCCCCAAAACATCACAGCTCTAGAGGAGATCTGCATGGAGGAATGGGCCAAAATACCAGCAACAGTGTGTGAAAACCTTGTAAAGACTTACAGAAAACGTTTGACCTCTGTCATTGCCAACAAAGGGTATATAACAAAGTGATGAGATGAACTTTTGTTATTGACCAAATACTTATTTTCCACCATAATTTGCAAATAAATTCTTTAAAAATCAGACCAAGTGTTTTTCTGAATTCCCTTTTCTCATTTAGTCTCTCATATTTGAGGTATACCTATTATGAAAATTACAGGCCTCTCTCGTCTTTTTAAGTGGTAAGACTTGCACAATTGGTGGCTGACTAAATACTTTTTTTGCTCCACTGTATGTAATTGATTTTAGTTTTTTTTTCTGTGAAGTGCCTTGACTGCATTGAATTAAGTACAATTTGAATCCATTATTGAGTAAGTGCAAAAATGTTGTCCAGTCTATCAGAAGGAAGCTGATCCATGTTAAGTTCTTCCGACAATGTCACAGTTTCGAATTCCTTCTGAAATGTTCTATTCATGTTTATTCTTTAAATAAGTCTTTGGCTATTTTAAAAAGAGCTGATAATGTGGTTAACATGGGTGAAAATTTATTTTTATGAGGGACTGAAGTGTTTAAAATTCATACTACAAAAAAACAACAATTATATATACACTCACTGGCCACTTTATTAGGCACACCTGTCCAACTGCTTGTTAACGCAAATTTCTAATCAGCCAATCACTTGGCGGCAACTCAATGCATTTAGGCATGTAGACATGGTCAAGACGATCTGCTACAGTTCAAACAGAGCATCAGAATGGGGAAGAAAGGTGATTTAAGTGACGCACAACCATCTCTAGGGTTTACAGAGAATGGTCCGAAAAAGGGAAAATATCCGGTGAGCTGCAGTTCTGTGGGCAAAAAGGCCTTGTTGATGCCAGAGGTCAGAGGAGAACGGCCAGACTGGTTCGAGCTGATAGAAAGGCAACAGTAACTCAGATAACCACTCGTTACAACCAAGGTATGCAGAAGAGCATCTCTGAATGCACAACACGTCGAACCTTGAGGCAGATGGGCTACAGCAGCAGAAGACCACACCGGGTGCCACTCCTGTCAGCTAAGAACATGAAACTGAGGCTACAATTCGCACAGGCTCACGAAGATTGGACAATAGAAGATTGGAAAAATGTTGCCTGGTCTGATGAGTCTGGATTTCTGCTACGACATTCCGATGGTAGGGTCAGAATTTGGTGTCAACAACATGAAAGCATGGATCCATCCTGCCATGTATCAACAGTTCAGGCTGGTGGTGTAATGGTGTGGGGGACATTTTCTTGGCACACTTTGGGCCCCTTAGTACCAAATGAGCATCGTTGCAACGCCGCAGCCTACCTGAGTATTGCTGGTGACCATGTCCATCCCTTTATGGCCACAGTGTGCCCATCTTCTGATGGCTACTTCCAGCAGGATAATGCGCCATGTCATAAAGCTCCAATCATCTCAGACTGGTTTATTGAACATGACAATGAGTTCACTGGACTCAAATGGCCTCCACAGTCACCAGATATCAATCCAATAGATTCACCTTTGGGATGTGGTGGAACAGCAGATTAGCATCATAGATGTGCAGCCGACAAATCTGCAGCAACTGCATGTCGTTATCATGTCAATATGGACCAAAATCTCTGAGGAATGTTTCCAGTACCTTGTTGAATCTATGCCACGAAGGATTAAGGCAGTTCTGAAGGCAAAAGGGGGTCCAACCCGGTACTAGCAAGGTGTACCTAATAAAATAGCCTGTGTGTGTGTGTGTGTGTGTGTGTGTGTGTGTGTGTGTGTGTGTGTGTGTGTGTGTGTGTGTGTGTATGGATGCATGTATGTATGTATGTATGTATGTGTTCATTTTGACAGAAGAATCATCATTGTTCGGACGTTTAAGAAGATTTCAATAGTAGAAAGGTGTTTCTTGTTCCTCTGGCATCGCAGAAACCAAGTCATGAAGAGTTTCAGATATTAATTAGTCCTATACTTACTGTAAACATGACTTACTGTGTTCTACAGCCGGGTAGAACAAAATTAAAGCTGATCAGGGATCAGCAGTAGCGCAAACAGCTAAAAGAAGCAGCATCTGGTTTCCAACTCACATCACTCTGCAGCAGGACAAACATGCTCCTCTCTGCCAACTCTTTGGAGGTTATAAACTTGTCCCACGCCAGCCGAACCTCCTCTGCTGCCACTTTTCCTTTTCGTCTCTTCTTATAGTCGAAATCGAGCCGGCGGCCATTTACCTTCTTCAGCTGGTACTGAGGAACCAACCGGAAAACAAGAAATGCCATAAAGACTGAGGATATGTGTACGCTTAAGCTCCAGACTTCCTGTTATTCTAGAGTCCAGCTCCAGTAACCGATGAGTTCATATATCATTTATTGCTGGCTCACCTTGATCTCCTTCATCTGCGACTGCTGCAGTTCCTGCAGAGGGTCGATGAACGTCTGTTTGATGCCGACGTCCAGAGCATCTTTGGCCTGGCTGACCTGCTGCTGAGCTCCTCCTACATCCATCAGAGCGCCACCTGAACAGGAGGTGAGGAAGAGGACAACCACACAGAAAAACAGCAGGGGGAGGACAAGCTAAGAGTTGGTAGAAGTTCCAACACATCTGCTGGTGCCTCATTAATTTGTTTTAAATGAAGAGACACGTCTAACACAGGTTTATTTAGAGAAAGGCACGGTACCAAATTCAGAAGCAGGTCCGAGCTGCTGGCCGTAGAACAACATGCACTCCCCCAGCATTCCCTCTGTCTGCGGGTATCCCACCCTCTTCACCTGCCCTCGTATTCTGGACACGGTGCTGAGCATGCTCAGTTTAGCTCTGTAGGCTACAGGGGGTACAAAGACGTTGAAGCTTTTATTTTATTCTATTCCTTTTAGCTTCATCTCAAACGTTTCAGCATGAAACATTTTCCAGAAAAACGGATTTCAATGAAGTCCCCCCCCACTTTGTAATGTTCCCATAACCTCTCCCTGCATCTCTGTCACTGAGGACACCAAGCAACGAAGGAGTTTCAGGTGTTATTTTGTCTCATTCTTCCCGCAAACATGGATTATGAAGTTTGTCCTAGTGAAATTGCATGGAGGTCAATAGAAAAGAAGAAAGTTGCTAAGACGATTGATACAACCCCATACCATGGTAGAGACCAGCTGCAGGGACTGATTGCAGACAACAGGCTTGATGCTCATTTTCCTCATCGCTCTATTTCTTGCAGCAGATCTGGAATACTGACCGTTCCCACCACAGTCTCACTGTCTGATGATTCATCCCGGATGCATTTGAGTTAAAAGAATTGGATGGAGCCTTTCAAATTTTTAAGAAAAGCCTCCTTTTTTTTTTTTTCTTGAACAGTTTCAAGATATTCTAATCCGGAGACGAAGAAACGTGCAAATTCCTTCTGATCTTTCTGTGAGGAATGTTTTAATTACTTAATTACATACATATATCCTCCCAAAGGTTTGCTTTAAGTTTAAATGATGCAGGCAGCTTATTTCTGCCACAATCTACAGTGGCTTGCAAAAGTATTCGGCCCCCTTGAACTTTTCCACATTTTGTAACATTACAGCCACAAACATGAATCAATTTTATTGGAATTCCAGGTGAAAGACCAATACAAAGTGGTGTACACGTGAGAAGTGGAACGAAAATCATTCATGATTCCAAACATTTTTTACAAATCAATAACTGAAAAGTGGGGTGTGCGTAATTATTCAGCCCCCTTTGGTCTGAGTGCAGTCAGTTGCCCATAGACATTGCCTGATGAGTGCTAATGACTAAATAGAGGCACCTGTGTGTAATGTAATGTCAGTACAAATACAGCTGCCCTGTAACGGCCTCAGAGGTTGTCTAAGAGAATGTTGGGAGCAACAACACCATGAAGTCCAAAGAACACACCAGACAGGTCAGGGATAAAGTTATTGAGAAATTTAAAGCAGGCTTAGGCTACAAAAAGATTTCCCAAGCCTTGAACATCCCACGGAGCACTGTTCAAGCGATCATTCAGCAGGGACAGGGAAGCTGGTCAGAGTTGATGGGAAGATGGATGGAGCCAAATACAGGGCAATCTTGGAAGAAAACCTCTTGGAGTCTGCAAAAGACTTGAGACTGGGGCGGAGGTTCACCTTCCAGCAGGACAACGACCCTAAACATAAAGCCAGGGCAACAATGGAATGGTTTAAAACAAAACATATCCATGTGTTAGAATGGCCCAGTCAAAGTCCATATCTAAATCCAATCGAGAATCTGTGGCAAGATCTGAAAACTGCTGTTCACAAACGCTGTCCATCTAATCTGACTGAGCTGGAGCTGTTTTCCAAAGAAGAATGGGCAAGAATTTCAGTCTCTAGATGTGCAAAGCTGGTAGAGACATACCCTAAAAGACTGGCAGCTGGAATTGCAGCAAAAGGTGGTTCTGCAAAGTATTGACTCAGGGGGCTGAAGCCACTGTATCTGTAATAAATAGGATTTTATCTTTTAAATTAGGGATGCATGATATATATCCATGAACATTGGAATTGACAAATGTATTTGTTTGGGCATGTGATAGCAAGGCAGCGCAGGTGGAGCGGTGGTCGTTCTTTATCAGTGTCAAAAGAAAAGGAAAGCATATAAAACACGATAGAATATCGACATATATCGGTTATCGGCCCTAATTTTTAATGGATCTCTGTTATGAATTTTAATTAGGTAAAAGTGTGTTAAAGGCTCTATTGGTTCAGATGTTTGTTGGGCTGTGAGTTTGATGGGTGTCGGGTCTCTGTGTTAACCCAGCTGTTTTCTCAGCGGTACCCGGGTTCGGCTGGAGGAACTCTGTGGTTCTGGACGGCAGCTCAGCCAGCAGAACGTTGATCACTGCGACCGTCTGACGAAACACACACACAGAGGAAGAAGTTCGTTCATTCAGTCTGCCACGAGGAAGGAAGGCCGGCGTCAGCGCTCATGTGTCGTGAAACATTCACCTTCTCCATCTTCAGGAAATCTTCATCCAGCTTGGTTCCTTCGGCTCCCGTCAGACGCTCGTTCAGAAGCTGCGGACATAAATCCTGTTTAAACATTTCAGAGCTCTGAAAAGTTAGAGAGTTTTGTGAAATCAAGAAAAAACTGAGTTGTCTTTTTTAAAGAAAAACCCTGAATCTTTTAAAGGATATTTGGCTCTGAAGATGGTGAAAGATGGAAAATCTTCCCAAATTTGGATCGAGAACTAATAGAGCTCGACACAAACGGTCTCAACTAATGCATTGTTTGGAGAAAACGATCACAAAAGGCTAGACTGATGGAGCTGCACACGCAAACAGAGCGGTTAATTAAAAAGCTGAGGAGAGGCAGAAATGCTAGCATTGATTAAAAATATATATCCAACCATACCTTCCGCTTAATCTGGGGTCGGGTCATGGGAGCAGCAGCTTAAGCAGAGATTTCCAGACATCCCTCCCCCCAGCCCCTTGGGCCAGGTTAGAGCCGCTGCTCCTCCACATCGAGAGGAGCCGGTTGAGGTGGCTCGGGGATCTGGTTAGGATGGCTGCTGGACGCCTCCCTGGTGAGATTTCCCTGGCTCACCCGCCCCAGAAGGAAACCCAGAGAAAGACCCAGGAGTCATTATGTTTCTTGGCTGGCCTGGGAACGCCTCGGGATTCCCCCCTGGATGACCGAGCTTCTCAGCCCATCTCTAAGGGAGAGCCCGGACACCCGGAGGAAACTCATTTCAGCCGCTTGTATCCGTGATCTCGTTCTTTCCTTGATCTCTACCCAGAGGTCGTGACCATAGATGAGGGTAGGAAAGCAGATCAACCGGTAAATCGCTTTGCCCTTCAGCTCAGCTCCCTCTTCCAACTCTCACCGGAAACAGCTCACTTATTTGGAATATTGAAAGGGTTAATTAAGGACAAGAGAGGATGTTAAGATCAGATGTAAACTGAGCACCCATCAAAGTGTTTATCTCAGACTTTTGTTCACATTTTTATTTATTTTTTGGGGGGAATTTGGAAAACTTTTCTCCTGGAATTTTAAGTTTTTATTAAATTATTTCAGGATGATTAAAACTGCAACTGACCAGAGCCACTGTGGTCTTGAAGATCAGAAAAAGGTCCAACCTTCTGGGCTTCTAGATGTTGTTTTTAATCATTTATAGGCAGATGGTATTATTTTGGTGATTGACTTTGAGTTCAGATCCCTGCAGAGGACACATTTATATAAAATGTTAAATCTGAACCAATCATTACAAGCCTGACAAAAGTGCAGCCTGCAGCCTAATCAGATGCATCAGCGGTAAAAGTCTTATAAACCAATATATACTGGATTCCTGAGGAGTTCGCTGTCCAGGTGGAACATCAGTACCAGGCCTTGTGTCGCAGTGAAGCGTCGATCGGCCGAACATGACGGCCCAGATACAGAAGCACCGCTGGGTTTAACCTGGTTCGGCTCTTGCTTACCTGGCTGGCTTTGTGGAGCTGCTTCTTCATGCCAGAGACGGACATCTCGATCGCTGCAAGCGGCGGAGCTGCCGCCGGTGTCCGGGGCAGCCTGCAGCCCGTCTGAAGGTGCTTTGTCTCCCCGCAGAGAGTCTCTGCAGCGACCTGCCCACACCTCCGCCACCAGAACCCGGCCAGGACCGGAGATTTGGACCCCCGGAAACAGCTCCGTTTAACACTTCCTATCATAAAGAACCAAGCAGAGAAAGTTTAGTTGCCTGTAAGCAGGCTATTTTATTTTTATTTCTCTGGTAAAGATCAAATATCTTTGTCAAAGATCTCATAGTTATTGTCTTTTCTCTATCAAATCTATTTATCTGCTTTGTTATTTAAAGCTGCCCAACCTTTGCAATAATTTATCCTATTTAGTTTTTAATTAGACTTCAATTATTTTATACATTATTTTATAATTCACAATTAGTGTGATTGGTTTGATTTTCAATTTTCTGTCTCTGTGCTACTAGAAATTTTTATTATTATAATATAATAGGATTTAAAAAGTACCGTGAAATATAACCTACTTCATTTCTCAATTTTGTTGTTTCTCAGTCCAAATGATAATCATTCAGTCTTTTATCCAAGAGTACCCATCTGCTAATCATTGCAGATAAAAGACTTTGTGTGTCCTGAATCATCAATTACTCATATATAATTCTAATATTATATTCATAATTCCTATAAGTTAAGCATAGATAGATAGATAGATAGATAGATAGATAGATAGATAGATAGATAGATAGATAGATAGATAGATAGATAGATAGATAGATAGATAGATAGATAGATAGATAAACACTTAATGTGTTTCTTTATATTTTTATTTTATTTGCGTGGATGAATTTCGAAGCTTTTGATAAAGTTTGGACTCAGTTAAAATAGTTTCGAGCTTAATTGTTTTTGTGTCTATGCCATGCTTAATCTTATATATTTATTATTTTAATTTGGACTTATCTTAATGGTGTTTTGTTTTTAATTTTCTGTTGTTTTGACAAAAAAAGTTACGTTTTTTTGATGATTTTTACGTTTATAATTCATTTTACGTAGTACATGAGATTCAACATATTGGTTTTGATTTTCATTTAGTCAAATCTTGTTAGCTATTAATACTGGAGATAGCAGCCCACTCGTTTCTCGTTTCCACTTCATTTCCCATAAGTCATAGCGCCAGCTTTGCATCACATGACTCTTCACCGCTAACGTGACGTATCTCGTCAACATGGCTGCTGCGCTGAACAGTGAAGATTTCACCAACTTGCAGCTCCTTTTGAAGGTAATAAGCGTTGATTTTTCTGTTTTTAACTGAGACCCGATGGGAAACGTTTGTTTATGTTTTGATTGTTAGAAAACGTGGTTAAAAACATAAATATCCGTTATTGGTTTGCTTTAATCTGCTCTCGGCTGTTTATTTGCGGTTTTTTGTGTGTAAAACTAGAGTTGTTGGTTGTTGTTTTTTTATGTGGAGACACAGCAGGTGATTTTAAAGATAATTTAGGTTACAGAAACTGCTGCGGATGAAAGACGACTACCGGACTATGGAATTATATTTCAGTCAAAAATCCCGAGCGAGATTTTCAACCCTCACCTGCGCGTGTTCAACAAGGCAGGCACGTAATTGCACATGCGCGTGTATAATTAATCTCTATGGTATCCAACAACCCGCGCGTGTGGCTTTCGCTTTACACGAAGCTTTAATACACGCGTGAAGGTAAATCTTAGGAGAGGCTGCGCCCTCGAAAGGAAATTCTGCGCGAGCGAGTAAGATACTTTTGACTATTTGGAGGAGGAGCCTAAGGCCAGCACTGACCCTGTGTAATTGGTCTTTTTAAATCGGTAACGCCCACAGGATCAGTAGGGATATATATTTTTTACACAGTTTAACAATACAAGAAAATGGCATTTGTCAAACAAAGAAAACATGACTTTGGTGATGCCAGATAGCCAGGAAAATAGCAAAAGTGAATATAAATTATCTACTTCAATCTGAGTTTTGTTTTCTTTTTGTAGGATACTAAAAGTAATGTGATGTTTGGTGAACTCTTATGAAAACGTCTCACTGATCCTGTGGGTACGGTGGCCGGGAAGTGCAAAACAAAATTACAATAACCTGAAACGCTTTTACATTTTTACCGAAACACATTTACAAGTAAGATTGTAAATGTGTTTCGGTAAATTTGTTAAAGTGTTTCAGGTTATTGTAACTTTGTTTTGCACTTCCTGGCCACCGTATGTGGGCGTTACCAATTTTAAAAACCAATTACACAGGGTCAGTGCTGACCTTAGGCTCCTCCTCCAAACAGTCAAAAGTCTTTTACTCGCTGGCGCAGAATTTCCTTTCGAGGACGCAGCCTCTCCTAACCCCCAATTTCCACTGCATGCGCTCTAGATCTGCTCCGGTCCGCAGCCCAGAAGTGGTCTAAGAAGCATGCGCGAAGCAATTGCGAGATCTCGCGATAAAAGCCATTAATAAATGCGGAAAGTCAGAACAAAATTCTTCATTCCGTGGAAAACGAATAGAAAAGAACAGTTATTCACTGTCAATATATTTTGGACAACATATGTATAAATATACACGGGCTTATATTAATATAGCTATGCATACAAAAAAATTTCAATGTCTGTTGTTGAATATGCGAGCACAAGCAATTACGTGCGTGCCTTGTTGTATACGCGCAGGTGAGGGTTGAAAATGTTGCTCGGGATTTTTGACTGAAATATAATTCCATACCTGACAAACACACCACAGTTTGTGAAGAATTGTGTGTCAAGGTGGTCAGCAGCACAGGAGCACCACAAGGGACCATACTCTCACCATTCCTTTTCACTCTGTACACCTCGGAGTTCCAGTACAAATCAGGGACCTGTCATCTGCAGAAATACTCAGATGACTCTGCAATTGTCGGGTGTATCAGAGATGGACAAGAAGCTGAATACAGAGAGCTGGTGGACCGCTTTGTGACATGGTGTGGAAAAATCTTCTTACCTTGAAAGTGAATAAAACACAGATGATTGTAGATTTCAGAAGAAACTAGGTTAGGAGGTCAAGCACTGTTTCCATCATGGGAGAAGAAGTGGAGGAGTATAAATACCTCAGACTGGACCGGAGACTGAACATTGAAGCAGTCTACAAGGAAGGAAAGGGCAGACTTTACCTCTGGAGAAAGCTTAGGTCTTCTACAAGTCTGTTGTGGAGAGTGTAATTTCTTCAGCCATCATCTGTTGGGGTAGCAGCATCAGAGCCAGGGACTTAAAAAGGCTAAACAACCTGATAAAGAAGGTTCTGGTTCTGGGGACGACTGTGGAACCACTGGAGATGATGATGATGCATTGAAGGATTCTTCATAAAATCAAGAACATTACGGACAACCCTGAGCATCCTCTTCATGAGACTGTCTTACAGCAACAGTTTGTCTTCAGTCGGAGGATTCTTCAGTTTCGCTGGAATACAGACCGCTACTGGAGATCCTTCCTGCCCACAACAACTCCTTAAAGAAACTTTGTGTTCCCATGTTTGTTTTGTTTTAACTTTTATTGTGGTTTTTTTGTGTTTCAGGCTCCATCTAAAGACGCAGTGAGAGATGTCTGTGTGCAGAGCCACGGAGCTCCGAGCCGGAGGCTGACGGAAAACACTGCAGCCACATTCAGCATCCCTGCAGTACAGGCTGCTCAGGTAACACACACCTGTCCCACTGTGTGCTCAGCAGCATTAGGGATCATGTTTTATAGTGAGTTAAGTGGAACTGGCAACCTGACCAGGTTCAGATCTGAAGAAAAAAAAAACGGCACTGTACGTTAATTAGCATGATTGCTTTTAGGTTTTTTTCATTAATTATTTCTATGTATTATATCTATATATTGATCAATTCCAGACTTGTTTGTTGATCTTTGGATCCCCGACTTTATTCAGGGTATCCCTTATTTATATGTATCACTATGCCCTATTCGTTGTGTTATAGCATCAGCAATTGCTCTCTGGATAAATATGAATAAATGTGGGATGAGTCGAACACAAGTTCACACATTGCAGGAACTAAATTCAATGCACACTTTATTTTATTGGATTTTAATTACTTTTGTCACTAATTTTTAGATCCACATGATCCCAATAAAATTAATAATGTTTACATCACTGCTGTAACTTACACCATTTGACTCATTTAATTAACATTTCTGCGGCTGTTTGCACATCTGTTTTTCTCAGTTTATATTCTGTTAACTACGTGTAAATAATACCTTTACTTTTTTACTTTCTATTGCACAACTACTCTTGCACATTCTATAAATTCTCAGTTTGTTTAATTACTACTCAGTTGCACGTTCTAATCTGAGTATGCCACTTTATTTTTAATAACTGCACAATGCTTTGGTTTTTGTAATTGTGTCCTTAATGTACATTGATAATTCTTAAGTCTCTTTCTATACTTTTTCTACCATTCTTGTGTGATTGTGATTGCTTCTATTATCTGTCAATTCGCTGCTGTCACAGCCGAATTTCCCCTTTGTGGGACAATAAAATAAAATAAATTTTTATCACCCCCCAGGCTGCGTTGGTATCTGAAACGCCTGTGTCTGCATCTCAGACTGCACACAAACCCGTTCTGATTCATATTAAACAAGCACCTACTGACCTACAGGGACTTTTCCACAACTCTGAAGAGCTTTTAACAATATGCAGATTAAAAAAAATAATAAATCAGCATCCATGTTGCACCGTTCACAGAAAAACCTTTTGCTAAGATCATCTATGTTCAGTTTTGCTGTGTGTGTTAACGGGAAAAACATCTGGATGTCAACCTGAATCTGCCCCATCTTTCTGCCCTTTAGCTGATCCAATCCCTCCACACCTTGTCGCACCACGTCCTCTTCTACAACCTGACGTCTCCGGAGCAGATCCTCGCACTCTTCCCAGAGTCCTTCCACTCCAGTCTGAAGAACTTGATCACTAAGATCCTGCTGGAGAACAGGTCAGCATGAAGGAAGCAGTTACAGTGCAGGTCTGAAAAGTATTGAATTGGCTTTGATTATTTCTCAGGTTTTGATAAGGATTTAAAAAAATATATAATCTGTGAAAATGTTTGATGTTCCATTCTTTTTTTCCATTTCCCATTTTTCCTTGACTACTTTAAATTCCGGTTGAACCAGACTTATTGTTTTTTAATTAGGTCTAACATCTTAACATTTTTACAAACAAAATCCAATTCAATTGGAAAATACCGTATTTATTTCAGACGGAAATATAAATTTTGTCGGAACTCATATCATCCAAGTATCTTTGAAGAGTCATTGTGGATAGTGATGCTGTGGACAGGAATGATCTCTGGTAGCAGCCAGTCTAGCAACAAGTCTGACAAAACCTCTGACTGAAGACTGTTGCTGTATGACAGTCTCTTGACAGCCATACCCTGCTAACAGCTCTATTTAGATTCAAAACAACTTTATTTATCCACGAAGGGAAATTTTATTTAATATCTGGGCAGCAGAGACAATATTCCACAGCTACATGTCCTGGATGACACCATCAGTTGTTGGCAACCTCTGCTAATGCACCTCATTTGCTTTTGCCGCTTCTCTCTAAATCTCTGTCTGGTCGTATGGTTATAAAGCCGGGCAAAAAGACATTGGAGTGGGAGATATTATCTTTGCCTATTATGATGGATGGAGGAGATGGTTTGAACTTCCTCCTTCTCTCTCTGCTTTTTGGTCCTGCTCTGCATCCACAAAGCCTCCGTTTCAACTCCTCTGGGATTTGGGAGTCATAGTTCAGGTGTTATTTGAGCTTTTGAGATGGTAGTCAGCTGCTCCCATTGGTAAAAACAATACCTTGTTGCCAGCATTACGCATCATAACAACTGTCGGAAAGTGAAAAATTAATAGCAAAAATCCTTCCAGCTGCACAGCATCCAAAACCAGAGGGAACAGTCGTCCAAACATGCAGCGCCTCAATTAATAAATGAACAGAAGTCTAGAAAAACAAAACAAATCAGAAGTGACACAACAGAGCGGCTCCAACATGCTTCCACCATGAGTGGTCCAATTCTAGAATTAAAGTAACAAAGTTCACAAACGGTGATTTGAACATGCTTTTAGTCTAGGATACACCATTTCTAATTTGAGAGGTTCAAGAGTTAAATATTATGAAATAAAGCCGATTTAAGTTAGTCCAGCTGCAACAAAAGAAGTAAAATGGCTCCCTCACACTGCAAACAATTTCAGCATTTTGTTGTTTCTTTCTTTGTTAAATCTACAGATAATATACTCAAATCCTCCGAGTGTTATAAAAAAAAATGCTGTTAAGAAACTTTTTGAGTCTCGAAAGGTTTGGAAATTTATATTTAAAATGTTTGCTGCTGTATGCTGCTACACCAGGTGCCATAAGTTTATATCGGTGCTGGAAGCGACTCAGATTAATGCATCACAGTGTCTCATATATCTGTTATCCTCACCCGATCAGGAATTAAATTACTGAGTGAATCAGGTAAATTACATCATCATGCCTCCTGTTGTCTTTCAGTCCGGCGTGGAGGACAGAAGCATTCAGCCATCAGGGTGGGTGAACTTTTCTTTCCTTCTCTTTACTATTTCTGTGAGGACAGTCGATGTTTTTTTTGCTTATTTTTAAACAGATGACTAAGTGGCATAGCTTTGCTGAACCTTTGTGTATTTTTGACCATATCATTATTTTTAGAAATGTTTTCTAACTCCAAGCTGGATAAACTTGAATGCTTAATGGATTTATTCTTAGCAGGTGATATGTATTTGTGTAATGAGGCCGAAGGAGGTCCACACCCAATATCAAGGTGTTCATAATTATTAGGCAGCTTCTTTTCTTTAGACAAAATGGGCCCAAAAAACCCAAAAACAGATTGACTCTGAAAAGTCAAAAATGACCAAAAGTCTCCATCAGAGGGATGCAGCACTCTTAAAATTCCTGAAATGTTGGAGCGTGATCACAGATCCATCAATGGTTTGGTTGCAAAATAGTCAACAAGGTCATTAGAAATGTGACGAGAGAAAAAAAAAGACTAACATTAACTGCATAAGATTTTTTAAAAATCGAGCGTGAACCTACCAGAAACTCATTACCTTCTAGTTCTGTCATATTCCATAACTGCAACCTCCCTGGAGGACCTAGAAGTACAAGATGTTCAGGGCTGAAGGACATGGCCAAGGTAAGCAAAGCTGAAACCCGGTTGGGTCTTTTTGGGTTTTAGATGGGCTCAAAACCAACTCCCAAACCTACTACCAGTTTTTAGAAGACACTTTCTTCAAGCAGTGGTACAGGAAGAAGTCTGCATCTTTCAAAAAAAAAAAAAGGGAAAAAAATAATGATTTTTATGCAGTACAATGCTCCATCACATGCGGTCCGTGTAACGCTTATCAGTTCAAATTTCTAAACACAAACGGACATTTGGAAAAACAGAAAAATGGATCCAAATATCCAATTTTTCTTTCTTTTTTTTTCACCATGACAAATTAAAAAATTGGATTTTTAAACTGTTTTTCCAATTTTCTGTTTTCATTCAGAGGATCAGAAAATTTATAAAATTGCTAAATTGTGTAAAAAGTGCATCTGGGCTCCAGTTATTCAATAGGCCTACTGCAATGATATTCTCTCCCTCGTCCACGTAGTTCTATGACGTTGCGCATGTTGTGAGAATGGACATAGACATATAAACATATATAAACATATATTCATACTAACCCGCAGGGTAACAAGCTGCAACCTAAGCTATAGACTAAATATAAAAACGCGATACAGCTTTATGTATCTATTCTTTTTCAGCCTTCAGCTGTATCTTCTACAGAATAATAGATAATAATAATAATAATAATAATAATAGAATAATAATTGAGTAATTGGAGCCCAGACGCTATTTTGCAATTTTAAAAATTTCTGATCCTCTGAATGAAAACAGAAAATTGGAAAAAGTTTAAAAATCAAATTTTTTAACTTATCTGAATCCATCTTTCTGTTTTTCCAAATGTTCATTTGTGTTTAGAAAATTGAACTGATAAGCGTTACACGGACCACATGCATCCAAGTACACCAAGAAAGTGTTAAAAGACGAGGCCGCCTTCCTCATCTTACCTGAACCCAATTGAGAAACTGTGGGCAGATTTAAAGTGAAGGAAAACAGTCCACCTCTCTGGACAGAGTCTGTGGTTGCAGCTGCACAAAACGTGTGTCGTCAACAGATCAAGAAATTGACAGACTCCACGAATGGAGGTGCAATCACTGTTAGTTAAAAGAAGGAAGGATGTATTAGTCACTGATTAAAGGAAAAAAAACTGAAATGTTTATTGGAAAGTTTTGAATTCTTTTACCAGATGAAAAAAATAAAAATCACACTGCCTGTGTTTGCAGTCTCCCTCCCTCAGCTGAAGGAGCTGGACTGGAGAGTGGACCTGGTGACTGGTTCTGACTCGGTTAGTCGGATGGCAGTGCCCACCTGCTTGGTTCAGCTGAAGGTGAGAACCTGAAAGACCGTCTCGTCAGGTCGTGTGACCGTTCATACTCACCCCATTCATCAGGGTTCACATGCTGAGCCTGCATTATTAAGTACACAATGCACGACAATCAGTGTCATATGCGACAACTTTTTTAGATGGAGGATTCATGCCGGTCGGCAGACGGGGAGTCGATCTCTACAGTCACAGTGGAGCTGAGCAGGGAGTCACTGGACACCATGCTGGATGGACTGGGGCGTATCAGAGATCAGCTGTCTGTGGTGGCTGGGAAGTGAGAATGTTGACCCTATGTGGACTACAGTTTACTCCACAAATCGTGGATAAAGTTTGAATTTCTTCCACATGTTGGTTTATCATTATGATTCATGTAGCTGCAGATTGTCATCAGGCCAGGAAAGTTGAACTTTTTATTACGCATTAAACGTGTTAAAATGATTATTTCTGAATGTCCATTTAATGTCTTAGATTCTTCTTCTAAAATGTCATTAATCTGTCAAACTATTGTTTCAATTTCTACTAATATATTTCAAAAATAGATTAACACAATCAGAGCCTTTCTAGTGGTTCATCTTTTTTTTATCCATTCCTATTTTAATGTATGTTGATGCAGTTTCAGGTTCATTTATAACGAATGGCTCCAATAGACTTGCAGGTTTCAAATGGCTTCAAGCTTTTATGAGATGTATTTAACCCCTGACTTCCTGATCCTAGTGTGTTTCACACTGAAGTTGCCTCATTTAAATCTTTTGTATTTAGCCGTATATTTAATAATTTACTGTCACAAACCTTGAATAGGTTGCTGCATGCATAGGACTTTGGTCATTTCACCAAATGATGATTCTTGGATTAGGATCCTTTAAATCTCTCTATTGTGAAGATTTAAATGTTCTGATGCAGCTGTTTTATAATGAGGTTATAATAATTCCCCCTCTGTGTTTTAATGTGGAACATTAACAATGATCTTAGAGCAAGTCGTTTCCATGTGAACCAGGTTCAGGTTGTAGTTCTGTTTGATGCAAGGTGAATTCAGGAATATCGGGACATCAGCTCATTCAGAACAGGATAAGTAAAGATGCCTTAAATACTGTAAACTGGGTGCATTTGAATCATTGTCCCAAATGTCTTTGACATGTGAAGGTGTGGAGAACATGCATGTGTAATTAGGCTTGAACATACCTCAGTACTGTTTTCTACAGAGCCCCCTTGGAGACATGGAGGATTTTTTTTTCATTGCGTTCCCTCGCAGTAAAAATTGCAAAGGTTTCTGTTCTGTTTTGTATACACAGTCACAGTGATAACAAATTTCCATTTAAAATTGCACATTTGTTCACCTTTAACTATCCTCAGTGAACACGTGTTTATGCATTCTTGTTTATTTTGCGCAGAAAACTGGTTGGAGGGAATCGATCCAACTAACTGGGTGTTCATGTTTGTGCATCCTTCGATGGACAAACAACTCATAGCAGGAGACGGGACTGAGCTGCACAGCGGGTCTTTTATTAACCAGTCGGACTAACAAAACAAAAAAAGACTCCACAATTAAAACTATCCGCAGATTGCTGTTTTACCCTGTGAAAATAATTCATAATAGTCTAAACAGTTTGGATGTCTTGTTTCTTTCCTTTTTACAGAAAGTTTCTGTCAAGTATATGTTTTCTCCTTAACAGGTAAATGATGTAACACCGACATTTTGCATATAAGTTTGTGGTGGGTTTGTTTCCCTAAAGAAAAAGTTATAAGACTTCCCATATCTCTCACAAACATGTAAAAGCTATGAATGTTCGATATTGGCTTTTTTTCTTCTTTTTTTTTACCAAAATACGGATGTAGTCCAACTCTTAATTTCCGATACCGATATAAGCGGGGTCCTCCCTCATAAAATGTCCAGAGATGCTTTGTAATAATTTCAAATCAAAGGTACCAAGTCCACCTACAAGTCTGTTATTCTGCAAGTGCAGAAGCCACAGGATTTATTGCAAGTTGTAACAAACAAATAGAAATATCTCAAACTCTACATCAGATCTCTTCTGTTTTGACATTTTGAGAGAGAGAAGCAGCGGAAGGGTTTGATATAAACTCAGCAAAAAAAGAAACGTCCCTTTTTCAGGACTGTGTATTTAAACAATAATGTAAAAATCCAAATAACTTTAAAGATCTTCATTGTAAAGGGTTTAAACAATGTTTTCCATGCATGTTCAATTAACCATAATCAATTAATTAACATGCACCTGTGGAATTGTCGTTAAGACCTTAACAGCTTACAGAAAGTAGGCATTTAAGGTCACAGTTCTAAAAACGCAGGACACTAAAGAGACTTGTCTACCGACTGAAAAACACCCAAAGAAAGATGCCCAGGGTCCCTGCTCATCTGCGTGAACGTGCATTAGGCATGCTGCGGGGAGGCATGAGGACTGCTGATGTGGCTAATGTCCGCACTGTTAGACGCCTAAGACAGCGCTACAGGGAGACAGGAAGGACAGCTGATCATCCTCGCAGTGGAAGAACACGTGTAACAACACCTGCACAGGATCGGTACATCCGAATATCACACCTGCGTGACAGGTACAGGATGGCCACAAGAACTGCCCGAGTCACACCAGGAACACACAATCCCTCTATCAGTGCTCAGACTGTCCGCAATAGGCTGAGAGAGGCTGGACTGAGGGCTTGTAGGCCTGTTGTAAGGGCTAGGGCCATTCCCCCCAGAAATGTCCAGGAACTTGGAAGTGCCTTGGTGGAAGAGTGGGGTAACATCTCACAGCAAGAACTGACAAATCTGGTCCAGTCCATGAGGAGGAGATGCACTGCAGTACTTCAAGCAGCTGGTGGCCACATCAGATACTGACTGGTACTTTGGATTTTGAGCCTCCCTTCATTCAAGGACACATTATTCTATTTCTGTTAGTCACATGTCTGTGAAACATTTTTAGTTTATGTCTTATGGTGTTGACTCTTTTAGTGTTCATACAAATATTTACACACATTAAGTTTACTGAAAGTAAAAACAGTTGAAAGTCAGAGGACGTTTCTTTTTTTGCTGAGTATATATAGTATGTACATGTGTAAAAGGTAAAAGTTATCATTAAAAAAGTAAAAACTGATGCCGATAATTCCCCACATTACATTTTAATGCCAATATCAGTTGATAATATCGATACACCGATATCTTTAATAAAAGCCTTACAAAAAAACGTTACATTTTACCAGGAAAACATTCAGTGTTCACAGTGCCGCATGAACTGACTAGTAAATATGTTATTATTACGAGTGTACGCATTACCTATTGCAAGAGAAGGCAATATTTACTGCAAGGGAACCCAAAATTGTTGTTTATTGTGAGGGAACGCAAAAAAATAATAATCCTCCATGTCCACTAGGGGGCTCTACAGAATTCAGACTGAATTATATTATAAACATTCTCAAAACTAAAACCGTAAAGTCTAAGAAATCGTATATGTATATTTCATAAAATTGTAATAAATATACTATTTGCAACAGTATACATTACAACTGAACAATGAAATGTCACCAATTACACTAGTTAATATACATTTACTTAGTTAAGCATATTTCTTCCAAAACCGAGGATAAACTTCAAATTCAACCTATAATACTTTACATTGACCCATGTAAATATATATATATGTATATATACATATACATATATGTATATATACATATACATATATGTATATATACATATCTATATATATATATGTATACATACATATATGTATGCCTTTTTTTTTTTTTTTTTTTTTACATATTTTATAGTGGCCATATAGTTGTTTACAAGTTAAATACTAATAAAAACAATTACTACAAACAAAAACATTTGGACATTAAAGGTTTATTGTTGAATCCAACACAGCCACTGAACAGAGCTCATCTTGACAAAAATATCTCAGGATATAAACACAGCATCGCCTGCTGGGAATAAAAACAAAGCACAGTGATGAAAGCTGAAACAAATTGCATCATCTTCAAATTTATTTAAATCCTGAAGTGGTTAATATTCAAATGTTACTATAACAACGAACAAACGACCAGCAGCAGCAGCAACATCTTAAAACACTGGAACAGTCACCATGGTAATAGCAGATTAGAAAAGCATGGACTGCAGCGACTTGCGGACTGTGGCCATCTCCTGCTGTTGCTGTGGAAACACACAACAATATGGCATCAGAACTCCCCGGGAAGACAGACATGAGTACCGCACGTGCACATTCGCCACAAAACTCATACATCCGCAGCTTTTTGCATAGTTTAGAGGGGCGGGTCGTACCAGCGTATTTAGATGTCAAATTGCGTACCTGCTACGCAAAATGCGTACAGGTTGGCAGGTCTGGCTAGTGCTAGTTAGCGTTAGCTTTGTGATGTCATATTTACGACTTCTGATTTGTAGGCATTTGAACTGCGAATTTTTACAACCAAATAAATCCCAAATCACTTGACAAACGGAGTCGAAACGTATCATCATTAGTTGTCATTTAAATTTATGTACATTATGTGTGATTCAGGACGTAAGACAAAGCGGACCAGAAAATAACTTTTATCGCTCCATTGACTTCCTTTAATTATTTTTTTTCGGCCAGGGGACTCATGGGGCAACAGGAAGGGGAGGAGACTTAGGCTCCCTATTGCTCTGTTGTCTCTGCCAAAATGTGCCGGACAAATACGTTGCAACAAATGGGCTCAAGTCAGTTTGGTCGAGCCGCAATGGAGGCAAACGTCCAACAAAGGACCAAGAGTAAAAAAAAAAAAAAACACCTTTCAGGGGTTTATTTGGATGCTCAAGCCAAATCTACAGGGGGACTCAGACAAAATACAAAAAAGAAACGAACATTACATAGCAATAAAAATATTTAGGAAATTATTTACAATATTTGCAAACATTTACTAATATTTGGATGCCACCTCAAATTTAAAATATTACTCCACAATGATCCTGTCATGAAAAAATGGTTTCTTTAGCCCTACTTACTTCTTACCTTCCCAAACGGAACTAATAAGCTGTTTGCTGTTCCAGGGGACACAATTTCCACCGCTCACAACAGTACACCAGGAAGCAGCAGAGACGAGTGTAAAAAGGCTAGTGAAACATTAATTCTTCGTTGTTTTGTATTACAATTATTGTTATCGTGTATATTATTTAAGAGTAGGGCTGGACGAATAAAACAATGTTTTATTCTTCTGAAACAACAGCTTGGTTCTGAAAGGCCAAAAATACGAAATTAATAGAAAAGATTGTGTTTTTGTTTTTTTTAGTACTTAGTAAAAAAATAAGTAGGGCGTGTTTAGTATGCATCGAACGTTGCTTGCAAACTGCCATTAAACAGAAGTTTATGGCTTGTGTTGTTATTTTCCGTGTTTTTTTTTGTTATAAGTTTTAAATGTCCAATGTTATTTTGAACGTTCCTTGAATGCACCACAGGCGTGCGATGCAGCGCAGTAATAGACAAGCTTCTGCCTTTCTGTAGGTTGTGAAGGGTTTTGAAAATTAGAGAGGGGAGCTTTGTAAAACGATTACAACAGACGCACTAAACTAACAAAACTAACTGGTCTATTTATATCAATACAAACGATATTGGGTCATTCTTGTATCGTATATGGGAAAAAAATGGCGATATTTTTTAAAAACTCGAGACGTCGTCCAGCCCTATTTAAGAGTGACTTTGTTAGATGTGAACAACAATCTCTGTTCTGTGTTTTTGTATTGTATGTGGCAGCTTTCTGGGCAAACGAACTAGAGTCCGATTGGAGCGGACGAAACAGGGTTGGTGTGAATGCACTTATTGCAATATACTATCCACTTTTGAATAAAGGCCACTGTGGCCACAAAACATTAAAAAAAGTCATGGTTGGATTTTGATGAAATTTTCAGGAAATTGCTGATGTTAGACCTGAATTTTCCCCATGTGGGACAATAAATGATGATTTTTTTATTCTATTCTAAATGCTTAGGCTTAAAATAAGAAATATAGCGATTGTTATGTTTTGCTCAATGTATTTGCGTATATGAAAATAAAACTCACTGTGTCCATGAGAATCTTCTTCTGCAGGGTGGCCATCTCCTTCCTCAGCTCCTGCTGCGTTCCTTGAAGGAACATCTCGTGGTTTTTCTCCATGTCCTCCATGTTCTGGGGGCAAAAAGCAATGACTTCAGGTTTTTGTTCTTTTCCCAAAGCATTTCACAGAATGTTTTAGTCCTGCCACACTGAAAATGTGTTACTTTTTCTGTTGCAAGTTAATATTCAATATCGGTCATTTTCATGGATATTTATTTGCTGAAGCTACAAAGATCATTTAAAATCTTTTTCACTATTTATTATCAGGAAAACCTAAAAGTTCAGTAGAAAGTATCAAAAATGCAGCAGTTCTGATGAGAATTAGTCAAGGCTTAGATTGCTGGAGGACAAACTGACCATCACTCTGCTACTCTCTCCTAGTACTCTCCATTTTTGCATTATCTGCAATTACTGTTATCTGGTTTTACTCTCTTAGAGGAAAATATCGATTCAGCAATACATTGCAATTAGTTGTTTCTCAAGTCAATATCGATTCATCAAATTCTATGAATCGATTCAGCCCACCGACCAGTGGCGGCGCTGTGGGCAACACTCTAGTGAGAGCGTTCAGCACTGTACAAGACGCGCATTACCAAAACAGCAAGATGGCGGACAGCAGCTGCTCTCCGTTTGTGATGTGAAGGTGAGTTGAAGCCACCGATGTCTTTTCAGAGATGACAGAGTCTGAATTATTTTCTTTTCTCTGCCTTTATTTTACATTCCTCCTCAATAACGGCCCGTTTTTCTTTTACGTATAACTTCTTCTTCTGTCTACTCAGACTAGAAAACAAAGTACATTACTACTTAGTTTAACCCACTGCTGCCACCTGGTGGCCAAAAGGAAATAAAATAACTGAATTCAAACTAGACAAATGAATAAGCTATTCTCATTTTCTTATAGATAAATCTACTATCCAACAGAACCATTATTATGTAGCAATATCTATAACAATATCTGAAAGATATAACACCGTTCAATCCTGCACCAGCAACGTTAAAAGCTGACGTTTGTGCTCATTTATTTAAAAATATACTCAGGTACTTAATTACTTGTGTATTTACTTATTATTGAATCGATATTGAAGCTAATAAATCAATATTGTTTTGAAATCGAATCGAAGCCTCAAGAATCGAATCGAATTGTGAAATTCCTAACAATACCCAGCCCTATCTAATATCCATGTTCTGCGCCACTGTGTTTAACCCTCTCTTTCTCCTGGATAAAAGCCACTGAAGCAGCCCCTACTGCCATTAACTCCTTATTTATATTTTACATAGAAAGTACTCCTGGACCAGTGCTTCCATGTTTTTGTTTTGGTGTCCATGCTCCATCTTCTCAAACCACTAGACGGCCATGGCACACAGAGCTGGGTTCTACTGGATGTTTCTTCCCTTTAAAAGGGAGTTGTTCCTCTCTACTGTCGCCACGTGCTCAATCTGGTGGAGAAATTTCTTCAAAGTCAGTGACTTGATCCAATTTGCTGGGTTTCTTTGAATATAAAACTTCTCCCCCCAATTTTGAAAAATAAACCGAGAGGCAAAGTACAACCTGGACAGCTCGAAAGGCCATTTGGACACAATGTGGGACTTAAAAACATTCAGGATGATTCTGCAGTCTTTGACTTCTCCCACAGGGTTTTAAAGTGATAATTTCATGTGAAAGCTACAGTCCTGTCACAAACCAGACATCATTTAGAAAGGAATTATGTTGTAGATATTAAATGCCCCACCTTCAAAAACTGTTCATACAGTTCTCTGACAGCCTTCAGCTTCTGGTTCTGCACAACTCGGGCCTGCTGCAGGATTTTCAGCTGCTGCCGAAACAAATTCTGTGAACACAAAACGTAACAACATCAGGCTGTGCAATCATCAAGATCTGCATGCTTTTGTTGAATCAACCCATCTATAGTCGTGAGATTATTCATTCCATCCTGACCAGCAATAAAATGCTCCAGAGAACAGAGAGGTACAGCTGCATCCTGTGAAACTCTTTATGTACGACTACCTACAGAGTTTGTTTTTCTGCTATGGGATTTTTTTTATACATATACTGTATTCTCCAGACAATAAGTCACACTTTTTTGCAAAGTTTGGCTGGTCCTGCGACTTATACACTAGGCATGTGCCGGTTACCAGTTTCAAGGTGACACAAATACCTCCGTGCTAACTTGGCAAGCCTCTGGAATCTTGTTTAATTCATTTTCCACCAGTCTGTAGGGGTGCAATCCAGGGGTGGCGGAGCCTCCCTCAGAAACTAATCGGTAAGTAAGTTTCTCTGCTTGTTGTGCATCTCGGCTCCTCCGTGCTAACACCGACTTGATGCTAGGCTGAGACCAAGAGCAGGATGCTCCGCTTCTAACCAGGGTTGGAAGTGCGTTCAAGTACTTATACACAGCTTCGCAGTGTTGGCAGTGAACCGAGACTATTTTGTTTGTTTGTTTTTTTAGTCAAAGTGGTCCCACGCCACACTTTGCTGCGACCTCTCCATGACAATGCCACTTTTGAAATACACAGAAACTGCCAAGAAACTGAGTCGGCCTGTAGGCTTTATTTTCATCGCCCTCTTGTGGTAAAGTGTTTAATTACTGCCACATAGCAAAATTAATTGCATTCCTTCAAAACTCACACTACACAACAGAACATGCGTTAATTGAGCGGTAAAAAAAATGTCGTAGATGAAATTCTTAATGATCAATTAGTCGATTGTCGATTAATTATGCCCATCCCTAGTATAAGCGGTTTTTTTATGTTGACGTCTCGCCAGGGAGAAGGTGCCATGCTGTGTGAAGCTGCAGCGTAAAGCGCCACTCCTCATGTTCGGGAGCAGCACCCATCGTTGGATGCTAAATTCAAGGTAAAGTTAATGCTGTCTTGAAATGAACGAGCGTATTAGCGACTGACATTAGTGAAATGAGCTTGTTACCTTGGCAGATATGGTAACTATCTTATCTTTTCTTCATCTCTATACTTAGTAACTTTTTTTTTTAACTGAGGCAGATATGGTAACTAGCATGCTAATGATGATTTATCTAAGCATGCTAGTTAGTTACCATATCTGCCTCACTAAAAAGATTGTTCCTTTTAAAAAAAAAATACAGACATTTAAAATACGCATTTTAGAGCTGTAATCATAATATCGTGAAACCGTGATATTTTTGCTTTTGGTTATCATACCGTCAGAATCTCATACCGGCCCATGCCTATTATACACCGAAGCATTTAATTTCACATGTTTATCATCTTTACACCTACAACCGGCTAGACGGCGGTCAAGCCTCATGTACTGGTATTTGCTACACATGTACTAACAAAAGCCACGCAGAAGAGGAAGCGGCGCTTCGTCTTCCTTCGGAGTTGTTCAGAAGTGACACAGAGGATAAAGAATTCAAAGGATTTTAGTGGTTCGGAGTCAGGACGAGTTTGGTCAACATGTTATTCTTTGTTTTATAGTTATCTGAATAACTGTTAATATGTTACGTTAACATACCAGCCACCAATTCAGTTTGTTGTTAATGATATAATAATAATAATGATAATAATAATAATAATGGCTTGCATTTATATAGCGCTTTTCGAGACCCTCAAAGTGCTTTACAACTCCATTATTCATACACTCTCACATTCATACACTGGTGGAAGCAAGCTATGAATATAGCCGCAGCTGCCCTGGGGCAGACTGACAGAAGCGGGGGTACCATATCGTCCCATCGGCCCCTCTGGCCAACACCAGTAGGCGGGTAAGGCAAGGCAATTTTACTTGTATAGCACACTTTCAACAGCAGGGTAATTCAAGGTGCTTTACATGATTTGGTGATTTAAAAAAAAGAAAAAAAAGAAATTAAAAGTTAAAGAAACACACATTACACATGATACACAATAAAGCAAGAGAAAGATTTTTTTTTTAAAGCAAGAGAGCATGAACACATTTCATACATATGACATCAAGCATTTACTCGAAGGCAATTCTAAACAGACGGGTTTTTAGTCTCGATTTAAAGCAGTTCAGAGTTTCAGCAGCTCTACACTCGTCAGGAAGTCTTTTCCAGATAAGGGGAGCATAGAAACTGAAAGCTGCTTCCCCATGTTTAGTTCTGAGTCTAGGGATGTTTAGTAGGCTAGAGTTGGAGGACCTGAGTGGTCTTGGTGGTTGATACCATGACCACAGGTCTTCAACATAGTTTGGTGATAAGCCATGTAATGATTTATAAATTAGTAGGAGTATTTTGAAGTCTATTCTCTGAGCTACAGGGAGCCAGTGTAAGGACTTTAGAACTGGGGTGATGTTCTCTACTTTCCTGCTTCTAGTGAGGACGTGAGCAGCAGCGTTCTGGATCAGCTGCAGCTGTCTGATTGACTTTTTAGGAAGACCTGTGAAGATGCTGTTGCAGTAATCAATCCAATTAAAGATAAAAGCATGGATGAGTTTTTCTAGGTCGTGTTGCAACATCAGTCGTTTAATCCTAGAAATGTTCTTCAGGTGTAGAACGCTGACCTTGTTATTGCCTTTATGTGACCCTGGAGGTTCAGGTCTGAGTCCATTACTACACCTAGGTTTCGAGCCTGATCAGTAGTTTCTAGCTGTATTAATTGAAGCTGTTGATCGTTCCTCCTTCGGTCCAAAAATAATCACTTCAGTTTTGTTTCTATTCAGCTGGAGAAAGTTATGTCACATCCATCCATTTATTTGGTCAATGTATTGATTTAGGGTTTGAATAGGATCAGAGTCACCTGGTGACATTGTAATGTATGAGTGTCATCCGCGTAGTTATGGTAGCTAAGGTTATTGGTTTCTATAATCTTGCCTAGTGGGAGCATGTAGATATTAAATAAGAGGGGCCCCAGGATGGAGCCCTGGGGCACCCCACATGTGATTTCTGTTCGTTCTGATGAAAAGTTTCCTATTGAAACATAGAAGTCCCTGTTCTTTAGGTAAGATTCGAACCAGCCAAGTAGTGTACCAGAGAGTCCGACCCAGCTCTCCAGTCGTTCCAATAAAATATCATGATCAACAGTGTCAAATGCTGCACTGAGGTCCAACAGAACCAGCACTGTGGTTCTTCCACAGTCTGTATTTATGCGGATGTCATTAAATACTTTGACGAGGGCAGTCTCGGTGCTGTGGTGAGCGCGGAAACCAGACTGAAAAACATCAAAAACGGTTTGTCATTGTTATGAAGCTATTTAACTGCTGAAACACAGCTTTTTCAATAATCTTACTGATGAATGGAAGATTAGAGATCGGCCTGTAGTTCTGCATTAACGTGTTGTCCAGATTTTTCTTCTTTAGTAGTGGTTTAATAACTGCTCTTTTTAAAGCCTGAGGGAAGACACCTGATAGCAGTGATGAGTTCACTATTTGAACAAGATCAGAACCAATAACAGGAAGAACTTTCTTTAGAAAAGCTGTGGGTAGGATATCAAGACAGCAGGAGGAGGAGCTTAATTGGATAATGATTTTTTCAAGGCTGTTCTGGTTTAATTTGTGGAATTCAGACATTTTCTCTACATTGTTGTTGATTGGGGATGGCACTGGTTGTGGGTTCGATATTGAGGTACAGATTGACCGTCTAATTGTTAGAATCTTTTCAGTGAAAAAGCTGGCAAATTCATTGCAGGCCCTGGTAGAGTTTAGTTCAGGGGCTACTGTCACTAAAGGATTAGTTAGTCTTTCCACTGTTGCAAATAGAGTCCGTGCATTATTAATATTTCTGTTGATGATTTCAGAAAAGAACGATTCCTTAGCATCTTTTATAGTTAGCTGATATCTATTCAGTCTCTCTTTGTAGATCTCACAGTGAACCTGGAGTCGAGTTTTCCGCCATTTTCTCTCGGCTCGTCGACACTCTCTTTTTTCACTACGTACCAGTGGATTACTTGTCCACGGAAACTTCTTTCTACCTTTAGTTGGAGCAATGGAATCCATGATGTCTGAGATTTTCGCAAGGAAATTAACTACCAATTTATTTACTGAGTTTGAGTTGGGAGATGAGGGGGATGTGATGGAAGGTTAATACGTTTAAAGGTTTCAACTGACCTGTCCCCTAGAAAACTCTTTTTTATAGTGGTCTTACTGTGGCTGGATAAGTTAGCAGAGATGGTACTTTCAAAGAAAATACAGAAATGGTCAGATAATGCAATAGTAATTACAAAGATGTTGGAAATATTTAAACCTTTGCTGATAATTAAGTCCAGAGTGTGTCCTTTATTGTGTGTTGGTTGTTTGACATGCTGAATCAGGCCGAAGTTGTGGAGAGTATCATCTAATGTTTTTGCTTGTCTATCTTGGGGGTTGTCAGTATGGATGTTAAAGTCCCCCACAATGATTAGTTTGTCATAGTCGATACATATTACAGAAAGAAGGTCATTGAAATCATTAAAGAAGTTAGTTAAGTTTTGGTGGTTTATATAAACTTAGAAATAAAGCTTTGTTAGGCTCATTTATCTGGGTGGCTAGGTATTCAAAAGAATCAAACGTGGCCAGAGTTACCTTTTTAAAGTTCATTGAGTTGTGAAAAATGGTGGCTACACCTCCGCCTCGTTTGTGTTTTCTGCTCTCGCTTAAGAAATTAAAATTTGGAGGAGTAGATTCTATTAATGCAGTTGTTTCGTTATTTTCATCTAGCCAAGTTTCTGATAAAAAAAGGGCGTGTAAATTATGCTCAGTGATGAAGTCAATGATAAGAAAAGACTTCCCGGATAGAGATCTAATGTTTAATAAAGCCAACTTAAGTATTGTGATGATGGGCAACTGAACCTTCTGACAGGTTATCAATTTGAGATTTTGTTTAATATGAGAGCGTGTGGTTAACGATTTATGTTTCCTGCTGCTGATAATCACTGAAATCTTAGACTCAGGGGTGCCGGGCGAGTTCTGGGAGACGGTAGGGGTGGATTTATTGCCCGGTTCCCTCAAATATCAAATATCTGTAATAATCAGTGGGGGGAAGCTCCCAGACTTATTGACACTAGTCCCAGGGGTTTGGTGTAGTCTAAGTTTAGGTGTTAATTGTGTCCCAAATTTGATTTGCTCGTTCAGTCTGTCTGTAAAGTTTCTAAATGGAGACTCATTTGATGTGGCTGAGTCACAGGAAGATGAAGACTTAATCTCTGATGGTTGTTTATCTGTTTGGTCCTGTGGTGTCATCATGACTTGCTGTTTTTGTTCTCTGATATCCATGGGCGCCTCAAGGTCAGCTTTTGGGAGCAAGTGTTTTGCTTTCTGATTTTGATAAGAAAAAATGTTTGCTGCTAACAGCCTTACTCCAGCCTCGTTAAGATGCTTTGAACAGATGATTAGCACTTCCAAATACTTTGAAATTATTAATAAATGTGAACGACTTCTCAGCTGATTGTTTCTTCAACCATTTATGGAGCATGCGGAGTCTGCTAAATCTTTCATCATTCCCTTCAGGGACTGGTCCGCTGATGAGGATGTTTACGTTAAGTCCATCAAGTCTCTGTAGGAGATCACAAAAGTCTCTCTTCAGAATCTCTGATTGTCTCATCGCGATATCTGCTGATCCAGCGTGAATGACAAGCTTTTCCAAAGCAGGATGTTTGTCCAAGATTTTGGGGATTTTTTTCTGATATTTCTCTCACTGTATTTTTGTAGCAGCTATAAACTCTGGTGTTCTTGCTACAAAAAGCCTCCAATCCATTAATTGATCCGTCTTGAATGATAACAATCTTTGCTGAGGGGGCTCTTACTTTGTTATGTGTCCGTTTGATGCGGCTGGGTTTCTCTTGGTGGCTTTGACTGGTCCCGGGGGCTGCGTCATCTTTCGGGGAACTCAAGGCTGCGAATCTGTTTTTCAGTGGGATTCCAGGTGGAGAAATATCTCTTGTTTTTGGCTGAAACCTCTTTTGTTTACTTTTAGCAGAAGCGGGAGGTCTAGGTAAAGAGCTTTCTCTGTGCCGGAGTTTCTTTTGTTTTTTCTTCCGGGCTGTTTGTATTCAAAGGTAAAGTTGTGTCATTTTCATAATCAACGTGGAGATCAAAATTAATTTCCAGACGACGTAGCTTCGTTTCAATGCCCTCAATTCTGTGGAGCAGTTTTTCAAAATCCTCAGCTGAGCAAAAAGCCATGTTGATAAGTCCATAAAAAAGTAATCCAAGAAGAGATCCGGTCCAATACAGTAACTCCGGGGGCTGGGTAGATAAAGTAACTAAGAAAAGTTTAAGAAATAAAACAAGAAAAGCAAACAAAAAAGAAAATAAAGTGAACGGATCTGGAGAGAGACAGAGAGCAGCTGCTCCTCCTTCAGCAGACAGGCGTGAAGTGTCTTGCCCAAGGACACAACGACATGTAGCAGGTGGAAGCTAGATTCGAGCCGACAACTCTACCACTGAACTACAGCCGCCCCATATGTGTAGTTGAATAACTGTTTTGCGTTACCACACCTACACACCCTGTTGCTCTCTGTTCTATTATCATGAACTTATCTTTGAAGATGAAATGACTGTTCTTGATCTCGGATTTTGGAAAATAAATTTTCTTTAAAAATGTGACTTATAGTATAGTATAAAGGCAACAAGGTCAGCATTCTATGACCTGAAGAACATTTCTAGGATTAAAGGACTAATGCCGCAACAGGACCTCAAAAAACTCATCCATTCGTTTATCTTTAGTCGGATTGATTACTGCAACAGCATCTTCACAGGTCTGCCTAAAAAGTCAATCAGACAGCTGCAGCTGATCCAGAACGCTGCTGCTCGTGTTCCTCACTAGAACCAGGAAAGTAGAGCACATCACCCCAGTTCTAAAGTCCTTATACTGGCTCCCTGTAGCTCAGAGAATAGACTTCTAAATACTTTTACTAGTTTATAAATCATTGAATGGCTTAGCCCCGAAGTATATTGAAGATCTGCTGTTACTATACCAATCCACCAGACCACTCAGGTCCTCTAATTCCAGTCTACTCAACATCCCTAGAATCAGAACCAAACACGGAGAAGCAGCTTTCACTTTCTATGCTCCTCTAATCTGGAACAAACTTCCAGAAAACTGCAAAGCTGCTGAAACACTGAGTTCTTTTAAATCACGGCTAAAAACGTATCTGTTTAGAGCTGCCTTTGATTAATGCTTTGTTGTATCATGTTTTGTGTGTGCTTCTTGCTTTACTGCTGTTTTTACATTATATACTTTGTAATGCCTTGATGTATCTGTGTGTGCTTCTTGCTTTACTGCTGTTTTTATATTATATACTTTGTAATGCCTTGATGTATCTGTGTGTGCTTCTTGCTTTATTGCTGTTTTTACTTTATATGCTTGTCGGTGTTTTACTGCTGCTTTTATTTTACCCCTTAATCATGTAAAGCACCTTGAATTACCTTGTTGTTGAAAGTGTGCTATACAAATAAAATTGCCTTGCCTATAGTCCAGTGCGACGTATACATGTTTTTTTCTTCTTCATTATGCATTTTTGGGCTGGTGCGACTTACCCCTAATTTCCACTGCCTGCGCTCCGCCACGCACGCTGCAGCAAAAATGCCCCCTTCATAGTCAATGAGAGCGTTTCCACTGCCGGCCGCAGTTTCGCCATCCGGCAAAAATAGGATCGATCCTATTTTTGCCGGATGCCGGAGAAAGTTCGCAGTCAATCTACACAAATCACACAGCACCAACAGGATACCGAACAAGCACAACGTCCATTTTTTTCAAAATAAATCAATAAAGATAAGTTTTTTTTGTATGAATAGCTATATTAATATAATCACGTGTATATTTATACATATATGTTGTCTAAAATAACCGTGTGCGTTTATACATAATTTACACACATAATATAATCAAAACGTATTTAATTCTGAAAGCTATTTTGTCATTTCCTGCCACACAAGACATAGTAGGTGCGTGGCTCAACAAATAATGTTATTCAGATACGAGAGAAAAGCAACAGGACAACATGGACGTAAAGAAACACAAAAAATACTTGAAGTGGAAAATCATAAAATACTTTATAATTTTACTTTTTTTCTGCATTTATTACTGGCTTTTATCGCGAGATTTCGCAATTCCCACGCATGCTTCTTTGAGAACCTCTGGGCTTCGGACCGGAGCGGATGCAGAGCGCATGGAGTGGAAATCAGGGACGGGAGCGAACGGCTGCGGAGTGGGTGGCGGAGCGGATGCAGTGGAAATTAAGGGTTATACTCTGGAGCGACTTATAGTCCAGAAAATAAGGTACATCTGTGGTCTTAGCAAGCAGAACTTATGCAAAGTACTCACGGATTGAAAGCAGCGGTAAACCACCATCCTACTTCCAAGAAAAACAGATTTGTCTCCTTTCTGAACGGAGGCAAACCCCAGACAAAGATAGGAGCTTCTGAAGTTCACGTCAACCCTGGCCATTTTGTGTTTTTGCAGTCTGTAGTATAACCAAGATGAAGTCGGTATACTGACATTGAGCTTCTCCTCCTGCTCCTCAGCTCGCTGAGCTTCAACCTCCCACTGCTGCAGCGCAGAAGAAACCTGCTGATGGTACTGCTGAGTCATCTTCTTCCTGCACAAACAGGTTTAAGTGAAAATACAATAAAAATATGCAAAATATACATTTTCACTGGTTTTACGTGTTTACAATTTAGCTGTAAACTCCTGCTTCAACTCCTCTTTTCTTTCACCTTGGAATAGCCTTGATCAACAGTTCTCCAGTATTTCTGTAGATCTTTTTTGAGTTTTTCTTTGGATTTTTGCAGCTTCATCGTTCGGTTTCTTGAAGCTGATTATTTTCCAGGGAATATTTTGATCTATTTGTTAATCTGATACCTAATCTATTAATGATTTGGTGCAATAAAGGCTTCTAAACATAAGAGATGAACCAGTATTGTGTTGACGCTAGCAGTAAAATCACACTTCAGAGCCTAGTGTTGTGGGATCATCTAATAGAAAAGAAGAGAATGAGTTGGAGAACGGCTTTTAAAGGTCCTTCAGGAGGCCAGGACAACTAGTCAGTATGAACCAAACACTGAACAGGAAGTGGTTCAGTTTGTGCTAGTTTCAGCTAAGTAAGAACAACCTCTGTCCGTGGTAGTTGGTCCACAGCTGCTCCAGTTTGTACTGGCTCCCCTTCATGTAGTTTTTCGTCAGACACTCCAGACGTTTCTTCTTGGCCTGCATCACTTTACTGATATCAGCTGCAGGTAAATAAACAGACAGGGAAGCATTTTTATTTAGCAACAGATTATCTTCACCGTAAAATAACATTTTAACTGACAAAAAAAATAAATTCCCTGGATCTGTGGCGTTTAAATGCTATGTTTTACAACTGCAATAAAAATACAGAAACATTCAATTAGAAGATATTTTTTTAACAGCTACTTACCCCCAAATTTCTCCAACATAGACTGGACTTCATTTCTAAATTAGTCAAAAGGGAGAGAAAAAACAGTAAAACACACAGCATGTACAATTATTCCGCATAAATGCTAGAGCCTCTATTGAACTGAATCTGATGAGTTAGGACCTTTTTTCATAACCTAATAATACCAAATGTTTGCTGCCTGAAGCCTCTACATGATGATTTATTTAAATTATCACTTCACATAATTTTTTAAAGAAACTAGATATAAAATTACAGCATGAATCATTTTTACATACTTAATGATACTCTGTGTAAATGAATAACGTAAAAGATTTGGTACCCCACGGCACATGCTGTCCCCTCCTCATCAAAATCAGATGCAGGCCTCTTCTTTGTCAGCTTGTCCACAATTGGAGTTTCATCTTGGGACAAAAACACACAAAAAAATACAAGTAACTCTGAAACTATATACCTTTCCATCAAAAGCCACAGTTAAGGCAGAAATCTTTCTTTCACATAAACACTCCTAAGCTCCTCCTGAGGGATCTCAAGGTGTTCTCTAGCTCTGTGGTTCCCAAACCTTCCAGCATCTGACTGACAAAATAAAAATGTACGAAGGTCGTGACCCAGACTCTTTGTTGAGCATACAAACATTTTTATAGTCAGTTAAAAAGTGGCACAAAGAACAACACAACCAGCATCAACAGCCAATATATTGGCCAACATGTTGCTTTCATTAAGATTTGATTGTTCTACAACATTTCTAAAATGCATATGCATCCTCATCATCATTTCTGGTGGGACTGCACAACGTTTTGGCAATAACATCAGTACGGCACAGGTAAATAAAACTGAGGCAAAATTAACAGCTGTTTATTTCGATCCTGTTTCAGTTTTTTTGTTTGTTAATGTGACAGTGAAGACATAAAACAAAAAATAAAATAAAACTAAAAGTTAGGGATGTTAGGATGTGCTAAATGCCCTACTTTCACCCTATATCATTGTAGCATAATTTAGCATAACATACATATTCCATAAATTTCACCCTAAAGCCAAAAAATTTCCCAAACTTTTTAAGTAGTCCAGACTTAAAATCATATGGTCTTTAGTTTTTTGTTAATCTTGATTAATTTGCACCTTTTTAAAGTTAATAAAAAAGTTAAATGTCCATTTAGTTTCACCCAAGCTGGAAGCAAGACCATCTTTAGCCGGAGTCAGCTAGCTTACCTTCCCTGACTTCATCCTCTGAACAGCTGAGCTCCTTTTTTTCACCTTCTGGATTAAAATCAAAAACATTTTTCTCTGTTTTCTCCTCTAACAGCTTTTTCGTCATCCGTTTTCTTGCCGTTGCCATTTTTGAAAACCTCAAAGTGTTAAAAACTAAATGGTAAAGAAAAAATGCTAATGCTAATCCTCGGTTGGTAAAAAAAACATTAAAAAAGTCTAAATGAAGAGTTTCGCACGGTTCTGTATTATAAAACTAGGTCAAACGGATCTTTATGCTGACTTCAGGTTTAAGTTTCTGAGCGAACAAAACGAAGTAAAAACACAAAAAACTAGTAAACTTAGTTAGCAACGTAACTGGCTTCAACTCTATCGATTTCCCGCCACAACAGCTGCCTGTAGCGGGAGCGCGCACCGGCACCACAAAGATGAACGGGAACCCGCCCAAACATGCCAGGGCCTGTATGTTTCCTTCCAGCAGGGGGAGCTCTTGCTTCCTCTTGCTTGATCATGTGACAGAACAGGTTACCAGACTTTTCTGGTCACAAAATATGCAAAAAGTCTATTATCTTGTGCTTCCAAACATCTTTTATTTTAAATGTTCGGATGCTCATTTGTTTTACTCTAATGCTTTACACATAACCTGTTCTACTCAAGTCTCTATTTTCTTTTTGTCCCGATGTATCACCCATTCGAGAGTCTGTATTTGTTATGTATTGTGTAAAATATAATCAATAACTAAATAAATAAGGTTACAAGACTTTGGTTTGTATGAGCCGTTTTTTTCAATGGCCCTCGAGAAAAAATAAGAATTTCGACTTTAATCGTAGAATTCTGCAATTAAAATCAAACGTTTTGACTTTTTTCCACAGACTTTTGACTTTAATCCCAGAAGTCTGACTTTAATACAGATTGGCACCAGGGATAAATCTACAGGGCCGCCAATAAAAGTCAGAATTCTAACTTTAATTTCAGAATTCTGACCAAAAGCGATTCAGACTTTAGTCTCGGAAATGTGATTATAATGCCATAATTCAGACTTTAATCTCAGAATTATTTTATTAAAGTCAGAATTGGGTTTGTTTTCAATGTGATTGGTCCTCTAATGAACCTTTTATTCGAGTCCTGGCAACAAAAGAAGACAATTCAGCTGTCGTCTTTTTCTCAATAATTACCTAAAACCAGTTACTCTCTGCTCCAACTTGACTGGAGAAAAAAACTAGTCGTGTATGATTTAAAAAAAATGATCTTTACATTATGTATCTTTCATGGCATTTCCAGAATGTCCCCATGAAGTAACGTCATTTGACATGCCAACGCACTTGATCTTCATCACAAGGGGCAGTATTTCACGGGTATTACATTACACGCTTCTTTCATTTACTGGTTTAGAAAAAAAGTCTTAAACAGTGGGTCATAATATTCCCTTCTTAATTTCGAAAATTTGATTTTCTTTTTTAAGTTGTAACTCACTGATACAAAACATAGCTCTCTGTGAGCAAATGAAATAACATGTAATAACATGTTCTAATGTCAGTAAAATGGAATTCAGGAAGTTTGCTAAAGAACGAAAACTATTTTTCTTTCTTCATTTGATTTATATTCATTTAAGAAATAAAACTAAGAGAACATGCAGACTGTCAGTGACCAGAGCTACCTGTGGTCAAAACAACTTAACACTAAAAGAAACTGCGTTTAAAGTTAAGAATTCCATGTGAATTCCTTTCACACTCAATCTTTTAACGTTAACGTTGTTTATAAATTAATATTGTTTTATTGTTCACACAGCTGACTGTTTACGATTGAAACATTAGAAGTGTAAAGGGAGAAAGGTTCTTGTCCTTCTTTCGTTAATGTGTTTTGGTTGTAAACCAGCGTAAAGGCGCATTACCGCCACCTACTGGATTGGACTGTTGGCACAGTCAATAGGGCTTTGCAGCGGGAGCGTGACTATGTGGAAATAATGGAGGTGGGATTATTTCAAGTATATTCCTTATTTATCTATTGTGATAACACAACTGCAACTGGCTAGGTGCTTTACCCGATATAATATTATTATTGTTATTATTATTATATTATGGTGTACAACTTGCGAGGAAAGGTAAATATGATTAAAACTAGGACCCCCCCCCTGAGATGTCACAAAGTGGTATGATCCAGCCGACCCAACTGCCGAGAACCTCTAACGGTTCTCCTAGCGCTTGTTCAAGTGAAGACGACGGCGGCTGCTGTGTTGAGTCTACTGCTCCATAATTTCTGCCTCGTCTTCCACAAAACAAAACAAAAGATGGTAAGACAAATTAAACTTTGTTTTTCCTTCGTTTTGTCTCTACTCAGAAAGTGAATCGGTAACAAAAATTAAATCTCTCCAAATCTGTGATCTCACTATGCACGTAAAAGTGCAAAAAAAATTATCCAGGGTTTTATGGGGAAATATTTTCAAGCCTATAATGTTAATGTAAATTAATTTAAAAGCGATATGAGGGATTTTTCTTATTTTATTTTTTTGACGGTGATGGTGGCTCAAACCAACCGCCAACTCTGGGGACAGTTAGCCGTTGGTTGACAGTTTCTCCTCAGGGCACCCTGATTCCTGTGTATATATATATATATATATATATATATATATATATATATATATATATATATATATATATATATATATATATATATATATATATATATATATATTCGGCTCCTTTCTTTGTTAGTTGGTTCCCAGTTAACTAACTGTGACTTAATCTTTCCGTTGATAAAGGCCAACGTTTGGTTCCCGCTATCGAGCAAACGGAATTTAGATGGAGTTCCTTCACTCTTTCACTGCCACATTTTATTTTATTTTTGGCTCAGAGTTTGATTTTCCCCAAGTAGAAAACAGTCAGATGTTCAGCAAATGGTTCAAAGCAGTGTAGCTGAGTTTATAACTGTCCTGATGGGAATTATTTAGTGATCTCTGTTGGTTTTATAATAAACCAACTTTCCCATCACTTCACTTTCACTTTCCCATCTTTGATGCCGGTTTGAGTCTGGGATTAAAAACGATCTTTTTCCTTCCTTTCCAGCGTGAGTGTATCTCCATCCACGTCGGTCAGGCTGGTGTCCAGATTGGCAATGCCTGCTGGGAGCTGTATTGCCTGGAACACGGCATCCAGCCTGACGGACTGATGCCCAGCGACAAGACCTGTGGGAGTGGAGACGATTCCTTCAACACCTTCTTCAGCGAGACCGGTTCTGGAAAGCACGTCCCCCGGGCCGTCTTTGTGGACCTGGAGCCCACAGTCATCGGTCAGTCTCACCGCCTGTGAGAGGGCCCCGAATGAAGCGAATTGACATGAAGAATTCGAAGAAGTGTTTATTAAA